>OY101115.1:3820119-4420119 GCA_956465555.1 Nitzschia sp. pyKryTriq1
GCTCTTGGTGGATCTTTGGCAACGACAAAGCTCTGTCCAGTCTGCTTGAGAATGCCACTGGACACGCCTCGCTTTAAGGCTGATTTGATTTGATTCGCATTGTCGTACTCAAATTCCGACTTTAGGTACTTGAAAATGGTAATTCGAGAGACGCCGCCATTGGCGCTTGGTGGGGATTGACGAATGGCATGCACAATCTTATCGATCACCGACTTGGGGGTGCCACTAATACTACTACTGCTGCTCGTGGTCTTTTTGGAGGAAGCGGTTGCAAGCTTGGGCATGATGGACAACTGACTGTGATACGGATTTTTAATGAAAAGGAAACAGGTGTTGTGGGTTGGAAAGTATAAAGTAGTAGTATGGCAATGGGCATTTTTTCAAAGCGAAGTCGTCGCAAGGAGTCGCGAGGATCTTGGATCTTGGATCTTGCGGATCTTGGACATCGGATATTGTGCTGGTACTGTAAGATCGCTGGTTGTTGACCAACGCTTGCGACCACTTGAAGCGCAGCTAATAACGCGTTGTGGACTGAATAAGAAAATAAGACCCAGCTTATTACTCACGAATCATATGCTTGAAACGTTATACTTTAAAGCGATTTATTTCACGGATCCAAATGGAAATCCAATACATTATTTCTCATTCAATTCAAACAAAAAATAATTCAACCATGCATCGACTACCACACAACTTACAAGGGGTATCGAAAGATATGGTCTGCGCGCAGCCGTAACGTGCCGGTAAGGCTTGGGTTGTTTAGAGGGGTTACCTAGATTGAGTGTGGACATCAAGGGGTTACATAGAATGAGGGGGTTACCTAGATTGAGTGTGGACATCGAGGGGTTACGTAGAACGAGGGGGTTACCTAGATTGAGTGTGGACATCAAGGGGTTACGTAGAACGAGGGGGTTACCTAGATTGAGTGTGGACATCAAGGGGTTACGTAGAACGAGGGGGTTACCTAGATTGAGTGTGGACATCAAGGGGTTACGTAGAACGAGGGGGTTACCTAGATTGAGTGTGGACATCAAGGGGTTACGTAGAACCAGGGGGATACCTAAATTGAGTGTGGACATCAAGGGGTTACGTAGAACGAGGGGGTTACCTAGATTGAGTGTGGACATCGAGGGGTTACGTAGAACGAGGGGGTTACCTAGATTGAGTGTGGACATCGAGGGGTTACGTAGAACGAGGGGTTCAAAGGTTCGATCAAAAGGTATCCCTACCCTAGCCAACCCAAAGAGGTTGCCGACTGATCAAATCATCTCTCACTTGTCCTCTCAAAGTGATGTTGACGTAAAACTTGGAATACCGTGCCTTTTTAAGTTTGCTTATCATTTCATTGCAAGGCTCGATGATGCCTGCAAACTCCGACGAAAAAAACTATGGGGACGACGAGTCAGTGACCACTATTTTGCGAATGCTGGCCAATGGCAAAAAGATTGGGGGAAACCCACTACTACGTGTGTAATGAACAGTATTATTATTGTTTATTATCTTGTTGTACTGTACTCGTACTCCCCATTATTGTTGTACTCGTACTCTCACTGGGGTAAGTACTGGGGTAAGTACCCCATTATTGTTGTACTCGTACTCTCACCGCGGTAAGTACTTTATTAATACCGCGGTAAAACTACGTGCTTTTTGTCTTAGAGTGTTTGTGCGTACTCTGCTGGTTATTCGTGCGCGGGAGGACTTGTACGGTACGATTGCGGAGATGAGAACCCCGTGTTATTGTTAGTAGATTTTATGGTAGATTATTTTTCGACTACATCATTCACAGTACCGGTACCGGTACCGGTACAGAACGATGCGATGAACATGCGCAAGAGAGAGCGAGAAGTTCTCATGGGCCAGTCGTGACATCACCCGCACACACGCACGCACGCCTGTTGAACACGATCTGATTGGCCGGAAGGATATGGAATACATATGCCTCCGACGCGCATACTTGCGCATGATTCTCCGATCTGACAGGCCGGAAGGAATACTCCGACTACAAAATACATATGCCTCATTTTTTTGAATGACGTATTCACGACTGGTACAAACCTGCACGTTTCTCCGTAGCAGAGGTTTTTTGCTTCATTCGCGCGTTAAGTTTCTGCCGTTTTTTTTGCGCCCCGAACTGAACTCAAAAAATCAAAGCTGACCCAAGTGCAAAGTCGACGGTCTGTTCGTCTCACGCAACACGGGAAATTACGGGGGAGATAGGAAGCGCTGCGCGCAGATCATTCCAAACACCCCTTGCAACACTCACATAGACTAACGTAATCGTCACCCACAAGACAACAACAAGTCGTCGTAGACTTGCATCTGATGTACCGACTCTTGTCGCTCTCCCTCCTGTTGTTTTCAGTATTCATGGCGACCTCCTCTACTGATAATCAAGCCGAAGCCCTGGCCGCTTCTTCGTCCAGCGCCAACAACAACAACAACGGTAGTGGCGGCGAACTTCCTCAATTGCCTCCACCCGATCCGGATTCAAAGCTTCCCACCATTCGCTTAGGGGAAACAATCCGACTGGAAGAGATGGGACCAATCATTTTGAATACCGATGGGACAACACGGCGTATTGAAAACTGGGATAACTTGACGGAACGAGAAAGAGAAGTCACATGGCGACGTATTAGCAAACGCAACGAGGAACGTCGGCAAAAGCTTCTTCAGGAGCAAGAAGAACAGTTGAAACAACAAAAAGAGGAAAAAGCAGAAAATGAAGCAGGCGAATTGTAGCTCCTAGCTCTTGCACTAATCGGAAGACTACTACCGGTACTACTACTACTACTACTACTACTACTAGGATGGTGCGACTACAATGGCAGCCAGGTAGTGAGCCCCTCCCACTGCGATTGTCACACTTCCGTCCTGCAGTCCGGGTGGTGCTACAGCACGGGCTCCCTTTGTTAAGCCAGGGATGAGCTGGTCATCGGTGTCATGTGTTGCAAGATTGCCGCTATATAGAACGAGATTAGCAACGAGTAGACGGAATAATTAATTAATCAATCAATCAATGCGAGCAAGGTTCAAGTGAGAATAGCGCCATCAAATAGTGCAAAGCCTGCAGGTACGTAGAGCATATAGAGCGATACTTACTGTTCATTCCAGCCACAGCCCCATATTCGGTTGTCTTTGTCCACAGCCATTGTGCACTCGGAACCGCAAGCTATCATCGACACATCACAGGCCGAAAGGATTCGCATAGGTGACAGCACATTCTCTCTCGTTCCAAGACCCATTTGACCCTTATCGTTTCTTCCCCACCCATAAACAATACTCTCGCCTGTGGGTGCTTGAGCTTGGACCACTGTGTGGGACCAACCACATTCCACTCGGACCTTGCTACCTTTGGGGAAAGGTGGCATGTCCTCTACCATCGTTGGAGTGGAATCAAATTTCTTGCCGTCAATAGATCGACCCAACTGGCCGTATTTGTTTTCACCCAGTGTCCAGATGCGACCATGTTCATCAATGACTACCGTATGCCTTCGTCCACAAGCTACGGCAACTAATCGACTCCCGTCACTCGGTTTCCAATGGCCCGCTGTCTCTTGATCTGAGGTTGGCAACGATTGCCCAAATTGACCACTGCCGAATGTGATCAGTTCGCCCGTATCAGCGAGAACTGCAGAGTGGAATAATCCAGCTGCCACTGCGGTTGCTTTGACGTCCATCAAAAAGTCGGGCGTGTTTGGAGTGTCATGCAGTGTACTCGTACTACCTGGAGACGATGGGCTGCCAGTGACTTGGCCCCGTTCGTTGCATCCAAAGCTAAAGACTTTTCCTGTTTCTTTCTCAACGATCAGGGTATGACTGAATCCAAGTGCTGCGCTGTCAACCACCAAGTCCAAAAGAGGTCGAACTATTGGTAACGGATCGTCCTTGCTCTGCTCGCTGGTACAATGGGCACATTGACCGTCTCCATTCCACCCCCAAAGATACAACTTGCCACTTTCAGACAAGAGTCCCGAGTGTCCCCCTCCTGCCAACAGCTGCATTGGCTTGTCGTCACCAGTGCTTATCGGTGTGCAGAGCACAATTTCTTTTTGTTCATGCGCATCCTCGCCATTGTTTTTCAACATGGCCGCGTTATTGGGCCGATCGAGAAGAAGTTGATTGTGTTGGTTGCTCCCCGATCCAAACAAAAAGTAAAGTTGCGACTTGATCTGAAAATATCGCGCCATACTCGCTAGACTCGTCGTATCGTCGTTTTCGGCAGCAATAGTATGAGTATCGGACAGAAATCGATCCAAGCTATTCAGATAAACGTCGTTCTTTCCACTTGGACCTTCCGAGACGGACATGATTGCGGCGGCCAGGGGTAGATCTAGCAGTGCGCGCGGCCAGAAGGCTGGATTGTCGGGAGTTCCTCGATACAGGAGAGCTTCGTGCATCTCTCCAGTTTCGTCTTCCACAACCTCGATGACGTCCCGTGAATATCCTCCCTTTTCGCGAAAGTCCAATTCTTCCAAACACTCATTTACCAGCTCGGGGGGGATCAAATATATTACACCTTCTGTCATGGTAGGTTCCGCCAAAGGGATACTACTTGCACCTTCTGGCAGTCTATGAATTTCAGCAACTTCGCTATCTTCCAGTAGGGTACAGACGATACCCGGAAAGGTGGGTCGTCCCCGGTGATCTGTACTTTTCTGGGCCCAACTTCGTTTGTAGCCACGCGCTCGACCCAACGCTCCCACCACTCCCTCTTTTGCAAGAGCCCCTGTTCCTGGGTTCCAACACAGAGATCCATACCCAAACAATCGCAGGTAGCCATTATTTTTTTGAATCAGCGCTTGAACCTCAGCATTTTCGGGGACGACGCCGCCTACATAAATTTGCTGCACAGGGTCCCATTGAGGTGTGACGGGTGAAGATGATGACGATTCTTCTGTGCCATGGTCGGCCATGTTCCACTTGGAAGACGCCGGTCGCCGGTCAACAAAGACGATCGGGGACCAGGAAGAGACGACGAGAAACGAGCAGTGAGGAACCAGAAACAGTAAGAAATGTAAACGCCTCGAGAGGAACCTGATCATGTTGATTATAACAGCAGGTTGTTGGGAGATGGCTTCATCTGTTGTGGTGTACCGGTACCTGGTACTGTACTGGTACAGTACGAGTATGCATGCTATCCTCGATCCTCGATCCTCGATCGTGCTCATCGCATCGTCGGCATCAGTATGTAGTTTTATTCCCGCGGTACGTACTCGTACACGTTACAGTTAAACACGCAGTGGGTCACGCATCAAGCGTCATGTCTCAATCGGATCCAACGAGTCGTCAGTCGTCTCCAAAAAATACTGTACCTGGTACATGCACCATCCGCTCGAGCTACTCCATTAGTGAGTTACCTGGTACCAGCTTGACTCGCTACTCTACCACTAGTAGGGTCTTCCAGGTGTGTATGTCTTTTGGAGTGCTGGAAGCTTAGCTCCAACAAAGGTGACGACACGACTGATACCATCACTGTGATCGATCACCGGTTGCGTTTGCTGTTGTCGTCGCGGCGCCCTCTAGCTAGAGGTTCTTTTTGCGCAAGGCTCTCTACTAGAAGTCCACAAGTTCACGCACCAGCCGGAATGGGGACGGAGAGATAACTTCTTGAATAGACATAGTGCGCTGTTTAACTCTAATAAATGCTATAATTTGTAGACAGTACTGCCCAACTCTGGGATCGTTTCCCATTCGTACTTTACAAATTTAACTCTTCCAACTGCTGTTGTAGGGATGCAATATAGGATTCTACCCCTTGTTCACCAGCCGTCTTGAGGAGCTTCTCGCGTGCCTTTTCATGGTTCTTGAGCTCCTTGGCGACTGACTTCTGCTGGGACTTGGACAACGGCTCGCCCTCACTTGTAGTCAACGGGGTTCCGTCGTCGCCGTAGCTTCCCCACTTGCCAGCGTTTTCTCCAACTTTGAAGAGTTCGGTCACCTCGATATTGCACTGCTGTGCTTTGGAAATATCAGTAGTCAATTTGTCAACCTTGCCTTGCTTTTTCTTGGCCGCTGCCTCTGCTGCTTTCTCACGCTTCTCTTCAATCTCTTTCTTGATGGCTGCCGGATCGTCCATTTTCCAGATCGAAGTTTCATTCGAATCTTCCACACGGATTCCCAAGTTCGCCAGAGTTTCATCCCGGACGTCGTCGCACTCCTTCAAAAAGACACTCGGCTCGCTCTTGGCCTTTGCCGCCACACGAACCTTTTCACGAAAGTCGACAAAGGCGTCTACAAAGGGCGCCACCACTTCCTCTTTGGAGCCACTACCTTCTCCGGTCGCTTCGCTAAAGCCAATCACGTCATTGCCTTGCACAGCTCCAAAGATCCGAAGGATTTTTGTGACATACAGGGCGACCTTTTGTACCAGTAAATTTTTGGGCTTGGCCTCCGCTGTCAAGTACTTGTTGCATTCCTGTACCAACTCGACCAACTGTTGGATAACTTCATAGGTCTTAAAGTTGTCCAAGAGCGATGCATGGACCTTTTTCTGACTGTCATTGAGAGTCTGAAAAAGTGCTCGATCCGCCGCAGACCATCCTTGACGTTCCGAGACAAAATCATTACGCATCACCGACTTGACAGCTCCAAAGAAATTTTTGAAATATTTCTCCTTGGCCTTGGCATCATCTACCGTTTGGTCGCTATAGTTCATGGGTTTATCCCATGGCTGCATTAGGAACATGAATCGCAGTTGTCTCGGAGAGTGTTCTTGCAGCGCCTGGCGGATGGTAATGAAATTCTTGAGTGATTTCGACATTTTGAGCCCCTTGATGTGCAAATGGCCCGCATGCAAAAAGTAGTTGACCCACTGGCAACACTTGTGGTAGGCTTCCGCTTGCGCCATTTCATTGTCGTGGTGAGGGAACATTAGATCGACGCCTCCCCCATGAATATCCAAGTTTTCACCGATAATATCGCTCGCCATGACGGAGCATTCAATGTGCCACCCAGGTCGACCCGGGCCCCACGGAGATTCCCAGGAGGGTTCGCCGGGTTTACTGGCCTTCCATAGGGCAAAGTCGTTGGGGTGCTTTTTCTTGGAATCGCCAGCCGCCAATGCTCCTTCTCCTTCGGCCATCTCTTCAGCACTCGTGTCGACACCAGGCTTTAGTTTGCGGTAGTCATATCCATCGCCTTTGAATGTATTGGTATCGAAATAGACATCGCCATCCGACGCGTATCCAAAACCGTTGTTAATGATGCCTTGAATGTAATCAACAATCTGGGGGATGAATTCAGTAACTCGTGTGACCACATCTGGTTCTTTCACGCCCAATGCTGTCATATCTTCAAAGAATTCTCGTTCAAATCGTCGGGCGTGATCTTCGAATATCTTGGGGTCTGTCACGGTCGATCCCTTTAGCTTGTCCAGGTGTTCCGCCAAGGCATCGTGACCAGCAGCAATCCAGTCCATCATGATCTCGTTGTTGGCAGCTTCCAGGGCTTGGACTGCCGCTTGAGATCCCTCAAGAAACTGAGAGAGCTTAAATTTGGCTTCTTCCAAAGCTTCTTGTCGCTTTTCTACTTCTTTTGCCGTAGATTTTTCGGGCAGTGGTTCTTCCAACTTTTGGATCTTGCCTCGGAGACTCGCTTGCTTGCCAGCCATGGCAGCTTGGATGTCCGCCTTGACAAAAGCAAAGTTGTTCTCGGCAGTCTTTTCCTCTTTGTAATCAGCTATGAGCTTGTTCTGCCTGGCTCTCAAAATAATTTTATCGTCCACATCGGTAATATTGACCTGATACAGCAAATCAAAGTGAAAATAGTCTTCCATGATCCGACGTAGGATATCAAAGGTCAAGTACGCGCGGGCATGCCCCATATGGCAGGCATCGTACACGGTGGGACCGCAAGTGTACCAGGTGACGGTTCGGCCTTGACGAGGACGAAAGGTATCAATGTCATCCGTGATGCTGTTGTGCACCTTGAGGGCGGGCAAATCATTATAGTCGCTCGAGACCTCGGGGCAGTACCAGCGAGCACGGCCCTCCTTCTGAATGGGATCCTTGCAGAGACCTGGGGCACAAGACATTCTGTTCTTTTCTCTCTATACTTGTATTGTCTTGTATTGTATTTTACTCGTACACCAGTGTATGTTGCCTTGGGTCAGGGTCTTTTTGAAGTTTAGACGTGCGGTTCAGGGTTCAGGGACTTCGCCTTGACAATAATGACAGTTACAGTTACAGTCAAGTCCGAGTAACGAGTAGTACAAGCATTGGCAGATGGCCGATGGCCGCCATCGTCCATCGTTCCAGTTCTCGTGTTTTTGCGGTCCTCACTGACCTTGGATTTCGGAGCGCGCGCGCACACGACACGCCACAGACCTCGTCTGCTTGTGGTTGGGAGCACACGCGCCGCGTGATGTTATTTCGTTCGTTTTGTTCTTGGTGGGGTTGTTTATTGTTGCCTAATAGTGTGTTGTCATCATCTATCCGTACCACACGATCCATCATAAGCTTTTTCGACGATATCAAAAACATATGGAATGGTTTCTGAATCTGGCAATGGGAATCCGTTATCTGCAGAGCCAAGCTAGATCTCACTTTGATTCTTCCCTAAGAGCAAATTTTTTGACCTTTCTTTGCATGTACGTGTACCGGCACAACAAGACTTTCATCATTTCGTCGCTGTTGTTGTTATTAAGTCTCGTTGCCGCCACGACCGCCGAGTCAACCGCAAAATTGGCATTCCCATTTTCACCGTGGACGAAACAGCGTACAATTGTGGGTTCTTCTGTCGCTTTCACAAGAACGCCTTGTCATCGCCGTTTCTTTTCGATACGAGGAGGCTCTACTACCACCAACCAAGAATTGCTGCCAGAAAATCACACCAGCATCATGAACGAAAATCCTGATCAAGTCATTGGAGGAGGCGCTATTAATGAAAAGAAGCGTACCTTTGTGAATCATCGTATGGATGATGATGACACCACCCATGGAGTACCCTCCTCCACTTCCGTGTTTCAGGGTACTCGCAACCAGGCTCATTTTCTGCATGCCATGGAAGGCCTCGATCGTTATCCGAACTATCTAGCGAAATGGTCTCCCGAGGATGCCGAGAATCTGGAAGAGGCTTTACAGCAGCGACTAGATCAGGTGCGTCAGCAGAGAAAGAATGCTCAAATACAACATGATAGACTCCAACAGGTGATCGAGAAAGTTTGTCAGGACGAGCCCACTTGGAAAGAGTTTCTAGAACCGCCTCGGACTTGGGACGAGATTCGAAAGTCAGATATATTGGATACAAGTACGAATCAGGCAGTCTTTCAAAGCAAGTTTTTTCGACCCAGCAAGAATCATACAGTGCCGTCGGTAAATGATGTACTCTGTGGAGCAGCGAGGGTCGAATTGGACGCTGGGTATTTGGAAGACCTCATGGACGAAGAAGTCTTTGACGTGTATTCCTTTCCATTGTTGTCGGAGTCCTTTTGTATACGCCTGCAAACTTTTACTCGACGAATCATAGACGAGCTAGACAAGATCAAAGATCCCGACTTTGTTTCTGGTGGGCAACGGAGGGTCAGAAATCTAGACAATCTGGGGTTGAGCTGGCTCAATGATCTCTTATTTCAACTGGTAATTCGACCGATTTCGAGAGAATTATACCGAGAAACAGAAATGGGAGGTGACAACGAAAGCAATAGAGGTGATTTGGATTGGCGGCATGGATTCATTGCGGCGTATTCCGCCAATCCTGATGCCCACAGACCGCGACAACGTTTGGTTCCCCACACGGACGACGCCGAAGTAACACTCAATGTATGTATTGGGGATGTCTTTGAAGGTGGCAAGCTCAACTTTTGGGGTCTTCGTGGGACGGATATGGCAGGAAAACTAGTAGGAGAGTACACGCCCCAACGAGGTCGTGCCCTCTTGCATGCAGGTCGTCAACTACATGAAGTAACGGACGTGACCTCGGGTGAACGATTTGCTCTCATCATGTGGACAAGAAGCTGGGGTGGTATCCGCTCTACAATGTGTCCTTGCTGTTGGCTGACCCGCAGAACAGACGGATCGAAATCCAGTTGTATATGTTCGGCACGATGGAATTGAAAGGATACATATCTAAAAAGTAGTGTAAAGAAGTGCATCTAATGTATATTTAATAGTTGATTGTGTTTCCAGAACACACTTGGTCGGCTCGAGTGAGTAGCAGTATAATCTCGATTCGTTATCGGAAGGGACTGAGACAGAAGTTCTACCGACGTGTTCTCTTAATCCTGGTGTAAGCGGACTTGTGGCTGATCGTAGTCCCCGCATAGCCATCGCAGAAAGGTGGGTGGTTCCATTATTCGCTTGAGGGACCACCCTCGAAGTTCGGCAATGACTGGGTACACGAATTCCAAAAAGTAGTACGTGTGGCCCACCACAATACCGATACAGTCCATGGTAATACTATTTCCCAGCAGAACACTGAATCCCAACATGACCCATGGAAGATACGGTGCATTGAATGTGAAGAAGCCCAAGAAGCTCATTTTGATATCCTCATTTCGACGACCCCAGACATAGACCATCATAAACGTCAAGGCGCTGCCCAAGAAATGAACATGCGTGTATACTGCCACCAATGAAATGCAGAGGATACCAAACGACAGCATCAAGACATAGTTTGCTGTTCGGCCGCGAAAGTCTCCCTCTTCGAGCAAGCGACTATACCTTACCAGAAAATACATGTGGAATAAGAAGTCCACCGAGAAGACTCCAAAGAAGAGGTACGATGTAACCAGCCGCCAGACCTGTCCCTCAAACACCAAATTCCAATTGAAATATAACGAGAACGGGCTGATAATGTCCACTGCACATGCCGCTGTTGTCAAAAAGGCCCCTGTTAGGTAGAGGCGTGATATCAATGGGATCTCCATGTACCTGAAACAGAACGCAATGAACGAAGAAGAGTGGTGAGCATACACACACACACATCCACTCAGTCGTACTGTACGGCGACGAGCTGTCCAAGACTGAGCCTACAGACAGTAAAGTACTACGAGTACAGTGAATTCGTACCAGGACATGACATCAACGCCAGCTCCAGGGTTGCCCATTGCTCCAACTGCGCCACCGCCTGCTCCAAAATCCATGCTGATGATGATAATATACTATCTGTTTGTCTGTTGTTGATCTCTGCTTTCAGAGGAGTGCGTCAATGATGAACTCTTGCCGTCGATTTGATACGTAATGGTAGGGCCTTTCGTTGACGATGTTGATGATGATTCAACACGATACACTAGAATGTACTGTACTCGTAATAAGAACAGTAGAACGTTCTTGTTTTGCGTCCTCTTTCCTCGTCGGGCGGGGTTTGGGGGTGGATGATGCGCATCGAAATAGCGTGACCTATCAGTAGTAGAGCTCTTCTGCTGTCTTGTAAAACGCACGGGGGTCGAAGAATTTCTTCTGCTGTTGACATGGCAGCTAGCTATATGTATAGCGCTACCCCGTTGTTCTCTCCAACACGCGCGCACGCGTGAACGCCGAAGAAAAAATAGATAATGTGCATGCATGGTGTAGTCTATGTAGACTCTCTACCCGACTACTGTACAAAAACTCTATCGCTGACATAACGCCAACATAACGGTCCTAGTAACACCTGAAGACCGATGAAAGGCGAAGCCCGAAAAAAAAATGATCTTCATAAGGCGCTTCGCGCGAGCGAGTAGTGGTACGACCCTGCCTCAAAATCGTTTTTTCACAGTACTCGTACCGGTACTGGTGCTCCCGTGTACCGGTAGTGCCGGTACTTGTAGAGTGTACTCATAGAGGGAAGAGGCAAACTCGAAAGGACGAAAACGACCGGCAAGTTTGATCAAACTAAATCTCATCCGCAAGAGAAAAGCAAGAGATATAATATACTACACTACAGGCAGCCAATACAATACATTATGCGCCCACTTCCCGCAGATCAATTTTACCAAGTCTCTTTTCAGGTGGAAAACGTTGGAAGAAAGGTGGCATCATCCAAAAAGCGAGTAACCTGGGTATTTGGACAAGGCACCCGTGAGTACACTGTGACACTCGTGTGGAGTAAACAATCTGGCAAACGACTTTTGAACATGGCAGGCGAAGAGCCTTACTTTGAGGAGAAAAAGACAATCACATTTTTCCACAAGTGGACCACTCATGATGGCAAGATGAATCTTCACGTTTTGGCGACGGCGGCGACTCCCTCGAAAAAGTTCGTGAGCCCCAACTTTATCAAATTCGAGTTGATCATCAATGGCGAACGATTCGTGAAGTTACCAAGCAAAGACGGAACACCGGCGCCAGAGGAGGAACCACATGATGGACCCGGGTCAATATTTGATATTATTTTCCCGCAGGGTTATCATGATGGCAAGACTGTGAAATCAGAGGGAGCCTACAAGACAAAGTCATCCTTCACTCAAGAAGTCAACCAACGAATTATGAAGCAAGCCAATTATAATGTCCAGGCTGGAGACCAATAACGACCGTGTGGCTTCTCTCCGAGCGAGCTACGAAATATTACATCAACTAGTAATGGCGAAGAGAGGGATCATAGTCCGCGAGTGCCCCGCACGAGCGTTTCTATCCAATCCCGTGCGTGCGATGTAGTCAAATTAGTCATTTTCTTGTGAATACTCGGCAGCTTTTTTTTTCTCCTTTTTTTTCGGTGACCCCCTTACTTAGGGGAAAAGTGTCCACACGTTATTCGTGTTTTGGTTGGCTGAACAATGTCGTTTCGGACGTCTGGTAGTGACTGATTGATGTCGGATCGCTATTCGTTGTCTCTCGTTGGCCAAAGGAGGGTGTCGCTACGACTTGCAATGCTTATGTTGCGGGATTGTTGTGTTCGATATTATTATTTGATGCCGACGCACGCCGGCTCTCCTCCCATCATCACACGACGACCGACGCGACGACCTCAACTTTCGCGACGAAAAACGAACGAATTGACGACCAACTCTTACCTCTAGAACAATAAAAAAATAAAGACACTGGGTGTCGAAAGAATTATTGAAAATGATACACAAGAGAGATGATTCTCTCGAAGAGAAGAATGGTTGTCGGTCGGTGGAATAAATAAAATGGAGCGGCGTGCGGCGTGTGCAGGCGTACAGTATAGTCTGTCCTTCACCCGCTCGACCGAACCAAGATTTAAGTCGAATCGATCGAACCAAGGATTTCAGTCGGATCGATCGAACCAAGCATTGATAATTCCTAGCTAGTGATCGAACGACATGGGGTGTTTTGGGGGCGGTGCATTTAGGTGTTAATCCTTTTGGGGGTTCTTCATGGGTACAGTACTGGTACTTTCGTAACCCCTCTATCGAACCAACTAACCCCTCTATCGAACCAACATATCTTTAAGTACCCATCATACTTTCGTAACCCCTCCATTGCATACCGGTATAGTGGCTCTATCATACAGTACTAGCTAGTAGCTCTATCTGATCGTAACCCCTCTATTGCATACAGTGGTGGCTCTATCGTAACCCCTCCATTGCATACATTCGCTCTATCGTAACCCCTCCATTTCATACATTCGCTCTATCGTAACCCCTCTATTGCATACATTCGCTCTATCGTAACCCCTCCATTTCATACATTCGCTCTATCGTAACCCCTCCATTGCATACATTCGCTCTATCGTAACCCCTCCATTTCATACATTCGCTCTATCGTAACCCCTCTATTGCATACATTCGCTCTATCGTAACCCCTCTAGTATCCAATACAAGCCTTACCCGCAGGGTATCACGCGTGTGTCTCTTCTAACCCAGGCACTCGCGGCTCTACCCTTTGGTACACTTTTAGTACTAAGGCTATGTAGCTAGTTAGTTTCCTCTGGAGAGTGCTACAGTTGCTACAGTCGACAACTCTAGAGAGAGTAGACTAAAGCAGACACATATCTCTCTACCGAGAAAGTTCCACCACCAGGTACATTAAGGGTAGTTGATCAATATTAGTTGGTTCTTGCCATGTACCGGTAGTACTAGTCTACGAGTACACGTACAGTACCTCGTACTGTACCGGTATTACCAAGGGTATTACTCTTTTGATGATGATGATTGATGATTCTTCTTCTTCTTCTATCTTTTCCGCGGTCGATCTAGTCGTCGGGGGCATTCGGCCGACCGGCGGCGGGCAATCGATTATTGTCGTCGCTTCCATCATCGCGGCGCAACGACGAACGAGGAAATAGGTCCCTCTGGTAGCTACCGTAGTAGTAGTAGTAGTAGGATTGAGGATTGAACACAGGGGTACCCGTACCGTACCTGGTACCGGTACGACCACTACAATGTTGAATGTTGTTTTTCTTGTCACATTCGACCTCGATTCTGTTCTAAGCAGTTGAGACTTGGCAAAAAGAGGGCGAAATAGTATTTTCCAAGTGTCTGCTAGAGAACTTCCCCACATGGCAAGAAAAATATATTGTTTCGGCGCCCTTGCTGCTTCAATCCTTGCTGCCCCTTCTTTCACTACAACAGCGTTCGCCCCACATTCGGCCCAGGCATCTCTCAGGGACCATGCTGCTCCTCCAATCCCATTTTGCGCTACTCCTTTGACCGCCTATAATGCAGCAAAAGCAGATTTGCTCAACCAATTAGAAACAGATCTAGAGACCCTGACGAAGCTGCGACCTCCACGACCAAGTGCCGACCCTTCCATTCAACAGGCGATTGTCAGTGCAGGTTCCAGTTACACGAGAATTTGGACGCACCAAACTTGGAAGGTCCATTCTGATCCACCGCATAAAAGATACTTTCGTCATTTGCGACTTTGGCACAAGAGCACGACAGCTCGCAAAGTCCTTCCGGTCGTTTTACTGGCAACCGGATGGAGCATCTTTATTTCGCAGCTGGCCAAGTCCTTGCAACTGCGACCCGTGCAAACCGCAATTACGATGGCGGGAACTTCTTCAGTGGTATCACTATTATCCGCACCCCTTGCTCTTTTGCTTACCTTGAGGGCCAATGCCAGTATGTCACGGCTCATAGAGGCACGTCAAGCCTGGGGGAAACTGGTGAGTCGCTATGAAGTTCGCAAGATTTGCATCATCGATGCTGGGTGAAATTGTTCTCTTACTATGACTATGATTCGATTCTTTGTCCCAAAGGTCCTTCAAGCGCGGGGCTTAGCTAGTATTGTGGGTATATACGTTTACCCAGTCAACCCTCAGGCTGCTGTTTTGGCTATCCGGTATCTGACAATTTTAGGCTGGTCGTTGAAAGCCCAGCTCCGAGGAGAAAGTGAGACATATCAACAAGAATACTTACAATTGATGTTAAGTCAAACAGCTGTCGGGGCATCCACGGAATCAGAATACTCATGGATATCCAAGCAATCGAAACAGAGTGTGGCCATAACAGCCCGGCTACGACAAATTTGTGCGGTGGCTTTGTCAACGAATCCAAACTCATCCATGGACATTATGAATACTTCGACACAGCTGATTATAGAGGAACGAATCAGAGAACTTGAGGCCGTTGTTGGAATCTGTGAACGCTTGTTTGGATCGACTATTCCACCGACTTATACTCGTCACTTGAGTCGGGTTATGTCTATCTGGCTGTTGCTGCTTCCGGTCAGTCTTATCGCTATGGCACAGCTAAAAACCGTGAGCGTGGCTTTCGCGACATCCACTGCGGCATATGTCTTCGTTGGATTGGACGAAGTTGGAATGGAAATTGAGGACGTTTTTCAACTGTTGCCAATTCAGCAATTGGCAGCTGCAACACAACGAGATGTCCAAGACCAATTCTTCATGACAGTTCGTCATCCATCGGTACCTTCTTAGTAGATCCAAGAGTTATGAATTGACTATGAATGATCGATCGATTACCCAAAATTATAGATTTTAGAGACATACGATATGATTGTTGTACGTAGATTAGTTGGTACCAGTACCTGGTACGAAGTGGATAGATCTGATACTCTACTAGAGCTAGTAGAGCTACAGTACTTGTACCGGTACTCGTACCTGTAGGTTCGTACTGAACCAGGAAATACACACGAAGTCCTCGGACGAGAGCACGCACTCACGCGCTCTGTCCCGTCGAGAGCGCAAGCTGAAAGCAAGGGCGTGGGCAAGCGCGCTGCGTGTCTGCTGACGTCAGTCGACTGAAAACACGACACAGTAGGTACCAGTACAGTACACGTACGTGTACGACGAACGAGAGCCTTTCTGACTTCTGACTCACGCTTTTGTTGTCATGAACCCTCTACTCTTGTTCGCGAATTTCTCTTTCTGTTTTCTGTTGTCATCCTTTCTGAAAGGTGGCATACCAAAACGTCGACAACCTTTCCATTTTCCTTTGTTACTTCTGCAATTCTCATACTACGTTCAATCAACTATCAAGATGAAAGTATTGTCTTCCCTTCTTTTAAGCATCGCCATTGGCGTCTCCTCTGCTTTTGTCGTGGTTCCTGAAACAAGGATTTCGGTGAGATCGTCATCGGCGGTGCAAATGGGCTTGCTTGACTTCTTCAGCGACGAGGCCCGCCAAAAACGCGAGGAAAAGAAAAGACGGGAAATTGAAGAGCAGGAGAAATTACAAAAGGCAATCATGGAGCGTAGAAAAAATCCTGAAAAGATGGAAGAATATGAACGCAAGGTTATCCTGCGACGACAGCTTCGTATGGCTGGTGACGACGAGGCTGCTTCTAAGGTTGTGATCTACGAGGATGTCGACAAGAACACTCTCCTAGATGGGACAGCTGGGAATGCCTAGGCTATAGATGTGTTTGATCGCATGTGAGCTGTGGACGTGAAATGGACGCGAATATAGAGCAACTGAAGAAGAATCAATCTGTCCATGTATGACTTCTTGCATGTGGCTGTCTACAACCACGGCTTGGCTCGAAACCGACCGGGGGCTACCATGGCCACTTGTAAACTAGGAGATCCGAATATGATATGGTCACTATGTCGACTCATGTCTTTATGCGCTGATATTTTTGTTAATATAGTCCTGCCTCTTTGCATTGGCACTTTTGATGAGCGTGACACCAATCATGCATTTCCTCTGCAATTCGGAATCCTGACATGTCACCACCAATTGTTGTGAGTTTGAAGAACCCCCCCTTCTGGCGGAAGATCAAAGGAGACTGACCTTCTCTCAAAGGAGCAATACAGCTCCAGCCATCATAGTTGAACAACCCTTTGCCCGTTCCCGTGAAGGGGTCTTTGGAAATTTTGAGGTTTTCCGCGAGGGCAATAATGTCTTCCTTCTCCAGACCTTTCCAGCTATCCATGTTGCTTTGCTGGCGCTGGTGCAGCCAGATTGACACTAAGATAGCCGAGCCACAGGTGTCATATCGGGCGGGGACGTATAGATTTGCCTTCTTTCGCTGAAGCCAGGCTTTTGGAGGTCGAGGTCCACTGAGCCGGACAATCAAGTCAGCCTTTTTGCCCGTCTTGGGTAGTCCATACTCTTCACACTCTTCTTTGAGTTGTGACACCTTCCAGCTGTTGTATTGATCATGACTGCTAGATTCATGTTTTTGGCAAGCAGCGGTGCTAGTCTCTTTGGCGCTGTGGTGCAAAGGATTTGTAGCTGAGGGCTTCTCACTTGAGTACTCGGCGGGAAAAGCAGTACCATTTTCTGAAATCCGCCTAGTTCGATGATCTCTAGCGATTCTTGAAAAATCGATACCCCTTGGTATAGCCTGCACTCGGGCCATGAACTCTTCGTGTGTCAACGAGGCTTTCAACTTGCCACTTCGGTAGTCGTGGGCAACGAACTTGGTCAGCTCGACCAGTGCTGCCAACGAACCATTCATATTACTGCAGCAATCAAGGCACAATCTGAGAACTATTTGATTGTTGCACATCGGAGAGAGGAAACAAAACAAGAGTATGTACTTACTTCGTGGTCAAAACTTCAAAGCCCTCAGCTTGAAGATTTCCGATTTCTGTATCAAGTTGTGTCCGGTTAATATTGAATTGGGTCTGACCAATGGCGCCCCCAGTCAACTCTTGCCCATCCGCTTGGCCTTCAATGAGATAGGCTAATCTGCAGTTGTCGAAACCAAAGACATACTGCCCCTGATACATTCTCAGTTTCTGAGAGACCCAGCGACCATCCCAAATACTCTGAGCAGCGTCTTGGATGCTCTTTCGCTCGATGATTATAGGAATAAGCTTCTGACTGTCCATCGAAACAAAGGCATAGTCACCAATGTCTAGTTTTGCCACAATGTATGGTACCTTGCGCATATCCAATCCTTGACACATGGAATGCAACTTCTTTGATGCACCACCACCCTCCCGGTTGTCCACCACTAAGCAGATACCTTGGAAACAAGGCTCGACCGCGTCATCATATAGCTTGCTCGTCCGTAGGTATCCGGGGGGTTCTGGAAAGCGTCGATTGCGCACATATAATGCTTTCTTCAGGCCACGAAGTGTCAATTCATAGCACAGCCTCTTGTTCTTGCGATGCGTCTTGAGCAATGGCATATCCGACTTTGCATCGGTCTTGGTGAGTTGATCGAGTTGCTTAAATTCGGCACTTCGTGTGGATGGATTCGTGTAAAAAGCTTCGCCATTGTCTTCGTCGTCACGTCCGAGGCGCGATGGTACGATTGCTGTGTTTAGTCTTTGGTCAATCTTTGGAATAAGATCGGACAAATACACCCATTCTTCTTTTTCGCTGCAGAGCGAGACCATTTGTGCCTCGTCGTTCAAATTAATTTTGCTGGTGGAACGGGCTTTTTCTTCGACGAGTTCCAACATGGAAACCAACGCCGCTTCGGCAATACTGTAATATCCCTCTCGACTAACATCACGATTGTGTGGTGTTTTGATTCGATCAACTCCACCAGCACATAGTGCTTCTCGCAGAGAACTTGATTCGATAGAATTACCACTTCCCACGTATTCAGTCAAGCTTCGAATCGGAAATGTAGTCGACAAGGCCAAATCCTTGATTCTTCGGCAGTAGGAATCCAACTTCGAGAGATTATAGGATGCCGAGACTAATGTTCGAGAATATCTCCAAAGAGCAAGCAAGCATGTCGCACGGATATCGCCGTATTGTCGTCCTGTATTAGGTCCAACTCGAGGGTACTGAAGAATTTGTGGAGTAGCTAGTGAACTCTGGGGTTGCGTCCCAGGATTTGACGAAGACTCGTTGCGTCCAGTGATGTTTTGTCGTTTCAAATAAGGGTTGACGACTGGGGTGGAATTTTGTGCGGTGTGCGTGCTTGTGGCCTTTGCTGTGGGTACTGGTACGCGTAGGTTCTCAGACTCTTCATCGAAACTATCCAACATAATGACAGAGTTTTCGTTGATAGTCGCGGTGTGGGGACTCGTCTTGGGTGCTGCAAGTTTCCTCTTCGAAAATACAGTGGAAAACGGTATGGACTCATCCGAACTGCTATCATCCGAGTCCAACGTGGAATGCTTTTTCGACGTTTCTTTTAACGTGGTGATCTTTGCTGGTACAGCTCGCCCACTCGTCGATGCCGGCTTTGTTTTGAAAGCGAGGGGGGTAGTATTGCTGGCGGGCTTGCTGGATTTCAAGAACAAAGTCCGTGGCTGTTTTCTTTTGCTTTTGCGATGAATATCGGGCGAATCGTCTCCTTCCCTGCTGTAGGAAGAATCGTCATCTGTCTCCACCGCCGGCTTTTTGAGGTGGGCATCTTCGGGAGTTACCAATTTTGATTTTCTTCGCCTTTGTCTATCCTTTTTGGGTGACGAGAGTACCTCTTCATCATCTGACGAATCCCAGAAGTAGCTACTAGATTTAGCTTTTACGACTGGCAGAACTGCTGCTGGCGTGAAAGAATCATCCACCAAGTTAGGATTGGCTATACCTGATGCTGTTTCGTTGGCATTTTCCTCGTCCACGCTACTCTCGCACAGGTCAATCACTGGCTCTGAGCTCATGTCGACCGTACAGATACACCAAATATAAAGTACTCCGAGTAAGAAAAACGATGAATTGTAAAGACGCTGCAAGCAAAGTGATTGTGAAGGTGTTTTTCTGCGTTCTTTGTGGCCATTATTTTTTGTCATGATGATACCGGTAGAATAGGTGAGATGTGAGCAGATGCGGTATCCGGTTGATGATGAGGGTTGAGAATTCAGATTTTGATGGCAACGACGCGCAACGGATCTTTTAACGGCTAAATGCTCGGCGCGCTCCGCGCGGGCCCAACTTCTCAGAACTGCGCGCGAAGGATTGGATCGTGCCAATCGAAGATCCACGAACAAAAAATGTGGTTTCGTCAAAGGAGATACTATCCATCTCATTTAAAAAATAGGACTGTCAAAGATACAACAAGCAAAGATGAACCGCGAAGACAAAGAGTGCCCACAGTTGCCAATCGTCCCTGAAAAGAAGGGAAACGAGATTGCCATTTTCGCCTGTGGATGATTTTGGGGGGTAAGTACTGGAGATCGAGACAATTCAAGTACTTGCCTTTCGACATTCTAATTTTCCCATGGCATCGCCACTCAACTTTTTTGTAAAGCCGCAACTCCGATTCGATAGGATGAATGGGGTTGATAGGTGCGTCGTTGGATATTCTGGTGGCAAGCAAAAAGACCCAACCTATCGCAATATTCAGGACCACACAGAAGCTCTTTTGGTCGAGTACGATCCTTCCAAATTATCGTACGAGGACTTGGTTTTGTCGTGGACCCAAATGCACCATCCGAACCATCGGGGCAAGACACAGTACCGATCGGTGGTTTGGTACACCAACAAAGAGCAACAGGAAATAGCTGAAGAGGTCGTCAAAGGTTGGGAAGGGTCCTCCAGGGAGCCGTTGCATACGAATGTTGAACCTGCTCTAACATTCTACAGAGCGGAAGAATATCATCAATTCTTTATGAGAAAGCGTATGTAGATCGAAGAAGAGCTTGGATGGTTGTAGACTGGATCGCGATTTTGAGCCGTTGGTTGCATTTGTTTCCTTGTGAATGATGATTCTGGTACGGATTCTATCCTTCTGGATTTTGAACAACAAGGAGATGGAACAGCGAGGTATGAATATGGAATCGCAAGTGGCACGCGACAATCAATCATACTATAGCAGCTAGAGAAAAAATAATCGTACCAATGACTGCGTCCCCAATAGATTGTAGTCAACATCCTCGTGCCTAATTCTTGTTGAATTTCACATTTGAAGCACAAACTCCACAGACAAGGATTCGCTCGGTCTCCTTGTTAGAAGTAGATTGCTGCAGTGTATGAACAATTCTTTTGGGTGCACTCTCTAGACAATAGATAGGCTACTATTACTAGAGAGAGAAAGTCCTTAGCAAACTACAGTACGACTTCGTCTCGTGTTACTGTACTATATACAGTAGCTACTACTACATACGTAGCGGCACCAATTTCGACCCCACTCGACCAAAAAATTCCTAAAGCAGCGCTATGTATGATGTCTGTCCTTCTCCGACCGTTCGCTACGTCTGTCTGCCCATCGCCCATCGACGTCGTCATTTCTTTTGCACGCGTACATGTACCGGTAGATTTTATTGTGAGGCCCAGATCCGAGAGCCGAGAGAGGCAGGCAGGGTGCATGCAACGATGATGATGATGAGGATCGTGCTGGCCCGGATGAGAGAAGGGACGCGTGCCGACCTGTTGTAGCGGAATTGACACTGGCATCTACAACAGCAATAGCAGGATTGTTAGTATCGTAAGAGTAGACAATAAAAAAGCCACAACCACCCTGCTCTTCCGAAAAAAGAGCTCTATCAGTAGTTGTGGAGCGATCGGAAGGTTGTAAATTCATATTTTTTTAATTAATTCGGGTGAAATAACGCAGTGCATTGCCAAGATCCAGCGTATTGAGTGACACCCCATGGACGAGGAAGCAAGAACCCAGCGCCAAAAGGCACTGGCAGATAAAAAGAAACGTCTAGATGAACTGAAAGCTCGAAGGGCGCAGCGAGGGACTCAAACCGTCAGTGCCGCCGAGACAGCAAGGGCCAAAATTGACGCGTCAGCCAACCTCGACGATTATATTGATGGTTTGCTCAAGGTACCCGCCAGCAGTCAACCGCAGCCCTCCGACGACGACGACGACGAAGCACCAGCGGCTGCTTCTCATGCACAAGCTCCTGAGAAAACAGAGACCGAGGTTGGCGCTTCCGGGGACACCACCAAGGTGGCAGCGCCGGCGCCAGCACCGATGCCTGCTGCTTCTGAAGTAAGGGCGGAAGTGTTTGAAATGGGTACACAAACCGCCGATGAGGACTTTCCCCCGCCGTCCGACTACGACGAGGAAGAGCAGCAACAAGTAGAGCAAATGGTGGACCAAGGCATGGATAAGACATCTGGCGAGACAGCTACTGGCGCAGTCGAAGCAAAGATGATGGAAGAAGCCAAGGTCCTCACAGCCGAAGAAGTGGAGAAAGAGCTGGCATCGGAAACTTTCTCCTCTTTCTTAAATGCGGCGTCGAAGAAAGTGGAGCGTGTGCTAGGGAGTGCCGTGCTAGCTGACTTGTTGGCGGATTACGATGGGGATACGGATGGGACAGAACGGGCGGCTTCCAAGGCGTCGGATGGAAGTAAGTTCATCTCCTCGCGCCAGGTATATGAATGTCCCCATTGGACTCCTACCAGAGACGTCACGGATTTGGATTGGTCCCCGCTTCATCGAGAGCTCATGTTATGTAGCTACCACATGCCTTCGTCAACGACAAAGCTTGGAGAGCCAAAAGGTTCCACTGCTGTCAAGGTCATTTCGCCTGACGACACGCCATCTGACTCATTGACTCCTCGGAGCTTGGAACTGCAATCGGACGGATTAGCTTTAGTTTGGAACTTGGCCATGCCCAATCGACCAGAACATGTCTTTACATGTGGGAGCCCAGTCACGTCGACAAGATTTCACCCCACCGAGTCTCCCCTTATAATTGGTGGATGTCAGAGCGGTCAAGTGGTCGTTTGGGATGTTCGCGCAGGACGGATGCCCGTTCAAAAGTCCAGCTTGACGACAACTTCGAGTGGAAATAGCAAGGGACACACGTATCCCATCTGTGCCATGGAGATCATCGAAGGAGGCGTAAGTAGAATCTGAAGTGAACGGTCAGGGCGAGATTTTTAATAGGGTCGTTTGGCTCACTGTCTCACTTATTATTCGTTTTTTGTTGCGGCAGTCTGGGCTGGTGACGGGTGCTACGGATGGCCGCGTAAACTTTTGGTCTTTAGCCAATCTTCGGGATCCTGCTGAGTCGATGCAGCTCGGTGATAGCGTATCCTGTATGGCAGTAGCCCCCGAATCGGAAACTCTTGTCTGTGGAGACGAGATGGGAAATTTGTACACAATTCAGTCCAATCAATCAACATTAGGTGGTGGAGGCGGACAACGATCGAAGCGAAAAGTCTCCAAACTGGAACCAGGAGAGACCGATGGTCACTTTGGAATGATCACGGCATTGTCAACGAAAACACTCAAAGCGTCGGCTCGGGCAGGGCTCACAAAGGGTTTCCTTCGAGGATCGGGTGGTCTCTTCCTCTCGGCAGGTGTGGACTGGACTGTCAAAATGTGGGGCCCTGCGTACACAGATAAGCCACTTTTGAGTGTGGTCAGCCATTCTTATGACTACATGAGCGATGTTCAATGGTAAGTATGGATTACGGGTCCCCCGATCGAACCACGAATTCTGTATATTTTGCATGTACCCGATTGCTGCTGACTTTTGTGATTCCTATCGTTTATAGGTCGCCATCCCACCCGACGCTCATGGCTACAGCGTCTAGCAATGGAACACTCGGGCTCTGGAACTTTGCGCAAACGCTAGAAGAGCCCATTACAGGCTCAGATGGAATCGTGGTAGAACCAGATGGAGGATCTGGTCGGGGTTTGAACAAAATAAAATGGTCCTCGGATGGAAGGAGAATGTTGGTTGCCTCTGCGGATCGTGTGCATGTGCTGGTCTTGGCAGAAGATGTAGTGCGACAAAAAGGAGACGAAGACGCTCGAATGATGAACCATATCAGTTCGCGAGGGTTGCTAGACAAAGAATAAGCAGACAATTTAACCTAACCGAGCAATCAATTCCCAACCAGTTGCACTAGTAGGTCAGGTCTACGAGTACCTTAGAATCTATCCATATCCTCCTCGTATTCACGCGCCAGTTCAGCCGCTCTTGCTTCGTACCTTGACAAAACTTCGACTGGATCCCCCTGAATGACTAGTGCATCTTGCTGTTCCTGGGGTTGTTTGGATTTCTTCTTGGAGGACGCTCGTGCATCATCTGCACTTGCTGCATCCAACCGCGTCGACAGAAAGAATGGTATATCCTGGGCGTTGGCTGTGCTCTGCCTCGGTAGATAAACAAAATGCTCCATCACATCTTCGATGCTCTTGTCCATGTTTGTGGCTTGATTGTAGGCTGCATTCAATCTCCCCAGCATTCGAGGCCAATCCTCTCCGCGTGGATTTCTCAAGACCAGGTCCCATTCTCCCAGATTCTTTCTCAGGATCGTGGCTTGCCGCGTATACAATGACTGCTGCTCTGTATTTCTTCTTCCTCTAGTATTCATGATGTGGTGTGTGATGTTGAGTATCGTATATTATAGTGTCGCCGTTCAACTAGACAGGCATGTGATGTTACGTATCTTCAATAAATCATCATCGTCGTCGCGATCAACGCATTATTCATCGTCGCGTCGTTTCGGCGTGTCGCGAAAAGGGGGACCGAATAGATCAACAATTGGGATTCCCCATAGTGTTTTCTGCGTTCCCCTTTTGAGATGCATTCGACCATGGCGACGAGATCCTGTCTGTACAGTACCATCTACCGCGGTAGACGACCTGGTCCGCATCCCGCATGCCATGAGACGGTGCGCTATCCAGCACGTCCCCCTTTTTGGATAACGCGCCGTAAGGCATCATCAGCCGTGACGTCACAAATTTGTGGATTCCAACATACGTTGGGATACTCCGAACGGTTCAACCGAAGCGTTGGGTTCTCTCCTCTGTTTTACCAAGGTTTGAGAATAGACGAAAACACCAGTAAAATAATTCATAATTTCTATATCACGTTAGAGATAACGCATTCTGATCAGAGCTTCAGCTCTCTACACGTTGATTCATTCAAGGCCACCATGAGGGCCGAAACACTACGGAAGAAATGTGCCCACGGAACCAGTGCTTTGGGCACAGAGTAAGTATGACCGAGACACAGGAAACATCTCACCTTTTGGCGTGCTCTCTCGCAAAAACGCAGCTTTTGTTGCCGACGATGTGAATATTCTCGTACACGCACCCTTGCAGTTATTCAATGCTCTTTCCCCGAAAGAAAACAACTGATCTCGTATCGTCAGGAGTCAGTTGAATTGACCCCGATCCTCGTGATCCTCGTTATTTGGCATCCACGTGGACTCGACTGTGTCGCAACTACCTGTGGTCGCAACGACGCTCGCCTCATGAGCAACAAGTGACCCCGATCGTCGCTACTGCACATAATGTCAACGCCAACTTCCTTCGATCTCAGTGATCATCACAAACCCATTTCGAATGGATAAAGGACAGCTTTCGCTACAGGACTCGTCTCTTGAAGTGCTGAAGAAGGAGGTCCAAGATCATCATACCGTTGATTCTCCCAACCCACCTAGCTTTGAGCTTGCCTTGCGCTTGACTATCAAGCCCCTCAACTTCGACATTTGATGTCAACGCTCTGCAAGTAAAATGTCTCCAAGATGAGGCAGTATCGTTCCTCGACGAACAGTACTCGTGGCATCTCTCATGCTGCGCTCCAAATGAGCCTCAACGCCCTCCAAGAATTGTTTCTTGCGAAGACCGTACTTCTTAGGAAATAGGTATCTTGTCCTTTACAAGATCATTCGATTCCGCATCGAACAATAATAGAATTATTTTATTCTTGGCCTCGCCATTCTTGCTAATAATAGCACCAATGTTTACTGCATTGGCTCCCTCAACAGGAATGTTTTCTCGACGATCTCTCGTCATCTCTTTTTCCGCTATTCTTTGGCTTATCGTCCTCGCGACGTTCGATCTCTACTCGGGGATCTCTTATTTCGCCATTCGCAGGCTTATCATCATCGCGACGTTTGGTCTCCAGTAGACTTTTCATTCCGCTACTCGGAATACTCGTTTGTTTACCGTCCTCGCGACGTTGGGTCTCTACCAGACCGCTGCTACTATTGCACCTTGTAAAGCATGCCCAAGTTCCCAGAGAACGGCATCCTTTTCCAGTTCTTCTGTGAACCGCAACTGTTTCGAAAACAATTCTGGCTTCCCCGCCTCGCGAATTATTTCACGACGATGACGATCATCCCGTCAAGAATTTATGCTCCTCTTGAGCAAAGAACGACACCGTTTTGATGAAATAAAGATTTCTCGGAAAATCTCAAGGTTTACAAAACGAGCGATTCAATCATCGCTATAATCGTCAAGTTGTTCGTTCGCGACATCTCCTCAGCAAGCGTTCTCGCTATCGCTATTTTATTTTTCACGGCCGTCGCTGTCGACGTCTTGACAAACTTGCAAAAGAAGACATAATTATGTCTACAGAACTTCGTGTTCTTTATGCATCGATCGCACCGTCGATCAATGTATCTGTTGACCACTCGTCCAACAATGACTGTTACCACAACAAAAGATCTACCAAAGATCATACCTCGGACAGGCGTGTTCCTATGAACAACCAACTGCCCAGCTCCATCATCATGCGTCCGTCGCATGTCGCTGCTAATAGCAATGCTCTTCAGAGGGATGAATGCGTCCATCGCCTTCTACCGCTCGTGCGCCCGACGCACCCTTCGGTTAGTTGAGCAAACGCTTTCCAAAAAGCTACCTTTAAAATTCAAAAGTGCTCCGGGCACAGGTTATAACGCGCGGCATCTATCGATGCAATCAGCGGCCAATGGGAAAACAGTCGTCTCCGGACGTCGCCCAAGCTTTCAAGCAAAATGGCCTCGAAATACAAGGTCGATGTTCAGTACATCAGCGATATGAATACCGTTACTCAGTTAATGGAGGACAATATTACGAGTATCTCAACCAAAATGGTTTGAGGAAAAACCTTCAATGTCCAAACAGAACGCAACCGAGTTGCACTCATTCATCGGTCCAGCGCCGATCGCACATTCGGGCACCACTCATAAAATGAGTGGGTCAAAAATCACTCCATTATTCTATATTGGTCAGTGCGCACTCGAAGCGCAGCAAAGGCAGAAGGCATTACCAGCTACTGCTCGTACTTTCGGAACAAGTCTTCCTTAAGTATTTTGACCGTGATAAGCCCCTTTTCATTTATTGTGAAGCTGCTGACCATCAGCAACGCCCAGCAATCATATTGCCAAGGCCAGGTGCAAACTCCACAAGACGATGTTTCGTTCATGCACGGTCCAACCTTTCTTCGAAAGGACGCCTTGACGAAATTACACCTCCAGAAGGTCCCTAATGACCGTCTCATCATGCCCTCGCAATAACCGCGCGCAAAAAGAATCAGAGCTCTCAAAGAGTAATTATACATTGCCGCTCGCACCGGTACGTACCACGTTGTACAGCGCTCGCCGGATTCACATTTATTTCGACAAACAAAATAATACTTCCCGCAAGTCCAAACACGCTCAGCATGTTATGAGATGGCACGCTTTCCTCGAGAAACACGGCCGAACTATCACTATTTTCGTGCAAAGGACACCCTCGCCGACATGCCTTCTCGCTTGTCCTCTTTGAAGAGGCAGGATGGCGCAATGCGACAAATCCTCAGGATGTCAAAATATCGCGACGCCGAACTTTTCAGTTTCAATGGCGCAAAGCGACGAATCGCGACGCCAAACAATTCAATTCCAAAACAGTACGATCCCATGGATCTTATCTCCAACTCGTTTATTTTTTATGGCCATGGAGCTCAATGATGATTTTGCTCATCGTTTTGCTCATTTCCAGATCAAATGGAATACTGTTTGAACTTGACTTTCAAACAATCGCCAAAGCGCAAGATCGGGACGCCGACCTGCACTTATGGCAGAACGTCCACTTCAGCATGTGGATCGGAACCTCGCATCCGATATAAATAATATCGCTGTTCCACAGCGCAACCAGATGATTCTTCGAGAATCTACTGATCGGACGAATTTTTGGAGAATAATTCAGTCCACTGGTTCTTGGCTCCGAAGCCACCGGTCCCAACCGACTGCACGACATCATGTCAATGCATTGTTTATACAACAACAACAAATCAAGTCGACTATTGAAACCAGTGTTTCAACTTGCAATACGCATCAACGCTTCGAAACTCGTTGTCGAGGACATGGAAGGCCTGCACCACGAGAGGCAGCGCTCACTCCATGGCAAGAAGTCGCAACAAGACCGCCTTGTTGGTCCCTGGACTATTAATGTCACAGGCCGAGGACTCAAAAGTACGTTGTCCTTACGATTAAATTCTTTCGTTTATTCGAAAATAGCTGGCTCGCCCATGCATTCTGTTGCCTCGCAACCAACAAAAATAACGAATGGCTCGCCCAAAAATATCCCAGCATGTCTCATTGCCTTCCCGACCAAGGATGAGAATGCACTGGACACACATTCTTTGCAAATGCTCCATTGGGATCAAATTTAATATCATTGCTCCTCTACTCGCAATCCTCAGGCCGATGCCGTTTGTGAAATGATGCACCAAATAATTGGAAACGCACTCCGTGTGCTAACTACCATGAATCCTCCAGAAGGAATCGCAGAGGCAAATCAATTGGTTGATACGGCAATTGCCAACGCGATGTTTGCACATCGTGCCGCTTACAATAGCGCTATTCAAACTACGCCAGGTGGTCTAGCGTTTGGTCACGACATGGTTGTGGCGCTGCCGCTCCTTGCGGATTTGCAAATCATTCGAGCACACAAGCAACAGCTCATTGATAGACGCCTCATCAATGCGAACCAAAAACGATTCTCTTATGATTATCGTGTTGGCGAAGCAGTACTCAAACTGGCGTATAAGCCCAACAAACTTGAAGCTCGTGCTTTGAGCGGACCGCATGTTATTGAACAAGTCCATACCAATGGTACCGTGACAATTCGATTGTCCCCCACCGTGGTTGAAAGAATTTCACTACGACGAATTAAGCCCTACAGGCAATAGAGTGTCCGAGGCACGAATTCAATGGCGAATGTACTCGTTAAATACTCTACGTTCGCTGGCGATCCTACCTCTTTGCTCATTAAATGTTTCATGTTTTCAATTGACTGTTTCCTATGGTGAGATTCCATTGAGATACCATTGAGCCAGCGAGCGATATCTCGGACACGCTAGTAACCGACGAAAGAGGTTTTCTTCCTTGTTCTTCAAGGTTTCCTCTTTATTTCTCACGTCAAGCGTTCGCTGCGAACGTCAACCTTGGAGAGGCAGAGTGCGCTATCCAGCACGTCCCCCTTTTTGGATAACGCGCCGTAAGGCATCATCAGCCGTGACGTCACAAATTTGTGGATTCCAACATACGTTGGGATACTCCGAACGGTTCAACCGAAGCGTTGGGTTCTCTCCTCTGTTTTACCAAGGTTTGAGAATAGACGAAAACACCAGTAAAATAATTCATAATTTCTATATCACGTTAGAGATAACGCAGACGGCGCCGTCGCGCCGTGTTGCGTGCTGCATTCTCCCATTCCTCCCCATACTTGTACCTTTTTGAAGCTTTCATTGTGGTAGTAGCGGAGAACCCAATCCACTCCATTTACAGACAACCCCCTATGTTCCAACAGCACTGAAAATGGTACCGAACTACAGCCAGAATTCTTTCTGGAAGAGCCCGTCTACTTGGTTGGTGACGCTCATCCGCTTGGCTGCCATCATCATCTCGCACACTTCCTCGGTGAAGACAAGCATCCCCGGCAGCTGGCTGTACAGCCCCTCTTTGACTTCTCTAGTGATCAAACCGTCCCTGACGTTATCCCATGTACGGGAGGCGTTGGCGATCCAACGCCTGGTCTCGGGCAAATTTTCCGATGCCTATGCCGCCCATCCGAGGATCCAACTTCCTCCACTCTTGCTGGCCTCTTTGACGCCATTGGTGCAATCAAAGTATGCAGAGCTGTACTTTGCGTTACTATGTCTTCTTCTCGACTTTTTGCTAGCGGCCATGATCGAGGCAATTGCTCGCTTCGCTCTCTTTACCAACCGGGTCGAGTCAGTAGATCAAGAAGCGAAAGAGCAAGCGCAGTTGCCCGAAGCGATTCAACCACAAAACAGCCACATCTTTGCAATCTACGAAGAAGAGTCTTACAAAGAAGCAAAAGAGAGTCCACTGATACCCATGGAATCTTTGCCGCTGGTGGCAGCTCAGCTGTACTTTTGGAGTCCCATAACTTTTCTTTCTGGGTCGGTATATTCATGTTTCCAAGCTTTCCCAGGATTCTTCTTGGTGGCCAGTCTGTTTGAAGGAGTTCGATGCGGAGGATCCTCATTACTATCTACTTTTTTCTTGGCAGTAGCAGCATACCTGGAGCTTCATCATGTCGTCTTCTTGTTGCCTCTAGCGGCGTTGCCATTGGGGAAAGGCAAAAGTCGACCACTCTGGATGGTACTTTCTTTTGGATTCTGGTTTGCTTGCTTGCAAGGTCTTTCCTATCAGCTGGTGGGGCCCAAAATGTTGGAGAAAGTAATACAGGCTACGTATGGGCTTGGATGGAGCACGATACAGCCGAATCTATCAGTCCAATGGTACTTTGCGATGCAACTATTCTCTAGATTCCGGGATTACTTTGGAGCCATGTGCGTGGGACTCCCTTACATGCTCGTGGTACCCATAACTATGCGACTCTACAAGTATCCCATGGAGTTGGTAAGTCCTACGATGAAGGAGATGATTATGTAGTATATACTGCACGGCGGGCACAAAAGTAAGTCTCACCAGAGTCTACCAATCAACGCACAGGTGGCTGCGTTCTCCATGATATTTACCATCTTTCGACCAGTGGAGACTCTATTCGATGCAAACTTGTCCTTTTGTTTTCTCTTGCTTTGTCCCCGCTCCCTGTCACGCATGGGCACTGTCGTATTCCTTTCTCTATGTAGCATGGGCGTCCCGGTCATCCTCAATGTGGTGGACCATTGGATGTGGCTAGGACCGCACACGGGAAATGCCAACTACATGTTTTTCCAATGTTTGGCCTACAATATATTTCTGGGGATCATTCTGGGGCAGTTTTGTAAAGCAAGTTTGGAACGAGACAAGGCGCTACGGCTGGCCGCCAAAGAAGCAAGTGCAACCTGAAGAACAACTCTCTTGGTCAACTATCGGCTGGTCGCGGCGAACGACAGGGTGGTGTAACCTCAGCTCTCGCGTCGTTGGCAGGCGTGACCTGAGTAATACAATGGCATGGATCGCTTCGTCAAGTATGGTTGTCGACAAATAAAGTGTCTACTGTCGTTACTATCATTTCTTTTAGATTTACTCACAGAGCAAGTGCTTTATGTATTTTTCCTTGTCCCGAACCGCTATTCTACTGACTGCACTAGACTCCACTGGAATAGACCAGTAATAGGAGCGAGATACTCTAAAGTAGTAGGTGTGAGAAACTATTATGGATTATAATGAGTTCATAGTAATAGAAATACCTTCTACTAATAGTCGTCAACTCTCAACTTCACGAGTGATGAGTAGACTTGAAGATACCTTTCGTACTACAGTACTTTTCGAAGGTATGATGCGGATCGAGCAACGAGAACTCCGTGCCAAAACCATGAAACAGAACACTCCTCCAAGAAAATCTCCCGTGTAGAGCTCAGTACTGAATTTAACGTAGAATGCTTCGTCGCGCGCAAACCGATGACACAATAAAGATCGTCAACATCATCATGCATCATCCCTTCATCATCCCGTCAGTGTGGCCATTCTTCGTTGTCACTGTAAGCGTACAACAACGCCATTTTGATAGCAATCTTGATCTCGCTCACAAAAACCTGGCAAGCAAAGACTGACACAACAATACTGATCGAACTAATTTCAACCCAAGGGGAAACCCAACCTTCAGAGCTACACCGTCCATGATAATGAATTTAAAGCTGCCCAGCAATACATTTGACCAATATTCACCGCCTGCAAACACATACAAGTATTCGCACTCTTGTGTGACGGGAAGCTTTTCCGACAAGCCATCCAAAACATCGAAATCCTCTGTGATGCCTACGAAGAAGAAAAAGGACAAGGGCAAACTGAAGCGCAAGCTTGAAAAAGCCGCGCCGCTCTACACGGAAGATCTTGGCACTCAAGGAATCAAGAAAAGCTCCCTTCTTAGTGCGGCTTGCCATCAGGGGTCGATAGCCAAAAACCCCTTGGCAATTGATGAATATGCACGACGACAAAAACGCATGGTAAGTTTGTGATTTGCAATTTGGAAGTGCTTGTATGTAGAAGTCTTTGGTTTGAAGTTGAGTTCCCTTACTAATTGCATCATGACTTAGCAACGCTTTGGTGTCGCCCAGAACGACGAACCCGGTGGTGTAACTTCGGCCTTATCTGCACCTCGTGTCTCTGACGGCATGAAAAATGGGAAGAAAAGGAAAGTCTCCCAAAGTGAAACCACATTTGTGGGTACGAGTACAACTTTGGAGAAACCCTATCTGAGGTTGACAGACTTTCCCAAGGCCGAAAATGTCAGGCCGCTTCCCATTCTCATCAAATCATTGGCACATATCAAGGGCCACTATATCCAGCACGAGGACTTTGAATGGGCGAATGGACAGTTAAAAAGCGTTCGCCAGGATCTTACTGTTCAGCACATCCGTAACAAGTTTGCGTTGGATGTCTACGAGACTCATGCTCGGCTACTTCTGGAGCACGGTGATCTAAACGAATTCCATCAATGCCAGACCATGCTTCAGTCATTGACCTCACCGACTAGCAAACTCGATCCTTCCGTTGACAACTGTGATGAGATTGGAGGGCACTTTCGTTCTGCCATGGTTGAAGGAGGCGAGGAGGAATGTTTGAAGCAATCAGAGGACGCAGCAGATGAGTTTTATGCCTATGGGCTACTCTACAATCTTGTGCAAAGCTCTTGGGGGGAAATGACTCGTCTTTTGTCTACTAATCAAAGGAAAGAGAGTGATAGGACCCCATCAGATGCATCATCTGTCACTTCTTCTGATTACGGTGATATCCCAGCTTGCTTTCGAGGAACATCTGTCCGCCACGCGCTCAAGGTTGTTAAGGCCGTCATGCACGAGGACTATCAAGCTTTCTTCCGCTTGTACGAGTCGGCGCCCCACTTGTCCGCCTATCTGATGGACTTTCTCGTGCGAAGAGTGCGAAAAAATGCCTACCAACGAATCATTGCCGCGTACCGCCCCACGCTATCAGTGGAACATTTCAGAACGGCCCTGGCCTTTCAAGACCTGGAGGAGACGCGGCGATTTCTGAAAGAGCATGGGGCCATCTTCATTCATGAACTGGGTGCTCCCCCATTCTGGGTCGATTGCAAGGCTACATTCCTAGCCACCCCACAATCTTTCGGTGCCGCGGAGTTGTCAACATGACAATGTACAGTGAATTGGGATTTGGATTTCAGTAACTAGTTTTTGAGCGTCATTCATATGGGGACTCCTCACCCGCTCAAATCAGCACGGTCTATTGTAAAGTTTATAGCGACGGTATTATAGATTACTACAAGTAGTTGTAGCAATACTCGAACATTTCTTGAACTCTGTCACTCGTAGAAAGCAGAGAGACTAGTTGTCTTTCTACGAGCATTCCCTCCCCCCCCCCTCCCTCTCTACTCTACGCTGCTTCGTACTCTACTACTACTACTACTACTAGCTAGTAGTAGTACGAGTAGTAGTAGAGAGAGAGCTACTTCGTAGTAGAGTGGTAGACTTATGGTCGCTTTAGTCGAAATTTCCAGAAAGTATTATGGGGCGGCGCGGCGGGTGAGGGCAAGGCAGCAGGACGAAAAGAGCCATCACAACGAAGACAGCGCTGCGCGGCGTTTTGAAACCTACGCGGGGTTCCACGTATTCGTAGACCTCTCATCCAAGCCAAATACGTTTTCGTGGCCCAAAAGAAACTCAACGTCGGCGGTTGCGGCGAGCACGAGATTCCTCTCTCTTACATTAAACCCAATCAATGCAATAGAGAATCATCTCAATGCCTCGATTGACTGGAGCACAAGTGACCATGGCGACCACCAAGACGGAAGACAAGGGGACAGGAAATGCCACCCCTTCATTTTATGAGGAGGAAGAGAATCTACAGAAGCTTTGCAACTTTCTTCGAAGCAATGAGGGCCCCCCAGTCCGAGAAGCTTTGTTGATGGACAAGCGTGTTCACTACTTGAAGGGTAAGTAAATACAACAGGATAGGGGTTGGAAGTCTGATTGGTCGGGTTTTATCTAACCAATGCTGTTTGTTCTAAAAGGCGAAAAACTGGTGAACTTCTTGGTGGAACCGAAAAAGGGCACCAAGTGGCCCAAGCCGCTTCCCAAGTTCAAGGACCGAGCTGATGCCACCGCCGTGTGCAAGGAGCTTTGTAACCTGCAATACCTTTTGCGATGTGAAAAGCTAGGAAAAGGAGAACTTGGAGTAAGTACAGCCCTTACTGATTGATTAGAATGTCTGATGATTCAATTCAGTCCGTCGTCTCACATGGAATATTTTGAAGATGATGCGAAATCGTGATTTCGACGAGGCGGGGTACTTCACTTGGATCTACGAGGGAGACAAGACAATGAGTCACCTGATGACTGCTGGGCTTGTTGTTGGTTTCCTCTTTTGCGTTTGCTTCCCCATTTGGCCGACTTTCTTGAGGGTCTTCGTGTGGTACATGTCGGTCAGTCTGCTTCTGTTCATTTTCTTCCTGATCACTTCGCGGGCTCTTCTATTCCTATTTGTCTGGATGTTAGGTTGGGAGTTGTGGTTCCTTCCAAATCTATTTGATGAGAGCCTCGGATTTGTGGATTCTTTCAAACCAGTAATTTCGTGCGAGCCAACAAAGCCAGGACAGCTTCCCTACCGGTTGGGTGTTGGTGTTGCTTTCTTTTCCTTCTGCTATTGGGCGGTGACTCAACCCTCGGAATTCGATGGATTCGTGTCTGCCCAAGGGGACTTCTTGAAGGATTTGTATGCTGGTACATTGTTGTCTGATATGTCACAAGAAGACAAGGAGAACATCGACAAGCCAAAGGGAAGGATGCAGTCCTTGGATGATCTCCTGAAGAGTCTGGACGAAGAAATTGAAGAAAACATTCAGCCCCACTCAGAAAGTGATTTGGATGATGAAGACAAGCTTGATTCCTTGCTGGACAATCTTATCGAAGACGAGGAAGAAGTTGACGAAGAAGAAGAATAAATGTATACTACCTAGTAACAGGGCGCCATTGCACACATAACTACCAAACCGTTTCTTGAATTTCAAAGTTGAATCATCAATCATTGCTGAAGCTCATTTCTTTATCTCGCCAGTGTACACGTCCATTCCTTGTACAAGACTCGTCCTCCTATCCATTTCATTGAAATCGACGGCCGCCGGGCCTTCCTTTTGCCCGGAGAGCTTACCAGCTAGAATTGCTTTGGTCTCTTTCTCGTTATCAAGTTTGTAATCAATGCCAGCAAGACGCAAGATCGCTTTAAGAATGTAGGTTGTCTCCTCCGGTGACGTAATCCAGATGCATGGGCAGATAGCTCGGGCTGCAAAGTCGTTGCCAGTATTGAGAAACTGGTCGCCAATGTGCAAAATCTCTTGAGGATTGACACCCAAGTAGGACGAGAGGACCTCTACAGCGACCCGCTTATTTCCAACGTCGACCCAAGCGTCCGAACCACCGTTGAACGCGCAGAAAGGCAGGTTTGGACCAGCACTGCCATTCATTGCCGAGAGCTTACTCTGGCAGCGCAGTACTGTCTCATCCAGGGCTTCGCGAGAAATGGCCGTCCCAGAAGTCGGCACCAATCCAACGGAACGTTTCTTCCGAATGATTCTGCCACGAATGCCCTGGTCTTCCATGCTTACCCTGACAGCTTCTTCAGCCGTATTAAGCAGTGCCTTTAATTCTTCTTCGTTCCAATTGGCGGGCGAGTCTGGAAGATGTTTAGTAGCAGTCATCCAGCCTCCACGGCCAGTTTCCCTCACGGGGTGGAGACGGAAGTCTTCACCAAGATGCAAAAGGTAATTGCATTCCCCACCAAACAGATAGAACCGCTCACACTCTTCTTGTGTCAGCTTCTTGGCCTTGAAATATTCCAAGAGTCCGGAGAGACGAAACTCGTACTTTTCGACATTGTATTCATACCCAGCGGCAGTGACCACTGCGACGGCAACTCCGTGGCGAAGCAAGAGGAGTAGATAATTGGCAAGTCTCGGATTGCTATCAAAGTTTGCCCCGTCGGTGTAGAGTGTCTGATCCCCATCAAAAGTGATCATTTTCGGCCCTTTGAGTTGGCCTGGTGCGATGGTTTCTTCTTTGATCTCTCCCTCGTCCTCAAGCTCAGAAGAAAACTTTTGGGACATTGGATTTTCTTCACCGGTTCCATCGGGGTATCGCATGGCTATGACTTGAGCAAGATTCAAAATGTGACGGATTTCATTGAAGGAGATCTGAATATGCTTTCGTTTGGTTAGAAAGTGCTTGTCGTTGTAGACTCCAAAGGCTTGGCGAAGCGGGAGCCTAGTATGGAAGGTTCCGACCGTCGGAACAAGCTGCTTCAATCGCGACGGACGAGAATTCCCTTCTTTTTCCAGCCGACGATGTTCATCGATCAGAACTTCGAAATGGGAAAAGGTATCGGGTCCCGTATCCTCAAGGCAATCTAGAACAAAGCTATGCGACAGCATGCTTTTCATCCTGTTCATAGAACACAACAGTCGCGGTATTTTTAGATGGACGAGTCGTCGTCAATTCAAACCATCATCAAGGACAAGTCTTACCATTCAATCAAGCCATCACGGCGATGCGGCGTCAGGAGATAATTCCGGCGCCTCGACGAAAACGACATGTCTCTTTCTCTCTTCTGCGTTGAGATGTACAATACTTTCCAGTCGCCGATCCAGTACTCGTACCATGCACTTCGATTGCAACCTTCCAAACAGTGACAGAAGAAGTACGAAGTTGAAAGTGTCTTCTTGAAGGTTGAAGGCGTGAGATGCTTGATGCTTGATCAACGTGAAGTTAAACAGAGGTGCGGCCGGCGCGGTGAGCTCGCTCGAGAAAAAATAAGAAAATAAGAATCTTTTCTTGTAACGTCATGAGTTAGACTACTGAATGTATGAATACCGGTACTAAGTACCGGTAGCGTATTCTAGGAGCTGGAGAGGCTACTGCACATACTCTCGAAAGTACTACCGGTACTGTAGAAGAGAGCAACCGGCAGGATTGGTAAGAATTGGAAAACGATGCTCAAGATTTCTGGAGGGAGTAATAGAAACTGTTGTAGATCGAAAGTAGAAAACTATCAACGTGATTACTGACGGCGCTGCGGTAATCGCGACGGAACAGGGACAGGAGCTTTAAGCTTAGTCATCAAGGGCAGAAGCTCCGGAAATAATTTCAATGAGCTCCGTGGTAATACGCGCTTGACGAGCACGATTGTATCGAAGCGTCAAAGAATCGATCATTTCGCTGGCATTCTTGGAAGCGTTCTCCATGGCCGTCATACGGGACGACTGTTCGGAAGCAGCGCCATCCATGAAACTGTGGTACACTTGAGAAGCAAGCATGTATTCGAAGAGGTCTTCCATTGCTTGCTCCTTGTCCATATCAAAGTCATATCCAGGCATGAACGTGGCGTCCTCGGTGGCATCAGTGAAAGGAGTGAGTACCTTGTACATTTGCTTGTAGACAGCAGCGTTGACGTAAGAGTTGTAGATGAGAACAATAGCATCATAATCAGAAGCAGCACCGACGGACATCAACTCAGTTGCAAGAGCAGAAGCCAACGGAAAAGATCCGGGGGAAGCTACTTCACTGGCTGATCGAATGATCGTTTCTCCGTGTGTTCGGCGAAGCTGAGCGCGTCCTTTATCTCCGATGACGACAACATCGCCGGACTTGCCAGCTGCTAGTTGAGCCTTCAAGACGAGCTTCACACTACGCGTGATGTAAGTGTTAATACCACCACAAAGACCCTTGTCAGAACTGAATGGCACAATAAGAACCTTATCAGGCAACTCTTCGAAAGTGGCGCCTTCAACCTCCTTGGCTGGGGAGCTAAGTCCGGGCGCCCACGAGTTGAAAGCAAGAGCGGCAGCCAAACGGTTTTCGTCACCCTTCAACTTGGCCGCAGACACCATTTTCATCGAAGATGTAATCTTCTGAATGTTCTTGGTGGACTGAATTTGATTCCAAACTAAACAAAAAATTAACCGATGAGATTCCGATCTCGTTTCAACCGATGTTAATACTTCCTTTCGCCTTTCACTTACTCTGCTTTTCCGTTGCCATACCACGGACTTGTTGCGAGACGCTGAAGGGAAAACAAAGTAGTGAGAAGATTAGTTCATGAACATGATTACGCAGGGAAGGAGAAAGCAAGTTACAAGTTACTTTCTCCAAAAATAGGAAATCGGACGATTCCGTCACAGCATGAAAATTCTGCGCTGTTCACTAGTAGGAATCCTACTGGACGGAATCTCGCTTTTTCGAACAACGGCGCTCGCAAATCGGCACAACCACCATGGCGGTATTTACCGGCAAAACAAAATTTAATCTCTCTTCAAATTCTCATCAATGAATCAAATACACAATAAAACTCACATTCCCGCTACACGAGGAACCGCCCGCTGGGCGATGGTTCGAAGAGGCGCCATGGTGAAAATTGTACGAACACGTATTGGATCAACAAATCTGCGATGCCGATGCAAGCACAACGTTTCTCGCTCCCGATCTCTCGTCGCTCGTCCGATGGTCCTTCGCCCAACAAGACGCAACTGACGCTATTTCAGTCCCTCCTCCATGGCATTATGGCTGCTTGACGGCCGTAGCGTGCGATTGTCTTTACAGGTATCATACGTACATGTAGTACCAGAACCTAAGTACCAGAACCTACAGCCGGGATCCGTCGCCAACAACTGGCGGACCCTTCGACGCGCGCGCTCACGCGACGCCGGGACCATCTTAATAATAATAATTATACCATACCAGGGCAGGGGACGGACGGGCGCGCGCAGTGGCCGACGACTCATTCGACCGTTTTAGCTCTTCAACTTCGCTCGATGATGATGATGGGATGATGATTCTTCGGAAACGTGGCCGCTACCGGTACCTACTGGTACTGTACTTCTTGTACAAGTACCAGTTCGTACAGGAGCATCCGGGGAATTTTCTGAAACAAAAAAAATCGCGCGTTTTACAGCGCTTTTCGTCGCTCTACTACTAGTAGACTACAAGGTCGAAGATTATTTCTTCGTACGAAGAAATAATCTTCGACCTTGTAGTCTAGTAGCAGAGCGACGAAAAGCGCTGTAAAACGCGCGATTTTTTTTGTTTCAGAAAATTCCCCGGATGCTCCAGTACCAGTACTCTCGCCTATTTCAACATCTGGTAGGGACACTCTAGCGAGTGTCCATCAACGTACTATTATCCACTACAAGTACATGACATCCACGCTGATTTAGTATTAGTAGATGTTCTTCGTCATTTACACTCTTGGACGTCGATCGTTTCCTGGGGACAAGTTATTAGAAGTTCTGTAAGTGACTGTTGCTTGTCCTCACGACACAAATTCTTGGCCATTTGCAGGAGCTGCTTATAAATTTGGATCTCATGGCAGAGCGCCCGGCAAAGATTGTCTCTACCCCCTACGTCAAGAGTCAGATTCTTGGGTTTCTCGCTGGAAGTCATTCTTGGAATCGGGCAACTTCTCAAGTTTGCCAGTACCTCCCAACATTCTATCAATCCCGACCCAGTCGTCCCAAGTGTGCTCTGTACGAATCGCAAATATCTCTTTTTGAGTCCCTAACAGTGTCCCGTAGGTTCTATTGTAGTTCCAAAAGTTGTGCCAACAGTGGATTTTCCCCGTAGCTATCCCCCACGCCCACGCCGTACATTCGTCGTGAGATGATGAATAACTGTTGGAAGTACCATTCAATCCTACTGATGCAAAAGACTGTAAGGTAGGCCAGCATTGGAAAAATGCGAAATCGGCACAGCCCTTTTTGTGTAGTGGTAACTTCTCGGGAGGAAAGTCAGGGTGCAGGTAATAGTACCAGGATTTGATTCGTTCGATCGGATTCAGGAGTGTTATCAAGAAGGAATGAAAGCGGAGAGTAGGTACTGGTTCCAGGTGCACCCGTTCGCTCACATGCCGTGCAATGGCTGTCGCAGGTGGCTCTTGTGTGATGGAACATCGCGAGTTTCCTTTACCAGACTGATGACGCTTCGATTCATCATGCATGTAATGGTCGACCCTGCCGTCTTTCCCAAGTGTACCAAACATAGCGAGGTGCGGTTTCTATTCTCGGTAGCATTTGAATATTCATGGCAGGAATCCAATATTTGTGATGTGACTACTTTCGTGACGGTGGTGCCAGTGGGAACGGAACCATCCGTTGGGTTCCAAGTGGGCGTGACAACAAAAAATACCACAAGAACCAAGAAGAACAACGGCATCGGCCGTCCTTGTACGAGTATCCTCATGACTCCTCCTCCTCCTCCTCCTCCTTGTGATTGCTGATCATCGTATTAAAACCACAGGTGCGTCGCGCAATAGTGATAGTGACAAGACTTGTGTCATTGTCCGAGCTGTTGGAAAAAATTGCTGCTTTACCCCAGGGGCGTACTTGCGAGTAGAGAGGAGAGTCGTCATGGTGGTCGGCGAGTCGTCAATCGGAGGGATCGGATTCCGGGAAGCGCCGTCGTCTACCGGGACTCACTCGTAGTACATACTGTACCAGGTACCGGTACTGTACCACGCGTACCAGGTACTTTCATGCTGGTACTGCTTACAACGACAGCAAGGCACCCCTCGTGACGACTCGCCACTCCTCCTCCTCCTCGCCGGCGGTACAAGTATGACATACAGTGCCGGTACTGTATGTAGATGTACAGGTACTTGTACGGTACCGGTAGAGAACAACAAGAACAACATCTGCCTCTATGCCAACTCATCATCGTTGGAAAAACACACAAAACGAATGCAATGCCGAGACGACACCATCAACGAAAGCCGACAACAAAATAATACTTTTGTTTGTTGGTTCATGTTGCTGCTCTTGTCCGTTATGCCTCGCCTGTCCACTGTTGCTACTCCGAAACCTTGCCTGCGTCAAGTAGCTGTCACCGCCTTGTTTGCAACATTGGCATCATCGTCAAGCTCGTCCGCCTTTTCAACTTCCTGGGCCTCCAGTACGAGGGCGAGTAGCACGAGAGCACCTACTAACTTTGGTCTTGTGTCCCGAGGCGGTGCATGCCCTTCGGCTCTTTCGGGCCAGAAAGAACTGTACGCGTCTTCCACGGCAGCGTTCAGCAGCAGTAGTACGCGTAGTAAGACTAGTACTAGCTTGAGCAGTACTACCTTGGATACCACCGAGAAGACAGCGTCGTCGAGCATGACGCCGGCTTCCAAATTGGAGGCCTTGCGAGCTAAAATGAAAGAGCTGGACTTGGACGTGTATCTCGTTCCCAGTGATGATCCTCATCTCAGTGGTACGTACAGAAAGTATACTATAAATAGTGATTAAATGGACGAGTCATGCCCGTGGTTTTCGAAAGTCAGTCAGGAGGATTTTTTTCTAAATAGGTTTCCTTTGTCTTATTTCTTTCCAAAGAATACGTTCCAGCTGCCTACATGCGACGCAAGTTTCTGAGCGGCTTTGGAGGAAGTGCCGGAACTGCTGTAGTTTATCAAAAGGGTGAGGCTTTCTTGTGGACCGACTCTCGTTACTGGAATGAGGCTACTTTGCAACTGGACGCCGAGTGTTGGACACTCATGAAACAGGGCCAGCCCAAGGTGCCTACTATTCAGCAGAAGTTGGCCGAAACTGCTGTGGAACACTTTAAAGAGGGTGGCAAGCCACTGCGTGTGGGAATCGATCCCTTTGTTCACCCTGCCAGTTTTGCCAAAGACTTTTCGACAGCCATGGAAGAGGCAGCCAAGACAGAATTGGATGCGACCGATGACGATATTCCAGCAATTGCAGAACTAGACACCTCCCATCCTAATCTCGTTGATCCTATCTGGAGTGAAAAACCTCCCATTCCTACCAGTCCCTTTCGAGTGCATCCTTTGGAATATGCTGGAGTAAGCGTCGCCGACAAGGTTGCGAAAATTCGAAAGGAAATGGAAACCAAAAAAGCAACATTGGCCGTTTTTCCGTCTTTGGACGAGGTGGCATATTTGCTCAATATGAGAGCCATGGGTGATGTGGATACCTGCCCTGTCGGTATTGCATATGCGACGGTCAGTAAGGACGAAATTACGCTGTACTGTGATCCCAAAAAGTTGGTTTCTCCAGACGTCCAAGAACATCTGAAAGAAATCACCGTCAAGCCCTACGATGATATTGTCGGAGACATCGAAGCGCACTGTAAGGCGTCCGATAGCAACAAGGTCTGGATGGAAACTGCGCGAGCCAACTATGCTCTGTATAACGTGATTCCCAAAAAGGCACTCGTGGACAGTCAAAACGCTGTGACGCCAATGAAGGCTTGCAAGAACGCTGCCGAATTGGAAGGAATGCGTCGAGCTCATATTGTGGACGGTGCAGCCATGGCCAAAGGCATGGCGATGCTGGAAGATCGGATTATCAACAAGGGAGAATCCATTAGCGAGGTGGAAGTGGATTTAGTTCTGACCGGTTGCCGGGCGGAACAACCTGGCTGGCTCGAGTGTAGCTTCCCAACCATTGCTGGGGTAGGGCCGAATGCCGCCATTATCCATTATCGCGCGAGCCAAGGCGAACTGATGAGATACTTGGATACGTCTGATCCCATCTTGATTGATTCGGGAGGCCAATATTTGTATGGAACAACAGACGTGACTAGAACGTGGCATTTTGGAAAACCAACTGATGAATTCCGAGATGTGTACACCCGCGTTCTCAAGGGAAATATCGGGGTGGATAGCATGATCTTTCCAGAGAATACTCCTGGATTTGTTTTGGACGTTTTTGCCCGGAAGTCATTGTGGGAAGCTGGTTTGGACTATGGCCACGGAACTGGTCATGGCGTTGGCGCAGCATTGAACGTACACGAGGGTCCGTTTGGAATAAGCCCACGTTTCACCAACCTGGAAGGTCTGAAGAATGGCATGGTTGTAAGCAACGAACCGGGGTATTACGATGACGGCAAATTCGGAATACGAATTGAAAACCTTCTTGAGATTAAATATGTCAATCCTGAGCACGCTAACGAAGACACCGAAGATGACGCCAAGGCTGGAGAGAAGAAGTATATCAAGTTTGCCAAGCTTACAATGATTCCTATTCAAAAAAACCTCATTAAAGTAAGTTTGATGAATAACGAAGAGCTGGACTGGCTGGATGCGTACCACGAGGAGGTATTTTCCAAAGTCAGCCCTCTTCTGGAAAAGGACAGCCCGGCGATGAAGTGGCTTCAAAAGTCCTGCGAGAAAATTGATAGATCATCCAAATAAGTAAAGTAGGAAGGAACAAGAGCATCGGAAAACTGGTGTCTCTTTATTAGTCAGTCATGCGTAGAGATGCTGCAGTCTACCAGTTCCAATTTGATGGGCGGTAGCGAATAGCTGGATTCTTCACTCCATGACTTTAACTTCCTCCCACCTGCCGATGACACAAAGGATTCGATTGTCGTATGGTTCAAATGGGTTACATTATCAGATAGTGGCTTGCACCTTACGAAATAGTCGAGCTTTCGACTAGGTTGCTTTGACGTTCGGCAGTGCTGATACAGCAGGTACTCGGCCCTCGCGGCTGGTGGCAGGAATTCAAGCGCACATGGTCCTCCTTTCCGAACCCTTGATAAAGCATATTTGACTTGCTCTTGAAGTTGATTGGTCGGTGGGATTGACTTGGTGTAACGTATTGTACCACTTTGGGATTTCCACATTGCCTGTTCTATTATGTCGATGGTTTCCTTGGGGAAGCCTAGAAGCGTTATTGCCACTTCTCTCTCTGCGTACAGCTTCACTTGGCCAGTTCCGTCGTCTAGGAACCCACTGCATTCCCAATTTACAGTATAATGTTCTAAGTCGCATTTGTTCGGACAGCGGAGAGATGAATTCTTGATGTGGGGAAGGCAGCGGCTGGATTGGTCATGTTCATTATCCTTGTTGGGCAGTACTGGGCCTCCGGGTGCAGGAAGATGCCAGAAACTCTTCTCACGTGGACCAGAATCAACGAGTAGCTGAAAACAGCTACTGCACTTGCATTCCGCACAGCAAAAAGCGACTCCCAAAAAGTTTGCTCTGGTTATCCGACGTACCATCGACGGCGCCAGCACATGTGGGTCTCCCCTTCGAATAGATTCACAGGCCAAGATAAAAATATCGGACAGACTGCATGGGGTGACATCACAGGAAGGATTATCCAGCAACACGCCTACACACCTCGTTCCTTCTAGCGAATGAATCGACTTTCGTGTGGGTCTACTGCACAGCATCCCATCAAAGAATTTCCCCCTGCCGATGAAGTCAAATGCTGAATTGGTAGAGGCCGATAGATTTCTTTTATCGGCATTTGCAGTTTGCGCAAAAGTAGCATCAAGAGCATCAAGTCTGCACGACCATCGTACATATCCTCTATGTGATGTGTCAAGCGAATCCGATGGCAATGAAATAAGCACAGTACAGCGACTGTTCCATGAGGATTCATCCCCTTTCCAATCGTCCCAGCCACCAGACACGATTGGAGAAGTTTCGCAGCTTTCTGCAACTACCCACCAAGAAACGCCAAGTGTACACTCATCTTCCAGGACCTGCATGTCTTCAGATATTATTTCGGTCAGCACCCTCTTGAAAGCGATTGTCTTGGAAGTATTGTGCGGGATGGCCACTTTCAGGTTAATTGTCTGAAGAAAAGACGGTGAAAGAATTCCATCGTCTCTCACTGCAATATCAGATAAAGTCAAAGTCAGGCAACTTGATAGACCGTTCGAGTTGACTTTGGCGTGTTTGAATCGCGATCGTAAGACGAATCCCTTCAAGATCGACGACGAGCATTTCCATTCTCTCGGCTTTGTCAAGCACGCTTCAATTGTACATTCGCTAATTCCATGAGGATGCAATGGTCTCGCACACTCACTGTTGACCCCGCGCGCGAAAACTCTCCCTTCGGAGCATCGTAGCTGGACTGATGCAATCAAAACATAGTTTCCAAGGCGAACCAGCGCTCCGCCACCCATCACATTGCCGTAGAGCATGTTGGCCAATGGAGGCAAAGATTGTACATTGATTGAGCAACCTTCGGACGAAGATACCCTATTTGCATCTGGAACCAGGATACAGAAGCATGATACCACAGCACTCAACACCTTTGCGCTGACAAAGTCACCTGTCGATACGGAGGTTTCATCAGAGAACCGGAGTGAAAGTTGACATATCTTGTCGGTCACGGACGCAATGTCCTTATTCTGAGTCGTTGCACAGACATATCCCCCAACGAAGATGCCATTTGCATGACGATTATTTAGCTCAAGAGCAATCTCCTCGGCTGGCAAATGAATCGATCCAGACCAACCTTTCGATATTGGACTCCCACTAGTAACTTTCGCAAAACGCCTGCCAAGCGTTCGGAGGCCGGCCATGCGCACGTCATTTAATCCAACAAGAGATGGCATATCCTGGGGATCCGATTCTTCTCGCGTCATGTTGCATCCACAAGCAATCGTATTCTGCTGTTGATAAAAGGAACTCACATCAAAAGCGTGATCAAAGAATTCAGCGTATGGATTTCTCGTGTATCCACCTTTCTTTGGGAGCTTCATCCCAGTCCCTTCTCTTCGTGAAAGCCCCAGAATATCGCCAGCAGAAGGCATCGAGTCCACTCTGTCCACATCCAAGTCAGCAAAACAGTCGTCTAGCCATTTCTCGGCGTGTCGCCTGAAGATCATGTCGCGATACGATAACTTGATCTTTCCTACTCGGTACGGGACAAGTCCTTCTAACGATCTTTCGTCAGTTGAACTGCAGAAACATGGCCGCCCCTGTTGCGTGTAAAAAAGTTGGCCGTCCATCGACCCAAATGAGTTCTGGCTTTCACCAACGATCCTTTCCTTTCCTTCACTTGAAGTACAGACTAAGGTAACAGTAGAGCGCAGACAGGCACCATACGCTTGTAACCCACTTTCGTGCTGCGCAGTACCCTCAATAGGGTGTACGTTGACCGCTCGGATCCTGGTACCAGATTGAAGACTCAGCTGGAAGTCCATCGACATGGGGAAATGCGTCAAGAAAAGAAGATGTGTGGAAGGATTTTCTTTTTCATCTGACTCACCGTTACATTCAATAACTAGTCTGTGAATTGCTTGTACTGTTATTGCTCCCCGTTTGAAGGTCTTTCGCTCTGTGCTCAATATCATTCCTTCCATGGAGATCAAAGGAACAGGTATAGGCGGTATGGGCGAAGCATAGGTTTCGCTGTTACTCGTGTGGTCAGAATCGGAAGGCCAGAATATCTTCGAATACATCGAAAAAACGAAGACAAATGACGGTATACGCCCGACCAATTGTTGAAAGGTGGGCTTGGCAGCCAAAGCGTCTGGAACCTGCCAAGGCTTGCGTTGTAGACCTTCCAACTGAAGCGTTTCGCCTGGTTGAATGGCCGACTGCCATACCAGCGCATCGTGCCCATTCAAAACCAAGACGCACGTGTTTTCTTCATGATTCTTGTCATATAATTCAACAAGACAGAACGGGTCTTCTGGATCCAAAGGTATTATAGGCGAAATGGCGTCGACGGTGGCAATGATGTTGTAGAGATCTTTTCGTCGCGACGTCTTCATTTCCATTTTCTCCGCAATCTCCCGGCGTCGGAAATGACTCAGTGCCCAGTAATTGTTCATTTCGAATGATGGTGTTGCAGCTTGTCCCATAAGACGAAATCCATCACTCCATACTTCTAATAATGCTGTCTGCATCTGGTCCTTCAGCGCTATGACAGCATACCGAGTAATGGAAACTGTCAAGTTGTAAACCGCAGCCTCAGATGCCCGCCTCAAAAATTGATGGGGTACTGAGAGCAGATAGCAGGTGAATTGAGGATTAACATGCATGAACTCATGGGCAGGAAAGAAGAGGAAGCCCGATAACTTGGTCGCTTCGTTTTTATTTACAGACTGCTGCTGCTGCTGCGTCGCTTCTGGTCGTTTCCGCTTTCGGGAAGCAGCAATCTCGATCGACGATTCATCGAGAACAAGCCGGAAGACGACTGTCCCCTGTACCGGTATTGCAGGTATTGTAGACATGTAAAGACTCTATACCGAGGGTGGGTGCGATGACACTAATATATTCTTGCTACCTTTATCGGGAGGTCCTCCAAAATTGTCATGGTCATGGTGTGGAATGAAATAATTACGATTTACGATACAGGATACAGATCATACTTGACTGCTGTACCTGGTACCGGAAACGGTACGTACCTGGTACTGGTAGTGCACAATAATACGGTATGATACCGGTAACAGATTCAGATTTGAAATCTGAAATCTGAAATGGATCGAAAAAGTCGAAGGGGTCGAAAAAAATTGAGTTGCGCAGGCGCGCGCCCCCCAGAGTGTCCGAAAATGAATGTTACTGTACTGTATGTCCGGGTTGGTCCGATCGACAGGGGAGGACGGATAGACGGACTGCAGAGTGCTGAGCTGCATGACATTGACAACTCTTGAAACTCTTCTCCTAAATACTGTACCTTAAAACAGCTAATTTAACGGATAACTACGGGGGAATTAGTAGAGGAGAACATTTCTCCAATTCCTTAGTCCACGATAAGCGATAGCTCTAGCCGCAGAGTAGTAGTAATCTAATAATAATAATAATAATAAAATAATAATAATACGCGTTAGCGCTAGTAGAGTAGTAATGAAAATAACACGTGTTTCTACCGTAGTGGTCAGAGAAATAATAACAACAATAATACGCGATAGCGATAGTAGAGTAGTAATGGAATTAACGCGTGTTTCTACCGTAGTGGTCAGAGAAATAATAACAACAATAATACGCGATAGCGCGCTAGTAAAGGAATAATGAAAACAACGCGTGTTTCTACCGTAGTGGTCAGAGAAATAATAACTACAATAATCAACAACAATACGCGATAGCGCTAGTAGAGTAGTAATGGAAATAACGCGTGTTTCTACCGTAGTGTTTCACATTCAAGCCTTGATTAAACAAGATCTTCCTAGTAAAACCACGCCATATTAAATATCGCGTGGTTTTACTACGGAGTTCTAGTAATAATAGCCTTACTCCTACTTCTTTAGTTGGGGGTACCTGCCTCCCGGTAGTTTCTTGTCAGTTTGCATTTTCTTCAGAATGTATGTCACGGATTGGCTTTCACCATAGGCCTTGTAGACCAGCAGGTCTACTGCCGCCTCCGCAAGCAGTCCAGAACGAACCAGGTCCCCTACAACGTCCCAGAAAATCTTGCGCTTGGAGAAGAAAAATAGTACTGGTTGTAACGAGTGCTTTTCCCGTCCAATTTTGCCATGGTGAATCAATCATCTCGCAACTATGGCGTCCTTTTACAAGGGAGGGCTGAGACATAATAACGCGTGCTTTTCTCGTGCTTCATAAGATGTGATAAAAATGAGATAACAACGCGTGCTTTTCTCGTGCTTCATAGTATGATAAATGATAATGATTGACATAATAAGGCGTCCTTTTCTCGTGCTTCATTATATGATAATAATGACATAATAGCGTGTGCTTTTCTCGTGCTTCAAAATATGATAAGAACGCCATAATAACGCGTGCTTTTCTCGTGCTTCATAATGACATCATAAATAATAACATAATAACGCGTGCTTTCACAGATTGGGCAGCTCACGAATGCTATCGCATCCGTTTCGGTAGTACTGGTACTGGTATGGTACTGGTACTGGTACTGGTACTGGTACTGGTACCTTCGTACCTTTTGTCTCTCTACACACAAATAGTCTCTTAGAGTAGCTAGTAGTCCTACTAGTAGTAGTTAGAGTAGCTGGGCTCTACTAGATCTACTAGTAGAGAGAGGGAGGGAGACTGCAGAGGGACTGAGAGAATAGACGTCTCTCTCCTCTAGTCTCAATCCAATTTATCATTGGGCTGTCTCCACTACTAATAGCGTAGCAACTGTCGCTCCGGCGCAAGAGAGATTGATTCCTCCCTCTCGACCATCGACCGTCAAGGTAATTGTCAACATTATAAGACAGAGCGCTTCTTAGCTGATTTAGGAGTGGAAAGCGTACGAATAGATATGTCTCTAGTATTCTAGCTATAGACATACATCTGAGGCACCCGATAAACAATGCAATATGTGAGGACTATGAAGAAATCATCAATAGGAAATCACTAAATAATACTGTATAGGGCATGCGGTCAATGAAGTCTCCTAATAGAAATAATTTGGAGTAATCATCAAGTGAAGGCGAAGTTGGTAATTTCTCCCGTTCTCTTTCCACTTCTACTATCGACAAGGGCGAAGAAATCCCTCTGGTCGACAATTTTCAGATTTGATTTGTTTGCTGGTCCTCCAATTATTTCCGAAGCCTTCTTGTATTTGTTGCCTTCAGTGACTTCACGGCCGTCTTCTAATTCTTCACCAATGACCAGAAAATTTGTCTTGCCACTCACTGCACTTCGGACTGCGCCCCCGCAAGACTTCACCAGGTTTTCGGCCGCGGCCCTCGAGCAACTCTTGAATTCACCCGTAAACACGAACAGGAGGCCGGCTAAGCAACCAGGAATCGGCTTGGGTATTTCAAGCGGGCTGTCATCCTCATCCAGTGACTTCTGGATTTGTGCTTCGTTCCATAAGCGGAATTCGCCATCTGGGTTTGCATAAAAATCGAGAGCTCTCCGATCGGAGCGAACAAGTCTACGTTCAAAATTATGCAGCTCCAAGCCATTTTCGTCGGAGGCTCGACTCAGCGCCACATATGCTTGGGCTTCCGTGAAGACCCCTTTCAAGTCGACCTTGACGTAGTCCAGGGTCATCCCTTGCGACTTGTGCACCGTCATTGCCCAGGCAAGTTTGAGTGGAATGGCCGTGCGAATACACTCCCCGATGCCCGCTAATCGACAAGTGAAGTCAACTGGTTGAATGACCTTGCGTACGCCATTGACGAATTCCACGATCGGGTATTTAGTGGCTTCCTTCGTTCCAGATTCTCCCGACGGCAAAGTATCCATAATATTGTCGTCGTCATCTGATGAGACATCCGCAAAACCAACAATCTTGCCCCTTGAGCCATTGACCAACGGTTTCTTCGATTTGATCACATGATTTTTAATTAGCATTACCTGTGCCCCCTCTTTCAAAATGATCTCCTTTTCAGCGATACAATCCTTGAAAAAGGCATTCTTCCACAGCTTCGACTCCATTGATGCATGATCGAACCCTGAAGTGTATGCATTAACATCATCGATCGCTTTGAAATGATACTGCTCACCTGGTAACTTTGCCAGCTCCGCCCTATTCTCTTCTTCGACCTTCCTTCTCGTACAATACAAGACCGTAGGTTTGATACCGTTTCTTGTAGGCGGAAGCGGCCGTTGGCATCGCCGTAGAAATGCCAATCCCTCGTCCGACACTGTTCCTGTGCGAATCTCATGCAACACGTGGATGAACTGCTTGTTATTTTGCCGAAAAACCTCGTCCAGAACGACATTTTGAAATTTGGCGTCGCGCCAGACTTTGGACTGGAAGGCAAAACCTCTGTCTCGGTGAATCGTTTCCAAATCCACTCCATGCGCAAGCATCTCTTTGACATTCGGATCATTGTTCCTCTTGGGAATTGGAGGTAGTTGCAAAAAGTCGCCACAAAAGATTAACTGAATTCCCCCAAAAGGCTTGGTGCGTTCTTCTCGTATATCACAGACAACGTCGGATAGATGATCCAGAAATTCTCCGTTGACCATGGATATCTCATCGATTAGCAGTACTTGAACAGCTCGCCAGGCTTTTCGCGAATCTTCTTTCCAAGCCTTTTGAAAGTCGGTCACTTGCACTGGGACACCGCATCCAGCAAAGCTGTGGAGCGTCTGACCCCCCACTGCAACGGCGCTTGTGCCCGTAGAACCAAGGACGGCCCACGCAGTGCTGGAATCGGAATAGCGCTGCTTCATGTACGCAATGATTTGACGGAGTACCACACTTTTCCCCGTTCCTGCTGGTCCTGTGATGAACACGTTCTCCTCTTGTTTGGCTAGTTCTAGCGCGTTCTTCTGCTTTTCGTTGAGCGATTCGGTCCCAAGTCCAACTCCCGAAGTATCCTTTGAAGACCTGCCACTAGCTACTTCAATCGGGGCTGAGGTGCCTTGAAGATCCTTTCCAAGGCCTTTTCCTTCGGTATAACCCATTTTTGCCATCATCGTTTGGACTTCAGTCGAGTATTGAGGTTCTAGTCCCGTAATCTTTGTGGTACTAGCAACTGGCGCTGCCTCTGAGGGAGTTTTGAAGCGAGATCCCGTCATATTTTCCTTGTTTCTGCGGTCCACGGAGACATCTTCATTAGGAGCCATTATTGGACGACGACTCGCCGTTGCCACCGCCACCAACGAATGTTCTGATCCTTGTTTCATATATGCTTCGGCTTCGGCTAAGCTTGAAAATCCCTTGAATTGTGCATTGGTAAACTGATGCACTTTGGCTTTGCACTCATCCCACGCTCCAAAGATTCCCGTCTGACGACCTCGGAGAACGGCGTAATACTTTTTCTTGGCCATGCTCTAACGATCACTCTTTTCCGGAATAGAATACAAAGGACGAGTACGAGTACAGTATTTTGTAGGCAGCCTGCTGGTGAAAGCTGGAACTAAACAAGATGTATTGGATGTTTTCAGGTTTTTGTGTCATGATGTGTCATTGCTTGCATGCTGCTGCCGCTTGCGTCTTGCTTCGTTCAAAACTCGGATTTTCCGCGATCGCCCCGGTTTCTTGGGAACGAAACGGTCGAATGAGTCGTCACTCGTGAGTGAGCGCGCGAGCCAGTCGTCGAGCGTCCGTCGTCAAGAAGTCGTCGTTCTTGTCCGGCGGTTTCGTTCGTTCCAAAGAGGTAACGGTACTGACTTAGTTTTAATCTGGAATCGACTACTCTGATCTTGCGATCGCTGCGTATGGACGGGCGGAACGAGAGACGACACCATGAAACATCTTTATGACGAGAGACTACTGGTACTACTCGTACTCGTAGTCGACGCTGTAGCTGCTACTACTACTAGTAGTAGATAGAGAGACTGCTGTTGATGTTTGATGTTGTTGCTGCTTGAGATGGTCTTATTACTTTTGTTCTGTATTTATATATATATATATCAAAACGGCAAATAAACTCCACACTCAAAAGTCTCACATCCAACTTTTCTTGTAATGCTTCATCGCCATCGGTCGAGAAATCAACAGGTCGTGGCCCTGTCCATGCCACCCTTTGTTCGCTTGTGTTGTCTGCTGACATGGGTGGTCATTTTCCCGTTGTGGTGGTACATTCGACGGTCAAACAGCAGTAGCAGTGACGCGGAATTGGGCCCTCTCGCAGGTTTGCAGAAACGAAACAGTGGGCTTTCTTCTGGGATTATCTCGAGCCGGTTTGGAGGGAAATCTCACAAGCAACACAGGCTTGCCATCGTCATTCCCTTTGTGGGAGAAGGCCCTGGCGCCATTCCGCCATACCTAGAACTGTTTTGCACTGCCGCGGCTGGTTCCGCTTCGTTGGTGGATTTCCTGCTCATTCACAGTGGGGTTCTCGATGGATATCACGGTGACGCTTGTCCCGAGAATGTCATCTTTATTTCTCTGAATACCATTGAAAACTTTTCGAAATATTTGGTCCGTGTGATAGATCACAAGGCCGATGAAGATGTTGCCGTGGCAGGATCGAGAGAGGTGCTGGCAAAGATCTTGGCCAAGCACGTCATCAAATACCCCTATGTTTTAGTGGAATTCAAGCCTGCTCTTGGGCACATTTTTGCTGAATTTCTGGAAGGCTACACTCACTGGGGGTACTCGGATTTGGATATTCTATTCGGGGATCTGGAGCGATGGATTACACCCGATGAATTGGACGATTTCGATATTGTGACCTATGGTTTCGGGGATCAAGATCGGGTTTACTTGAGAGGTCAATTCACATTTCATAAGAATGCGAAAGGCGTCAATCAAATCTGGAGACTCTGCGACTATCTCTCGGATATGGACAAACGTTTCAGTCAAGTCATTTCAGGCGAGGCTAACTTGCACTTTGAATCTGCCGAAGGTTGCTATTCGGCCGCGGTACTTCAGCGCAATGATGTCAAAGTGAAGTACGCAGTCAAGGCTTTTACGGATATTAAGGAAGAGGATACCGCATATTCCCATGGACTCTTTGTCGGAACTGGAAAGAAGAAAACTACTACCGTCCTGTACAAGGCTGGTTCGAAGGAAGACGGAAAGGCACTGGAGCGGATACCTGATACATGGTTCGAGAACAAGGATTGCTTGTACACAGATTTTAAGAAACCATTACAGTTTGCAGCCGGTGAAAAAATTCGACTCCCGACGGTTGAGAAGGCAGATGCTAAATGTATGTTTTGGGCACAGAAAAAGTATCAGTCACGCTTGTGCCTTGATGGAGTCGAGTCATCCGACACTGTCTACTGGATTGAGGGACAGCTCTACAAACAAAAGTATCAAAACGCACAGCTGCCAGGGAGGGTTGTCTCAGCTCCGTTTTTCCACTTTCAGGAGTACAAACGATATTTCCGTACGACTCAATTGGCAGGGTTTCATAGATCTGGCCCTGTTCGGACGTTTGTGCTGTGCAAGGAAGGAGTCCTTCCGATCTACCCCGATGAGTTCAAAGTTGATCGATCCTTCGTTTCTTCACCGCTCGACTTACGACTTCGCAAATGGAAGGCCGTCAAGGGGAACGATCGTCAGCAGCTACCTAACAGAAGCTACTGCCTTCGATCGGGCCCACGGAAGTTCCCGGCAAATCCACCTGCACCGCAATGTCAGTTTCCAAGCTCATGGCGTGATGGAAATGCAATTCAAATCCTCTCTGGTGCACCTTCTTGGACTCAAGTCGATGTCGAAACAGAGGTGACTATGGTCCTCACACTCCAACTACAACCATCGCAGGTTGCAAAGACGGAGTCATTGCATGGCTTCTTGCAACTGATCGGGATGTATCTAGATCGATGGCAGGGACAGCCTTCTGTCATTGTGATACACGTTCCAAGCACGACACCAGAAGCAATGGATATGCTTCGAATAAAACTTGGTCCAGGATCAGACCTTTCCCTCTTTGGGCTTGAGACGTGTCTAGTGGGTGCTATCTTCACGGAAGCGAACGAATTTTTGAGCCGAAAGGCACTTTTGAACATGGCTATGGACGTGGTACCGACACGGTGGTTTATCAGTGGATTCGAGCTGGAGCGAGGTCTGGTAATTTCCCACGACGCTGCATTCTTTGCGCACCGGGTATCGATGATCCACAGGGAATTGAATGGATCTGTATTTGTCATCCCACAGTTTGGCCTGTCCAAGACGGAAAGTGATTTTACACTGCCTGCGCTTTGGAAGGCTAGAAATGACGACGAGTTCCAAGCACTTGCCAAACTCGACGAAGGTGGCTGCGAGACCAGCGAAGACAATGCCGCAAACGACGACGGCAGTGCCATGTTCGATGCAATGCACGAGCATTGGTGGAAACTTTCAGAAGGCTACATTGTCGGTATTTCAATCGAGAAGATTGACGATAGGGTACATAATTTGAGAGCTGTCGCTCTTGACGACATTCAGATGGATATTATTGGACTGTTGACGGAAAAGAAGCAATATAGTCTGTTTGCTATGGACATTTCTCCGATAATTATGACTGACAATTTGGGCCCCCGCAATGGCATGAAGACCTCTGAAATCGCAAGGGAAGTGGAAGAGTTTGGTGGGAAACAATGCTACAATGGATTGCGGTTGGCGCAGCTGGCAACATTTGGTTATAGCGTCAGCGTGCTCGCCGGGGCGTTCGCCCTCAGCACTCCAAGTACTCGAGCGATTGTATCGGCAGATTCTTCTTCTGGGGAAGCCAGTCCTGCTGGTGCTTCTCGCTGCGATGGTTGCTTCTTGTTTGACGAGGAGCATGAAGATATTTTGGAGGATATCTCAAAAGATGAACGCAAACGACCAGCGAAGGCGGCTCTTCTTTGGGAACACCCAACCAACTCGGATCCTCTGTTTGGGCACACTTAACTTCCTCCAAACTAGACGCTAAAATATACGAGTCATTGTCTAAATACTTCATGGTTGCAAAAGGGACTGATTGATGACTCACTCACTCTACATAGTAGATTGTACCGGTACAGTAGGAATACCATAGAGGTCTGGTGTTCTAGTAGGTTCTCTCTCTACTGGCGGGAGAGAGATTAATTGCTCTCAACCGTCAAGGTAGCAACTAAATTAGACAGTGCACTTTTTCGCTGCTTTACGATATAGTAGAGAGTTACAGAAGTTGTACCGGTCTACTGGGTCTGCCTGTACGTACCGGGGTATGTACCTGGTACTACCGGTATGATGTTGGATGCATGTTGTGCCGTCATTTGGATCGCCCAGCGCTGACGAATCATTATGAATATATTCATTCACTTATAAGTACAAATATAATCGTTAAGTAACTTCTTAGAAAGGCGTTACGGGCTTTATACAATGTGTCGCCAGCCGACCTCTCCTTCTTGCCCGTTTTTCGTTACGAATCATCATCATCCGGCACAGAGGTTCTCTGATCCGGCACGCGGCAGCTGGGATTTTCTCGAGAAGACGGAACACGGAGCCAACAATGCGATCTCCCACATACGGTACATGTTGTGACCATTATTGCCATCCCCGAACAACCAACACAAACGAACACTCTTTATGATTTCTATTTGTGTCAGAAGATCAGCACAAAGCGAGAAAGTTACATACACCATCCAACAAAATTTCCAACATGAAGGGTCACTTGATCATTGGAAACCTTCTTCTACTGACGGGCTCTGTTCGGAGCAATCTGGATTGGATTGCTGGGTACGATCCTCTCACTTTTGTTTCTGATCATGCGGCAATTGACAAGGATCAGAGAGACATTGAAAAATGGTTGATTGCAGATGTATTTCAGCAAGCAGAGAGAATCTATACCGAAGGTGGTCATTCTCAATCGATGGCTCATCTTCGACTTTTGAATCCTGAACCACCCACTCAGCCTTTTCCTGTCGGAACACTCGTCTATGGCACTGGAGTTGATGGAAGAGCCGTACAAGGAAGGTTGCTAAAGGAAGCCTTTTGGACTAAAAGCGACGATCAAGTGATTTTGATGGTTGAATATGACCGAGAAAAGCTCCTCGAACAGTACTCTCTCTGTCAAGTTGGCGCGCTCGTCAGAACGGATTCCTCTGTTGAGGACGGATGTAAGTCCCTCGATTAGTAAGCTTGTTTGGAGGTTGATTTTATTCATTTCTCAACACACGTTTATGTTCTAATACTCTTTTCAACAGGCTTTGTTGCTGCGGGTGAGATTCAGGTGCTACACTATGCTCGAAATACCCCCGCGTACAGTTACAGCTACGAATACGACATAGGCCAAGATAATGTCAATGGGCGCACCATCCAAGAATTTTCGACGAATGCATTTGAAGAAATGTGGAATTGCACAAACTGCCCATATGATACATTCAATAAGTATGCCACATATTATGGTATGCCAGACTATGGTGATAGAATGGTAAAGGCGGCGCTCCATGGTAAAGCGACCAAGTTTGCCCTTGGGAATTTGGATTTCGGCGCACCAAGTCGAAAGAGTCGAGTCGGTAAGGGAAAAGTTATAAGGGTCGACATTATCATTGGGAAGATATCGTTTCTCATAATTTTCTCCCTCCTCAGAGGCTGTCAAAATCGCCACTAAATTTCTGAATATTTGGATGTATGTCATTCGAATGATGGAACATGCACTTGATCTATGCGAATTGCCGTGCACGAAAAAGGGCAATGTGTTGTACGCCCCAGCGCAGAAAGCTCAATGCGACGATTCGCCTGTCCGTGCGTGGGATCAAGCAGTCGCCTTTTATGCTGGAAGTATGGAGGGAGAAAGTGGTGTTGGAGATGGGGTCCTATTGTTTGATCTAGCCGACACTATGTGCGCTCGTTTCATGGCATGTGGTGACGATGCAGAATTGCGATTTGGTATTTCATATGCCAACAATGTGGCAATCAATCAATTCATGAAGGGACAGCTTCACCTTTTGAAGCGAGAATGTGGAGCGGCCCGCACCTCCAAGAATAAGATTGAAAAAATCATGGCAGTTCCTCTCGTTCAGGCCGCACTCCTCAATTCATACCAGCAAGTCTACGAAAAGAAGAGCGAAGAGGAAGAAGCATCCAAGATGATCGTCGCAGGTTCCATGTATGCTGCAACTGTTTTGCCTTTGGTGCATGATTGTAGCCCTGAGGATGCTCAAATCATCTATGAAAACCTGCGAGACAACCAAACCGAAGTAGACTTTATTGCAGTGAAGGAAGCTTTTGAACGAAATTACGCATGCATGGGGGTTACGTGCAAAGCTGTTGGAGGAATTTGGGAAGGCCGACAATACTTTCCTTACGCATCTCCATGCCAGGATGCGATTGATACTGACAATTCAAGTGGTATTCACTTCGGAATAGTGATTGCTGCCGTGGGAGGAATACTTGTCCTTTGTGCTCTTGTCTATCTATCCCATCAACACCACAAGAAACGTATTGATAGTAAGTATCACGATCGGGAACCCAGCGTTGTCCCCGATGATATCCTCCGAGCCTCTCGGTCTATGGACTAGAGTGACATAATATTTGACATGATCCAAGCACCAACATAGTAGGTCGGCATCTTGCTTCGGGTCCTGGATGTAGATCACCTATCACAATAATAATTCATAGAATGGCGAACTGTCTTTCAATAATTTATTGGTTTTACTTTTGCTTTTGCGAGTATGGTCTCTACTCTATATAGCTACTAGAGCTAGTAGCTAGTAGTAGAGAGATGTCGAACAATCTCGCAATCATGATAGACCTGTCTCTCTCCCTACACGGGTTCAGTACTCTCTACTCTCTATAGCTAGTAGAGTAGAGTAGAAAGAGCTCTCTCTACCGGTAGCTCTAGTAGAGAGAGGTGAGAGGTAGATAGAGCTCTACCGTACCTTGTACCAGGTACGAGGGGGTAGTTTGTAGTACGTACTGTAAACCTGGTACCAGTTCACAGCATGGTACTGCACCAGTAGTATGGTACGAGTACGAGTATTACGAATGAGATGACAGGGGGCCGGCCACCGCCACCGGGCGCGGCGGCGCCTCTCCACTACCGGTACTTGTAGAGTAGACGACCCATCGGAGAGTTTTTCGCCCCTCTTGTCGTTGTTCCCCGTTCACATACGAAGTACAGTACTCAGTACAGTATTTTTTAATACTGTACTGTAGTTCCTCGTTTATTGACACGCATTATCATCACTGGTTAGACTTCTGACAGTCGATGTTCTTGTTGCCCTTTACAATACTTTGCATCCTCGACTAAGTGAGAAACAACACATACATAGACTGTACAGGTGATGGCTGGCCCGAGCCACAGGCATCGGGCCAGCAGCGGCGACCACCCGGCGCTCCAGGTTGAAAATGGTGGCTCGCCGACCCCGACCAAGAAGCTTCTCGTACAAATAACGAGTACAGGATCTTCTCCCACGCCACTCAAGAGAACCAAGTCGGGTGGTCTTCATTTTTATTCTCAGTTCATGATGGGCTTGACGATCGCAGGAGTGGCGTCTTGCTTACTGGTGACGACGTTTGGGCTCTTTCACATTGACGTTTTCTTACGCGTGTACGAGCTGCCTCTGGAAACGTTCAGTCACGGGAATATCGTATTTGCAATCATCAATACAATCAATGATTTTTTCGGAGCTTGGATGTTGGACTCGATTGCTAGTACGTCGATAGATCGGAGTGATTTGATCGGGATCTCGGGCGCCATTTTTGCCGTGTGTTTCATGGCCCCATTTTTTCGATGGCGAGAACCTTCACAGTGGGACGGTCTGCATTTTGTCGTATCCATGAGTCTGTACGACACCATGTACAGCTTCACCACAATTTTGTTAGGATCACTCGTCACGGACAATCATCACATGAGTGATCGCGAGCGGGTATGGTTCATGGCGAGCGGCAAGATTGCCAACTTGGTCGCTGCCTTTCTCGTGGCACGTATTGGACTAGCTCTTTTTGACGAGGAGAATATGACTCAATTTCGAGCCTTTTTGTGGGTGTTGGCTGTGCTGGTTGCCGGCTTGTTTCTTATCGCCCAACTCATGACGGTGTACGTGATGGACTTGAAGACTTTCAAGTTTCGACATGTCAAGAATAAACCTGCCGCCTTGGCGATGAAGAACTCGACAAGACGACTCGAGTTTGTTCAGGTGGTTCGCGACTTTTGGCAACACGGAAATTTTTGGGCGTGGGTTGGAATGGAGCTCTTTTTGGAAAGTCAAGTGAGCTTTGTCAATGCCTTTCTCAAAACCTTTGTCGATCGGCTGGTTTTGGATTCCGGTCGCGTTTCTCGGGAAACGTGCGACTGGCTACTCTCCATCATTCGTCCACTGGGACTCATTGCTGGCATATTTTGCTACATCCCAATTCAACGATTTGGATATCGACGCCTATATCTTATTTTATTCGGCATCAACGCGTCATTATGCATATACATGCTGTTCGGTGCGAACTATGAATCGACCTATCACATCATTGTTTTCCTGTTGGTTTATCCGACCATCACTGTTGCCGTGAGCTCATCAGGCTTTCACTTGGTCATGAGTGATATGGTACTGGAAATGAAAAAGATGCACACCAGAGATGGTCGGTGGGACGAACCATCCTTGGCGGCGATGTACATGGGTATGAATGCGCTCTTTTGTAAGCCTGCCGAATCTATTCTACCAGTCTTTGCAGCCAGCATGTTGAGCCACCTGAACATAAACCTGGAAGGAGACGAAGATGTTCAATCTGCACTCTACAAGCTCTTGGTAATCCCACCCTTGGTCTTTTCCATTTTTGAATTTCTTTCTTGGAGTCGATACACTCTGACGCCGCAAAAAACTAGCCAAATGCGAGAAGATCTCAAAGGGCTTCCAAGAGGGCTTCCTCGAGGGCTTCCCTTGTCAAGAGAGAGTCAAGGGAGTTCTGACGAGTGGCACAGGAGCAATTAGAATTTCCTCCTGCTTTGTACTCCAAGGCTTGTGGAGAGATTTGCTTCGTCTCGCCATGCAGAATATAAGTGCACCCGTACCTTCAGTTGTTGACGACAGGCATTGCATAGTGTACGACGTTGGCAGCCCGACCCGGGGCAAGTCGCCGACGTGATAAACGCCGCGGTATACGTTTTGCAAGCATCACAAACTGGGAGATTTGAGCTGGGAGTCCAAATATCATGAATGATAGGATACGGGGTGGTTGGTGCTTTCCAAGTCCAGCGACGATCAACGACGCAGAATGAGGTCTCCACATCGCCGTGGCATGCATGGTAATATCGATATCCCAGTCTCATCGGAATCTCGCTCAAGCGAGTATCTTTCATCGGTTTCGTCTCGAGCATTTCCAGTGAAGACAGGCCTAGATATCCCCGCCGTGCTGGGTGCGGCTTGTCGCTTCCAGCATCTATCCAGTCAATAATTGGTTTGGCATAATCAACCGAACCGTGAATGTAAAACTTGTCTTCGATAAAAAAGCAGCCCGAAGGGGTCTCTGATTCCTTCGTTCCATCGTCCCATAGATCATCCTCTGCCATTTGAACGAGTGTGCTATGTAGATCCAAAAGCGTCTGATCGGCAAGAAACTCCAGCACTAGGCGACATGGATCCGGAGTCGGATGGCGTTTCGGCTGTCGCTTCCAGCATTCTACGCGGATAGTGGCGCTGTCTGGCATTCGAGGTGATCCATCTTCGTTTCGAGGTGCTGTTGTTGGTGGTGGCAGTCCATGTCGATCCGCCATTCGCATTCGTACTAGCAAGTGTGCATCCGGTGGGTGCCGTTCTTCCATCATGGTCGTGATTTCCTTTTGCAAGGCCATAGTGTGCTCCAACTGGGCTCCTGCACTCGCCTCTTGCTCTAGTTGCTTGACGCTAGGAATGGATGCAAATAGCTTCCACAATTCCTGCTCATAAGATGAGGTACTTTGCTGCGTGGGACCTTCTCGAAGGAGGCTGGCCAGCGAAAGCACTCGTTCACCCGTCTCATCGTCTTGAGGTTCGGGGCCCACCGTAGCATAATCAAAGTTGTAGGGCAATCGTAGACGATCCTCCACAAATCTCCAGCCTCCTTTCTTTTCCTTTTTCTTTGCTGGGCCTTCTTGGAATCTTACTTTCCGTCGATTGGAGCCAGATGCGTTTTCTTCTTCTTCTTCTTCTTCTTCGTCTTTTGACGCCGGCGAAGGCGCGAGTTTGCGTTCATCCAGTTGTTTCCATCGGAGTTGATTCTCTTTCACCACTTGCTCTACCAGCTCGAACGTGGGAGGCACCGCAACATCACTACAATCAAATGGATCATCCTCCCCCCCTGTAGTATCAGTTGTATCGACCGATGGGAGTTGTACTTGTGAAAGCTCGAGTACTGCCTTCCACTGGTCTGCAGTCTCGACGCAACTGACTCGGCGTTTCATCGACACCACTTCCGAAATACTAAACTTCGGTAGCCTTTGCCACCGCCATGGGATACTTTATTGAGCTTCGTGTCTCTCGAGACTGAAAGCAGATAATAACAACAACAGGTCCTCTTCGAAGTAGGACAAGAATAAGTGTGGTGCATATATTATTATGATCATCATCATAACCTCTGGATCTCGAGCCTGGGATATCTGGGATAATATATCTCCGGCCCGTGGCCCGTCCTACAGTGTACCTGTACCGGTACTGACGGGTCATGAATATTCGATTCGTTCGACCAAACAGTGGCATGCCCGAGAAAAAGGGTAGACAACAAGTAGAAGAGGAAAGTCTACGAAGTCTACAAGGAAGTCTCTCGAATATCTAGTCTACTCATAACTACAAAAGCAACGAAAAGCGGTATTGCTAGCTATGAGATCTACTCTAGTATAGTGGCGAGTTATTTGCGTTGTCCTTGTAAACTTCAAGCATCTGTTGGAACCTTGTTGTTGGCTATCCTTTGTTCGACAGCATACTCGCTGTCACTTTGCTCCATCGCCAGGTACCAGACGAGCCCGAGAGCGTGGCTGGTCTCCGTTTATCGGGCAGGGGGGGGGGGGGGGGCAAAAGGGTAATATATCTGACCGACGACTCGGATTTCGAGTGGCAGTTTGCCACCGTCGTACTCTCTGAAGCTTGTCTCATTCAACACGATTGCTGCTTCGACGCCATGATGCCGATTCTATCGGCTAGATCGAAGCCCCTTGGAGGGCTCTCTCCTAAAATTATAGATGCTTTAGCTGATGGGAGTAGTCGCGGTCCATACCTTGGGGCTTTGCTCGTTGCGCTTGTCAAAGAAATCCCAGACGACCTTTCTAGCCACCCAACACATGGCAGCATGATCCGTCGTCCCTGCCCACACAGTTGGAATGTTGCCAAAGCGTCGATACCAGAAACGATTCCCTTCGTGTGCCTCCCCAGTTTTCTTATTCTTATGATCCGCAAATGTATCAGACGGATTCTCGGAACAATTTCGAATGTACAGAGCTCGTTGAGACTCGAGGAATTCCGTCACGGGTTTATCGTCTTTTGCCCATTGGAGATTGTGTGTCGAATCGGTAAACACTAAACCATTGATACTGGAGAGCAATTTCCTTCTGTTCTCTCCTTCAAGCAAATAGTGAACGAGATAGCCCCCAGCAGCCGAGTGGGAAAGTATGTATATTGGATGTTTGGCGAAGGATGGCTGGCTCCATTCCAAGTTTTCCAAGGAGCATCGAACTAGAGTCATCCCTTCCGTTTTCCCCCGCGCATTCGGATCCAGCACAATGACTGACCATCCCCGCTTTATTGCTTGGTGGATATGATAAAAAGCGGATCCTCTTTCTAAACCAGATACCAATAATTCCCTGACCGACAGAATTCCAGCTCTTGATTTCCCCTTGCCGGTAAAAATCATGAGGATCGGTCTTGTCTCTTCAGGATCATTGGCAAAGCCAGGGGTTGCTAGTGCATTTATTGGCTCTCCTTCCAAAGAAAATAGTTTTGCCCATTCAAGACCATACTCGTCTTGCAAGCGTTGCTGCACGATTTGCTGGCAGCACTGGATTACCCTATCAAAGTAAGGGCCATCTGGAATATATGTTTTTCTGTTGTCGGAAGTTATCATCACGCCAGTTGTTTTGTGAAAAAGGCGAGTCTCGGGAAGATCAGGCTCGTCCGGAGCGTTGCTGGCAATGCGACGATATTCAAAGCCGCAATCGGACAGCCCAAGTGCTCCAAATCGAAGGGGAGCTTCCTCGGGTTGCGCCTTTTTATTTCCTGATGTTGGTGATGGCTCCAATTCTTTCACAACACACGACGAGCTCCATGGATTACAATTTCCCATTTTAGGCCATTTGAGCTTTTGTTCATTGATGTCGACGATTTTGCTGTTATTTTAGGTGTGTAATCTACTCGTAGGAGTTGTTTGACACGATCAATTGTTTGGTTTTGTTATCCCGACGTTTGTATTTTGAGTGGTGTCAAGTGTGTGTATCCAAAAAATAAAACCCGTCTTGCGTCTAATATACCGGTACCTGGCGTCGTCATTTGGATGGGCGAAACGCGAAGCGCTAAATTTTTTACACGCGGCTGGAGAACTAAAAGAAAAACCCGGCATGGGGATGACGTGTCACAAAATTGAGAACTTCACGATACTGTACACGTACTACCGGTAGGGTTGGATGGTGACCCAAATGACTAAGGCGACTTAATAATTTTGTGCGAAGTCCGCGCATCCGGCAAATCCTCGACAAACGAGCCGAAAGAGCCAGCAACTACAGTAAAAGCCGCAGCGACATGATGATTGTGCCGGTACCAGGTAATGTTGTGAGGAGAGGGAGCGACAACAATCGACATTGGTCACAGGTCATAAATCTAGCATCACAGAATCGAATTATCCCCTCTTCACGACTGGCTGACATGACAAGTATGAGCCCCAACAACGACTCCAAACCCAGTGTCTCCATTCGAGGAATGGATTGCTTCGCGCATCATTGGAACGTCGACACTTCCAAGATGCCCAAAGCGCTTGTAATCGTTTTTCATGGATTTCTAGCGCATGGGAACTATCCTACCGTCCGATATGCTGCTGAATTCCTGTCCCAGGACGGATACGCGGTGGTGGCCGTGGATATGCCCGGTCATGGAAAGTCAGAGGGTACTCGAGGATACCTTGAAAGTGCCGAGACGGTTGTTGCAGATGGATCGAGTATTGTCGAGTATGCACGAGGACTTTACGACAACAAGCCCGACCTTAAAGTTATTCTCGTCGGTTCGAGCATGGGGGGAGCGATAGCCTTATCAGTAGCACAGAAACTTGGGAACGGTGTGATTGCAGGTGTGGTGCTGCTGGCGCCGATGCTCAAATTAAATGTCAGTTCCATCGAGCACACAGCTCTGCAATGTTTGACCTTTGTAATGCCTACCGTTCCTCTGATTCCGTCGAGTGCGACAGATGATTCAAAACAATATCGTGACGAAGGGAAACGAAAAGAATGTGCCGAAGATACGCTGACTGTCTCTGGCTCCAAACTCCGCGTGGCCTCGGCGTTGGCGTGCGTCGATATTACCTTGAACATTCGAGAACAATTTTCCAAAATTACCTGTCCCTTCTTGCTTATGATTGCTGACGAAGATGTGGTTGTCAAGAATGAAGGATCCGAAGAATTGTTTGACAAGTCGCCGTCCAATGATAAGACCAAAAAGAACTATCCTGCCTTGCATGGCCTCTTGTGCGAACCATCGCCACTATTTGATGAAATCAAAACTGACATGCTGACGTGGATGGGTGAGCATGTCTAGACTAGAGAATACTTTCAATATATGAGCAAAAATTCAATAGATGAGCAAACAAAAGACATCGTCATTGATCGTTGAGAGTGCTTTTATTCAGGCTAAAGTACTGGTACCAATAGTCTACCGGTAGACTTTACCTCTGTGGTAGTACACGTACTTATTCGTACAGTAGATCCGTCCCCACGTGAGACACGAATGAAGTGGATCGGGACTTAGAATAGTTGACTGCCTGGACTCAAAAATACAGTATGATGTAACCGGAAACGGCGAAGGCCACAAACCACAAACTATTACACCACAGTACGACTAATATGGATCTTTCCTTGATGCTCCTTCTTCAATTCCTTTCATTACATCCATCGCAACAGTACCCGCACAGTGAGAGACTCGACGCGAAAGCATCATATAATACTGAAGAAACGATAATGGCTGTTGAGATAAAGGCACCAGACGAATTTTCGGAGGAAGAAGTTTTACAGTTTCTCCGCGGGTTGGACCTGTCAGATCACATTGGATCCTTTCAGAGTGAGGCGGTAGATGGGTCGTTACTGGTGACCTTGACATTTGATGAGTTAACAGATGAACTTGGTTTGTCGATGGGAGAAGCTAGGAAAGTGCTGCAGATGGTGGATTTCTGCAGCAGCCTCTCGTCGAATGGGCAGACGACGCCAGGTGCAACAACTCTGACTGTTAATTCCGATCCAAGGATCCAAACTTTGCAATCCGAAAACGAAGCACTGCGAATTCGTATTGCGAAGATGGAACGAGACATTCGAGAGCTCAGAGGAGAAACTCCTGTATCTTCATCCTTACAGTCGACGTATTCTCCACCAGCAGCCACGGCTGATAGTGGTTCAGGCGTTTGTACTCGAGGTTCGGCCTATGTTCTTCCAGTCACACCCATCGCCATTTCCAACTCGGCTCCACAGTACGTCAGCCCAAACACAGCTACATACCCTCCCCCCGCATCGACTCAAGGGATGTCATATCAGACTCAACAAACAACTTCCATGCCAAGTTACGTCTCTTCGACTTCCGACGCCGCCACGAAAACCAAAACAACCCCAACAACGCCGTCGTATGTGCAACCATACATTCAGTCTCAACCGACAACAACTACTGAAATTAGCCACACGGCTCCATCCACAGCTTCGTATACCCCATACATCTCAGCAGTACCACCTCAAAGCAGTAGTTTGAATAGCCGCACACCTCGAAACGTGTACGTCCCCCAGGAAACTGGGCAGTCCACGATGGCACCCTATGTGTTGCCATCACCACAAATATTGCCGGACACCTCCAACGTGGGCTACTATAGGTCGTATCAGCCAAAAGTCTATGTGCCGTACCAAACCAACAACACCACAAATAAGACCGATAACTCTTTGACAGGCCAACTTGCTAGATACGTTTAAGTGCCGCTAATTATACCGCCAGCAGGATGACTGATCAATAACTGCCGGCAAGGATCTGCATACTTTGGGGCGATACAGGGTCTGATTGAGCATTTCGATAGAAAGTGCTCGTGCAGAGAATTCCTGGTCAGAATGATGTTTGGAGAACGCCATGGGAAAGAACATGTATTCACTTCGCACGGTACAAAAAGACCCTGCTAAAACAGTGCCAGCCGTGCCGACAATCATTCCCTGGATATGTAATAAGAGTTACCATGTTAAGATTGCGTTTGATCCTGCGTGACCTGCGTTCCCGTTGGCAAGAATCATCGTTTTGTTGTCTCCAAATACTTTCGCGATAGACCCACACCCACGGAGCTTGTGATTCATGATTATCTTCTCAAAATGATCTTCTTCGTTGGCTTGCCAGCCCTTTCCAATGAGCAAAATATCTTGGGCTTCATCCAGTGGTGCTGCCCAGTCCGAAGGGGGATAACGTCTGATCTTCCCCGACATTGGTTGGCCACAATAAGTGCCGATAGAGTCATCTTCTAGGACAATGTATAGATCTGGAATGCCGTCCGAATTGACATCCAAAACTTCGACATCGGGTGCGGCGAATGGCAGAGCCATTTTAAAATAAAACTGGGAGAAATCAAATCTTTCGGGGGAATCAATTCCTTTGAATATCTTCAAATGCGGGCTGAACCATTCTTTGTCATTGTTTCGAAATTTAGCTGTTGTCACAATTAAATCAGGAATTCCATCTTGATCCACATCCGCAACCCTCGCCGATCGAATTCGATTATTCCTGTAGTTTCGAGGGTATTCAATTTCTCTGAACGTGCCCCCTTCCTCTTGTTCAAGAAAGATCGTCCAGTTTCTCATGTGCATCACGATCAGATCGTCTCTTCCATCTTGGTTCCAGTCGACAACGGAGATCTGCCTAGCTTTAGCGGGCCTGTTCCAGGGGCCCGGTACTTCTTCGAAATACGGCTCTCCATCGATCAGTCGATACATCGCATGGGTATTGAATGCTCCATCGGTACGTCCGGACCCAAACGCTGCGACGAAGACATGCGTGACGTTTCCCTCATCCACTTTGTTGTGCAAGGTCTCAACAAATCTTGACCGCACAGTTGTGTACTTCTGCAGCCCATGGTGTTTGACCTTTTGAAGTGATCCATCCGTTTGAGTCAAATACAACTCATTGTATCCGTTCCCCTGTCCCTTGTCTGCACCAACAAGGCAAATTATATCCAGTAATCCATCCTTGTCCACGTCTAAGGTAGTGCAGTCGTGACGATCAATATGGTCTGGCGTAGCGTCCAGGTCGTTTAGTTCGTCGTTGTTGTCCATTATGGCGATTTCAGGCGTCGTCCAATTGTCCAACTCAGCATTATAACAGTGTGGCGTCTCATCCAATTGGTGACCGACCATCCAAAAAGTTGCATTCCCCCCACACCATGGGGAGCCCTCTGGGGATGAAATCGAGCCATATACCATCCGTTGTGGACTGTCTTCGACAACTGTGACATTCGGTTGTAGTGATGGTACCTGTAAGACTACTCGCAGGGTTACTTCCAAATCCCGTTCCGAACCATGCCAAGCTAACGAATTCCCAAAGACCAGTGATGCCGATAAGAAAGTTGTTTTCATCGTAGATACCGAAGACAATCAGTCGAGTTATCAGTGAAGATAGATAATTGTGAGGGTACCTGGTACGGTGCGGAAAGGACCATCGAGGAAAAGAAGTGGTACCGGTACGGCGTATCGACGAGGAGAGACGAGTTTTGGAGGGTTGGTGGTTGGTGGAGTGATTTTTGCAATATTATTTTGTGGAGAAGATAGAGAAGGCGGCAATACCGGTACTGTAGCTCAACGACAACGATCAAAAGCAGCGATTTGATAGGGCAACGAAAGTCAAGAAGATGTATTCAGACATGAATAAAGTTGCAATGCTCCTTGATTTTTGTGTACCGTTGACAACATTTTGTTCATAAGCCCCATTTCAAAGAGGCTTATTTACTAAATTATGGAATCTATTACATATTATGTTCTAGCCGTCATTTTTTGTTTCGAAAATGCACAGTCTACTAGTAGTCAGTCGGGTAGTCTACATAGTTAGTAGTAGTATCTACTATGACTTTGACTTTGACTCACTCTACTACCGGTAGCAACCGGTACATAGTCTCTACTAGCAAAGAGAGAGAGAGAGAGAGAGAGAGGGAGTTTAGGTAGCAAAATATGGTTTAGTCTGGTACTTCGTAGAACCCGCCGGTAAGGTACATTGCACCCGGGTGGGAGTTCTTGATCCTCCAGAGCAGTGGTCTAATACGAAGAAGCAGCCGCAGAGATCATCTTCTACTAGTAGAGCAACTTCAAAGCAAACAAGTACTAGTGTAATCCCTTGGCAGTCTAAGCTCAATATAAGAGGGACTTAGGCTTACAGTACAAGCCTCGTCTTATCTCGGAACAACGATTGTGACGCTATCAATGCCCCCTTTTAACCATAGACAAAATCACATCTTCAAGATGCAGCAAAAACGAGGAATTCTCCCTGAACCGCCACTTTGGGGTTTGGCCGTTGTCGTACTCTCATTGGAATCCCACCCTTAGGACACTGGACGAATCCCTCCCTGTGCGGTGTCAAGACAAAGTCTTCCCGAACATCAAACTTGAAATTATCCAAAAGAACAGAGAGAGCAATCGTCATTTCTTGAATTGCAAATCGTTGCCCAGCGCACGATCGAGCACCTGATGAAAAAGCTACAAATGCCTTTGGATTTCCAGCCGGAACACCTTCAAAATCGTCACTCTCCCCATATTCTCGCTGCACCCAAGATCCCGTGGAGTCGTCGTAGCGGGTCCATCGTTCAGGTATGAACTTGAGAGGCCACTTGAAATGTCTTTCATCTCGTTGAATAATCCAAATCGGAAAGTACAGATAAGTCCCCTTTGGTACCTGCAAGCCCCCAAAGCGAACGTCTCTTTCGAGAGATCGAGTAGTGGATATAACAGGTGGAAACAATCTCATAGCTTCTTTGATTACAGCTTCCATGTACATGGGTTGTTCCGGCTTGGAGCGAATCTCGTCCAGACACCTTGCCTCAACATCGGGATGAAGCGACACGAGATACAAAACATAGGTCATGGTGACGCTTGAAGTTTCGTATCCCGCAAATATTAAACTTTTGATTGTATCCGCCAGTATCTGGTACGTGGTTTCTTCGTCGATACTTTCTTCCTCGCCACCGCCATCCAGAGCAGCTTCTTCGATCAATGCCGTCAGTAGATCCTGTGGGAGATCATCCACATTGTTCGCCTCTGCCATTTGCGCTCTTCGTTCATCAATGAGATCAAATAAGTAGTCCTCCATGCGTTCCAATACCTGTTTGTGCTTTTTATTTTCGGCAGTGGGCAATTGATATACATGTGAGGCTGGATTTAGTATGCCCTTGGTCATTCGTCGCATTACTTCTGACGACATGTAATCAAAGTCCTTCATAATCCGTGACGGTTTTAGTCTTTTGCAGCATCCAAAATCCTTATTCAAAGTCGCCAAACCAAAGGCATCTAGAGTCAATAGCTTCATAAAAAGAGAAATGTCTCCCACATAATCCACGTTCTTGGTCGACATGGAATTGACCAGAGTTTCGGCGGCTTGATGAAAGGCCTTTCGATTGTGTTCGATTACTTTGCGCCCATGCAATGCCTTGATGATTGCAGTGCGTTTGGATCTCCACTCATTTCCTGTCAAACTTCCAATATTGTATTTTCCAAAGAATTGTTCCATGTGCATTTTCATCACTGGGAACAGTTCGCGGTGCGACGAAACCTTGAGCAGCGTTTGGACGTCTTCGCACCTGGTGACAGACAAACTGGGCGTCGTGGGGCCCATCCAAAAGGTGCACCGCCCTTGATCGTCCGCATGATCCACACTGAATTTTCTCATGGACTTTTGAAAATCTGACTCCAACAGCAGATGCAAGTGACCAGTGAACCACGTGCCATAGGGGATCACTGGAACTCCTTCCACGGGCGATTCTTTGCTCTTCCAAAATTGCGGCACCATCATGATGATGAGGGAGATTTTCCGGTTGTGTTGCAGTGAGCGACTTCGTAAGCCACAAGGTTATTGGCAGGGATTCACTTGTTTGGTAGGAGCTTGCTATGTACGAGTACGGTAGTTATTTGGAGTAGTGGAGAGGGCTGAATGGGAAGCAAACGAAGGATGATGAGAATGAAGAACTTCTTCGCGGGCTGGCTCGGGTACTTGTAGCCGGTACGTACAAGTACCAGGTACTGTACATACCGGTATCGCCCTACCGGTACCACAGTACCTGGTACACTCCGAAGATGTTGGAGGGAAATTTGACTTCGTCGATTGGAAAAAAGTCGAACGGGCTGGCTTGAAAAATGAGTCTTGATAAAGGCGCTTTACCCGACCGGCGGGATAATTTGTATAAGTTTATATTCATGAATATAGATCATCATCATCTTAAATTATGTGTGGTTTCATCGTAAATACATCCCATCCAACGGACCCACATGTCGGGTGCACGTCAAAACAAACACCGCCCTGCCCTGCACTCAGCCGAAAGTGAGAGTAAAATACTGTTAGCAGAGCACTTGGTACTCTCTCTACTCTAGAGACTAGGTAGTACTTGTATTGCCTGTAGCATTTATTTGATGCGACAAGGCTGAGGTTGCAACAAAGACGATTACAACATCCCCGTGTACTTCATTCACGTCATTGAAAGAGGTGCATCAACCTACCGGTAGGCGAACAATAAGTAATGTCTTCCGAACGACATTACAGGTATGTGTCGGCGTCGCCGAGTTATCCAGGGCTAACGATGGACAACAGTTCTTCGCAGTGGGAAGAAAACTATCGACGGCGGGCCCGGTTAATGACGCGGGATTATGTGAATCCAAACTCGACAAGGTTAGACCACCAGCGATCGAGGAGTGCAGACTCGCGTCCTCAATACCGCACCAGAACTTACAATCATGAAACACCCGAAATCAGGGCCACTTCTAGTGATTTATCCAGTCATCGAGCTCAGTGTTTGAATATGTTCTATCCCACCACCGATGAATCGAGGGCACGTGTGATGTATAATACCGGGGGGCCGCAATTTCCGTCTCAGCTACCGAGACCCGTAGGAGTGTATGAAAGTAGCGACCTCGAACGATCAGGGCGATCGTTGTCTCCAGCATCTTATTCGGGGAGTAGCTACGGGAGGGGTGGGAGTCGAACACATAAGACGCCTTCGGGGATAGTGGATCCGTATGCGACGTCTCAGCATATGCGAAGGCCTGCTCCACAATTTCAAAATTCAAGTTCGGCGCCTGTCACTCCGAAAAGGCATGATTATGATTATCTGAAGCATTCCTTGATTATGTTTGGGGAAGAGGAGTCGAGTATGGGCACAGGTCTTAGTCAACAAGAATTGCTAGAGCGCAAGCGGAGAGAGCAGACGACGGCTCGGCGGAGAGAGAAGAAGCAACGAAAACGGATCGTCAATTTGCCTTCGAGTTTGTTCCCCCCCCATTCTAGTCGACAGCGGCAGCTAAACTCATCGAGAGATAGGGATCAAGACAACTACCACTATGATTTATCCCGAAACAGGCAAGCATCACCCGTAACTATTGACGAGTACGAGCCTCCTTCTCCTCATCTGGCAAGCCAAATGTCTTCGGCACCGTCCACTCCAAGGCATGCATTTTCGGGTCCCACTACCAATACCACCCATGCGGTCAGCCCAGACCCTCCAGCCGATCGAGCCCCCGAAGCACTTTCTAGCATGGGTTCTAGAGGCTCAATGGTAAGTAGAAGACATGCAACCTCGAACTCATCGAAATCGTCATCCCATGGATGATGACTGACATTGTTTGTTTGTTATTATTATTATTTCGTTTCTTGTCCATTCAGGTGAATCGCATTAAGAATCAGAAATCTTCCACGGGCCGAAGATGGAAAATCATTCCTTCACTTTCGCGTTCCAGGTCAAGGTCTCGATCACCCATTCGTACTCGAAGTGCGGACGAAATTGATGAGACGGGGGCATTTCCGTCACCGGCCCGTGTGGTTGGTTCGGTAAGATATGGTGACCCGAACAAAAAGAAGCCTACAAACAATAATGTTCGGGACACATCGAAAGAGCGAGCAGACAACGACTCTAGTAGCGACTACACACCCAAACGAGCCCTGGATCCACCCGGTGGAGCAAGTAATGTTTCGGACGACTACTCGGACGAAGAGATGTATACATGGACTGGCACGGAGCAGCCAATGGAGCAGAGCAGCGATATGGACGACGGCAACGACCAACGGGGAAACTTTATCAGTTATGGTCAGGATGAGCAATGGAATGATCCTCGCGTTGCTGGACCAACGTGGAAGGACTTTGGGGAGGATGGAAGGGATCGTGGATTTCCGGATCCACAGTCGAGACTATACTACGGATCCAAAAGTGCTCAGAACACTCCTCGCAAATACAACAAAAACGGGGCTTTTCCAGAGTTTTCTTCACCTGCAACTCCAATGACTGCATCTATGACGAACGACTCTAACGAAATGCCTTATGAATTCGATCCTTTCACGACTCCCATGGTTGATTATAGCGATGACGTCCAAGAAGAACATCCTTACTCGAAACGATCACAGCAATTTTCGAATTTTGAGGACACCTTTTGGAGAAGCCATCCTGAGACTCCTAGCGGCAGGCGCGAAGGAAATGCCGAAGTACCTGCCGCCTATATGCCGATGTCCCGGTTAAATAACCCTCCTGGATTGGATATGGACTTTTACTCTCGCCCAAAACCAGACGCTCCAGCGTCCAACTCGAACTCACGACACACGAAAATGTCGCCGACATCAATCTATGATATGAACCAAAACGTGCGATGGAGCGAAAATCTAGATCAACTCCCAACACCGCGCCGCATGACAAATGAGAAACCAAAGTCAATCCTAAAAAGAAGCCGCCTCCGACGTGCCGCGTTCGGCAATGACTATCCATCGGACGAAACTCCAGCCATGAACAAAGCAGTCCGTATTTCAGACAAGCCGGCTTCTCGGGGTCAATTCATTTCGGAACATCCGAGTGCAATGGGATTTGTAGATATCGATGGTCGTTCTTTATCGCCCATCACAAGTTTCGACGCGGAATACGGAGATCACGGCTGGCCCGCCAATCAAGCCACGCCGATCTTTGAACGAAATATTCCTGAGGAGTTTCAGTTAGCATTCCTCACCGAAAATGCGGTAGGTTTCGGGAACTGTGTGGATACTTTGATTGCTTCGCCGCTCCTTGGCTCAATTTTTTGCTCTCTTGCACTACAGATCTCAAAGACAGACGGTAACTCCGGGCAGATGTCTGTGGCATATGCAGAATTCATTGAGTCTGTTGCATCGGTGGTAGTCCAAACAGCTGCTCGCCAATTCTTGGCAAAACTCAGGGTGCGCAGACTGAGGGAAAAGCGTAACTGGTCGAGGAGATTGTCTAAACAAACTGGGATGAAGAAAGCTGATGCACGCACAAGAAATCATCATACCTCGACTCGAAACGATACTGGCGTACAACTTGACATGTTCACACTTGCTGCTATTCGGATACAAGCCGTGTATCGAGGCTGGTATGCCAGAGATTGCATCTCAATTGACAACTACTGTGCCACCATCATCCAAAAGAACTTTCGTAGAAAGAAGCCATATTCTTTGTTCCGCAATTGTGTGTACTGCGTCGTCAAAATTCAATCCGCTTTCCGGGCCTACAGAGTTAGGGAAACACTGGCAACAAGCAATCACGAACCGTCGGAGGTGATTTACCATATGGCAGCTACCGTCATCCAATCGCAGTGGAGGTGTTTCATGTGTGAGATGGACTTTCTTCGAGCATACGAAGACATTCTGCTAGTACAGAGCATCGCACGTGGATGGGTTGCAAGAAGCCGCTTTAGATCATGGTTGCGAAAGCACAACATCCAAACGTCCTGGTTAACGAAGGAAAATGATACCCCGAGAAAGAAGTCCACTTCGTCTCAGGCTTACACGCTCCCGCATGGTTATCACAACCATACAGCTTTCATGAAACAAAGCCTGCCGTCTCCGGTCAGAAACACTCATGCCACGAAATCGAAGCAACAAATTCCAGAAAAGGCAGAGTACTCCTCGAGCGATTCAACCCAATATCCGGAAATATCGATAGATAGTTCAAGGGATGGGCTGATCGAAATGTATCATAATACGCAAGACGAGAAAAACACGGAGAGCGTGAATTCTTCGACGAAGAGTATGCAATTGCGTTCTGCAGATTCTTCGTCTCCATTTGACGAGCAAGATCGAGACAGCAAAGCAAACGGCGAGGATGTTAACGTCAGTGTCAAGGCCAGAAACAATAAGTTTGGGCACGCTCGAGCTAGAATTGTGACTTCTTCTTCGCACGACGAAATAGGCAGAGATCAAGAGACGGGTGCATTGCGTTCAATTCAACATGGTGCTCTTGTTTCTGGCAAAAAAGCTCGACCGGTGGTTGGTTATGCAGCCTCATTTGACTTGGCGACGAAGAAAACAACAACTTCAGTGGCATCCCAAATAAGTTCATTCGGTAATAAAAGCGAGGAAATGCCGGACTCGGCTCCTGACGGTGGCAGCGGTACGCCTGCAGCACCACAGATCGATGAAAGCAACTTGGCCACAGCGTCCAGTGTTCTTGCGGGATGGCGCAATCGAGAAAAGAATGGAAAGAGCTTCGGCCAAGGCAGGACACCGGCACGTCAAGCAGTTGCTTCTTCAGGCTCTTTCGATTTGGCCACTGAAACGACAACAGGCGCGACAAAATTCCAGGTCCGGGCAGTCGGTATCGAAAGTGCAGCCATGGTGGAGCCTAAAACTGACGTTGTTGACATTAATTCTGAATCGAAAGAACATGCTACAGCCTCCAAAGTTCTGGCAGGGTGGCATAATCGAGAAGTTAAGGGAAGTAGCTTCCGCAAAAAAGGCAACGAATCCACCCACTCCTTCGGTAGCTCTTCTGTGTCTTCGTATCCAGACTCTTTCAATTTGGCTTCAAAGAAGGCAGCAGACGTGACAACGCCCCAGGTCGAATCTACGGAGAAAGAAGATGAAGCGCCATCGGAACGAAGAGCTGACGACCTTGGCAGTAGTTCTGAAGCAAAGGAACACGCTACAGCCTCGAGTGTCTTAGCGGGATGGCGAAACCGAGAGAAAAAAGGTAATACTAACGTCGGTCAAGTCAACATATCGGCAACCAATCCTTCTTTTGGAAATCTGAAGAAGCCTGTGTGGTTAACCAAGAACTCGGATGAGGAAGAAGAACATCTGCCCGACGGATCTCGCGAGGATACAACAAGCAACGACGCGCCAAAATGGCAGAAAAGAGGCCCAACAATTTCGGTGTCAAAGTCTTTCCACGAATCCCATGCTCTCCCGCGAGCAACTGGGAAGAATCTTGACCGCTCCGAAGATTCTAATGATAAGCAGAGTTTGGCAATGAAACTTCGTCCCGTGAGCCATGACCTACACGATGAAAAGAAAGAGGACATGTCCGTCTCGGGTGCCACGGCACGTACAGTGAGTCAACCGCCAGAGCTGCAACCCGAGTCAGATCAAAGTGCAGGTCTAGATGACGACTCTGCTCCTGCAATGACTGCACCGGTAAACAAATCAGACACAGTCGTTGAAAAGGGTGGCGCCCGAGACGAAAGTCTACCCTTGGGTGACCCTATGAAGTCGAAATCTCCGATTCACATGGAATTGCGCAAAAAGCGAAGCGAGAGCGAACAGAAAAGGATAGATGCCATGCATCACATGTTCATCCGAGCGGGTGTCATGGGAAGAGCAGAAAAGGAGAAAATCAGTTTTGCCGATACAACATCGGCCGAATACGAGGGGCGTAGGATGCAACAGGAGGGCGATTTCGAGCCAACTGCGAGCGATTTATTACATGCATGGAAGGGCGTGGACCAGACGCAGCCAGAAATGCGAGGAAAGCTGTTTTGAGATCTCTTGCTTTTTTTTATAAGATAATACTAACAGAGAAGATCGCGGTCTGCCGTTACCACTCTTTAGCTAGAGCTCTTTTTGGTAGATTATTTATGTCTGGCAATGGAGGAATTTGCGTGACTTCCAAACTTCTATATTTTAGCCAATCAGAGCACATGATTTTTACTCACGAATTCTTTCACGTGTCGTAGGTGCGAAAAAGTTTGAATGTAATAATGCGTGCTTTTTCTCGTGCTTCATGACATAATAATAATGCGTGCTTTTTCTCGTGCTTCATCACATCATAAAATTACGTGCTTTTCGCGTGCTTCATGATTCATGACATGTAATGATAATGCTCAGCGCTTAGATCTCTCCGTACTGCCCGGTACAGTTTGATACCATAGAAGTCTTGATGAGCAAGTCTGTGTTCTGTGTGGGTCTGATGTTCGTGTTGTGGCCCTCGTTCTGAGGTGAGTAGACTATCGTACGAGCACTCAATCATTCAAATCTGAATCATGTGACGAATGCTCTCTAACGTAGCTGGTACGAGTAGAGATAAACAACAGCATGCGAAGCTCCGATGAAGAATCATCTCCAATTCAAGGGATTTTCTTTTCGTCTGTCCGCGCCAACGGAATCCGGCATCGGCTGGCAAGCAACGTGCGACATCTTGACAGAGGAGGATCGATTCTGGCAAAGTCGAAAGGATACCCCCTTGTTCTGTTTCTTCATGGCTTCCCGGAATCTTGGTATTCTTGGCGTCACCAACTTGCGGCCCTAAAGGACCGGCCGTTCCTGCTCGTTGCCCCGGACATGAGAGGATACGGAAGCACCGACCAGCCCAAGTTTACCAAAGATTACACACAACCCGTGCTAGCTCGCGACGTCATTGAAATCTCAAAAGTTATGGGTTACGAAAAATTCGTTGTCGTCGGACATGACTGGGGCGCTATGCTTTCGTGGTCTGTCGCTCTGTTGTACCCTCAGAACGTAATGGGGGTCTGTGGAATGTCGGTACCTTACGCTGGGACGCCCAAAAAGGGGCTTCTTACCATGTTAGAAAATGCCTACGGAAAGTGTTTAGATCCATCCCTTCCTCGAGAAGTACTTGAAAGGACCAAATTCCACTACATCCTGCACCATTGTCTCGAACGATGTGACGAAGAATATGCCAAGAATACAGAAGAATTTTTATACCGCATCTACAGCTATAGAAAAGGATGCAGAATACAGTCTGGGACTCCAGAACGCGATCCTCGTGGACTCATGTTCCCACCCACTGGAGATAGAGAAAGTGATAGTACTCGAACTCTAGACGCTACCTCGTCTCCAGGATGGTGGACCCGGATTCCACGTCCTCTGGACCTACCGCCGTGGCTAACACGGGAAGATCTAGACTACTTCATTGGGGAGTTCAAACGAAGTGGTTTTCTTGGTGGGATATCGTGGTATCGAGCTGCGGGTATGAACTTTGACTTGATGCGAGACCTATTGAAACCTGAGAATGGCGGGAATGGTGACAAGGTGCTTCCACCCTCGATGTTTCTGATCGGCGACGATGATGCACTAGTAAAGTTCTACGGAGGGGAAAACAAAGTGATGGAGCGACTGAAAGAAAATTTACCCTCCCTGATGAGAGATCCAATATTTGTTCCTAGATGTGGTCACTGGATTCAGCAACAAGAAGCCCAGCTTGTCAACGATGCTCTGTCCGAATTTTTAGATAGTGTCACGGGAAAAATGAAGCTGCCACGAAATAGCCATTGTAAACTGTGATAAGGGATGTATCGTGCCATTTCTTAGCCTCGAGTATTCTCTCTTTTCTTTTCTTTATTGCACTAGTACCAGGTACAGCAGCTTGAAGAAACATCTACTAGTAGATATCCAGATCTACCACACCGTACCAGTGCTGGTACTGTAAAGAAAAAAAGAGTATGATTATTTCACGATGTACCGGTACGATGGTTACAGTAGTGGTACCAGGTACCGTAGTGATATTCGGACAAAAAATGTACAGTAGACTTGTACTGTACCTGGTACCCCGGCAGTACTGGTAGGGGGGGGGTCTCGAGAGCTCCCCCAATTTACGACCCCAGGAAAAAAGCGTGCCAACACGCACGCGCCTCATCGTATTTGTACAAAACCGTTACAGGTACTCGTAGTCTACACACATCTCATTATTGCGGCAACATCAGACACAACACACACGCAAGAGAGCGATCAACATACCTACGTAATGGCAATTTTCAAAACTGCTTTGTACTGCTTCAACATATAGCACGAAATGTTTCAGGTCCTACTTTGTATAGCTTGGCTTTCTCTTGCAGCTAGCTTCCTGTACATAGATGTGAACGTAAGGAATTGTCGACGATGTCATGATTCTTCGTCGCTGGTGGTGTCCATCCTACGACGCCAACTTCGGCATCAGAATAATGAGGATTTGGACGTTCCCGATTTCCTCCGAGAGAGGAAACTAAACACATTGCCAGTTTTCGTTCCGGTCTCTGCAGCGATGATTATGTTTAGTCCACTGTCCTCTGTTGCTGAAGAATTGAAACACGAGGATTTAGTGCTGGACGCAAGGTATTTTCTAGCCGGAGGACTATGTGCCGCTTTTTCGCACGGCGTCACAACGCCCCTTGATGTCGTCAAGACACGGATCCAAGTGGATCCTACCAATTTTCAAGAAGGAGGGGTAGTTGGTGCCGCGCTGCAGATTATTCGAGAAGATGGCAGCGCGGCACTTCTTGCAGGACTCGGTCCCACGGTCATTGGCTACGGATTGGAGGGAGCAGCCAAGTTTGGTTTGTACGAAAGTCTCAAACCTGAAATGGTCAGGTTGCTAGCACTTGAGAGCCCGGTAATTTCATATCTTCTGGCTAGTGCTGTTGCTGGAGCAGCCGCATCGATCATTTTGTGCCCCATGGAAAGAACTCGGATTCGACTAGTTACCGAGCCAAACTTTTCTTCCAACTTCCTGACGGGTATTCCTTGGCTACTAAAAGAGTCGGGAGTTAAGGGCCTATTGTATGGTCTCCCTGCAATGCTTTCAAAACAAGTCCCTTACACGGCTGGTAAACAGATTTCATTTGATGCTTTTGCTGCCCTGCTCTATTCTGTGGCAGCAAAGGCTGGTTTATCCGAGGAAGCAATCAAGTTTGAAGTGTCACTTGGCGCAGCGGCACTGGCTTCTGGAATTGCTTGCGTAATGAGTCATCCTGGGGATGTCATTCTTACCCAAGCTTATAAAGGCTCGTCTAATCGAAGTTTCGCGGGCATTATGTCATCAATCTACGAGGATAAAGGCCTGGAGGGATTCTTGTCTGGAATCGCCGCTCGATTTATTCATGTCGGAACGATCATCACCTCTCAGCTTGTTCTCTACGACATAATTAAGCAACTTCTTGGCTTGCCTGCTACAGGATCATCATAATGGCTAAATGTTCTTTTTATCTATCCATACGTCACGTGCATGTATGTACGGATGCGAAAGATACATGAGAATCGTCAGGCGACTGTCTTCTCTCGAGATTACTGTACGTAATACGTAAAGTCTTTTGTTTTGGTCCACATATTATTATTCATTCATCCTGTTGTACGCTATTAGTTCATGAAAAGTACAGTACAGATGCTGAAAAGGTTATTGTTATTGCATCTTTCTCTTGAGAACGAAATCAAGAATAGGAACTATCGTGTGCGTTTATCACGGTGAGTATATCATTTTCTACTCACTCGCAGTGTACCGGTATGTACGGGTAGATAAAAGCAAGCCCGTCCTTTTCATCATTTAAAGCTCATCGCGGTAAAAGCTCGCGCTTTGCGTTGTTACTCTGCAATACAAGTACTGTAGCACACAGCGCGGTAAAGACCGCGTGCTTTTCGTTGGTATGATGCTGAAGGGCTGCTCATCGCGCTAAAATCTCGTGCATTGAAGCGGGCGACGACTCGTGTTCAGGTGGAGCACTGCATGGCAAATAGCAACCTTCTTCACTATGGTGTACTTGATAACTGACAACTTCACCGCGAGTAGGAAAAGAGGTTAGGTCAGCAGCAACGGCCAACGCATAATGATCCACTCTTCGAGCACTCCAGAGTATTTTGCATAAGTGAACGAGAGGTGGAAAGATTGCCCTTGCGGGTACTTTTCGTTTCAGTCATCGTCGGAGAGATAGTTGAATGACAGGCGCTCTGTCAAGTAATCCTTCCCAGCAGACCTCCATCGGTGATGGGGATTGCCTTCCTTCGTTGAAAGTCGACGTGATCATTCCGGTCCACAATGCGTCCAGTACAATCGAGGAAACCGTCCGTTCTGCTATGGATCAAACGATCCCTCAACATCTGATATCACAACTTGAAAGCTACAAGATGTCTATCACTGTTTGTTGTTACGATGACGGATCAGCCGACGAAAGTTGGTCAATTCTCCAGAGACTTGTGGAAGAATTTTCCAATGGGAGCAGTGAAGGAAAACAAAATCGAGTCGCCCCATCATTATTGACCCAGAAAAGTTCAGATGGTGTTGCACGTGGAGCTGGTTTCGCTAGAAACAAGGCAGTTGCAATGCAGAACCAGTCAAACGAAAATGGCATTTTACATTTTCTATGTATGTTGGACAGCGACGATACGATGCACCCTCATCGCGTGGCTGAACAGGTGTCATTCATGCTACGAATGGAACCAGATGAGCGAAGCATGACATTACTGGGTTGCAAGTTTGATCGAGATCCTCCAGATTCGACTTGGCACTATAGTCAATGGGCCAACTCACTCGACGACGAACGTCTTCTCCACGAGCGCTTTCGTGAAGTAACCATCCTCCAACCAACTTGGTTCCTCAGCCGAAAGAGGTTTCTAGATCTAGGAGGATACGTGGAGGCCCCCAAAAATAGGTCCGACATGGCCAATTTCTATGATCAAGAAAAGAAAGCCCACAACCGTCTGGTTCATCCATTATATGACACGATTGAAAGTCTTCGGCTCGCCGAAGATTTAAGATTCTTTCATGATCACCTCGGCTCTAAGGGGACAATCCGTTTACATCGAACAAAAAATGCATTGGTAACCTACCGCCATACTGGAACGTCGCAAAGCTTTCGAACCAGTCGAAAGCTAATGCTACAACTCCGTGTTTTGGCTTTGGAAAGAAGTGTCTTACGATCTCAGTGGTTGTGGCAACAGGATGATGGACGCTTTGTCATCTGGGGAGCAGGGAGGGATGGAAAGGATTTTTTCAAAGCCTTAAGCGATGATGTACGTCGTCGGGTCTACTGTATGGTGGACGTCGACGAGAAGAAGCTGGCAGTCGGAAGATATGTGAACCGCGACTTGGCGGCAGATGTCCCGATTCTGCATTTCTCTTTTTTGGCCACTGACGATGAGAAACGCCGTAACATTCAAGCTGAATGGGAAGTAGGTAACAGTGAGGACGAGATTAAAGGCCGAATAAATAAAGCAAAACCAGACGGTAACAAAGAAAAGGTCCAAAGTCAACCCGCCAAGAAACGAAAACTGGTCAAGCGGGAGCCCTTGAAGTCTCACGGTCTCGATCTCAGCAAACTTCAGCGACTACCCGTGGTGTGTTGTGTTGCTATGTATCGAACTGGCGGGGCACTCGAACGGAATGTTGAGTCAATTGGTCGGAGAGAAGGTTCAAATTTATGGCATTTTAGCTGATACGGGGCGGAGAAAGAAAATTTATAGAAATCCTATTCATTGGCATGACTCTTCTCTTGAGTCCAGTTTAGTATAAAGTCCAGAGTGCCTCCACCGAACATTATTTCTAAAACCATGTCCGCGTGTCCGACATCCTCCAAGAGATGCCAGTCCAGTCCACTGACCTCTGCAAAATGTTTCGTACCTGCGTACGGAACAGTAGTATCCATATTCCCGTGCAGCAACATTGTTGAGGTAGGAAAGCGGCCAAGCATTTGCTTTTGCTGTTTATTGTCGGCCGTCCTCAGAATGTATAACGGCGAGGATTGTTTCCAATTGTTGAGGGTGTAGCCACAGGCTGCTGCCATGGGAGAAATGCGCTGAATCCCTCGTCCTCGCTCAAATCGATAATGGCTTGGAATATCGTACACTCCGGCCATACCTACATATTGGTCCAAGTTGGGGAGTGCCAATCGACCTTCCATAAATGCCATGGTCAGAAGATGGGATCCTGAAGAATGGCCGACGACCGTCATATTTTCGTGCCTTGTCAGTTGACTTATGCATTCCAAGGCCTGTGCAATGTCGTCCAATTGGCCGTTCAAGTCAGCACTTGGAAAGGTTCGGTAACCGACAAGTGCCACATTGGTATACCCCTCATTCAAAAAGGGGGTGGCTGTCAGCGCGTACATGCTTGGGAATCCAGAGCCCCAGGCTCCACCGTGAACAACCACAATCGTTCGATGTTTCTTCAAGGGTGCATGGGCGGATATTTTTTGTGAGGAGCCAGTCGAGGAAATTAGGGACACGAATTGTCGCTTGTCGGGTCCGTAAAAGTGTCTCTCCACGTCAAATTCCAGATCATGCCTGAGACCGACGGAAGACACTCGCTCGATGTTCCACAAAGAGTGGAGTACTCGTTTCGCCATCCGCCCAGCGGGCTGGCCACTTGACGGTGTAGTCAATCGGAAGAAATCGAAGACCGCCCATGGATATTGGTAAAGGAGACTTGGAATAGCCGTCCATACCAGCGAATCCATAATCCCCCGCACCACTCCAGAATCACGCATCCAACTCTGAAAACTTTTGGGTACTCGCTGGCGAAAGGATCGAAAGAAGTCGTCGTCGGGGTTGTTGGTCGAAGGTTTCGGAATTCGAAGAGGCGAGGAGTTTGTCGTTTCGGGTTCTTCCCGAGCCGCTTTCAAGGATCGAGACTGCAGCCGTTGTCGATCATGTCTAGCTGGGCCTGGGCCTTTGTAATATGACAATGCAAAGGCAGGCCATGTATGACGACCGGTAGTTCCAGCGGGGCTGGCGTGTATCAATAGTAACCCATTTTGTACAGCGATTCTTTGCAGAATAATCAGCCCAGCCAAGAACCACAATACTGACAATGTGCTTGCAGCGTTTTGTTTCCAGTTTTGCATGTCATGCAACCCCGTCGTGTCTTCTTGATATGGAGCGGTCTATCTCATACAGTATCGGCAGCAATGTAAAGCGTTCTCTTGTCAGTACAAGTCCCAGTACGGTACCTGTACCTGTAGCAGCACAAACATAAACTTAAACGCTCTCTCATTGGCGTTTGGCATTTAAAATAGTAGAATTTGGCATGTGAATAAAAGTTGAGATCTTGCTGCTGGCTGCGATGACTGGCGGCGCAAGAGGTAATATGGCCACATTACCTCTTGGGCGGCGTGCGGGGTGTGTGTGGGGAAATAAACGTCGTCGGCATCAATGGATTTTGTACCGGTATGATACTGTACGAACATCGGCGCATGTGCTCCTCGCATCTCGAGGTCTCGCGCGCTCCATCCAGCAATCCGGAGAGACAAAGAATACGGAATCTTACAATCAGGAATTTGGGTTACCCGAGATGGAAATGGTTTGCGATGATTGTCCGTCTTCTTGCTTTATTATGCTTTGCCGAAGTGCCGAGTTGACCATGGGGCTCCTCCGAGGGATCGGTCTATCGCGAGTAGCCGTGCTGTGTGCTGTAGCCCCGCTGCATCGCGTCCGCGGCAACGGCACCCCTCTACAAACGGCCCACCCTTCGCTTTATGCGGCCATCTTGCCTTTCTTCATAGAAGAATCATTTTATTTTGCTCTTTCTGAATTGATATTATTTTTCGACCATGGCATCTCAGGAGCATATTGCGATGCTTCACGATGACGATGACGATGACGATGACGATGATGACTCCTCGTCGACTACATCCAGTAGCAGTGATGATGATGACGACGATGATGATAGCGACGACGATGACTCCTCCTCCTCGTCGTCGTCAGAGGGTGATGGGCCTGCAGTTACTGCGGAAGCGACTGTTATGGTCACACCCAAGAGTGCAACTGCAGCGATGGAAGTATCGTCGCCTGCTACGGAAAGGGTTGTGAAGCAGGAAGAATCATCGATCTCTCCCGCCATGCCTGCGAAGAAGCGGATAAAGCTTGGATTCACTCTAGCAGCCAACAGCAATGTTGAAGACACCGTGAAACTAGATGTGCCGAGCTCGGCGGATATGGAAACGAAGGCCGACGATAAGACATCATCTACGTCCTCTGATTTGCCAACGGTGGAGGCAAAGCCCATCCCTACACCATCATACTATCATGAGTCTATGAGCACGCACGTCACGTCATCTCTTCCTCTTCGTCTCAAGAAGAAGTTCAAGCTCCCGCCTCACAAGGCTATCATGGAACGAGCTTCTACCGAAGGAACAGACATCACCGACGATGTTGTTGTCAAAGCCACAGTTGTCGAGAGCGACGACGGTGGGGAAGATGACGCAGTCGCAGCAGTTGTAGAAAAACCAGTTCCTATCAAGCCCAAGTCCTCGACCACACCTCACGCAAGAGGAACCTCTGCCTCCCCCACATCTGGTGCGAGACAACAGCGGCGGCAAGCCAACACTGGTATAAAACCAGTCCGTCTCCCTCCCATGTCCTCACCTGGCCTCCTTGTCAGTGTTGGGCCTGGACCGTTCCGTGAAGTCGCCAATACTGCCACAGGCCTAGCAACTCCAGGCGCGATCTTCGACCATACCATGGCTGCTGCGGGCTATACCACTGAAAACAGATCCAAGAAGCCGCATCGGGGGTCCAGCGTCAAGAGAGTGATTGACGATATGTTTGAACCCAATGTCAAGTTTTGTCTCGGCTATCCACCTCTGGTACCCGAAGATCTAATCCCTCCTTTTAGTAGTGATGCTTCTGCAAACGGTGGGCCTCGGCTCTCGGATCGCCTCTTGAAAGCCTTTCGGCCGACTCGAGCACATCCGCCAGGATCGGGGCTGTCGAATGGGATGGGTGCCGACACTGGTATCAATAGTAATAAGACGGCTGAAAAGAGAAGGAAACGAAAACTACCAGGATTTATGGAAATGGCGCCCTTGTCCTTGACAATCCCTTATCCAGAAGAATACATTCAGAAACGGCTGGAGTACATTGACAAAGTCAATGCACGGTAGGTTTTTCTTTTGTCGTCATCAATTTCTTGGACGACTGAAGCATTATCTCACCATGTTTCTCTTTTTATTACACACAGTGAAAAGGCTATTGTGGCATATCAAGAAGAAGAGCTCAGATTGCACAAGGAAAAAGATCGACTCGAGATGGCTGGGAAGTCCGTTCATGATAACTTTTTGACCCCATCTATCGTGATCCCTCCGCTTCCGGAACCACCAAGCGCTCCAAGACTCCGTGGAATTGATGGATTTGATCCAGAGGCGTTTGAAGACCACCATCCTATCTATCTTCCCAAAACTGGGGACCTATCATTGGTAGCTCACTTGGATAAGGCGTGCTTTCATGTCGTAGATGGAAGATACTTTGGATTGTCAAGTAATTCCGTTGCCGACCCAAATTTTGTGGGACCAAATGCACCAGGTTTGGCGGGTTTAAGCCTTTCAGGGGGTACAGGATTGGCAACCGCCAACTCCGGCGGGGGTGGCTCTGCTGGTTGCACGTTGTTATCCGCGCCTTCTCAGTCCGGGGCCTCCGCGAACGCGAATGCCAAGCCGAGAACGAAGGACGCTGCAAAAGGAAAGGATACGGAGAATGGGAAGACAACTGGAAAGTGCAAGGATGGTAAGGCTGTAACAAAGACAAAATCAGGTGAAAGGTCCTCAACACCAGCCAAGAGCACAACCGGCAAGATCTCGAAAGTGCCGGCTTCCTCGCCGAATTCTGGCACATCTCCACCGAAGAAGAGTAAGGCAAACGGACCACCAGTAAACGCTTCAGCGGCCGATCTCCGAAAAATTATGGAAGATGGCGGCGATGATACAGAGGCGATGAAAACGTGTATTATTCGAGCAGCAGTCTATGCAAGTCGCTGTGGGAAGCACACGCGGAGTTTTCGGGCGCCAAACACCATGGTCTACCCTGACATCAGCAAGGCATTTGCAGTTCATGCTGGCGTGAAACCCTGTGAACGATGCAAGAACAATAAGCAAGGGGTGAGTTTTCCGATTCTTCGGATGATTCTTGAATTTCTCGATACTGGTATTGCCTCATCTCACTTAACCATTTTCCCACTGACAGGCCTATCACTGTAGGTTGCGGCGGAAGCACAAAGAACCCGATTACGATGGAAGTGATAGCACCGCAGTACTTGGGCCTCTATTCAAAGTGCCGATGGAGGAGTTGGTGATACGAGTTATCAAAAAGAAGCCGGCCACTTAGGTCGAAGGTGATTGGCTTTGTTCTGTACTTGCGGTAACGGTAATCTAGCTAGATATTTGGTGGTGCCTCTTCTATCAACACGTTGGTACTTTTGACTGTGATGCAGCAATCTAGTATAGCAGTGCAGGACACAATTGCCAGAGAGAGGAGAGCTGCTATCTGTCGTTCCCTTTACCGGAACACTTAGGCGGTCGCACATGCGGAAGCTGCCAAAGCCTTGGCAAAACTTAGCAAAAAGTCTATGGCAGAGGTCGAGGCTTCGAAAAATTTCTCCACATCGAAGTCTCCTCCAAGGGACTTCACTCCATTCATCCCTGTTGAGCTTGTCTGGTGCTGTTGTTCCAGCAACGTGTGGATCAACTCGAGCGGAGTGCTAGGAGCAAAACAACCCATTAGTTTGTATTCATAAAGCGTCACATTTTGCAATAATTTATGGAGAGCATCGGGAGAAGAGTATCGAGACGACAATCCTGCTTCCATTGCCCGCACTCTATTGATACAACGTTCCTTGTTCTCGATTGTCTGAATCAACCGATCTCTCATCTTGAGCGAGCCCTGGACCAATCGAGGGGCTTCAGGTCCAGCAGCACACACAAATGCACGAACACGTCCCAATGCTTCCTTGCCCTCGCACCATTTCAAGAGCAGTTCAGGCACTTCAAGATTGACCTTTTCATGAGAAGTTTTCTGGTGATTTTCCAGAATCTCGACCAACGCCCGAATCGTGGCCCCTGTCAAGACATCGATCCTAGCATTGAACTTTTCGACGAGCGCCAAGCGTGCGATCCATCCATCGATTCCTTGTTGATTTGCCAAAGCTTCAGAGCGTTTGTCGAGTATTTGACGATCCTGGTCAAGCCACTGTGAAGCACGCTTCAGCTCCGAGACCAACGAAACAACTTCTTCAAAATTCTCCAAACCGTCAATCGTGTCATTGTCATTGACTTGAAGTCTCGCATTGGTAACAGCTTGTGCCGCCTTCAATTCTTTCTCGAAGGATCCCGTCGACAAGTGCAAGCCAGTTCTACCACGCTCGAGTTGCAGTGCATTCACCAGATCGAGTCCTTGCAATACGCAAGAACCAGCTTTACCAAGACTTGCTAGAGTCGACGGGCTTCGTCGATGAGTGGCATTTTTTGTTTTTTGTTTCTTTGTTTGACTTTCTTGTATTTCTTCTTCCAGATTGTCAATGAGTTGTTGTAAAAGATGCGGTCGCTCGTCCAAGTACTGTACGACGGCTTGCGTCAAGAAGGATCTCCAATGACCCGGTGCTCGGCGAACCAGTGTCGATGAAAAATGAGGAAGCTCTCCATAAATAAAATCAATCTCCAAATCCAACTGATCCGCTACTCGTCGCAGTTTCACCTCGTCCAAAGGCTCTTGAATGAATCGATTTTGAGAGCCGGATCCTTCAGCGTCTTCTTCATCTTGGTCTGCTTGCTTATGCAATCTTCGTTGAACAATAAGACCCGAAACTTCTTGCAGCGTCTCAATACCCTTAGGTCGGTCCATCCATCGAATAAAGTCATCTCCGCAAATCCACAAGAATCTCGTCCCTTCCGGATACTTTTTCTTGAGTGCTTTCAACATTTCCCCGTTGGAAGCGCCGACCTCTTCCTCGATCGTGGAAACGGACAAGGCATCTCCAAACGAAGCTATCGCCAGCTCGCACATCCGGACTCTATCCTCAAAGGGCAAGAGGTTTCGTTTGACGGCATGCTTGTACACTGGCACTAGTACGACTTCATCGACCGCCTTGGTTTGCTGCGTCGTAATGGCTAAAAGTGCATGACCCAAGTGCACTGGATTGAAACTACCTCCAAACACACCGATCGTGAGGGGTCGTGCCTTGCTGCTACGGCTGACACCAGTCGCCATTGGATTGATTGATAACGTCGTCTGGCTGGGCTGAGTGGGGTTAGAGATACGGTATGGAAATAGTGGGAATGAAATGACAACGAGAGCGACGAGAGAAAGTGCTAAAGTACAGGACAAGAAGTAGAGGAAGATCGCGAAATTCGAAAAAATAATAATGCCGGCAGCAGTTTGCGTCGGCCGGTCGGAAGGCGTATCCTTCTGGTCGCTGTCATGACCGCGCTGCGCAGTTCGCCGGTCGGAGCTTGGTCGGAGTAGTCATTCTTCCAGCAAACCGTCCATGTCGCATACGACATTCAAATTGAAACGCGTGTCGTCGTTTTCTTCTGTCTTCACATACCGGTACCGGTACTGCGTAGAGGTTGATGACATTTCAATTTCTTCTTCATTTTTACCATATCCATACTTTTTGTTCGTTATTCTTTGATTTGATGCTTTGATGCTTCCTATTCCTACTTTCTGATTGTGCATTGTTCCTTCGTTTCAGTCGTTGACACTCTGTATTGCAAGCAATCTCATTTAAACCTATCTTGTTTCGCTGATATTGTACTCCAATTGTACTCCAATTTCCAGTTCGAGACTGATTTTTCGCTGTCTGGAACAGCGACCATGGACGAAGAGGAAGATGACTCGTGGATTCCTCTGACGCCGACTGCCACAGCGGAAGAATCATCATCATCAGCTGCGGATGATAACGGTACGGTACCTGAACCACATACTCGAGGTAGTATCACGAATATGCATACAAGTGCTGCCGGAAGATCACAGTCCAGTCGCGGCAGATCTTCTGCCGGTACAAGTACAAGCAACCGCACAGCTCACCAGCAGCAGCAAGACACTCGTAACCTTCAGCAACGTCTGGAGGCGCGGATCCGTTTGAAATCGAACTTGGTGGATCACCCGATTGATTTGTTCTGGAAGCGATATCTAGTGAATCTAGCGCAAGAAGTATGGGCTCTGGAATGGCACATTCGATTGGGGCTTTGTATGTTGATACTGGGGATCACCACCAAAGTCTTTTTGCTTTCCACGTGGTATTTCTGGTACCCGCGCTTTGTACTTGTAACCATGATTTTGGTGGCTGCGACACTATATCTTGATGTGTTCGGTTTCCAGCAGCGATTCGACAATCTTGGAAAGCTATTGGTGTCACCCGAGACTGTGCTGCAGCTCATCCAACAGCTCGACTCGACAGGGATACGGCGACTGGCGGTGGTGCTTTTATTGATACCGACAGGGTTAGAAATGCGAACCTTGTCATTTTTGTCGGGTATCAAAGCAGAAACAGGCTGGAGTCTTTATAACCTGCTGCTATCATCCAGTCTGTTAGGCCTGATGATGTACTGGTTCCGCGTCCAGCATATCAAGCCCCGAGAGTGCTTGTACCGGGGGCTCCTGCTGCTATATGGGTCTGCACTCTGGGTCACTATTTATACTACCAACTTATCTCGTCTACCCATTCTGGCAGCTCCTTTTTTGACAGCGACCGGCACGATTATGATTACGTATCAAGACGATGACATGGAATGGGTGTCAAGGGTCTTGCGTCATGCACTTCGACTCGCCCTGAGGGACGTCCTCTCGTCCATGGGAGAAAAAGTGACCGAAGATGAAATGCTACAGCTGGCCATATTGCGCTGGATTGCTGACTATTGGGCCTCAGCACCAACAACCTCCGCTCCCGACTCCTCGTCCAGCTCATCCGAACGACCTGCTGCGCATCAGTCGGCACCAAGTAGAACATCGGGTACAGCAGCATCAGCTGCTGGTTCTGCTGGTTCTACGTCAAGTTCGGGCAGTGCCACGGGCCGTGCTTCAGGATCTTCTACACCAACACCACTTCCACAAACAAGTAGTTTCACCGGATCACAGCGACGATCTGCCTCTGCCATTTTCCAACGAAGACACGACGTTTCCTGGGAAGAGCTACTTCCCATGCTCAATGTGGCTACAGAACATATGACATCGGAAGTTCAAATGCTTCAATCCAACCCTCAAACAATGGGCGCTGTCCCCAATTTCGGTACCCCACCTCGAAGGACCACAGAACCCTCCACTGGTCCTATTGATAGCTTCCACGACATGTTGCGGGCCCTGAATGTAGACGAACGTGCCGAACCGGCAGTCAGAGCCTACAAGCGAGCCGTGGAATCCTTTCCACCCAGTCAACAAATGGCGGTTCTTCTTTCCATCTTGAGGCGATGCCCTGCTTTTCTGACTATCCTGTTCCATATCGTCATGGTTAAACCTGGCGTATTGTCTTCGACAATGGTCCTGCTTCCCTTTGTGGTCATGGAATATCATCGTATCATGGCCTGGCTTCATTGCTGCGAGCAAGTCAAGGTCTATTTTGACACCGTGGAAGAGCCCGAGGGGTCGACGTCTGACAATAGTCGAAAGTTCATTCCAAGTGCGTTGAGAGATGCAGATCCTATGGTCATTCTATTGGTCGGTGACTCGTACAATCCGCTTCGACCACCCGCACTCCTTCTTGTTTGGCGAAATGTTGCCAATTCAGTGTCAGCTCTAGAAGTGGGTTTGACGGCCGCTCGATGTGCCGAGACGACCGCCGTGGCTGTGCAATTTGCTGGCAATGTCATGTCACTAGTTCAGTTTGGTCAGGAAATTCATGAACATGGACTCCTTCACGGTCTTTTGGTCATGGGCAAGGAAGCAATCCTGATGCACACTATGGACGAAAGCGTACGGGACCGAGAGTCGACAAAGTACACACATGCTGTCATGGGTGCCATGGAGAATGCACAACGTGTGGCTCGAAACGTGCAAACTCTTGCCCATGATGACAAGATTGGTCATGTTATCCAGCCAGTAGTTTGGGCCGCATGTTCGTTGAGTGGGTACGGCTGGCTTTGGGGACGGGAAACGCCGCCTGACGCATCATCGTCATCCTCGGAGGAGATGACGAATGATAGGGCCACCTCAGTTCCACAAGAATCATGGGCGACTGAGAAAAAGTCGATGGACGAGACACCGGAAGATCAATCGAGCAGTGGAGCTACCTCACCCGACATTGCGCAGACAGGAACAATACCAGAGGGACTAGACCAACTTTCTGACTTGATGGAAGAGATTGTGGAAACATATGGAGATGGTCAAGTTAATGAGGTGCGTTTTCTTTCTCGGCCTCTCTTTGGATTGAAAAGTGCAGTCTTGTTGTTTTCTCACTCTCTTTGTAAAAATAGGCTCAAAAGGACGAATTGTGCGAACGGCTGTCGCATGTCTCAGGTACCGATTCCTCGGCCGTACGTGACATCAAGAAGGCGTTGGCAGAATTTGTGAAGAAAAATGAGAAGAGCAAGGAACCCCCTTCGGCTGATGAGAATAAGGAACGTGTCCGCTCAAGTGCAGTGGTGGAAATGGTGCTGGCGGCGTACTATCGCGGCCTCATTGATCAGGTGAGTATGTGGCCGTTTCTATTCAATTAAAGAAGGTGAATACGTGCACATGTGTATTGACCCCTTTTGAAATTCCCCATGACTGGAAACCCAGCAGACGGAAAAGGCTGCCTTTTGTCAGAGGGTGGCTAATCTTAGCGATGAGGAACGAACCGACCCAGCAGTTGTGGGGGGCATGATCCGTACATTGACAGCTATCCTGGAACAGGGGCATACCATCGATGAAACCACTGTCGTGGAAAACAGCTCGCATCAAGTGGAAGGACACGAAAAGACCAAGGATAGAATCATCATCGAAAACGAGGAAGCATCACATAGCAGGGCAGCAGAAGCAGTTGCAATGGACGAAATACCCACAACAAGTGCGAGCGAGATTCCTTCCTTCGCACAACAAGCCGATGGGGAGCAGTCACACAATGAGCAACAACCACTTTACGGGACAGCGCCAAATACTACGAGTGATGCGGAGACTCGCCCAAGTACACAGAGCAGAGAAAATCCACACGACGGATTAGTCCGTTTGGGAATGGCAACGCTGAGCTTCGTTGTTGGCGGCGTCTTGCTTTCCCGGAATGGCGCAAATGATGAACAGCAAGAGCAACGCAGTGATCAGGGAAGTCAAGATTCGGCGAGCAGGAACGAGACCACCGGTATCGGCGGATCAACAGTCCAAATTGAGGAAATTGAAGATGATGTGGAAGAAGAATGGGTGTCTGTTCCACAATAATGATTTCTACTATGTATAAGATGATTTTTTACAAGTCTGCCGAGTTCCGCCATACGTCGATATCGCCGTTTTCAACGAAATATTCCGCTCTGATATGGTTTTCTTCTTTTTGACGCTGCTGGAAGAAGGGATTGTCTCCCGCCTTGGAGTACTTGGGACAATCGTAGCAGCCTTTCTGGGGGCACTGCGAGGAGACCAAGCACTTTTCCTTCAGAGTGTGATACCAAGACGTGCGATGATTATTGTCGCTGTCGATACCAGCAACGTAAAGAGGTGTGGGACCCCGCCTGTGGCCAAGGTGCTTGTGGTCATCTCTACCGTCTCCCTCGTCTCGAGCTTTTTCGAATTCCTGTAGCTCTTTGTAGGATACCGGATGCATGCAGTCGACAGGGCAACTAGTTACTGCCTGCTTGACATCAGGAGTATGGCGCTGGTCAAACGTTCGTGCCCGGCCACTCTCTAACATTAGAAAGGAGTCCGGCGAGATATTGACACATTGCGCACACCCAATACAAGATTCCTCATCAATAAAGACTGACACGGCGGGAACATGTGAGTGGCAAAACGAGGGTAAGACCGTTATTCTTCATTGCTCAACTCATTCCCATTGCACGTACCGAAATCTCCATCCCGTACCCACAAAGGTGTGTTGCTGTTGGGTGCCATTTCTACCATTTTGTGGCTGCTCATCGACCCACTCGCCGACATCCGATCCTCTGGATTTGCGCCAGCTCCCTTTTCCGAATAGTCCCATTCCAAAATCTCGCATTCGTCCATGATAGTGTTGGCTTTTACGGCATGGGTTGGACCTTTGAGCTTGAGCTGTTCTGCCAACTGTTTCCGTTCCTGCTCGATTGGAGACAAAATTCCGTGGTTGCGCAAGTCTCGCCATACAGCATCCACATAAGGCTGCCGAAGAGCCAGGTGGCGCTCCCAAGTCACGTTTTCATTCGATCTGACTCCAGCAATAGTCATTAGGTAGAGTTTTTCAAAATCTTCCTCCAAAAGTCGCCCACTTCCATACGAGCTAAATTCCGACAAAGTTTTGACAACCCGGCTATCGTGAGCACTGACTCGTCGTTCCTCCGTCTTCAATGCAGTTGTCATCCAGTTGGCCACTCCTTTTCGATCCAAGCAAAGGGCTCCATCCACAGGATCAGGAGTAGCATGCATATAAAAAAGTTTGGAAGCCGATTCTTTCAGAAACGCCGTGGGACGGACTGAATTCCCCTGGATGGAAACTAGTTGAATGACATTATTTCGTTCACTCTCTGTCAAAGGCGCCAGCGCCCTTCCCTCGGAAACTAACAAGTCTTCCGGGTGTTCATTGCAGCGAACGAGCATGGCAATTTCATTGCTCATATCATCAATTTCATTTGACGTAGTGTCCGATTCGTCAAAACTGGTATCGTACAACGGGACATGTTCCTCGTCCAAAGTCGCGAACGAATTGTGAATCTCGTCCACCATGGAGCTGATCCAGCGATCTTCTTGGGACAAAACCACGTCGACACTAGCCGCCTCGAATTCTCGGGCGGCGTTCCACGCCAAATCTTGGTTGTACAGCTCCTCGCTGTCTGGAGTCGAATCTCGCTCATTCTCTAGGGAGAGCAGCGACCAATTATCAGCTTCAGACCAAGTGGAAGAGGAGGAGCCACTGCCACTGCCACTGCCACTGCCACTTTCAACGCCGTTAACAGTGGACTGGCGTGCTACGATTATCGGTGCAGCTCTTCTTGTTGCGAATGGCGACAACCACGCACTCGTACTGCTCAAAGATAACGATGTGCCGAACAACAGAAGAAGTGTCTTATTCAGGCTCATGTCTGGTTTCCTTTTTGCTTTCAATAACAGATGGTAAATGCTCGATTTAACAAGTATGAATATATGATCGGTGGTGGTGTTGATGAGATACATAGAGTAAAAGAGAATAACACGATGGTGGACGAGATCGACTATCGACCCGATGATGGCAAAGATTCTTCCATATTTTTTGGCTTCTTCGCGTGTCATCATCGATCGCCGCGCGGAATGATGCGAAGAATAAAGAGAAGAACTCGTTCATTCGTCGCGAAGAACGCGTCCGCAGTCGCTTTCTCCAGCCGGCGCTCCATCGTACTGTAATCCTATACCGGTATCGATTACAAGAAGTAAAGTACGGTACAGTCCTCCTACGTCATCATTCAACAATGCGACACAAAGAAGACACATGATTAGAGACATTTCAACAGGAGAGTAGGGAACTCATCTATACCACATCGGAATTTTGGCGCCCCTTGCCCGCCTGCGCGCTGTCGCTACTCCGACTGCTACGCTTCCGCCGCCGCCGACAAATGGCCTAAGGCCTTTTTCGCAACATGACGGAAATTTTTGAAGTCCGAAGGGACGTACCTTGAGCAGAATATGCGAAAAGGCGAAGAATAGAATACAAGAAAATTCGAAAAAATGATTATTCGACAACATGTATACAACATGACGGAAATTTTCTAAGTCCGAAGGGACGTACCTTGAGCAGCTTGATACTGCGACCGGTCATGTCAGTGGGATCTGACACCAGCAACTGCGCCAGATCAATGAGTTGTGATGTTCCATCCACAGCATCACTAACCTCTACATTGATGCCTGAGGCATCCCATTCGTTGTAGGAGGCAACTGTCGCCTCCAATGATTGCAAATCCATGGTTGTTGGATGCAGAAGGGCAGTGTGTGAAATGAAGTGAATGAGAAAGATGGAAAAGGGGAAGAGTCTAACAAATATTAATTCTGGTTTCCGTCATGTTGTATACATGTTGTCGAATAATCATTTTTTCGAATTTTCTTGTATTCTATTCTTCGCCTTTTCGCATATTCTGCTCAAGGTACGTCCCTTCGGACTTCAAAAATTTCCGTCATGTTGCGAAAAAGGCCTTAGGCCATTTGTCGGCGGCGGCGGAAGCGTAGCAGTCGGAGTAGCGACAGCGCGCAGGCGGGCAAGGGGCGCCAAAATTCCGATGTGGTATAGATGAGTTCCCGGTAGGAGCTGAGCGAGATAAAGAAGTTCCAGTCGCCAAAGCCGCAGCAAAATAACAAAATAAAACTCACAAGTGACCATAAACGAGTATCAGTAAAGAAGGTGAATACTGAAACAGCAAACAGCAACGACTGCTGAAACAGCATCTACACTTTCAGAGAAAACCAACTGACCTTTTATAATATTTCGCCCCAATTCCTCGGCGTTGGGAAGACACCGATGTTAAAGATAACAGTAGCAGGAAATATGCGACCGCGCAATCAGCATGATGGTGGCCTGGTCAAACCAGCCGTTGGAGATGACACTATGACTCTAAAATCAATTGGGGTCTCTCTGCGTGGAAACAAAGTTATCAAATGCTCCTCGGCTACATCGGTCACGTCCTCTGGTCTGAACGTAACAGTGATGAATCCTGAAGACACCAGCTTTGATGCTGCAGTCAAGGCGGATACGGATCTTGTGTTGCAAGATTTAGAAAAGGACACAAAACTCTTTCGGCAACAACCATCGAGGAATCTTCCGCAATTCCAAACAGAAGGTACGTAAAGACCCAACACCAATAATATATAATCTACTCCTGCAACAATTGATCTCTGAATATCTTGTCTCACCGCTGCAATCGACCAGAACTCACTTTGAGTGGAGTTATCGGAGAAGGAGAATTCGGAGAGGTCTGCAGTGTCCTAGCGATCAGCGATATAAACAAAAAATTTGGATCTTCGTCCTCGTCTAAGAAATATTCAGATGATGGTAACCAACCACAGTCTGCTTCTGATGATCCTGAGCGCATTGCTGCCAAGAAGCGAGTGAAGAAAGACATCCTCCGCCTCGGATCCCGACCAGATGCAGAAGACAGCCTGGTTCGTGCCGTCAAACCGGAAGACTTGAGAGCGTTCATGGCCGAGCGCTGCTACCGAGGCGACTCACCACGCTATGCTATCAAACGAGTCGCGGCGTCTCTACTCGAATCCGATTTTATGGCGTCGGCCATTGTGGATCTCGCAGCGGAAGCCAAGTTTCTCTCGCACCTGGACCACAGTAACATTATCAAAGTACGGGCGACAGTCGGAACCCCGGGAACTATGGGGTTCATGATCGTTCTTGATCGATTGGTGAACATTATGGACAATAAAGTCAAAGAATGGAAACAGCAACAAAAAAGCTCTTGTAAACGAAAAGTAACATTCGGATTGAGGTTCGGAGGAAACAGCATGGAACGGCACGACCTCGCCACGGAGCGTCTCGTGGCAATGTTTGATATTGCCCGCGCCCTTCGCTACTTACGCAGTAACGAAGTCTTGTTTCGTGACCTCAAACCAGAGTAAGTCGGATTTGTACTTCTCGCTTGACCACTGTTCTTTACTGAAGTGTAGTGAGTGAATAGACAACTCAATCTTGCCATTTGCTGCTCATTCACAGGAACATTGGCTGCGATGTGAGAGGAGACTTCAAAATATTCGACTTTGGCCTAGCGAAAGAACTGAAAGAGAAGGATCTTGCAGAGAAGCCTGATAGTTACAATCTCACAGGGTTAGTTGGAACAAGGAGATGGATGGCTCCTGAGGTGTGCCTGTGCAAGAATTATGGTTTTAGCTCGGATGTCTTTTCGTTTTGCATGGTTTTCTGGCATGTCATGACCTTGTCCCTCCCTTTTGATGGATATGACTCGAAGAAACACAAAAAGAATGTGGTGCTCAGAGGAGAAAGACCGTCGCTACGAAAGCTCAAGATGAGCAAAATGATGCGCCAGGCGATCATCTGTGGATGCGGAGACGATTGCACTGCACGACCAACAATAGCGAAACTCTGTGAATTGATTCAGCTTGAAATACTGATACAGCAAAGCGAAACGAAGAAGAGAGGAAGTTATGGAAATTTCAAGGATCGATCGAAGCACTTGATCGACCAATCCATGGATTCACGTTTTGGGGGGTACTAGCTACCAGCTTTGTCTCCACCACCACTCCTTATTCAAATGATTGTTGTTTCAGCTGAGGCCTTCTTCCAGCTACGCAAGACTAGTCTATTCGTAGCTACTCTACTACTAGTAGTAGAGCTACGAGAATAATACAACGGTTGTATAAAAAGACTCAATACTCGTCATACGACTCACAATCTCATAATCGCGTGCTTTTCCCGTACCGCTACAAGCTTGGTACAAGTAGACTACCGGTACCTGTACCGGTACAATTTTACCATCGTGATACTCGCAACTATCGCTTCGTTTTACTACGGAGGGCTGAGACAGAATAACGCGTGCATTTCTCGTATTTCATAATACGAGAATACCAAAATAATAAGCGTGCTTTTCTCGTGCTTCATAATAAAATAATAACAAAATAATAACGCTAACATACAACATACTAAAACGCGTGCTTTGCACCTGCATGATGACATTCTTACAGTATTCCTATTCGTAATGCGTGCTTTTCTCGCACTATGCATGATGACAAAAAATTAACGCGCAATTTTATTGGTAGTAGTCTACTAGTAGTAGAGTGATAATCAAATTGAGAAGTTGCTATAAACTGACAGCGTGGACAGACAGCGGATAGCTGGTCATCGATCCCGCCTAAATTTTGCAAGTCCAAAATGAACAGCCAGACCGGCGACTCTAACTTTTGACGCCGCAGTCGGACAGTGGCCAAACTTGAAACTATGCATTCGAGAATACTAATAACATCAAAAATATGAAAAGAATGGATCAAAACGGACTAATAGCCGAAAAGCTACTACAATTCTAGCTAGCCATCGATCGCGCCCAAAAATTGAAAGTCTAGGAGAGTAGTAGTAATCGTGTACCCGTATCCAAAAATGTATGCTCGTACGCATCTATAAAACTACTGCTATTTTTCCTCTTCTTCCTTGCCTCGATCTTCGCCCTTTTCCTCTTGCTTGATGTGGCCTATTCTCTCTAGTATGTAGTAGAGTAGAGTCGTCTACTCGTACGCACGGGTATCAAAATAATGCCGCGCAGCAGAATGCGCTTTGGGGGTCATATTCTTCCTTCTTTTTATGAGAAGCGAGCAGTTGTATTTTGCGATATTATTAGCGCGGTGCCAGTTGTATTTTTAATGAAATTATACAACTCCGAGTGCTACTTTTGGTTGTATCTCGTACCATTTCGTGCCAGGCGCCAATGTGACATTACACGAGAGCGAACCTATTCCATCGCATGGTGCGCGCACGTAGACCGCGTGGGCATGCTACCAGGAAGTATGTACTACTTCGGTTGTATTTCCGGGGTAATGTAGGTGTACTCGTAGACCAACTTCAAACCTGCCTGGCGCTTGGCGATGATCGGCAGCCAAAAGAACACGCAAAACGCGTGCCGCGTGCAGGCGAGTATCATACGGTTTCAGTTTTATCGCTTGGGTTGTGCATCGCATCGAACCGCAACTCTCCATCTTTAAAATCTACTCGTAGTCTACTAGCTACCGGTAGAGTAGTTCTGGAGGTTTGACCAGTCGAGAGATTGATTCAGTCATCATTCAAAGTTCACGGACCCACCCTCCCAATTTGCCAATCATTTTTCAGCCGGATGAGCATTCCGACCATGCCGTACAAGTATCCGCCGCCAATTTTTCTTGGTTCGTTTGATAGCTGGGACGAGTTGTATGATTATATGGCTGTCTACGGTGTTCATCTGCTTTTTGGAGCCCTTCTCAGTGCCGTCACCATTTACAGACGGGAAATGAGCTGCAACCGAGTGTTCCACGTCGACGAAGAACCGAAAGAAGCACGAGAAGGAGAAAGAGAGCCTGCATCTCCAGATAATTCAATTATATCGGACGAAGTCGAGGAGGAAACGGATGCGCTGTTGGATTCTGCAGGCAGATTCTGTGCATGTCAGCCTATTATTCACTGGGCATCACTGTGGATGGACTCGTTCCCCTGTGATGACAAAGACGGCAACGAGACAATCTTTCTGGCTAGACTTTTGCAGGAAGACGTGACGCCAACCGACCTGTTGGAACGAGCTGGTAATTTTTGGTCTCCCGAGCCCTTCATGGCGGCCATGGCCCTATTTTTGTATCAGCAAAACAAAAAGGTTGCAGAACCTGCCAAGGGCGAAGCCTACGACCCCTTTACCAACCACCTCCCTCCGGATGTCCATGTGCATATCACTTCATTTCTTCACCCGAAAGATGTTCTATCGCTGTCATGCGTTTCTCGGACTTATCGATCCGTAGTGGATGAAAGCGACACCTCCCGGGCTATCTGGCGGACTCTCTGGGAAAGAGACTATGCTTGGGTGGTAAATGTCTGGCCTGTCGGAAAGGAAGCCCTGCGGCGTTCCGTACTTGAAGGGCCCTTTGTTGTTGACAAAGACTTTTATTTTAGCTTTGGACAAGCCTACCTCAATTACATCCTAGCAGGTAGAAACACAAATTCTGACTGCATGGTGGGGCTTCATTGTCACACCTACGACATCACATCCTTTCTGGACACCCACCCGGGCAGTCCTGACACACTCATGGTACATTCGGGAAAAGATTCCACTCGCTTTTTTGAAGACATGGGCCACTCTTTAGTAGCTCGACGACTCGCGAGGAAGCTCTGTGTCTTGGTCGACTTGTCGCAACTCAGCCGCGATGGTTGGGGTCTTCGACCTACCGAGTATACGAATCTAGGAGGAGACGGAGACAACAAGTACGTTCAACAAATCCCATCGCGATTCCCTGGAGCTGGAGAGAATCTATTGCTCGGACGTAAACAAATAATGCGTGGAGGAACGTTAAAGCGGATACGTACAAAACTGGAAAGTGAATTGGTGCACCTGGATCGTCATTTGAAAATGCAGTTTGGTAATGACCAATCGGTGTTGGGCAATGTGAATCCTTACTACGACCCGTTTCGACGAGAATGGCGGATCTGGTACACGAACACGAACCTTGAAACAATATTTGGTCCTGCTTGAGTAGGGACAGCCAAATAACTGAATTTGGGTCAATTCTTGAGCTACAGTACGGCATATGTCTACAAAATGATTCTACCTGTAGTGAAAGACAATGCTCACTACTTGGGCAACTGAAACGAGCGGTCCGTCGACACAAGACGGACGACGCGCGTTTCTACACTACCCTCGATCCTGCGACATACTCTGTGCTCTGCTATCCAAAAAGTGCCCAATCCCGAATCTGCAAGGAAGCAATAACTCTTTGAAAAGCTTCACTCCAAGAAGGAGTGCTGCTCATGCTAGCTTCGACCGGAGGATCTTTCGGATTAGGCACAGGTTTGGTGATAGTCACTAGCAGATCGGTCTCCACACGAGCTAATCGTAACGCACACAATTCGACACAAGTCCATCGTGTTTCTTGATTTTCTCTTCGCCGTCCGCTTATATCGTGATCTTTCCCCATGGCAATATTTTGATATCCAATCCCCGCGCAGGCAGTGGCGCCTTGAATTTGTACCGGAAGCGAAAAATCCGTCGCTGGCTGGAATGACAAATCACTAGCACGTGTGATACCATTGCTCTCGGCCAAATCGTTAAAGAAGAAGGTAGCAGCATGTGGGTCGTCTACTTCTTGTCGCTGTAGAATTTCCACGACCAAAACTGCACCATCCAAGTCCTGCCAAACTTCTTGATGGTCTGGAACTTGTCGGATGTCGGAGACATCTCTGCACGAAGTCGGGATCTGACAAGAAATCGCTCCTCCAAACAATGACCGTTCGGTGTACATCTTCTGAATTCTGAGGAGTATATTGAAGGGATTAATTAAACAAGATAGGACGTCTTGTTTTCCTACCGTAACTCAAACATCAATGTAATTCAAAACAAACAATTACAAATTGAATAGAACCTGTTGAGTAAACTGGTCGGACACCGACCATACCAAGGTATGAAGGCAGTATACATACATATGATCTATGGTGGTATGAGACATCAACGTAAGAAAGAAAGATATTGTCTATCGACCAACCATTATTTGGAGAAGAAACAAGTGAAACGTGAAACAAGGAAGATATCATCGGATAGGAACATAAAAATTTAATAATCCGATTTGCATGAAATATCAGATCGCAGTGGACTATTGCAACAATCAAGTGGGTATCTTTATTGGATTCCAGATTAGTTGTAAATAGCCACTTGCTTCAACATTATTAAATTTTTATCGCGTGGATATGGTAGAACAACCATCCCAAACGCCCAGCAGCCAAGGTGGCGGCGGGTACGGCGGCGGTCGTATGAATAAAAGACGCCCAACCGTAACACCTCCGAACAAACAACGAACTGTACCACCGAACAAGAAGTTCGAGGGCAAAACTGACGACATTAAGAATGATGTCTACGATACCTCCGAGAGTCGCCAGGCCGACCAATTCCTCCGAACCACCTCAAATGGAGTCAAACAGTGGCGGAAAGTTACAGCGGGGTATCTGCTTGCTTGGTTTGGCATACTATTACTACAAGGTGCCTATAAAATACGATACTCTGGTCTATTTTGGGTTTCGTCCCCTTATGGGGTTGATGTTCCTTTTGTACGGAATACCATGACTTGTGATGCTTTTCTACAAATCCAGCATTCACTTCATTTTGTGGACAACGACCACATCTACCCAAAAGGACATTCCAAATACCATCCCCTACAGAAAATCAAACCATTTATCGATGCAGTAGCGAAGACTCTTCAAGCAGGTTGGAATCTTGGTGAAAAAATATGCATCGACGAAAGTATGATCAAGTATATGTATATTACATGCTTTACGATGTCGATTTGCTCTGATAATGATGACAATAGGAAGCGAGAAGTTGAAGTGTTACTGTCGACGTGTTTTGATTTTTGTGTTGCGGCGCACAAAAAAAGCGCGTGGGCTGAAAAAGCCCACGTCGGTGTGAAACGGTTAACATTGCCTGTGTTAGGTATTAAACGTATGGCTGTACTAAAGTATGGGATCCTTCGCGTGGACCGCGCGTGGCCTGGTACAAAACTCAACGCAGAACTCCGTACAAAATTTGGTTGAGCTGATTTAATTGTCTGGCAGCGGCCAGACTGCGTGATAATTCTCCGTGATGATCGAGTTTTCAAAAAATGAGAGATAGCCGTATTAATTTTGCACTGCGGTAGCGCAAAACGCGCTGATCACGATGGTAGTAAAATACACGGCTGTCTCGCCTTCATTTGTTGGTTAAAGAATAAAACAAATTAACACGTGATTTTGACGCGCTAAAATGCGCAGAATTTCGGTGGTAGGACAGACTCCTACCAGGTTTTACGTGCGCTACTACGCGTTTTCGCGCTTTTGGTACAGCCATAATGCTGTTAGTCGGTATATTATGACGTTTTTCTGACGTTTTTCAGACGACCAGTAGGAGTCAAGTATGTTGACACATTTGATTCAAGAGTGAGTCTTTGCAGCGATGCTTGATAATTATTTTGTTGTGGTTGAGACTTATTAACATTGCCTTTGTTAGGTATTAAACGTAATGCTGTTCAGTCGGTATATTATGACGTTTTTCCAGTAGGAGTCAAGTATGTCGACACATTATTTGATTCAAGGATGCTTGAACACCCAGGGTTAAAAAATTGCCTGCTCGTACGGCACTTATTAGTAGTAGGTACCGGTACTGCGGTACGTACAGCAGCGGGCGAACCCATCATCGATCTCGAGCGAGGAAGCATCGCCAAGCGGGGAGCTGAACCCGAACTCCTCGTCAATGATCAAACTAATTGTAGCTGCCTGCAACACGGTATTCCCGGTGTATGCCCTTAATTAATATGTCGACATGCTGTACCGGTACGGTACGTGTACGGTACAGTCGTCGTCCCTCTTTGGCCGGTAAGAAATTGAACCGTGTAATAATAATTTTAACCGTTTCACACCGACGTGGGCTTTTTCAGCCCACGCGCTTTTTTTGTGCGCCGCAACACAAAAATCAAAACACGTCGACAGTAACACTTCAACTTCTCGCTTCCTATTGTCATCATTATCAGAGCAAATCGACATCGTAAAGCATGTAATATACATATACTTGATCATACTTTCGTCGATGCATATTTTTTCACCAAGATTCCAACCTGCTTGAAGAGTCTTCGCTACTGCATCGATAAATGGTTTGATTTTCTGTAGGGGATGGTATTTGGAATGTCCTTTTGGGTAGATGTGGTCGTTGTCCACAAAATGAAGTGAATGCTGGATTTGTAGAAAAGCATCACAAGTCATGGTATTCCGTACAAAAGGAACATCAACCCCATAAGGGGACGAAACCCAAAATAGACCAGAGTATCGTATTTTATAGGCACCTTGTAGTAATAGTATGCCAAACCAAGCAAGCAGATACCCCGCTGTAACTTTCCGCCACTGTTTGACTCCATTTGAGCCTTCTTTGCCACAACGATGACGGGCCTCTGGATCATTCTTGGAACATCGGACAAACATTTTTCTTTTGCGGGGATTTCCATCCTTGTCTGTTGTGCTGGCTTCTTTCACGAATTCCTCTCGGCCATATTTCTCTGTGCACTTCGCTATGTGGTCCAATAGTTTCCGAGTAATATAGAACAAGAAAAGTACGACGAGACCACCACGAGCTGCGAGTGTACAGCAACTGCTGGGACCATGAACAGCACCTCCATCTCTCCCTTTATATGTTCGATATCTTCGGGCTCCGCTTCTTTTCCATCAAAAATTGTAGATTCATTGTCAAATGAACCAGCGAGCAGTGATACAGCCCCAGCAACAATTCCACCGCCACCATGGGCTTGTGCTGGATGTATATAATCATGAGCCAAGTCATCATCATGAGTGAGAAAGGCTGCTACAGCATCTTCTTCGTCCTCAGATGCGTAGTCGGATGCGTCCTCATCATCACTTCCACCCCTAAAATAATGCAAAGCTGACATATATCTAAATATCGTCTCAAGAAATCACTCAAAAAATAAACTGCTGCCGACTACACAAGGATAGACGCTTGTTCTACTTTCTGTATGAAAGAATTGATCAATGGAGGCTCAGAGAGAGTACAGAGGATGGTTATCGCCAAGGTAGTAATTTTTGAGATGCTGCTATCGCCAAAATTCCATCGCGCGAAATTCGTGCTTCGGTGTGAAACGGTTAACAAAAAGGTAAAATAATGTGATCCAAAAACTACAGTATGTACCGGTACAGTATGTACCGGTATGAATACCAGGTAAAGAACACGCACGCACGTGAAAATTAATGTGAACCGCTTCTCGAATAATAATGGAGGGGGAGTCGTCGTCTGCGAAGCCGCCTCCCCGGACGCAACATCTCACAGTCCAGTAGTGAACACATCCCCCCTTCCACACACTAACCCAACGACAAACAAAGGGCCAAAGGAACCGCAAACCATTCCCGAAACCTCGAAAACATCATTGAAATAGTTATTCTTGGATAACGTATCATCGCAAATCGAAACAATCATGGGCTGCAAATCTACTATGGCCAAGAAGAAGAGCAAGGATCCTGACAACACTATAAAAATTGATCCGCTTCATGCAGTAACCGAGCGTGTCGCGATTCTCAGAGTGTGTTTCGTCGTTACTTTACTTGCTGCGGCCGCTGCTTGCGGTGCGATCTCTTACAAGATGGTCAGAAATTTGGAAGAGACTGTAGCTGTCAACACTTATGAATCTGTTGTTGCTAGCGCGCTCGAGAACGCCAAGGATATCACCAAGCGCAAGTTTAAGGGCTCGCAAGTTACAGCATCAATTTTCAGGCATACCTTCCCAAACGCGAGCATGTGGCCTTTCATTGCTCTTGGCGGCTACAAGTATATCGCGAACGAAATAGCCGAACAGTCATCTACGTTAACCCAAGCAATGAATCCAATTGTACGGGAAGAGGATGCCGCAGAATTTGAACAGTTTGCCTACCGAGTCTTTCGGGAACAAGGATATCCGGAGAGTGCAGGGGTTAGTGATTTTGGCTTTGGCATATTTGGTATCAATGAGACCGGTAGATATCACAGAACGGTCGCTGACACACCATGGGAAGGTAGCAAACACAGAATATTCGCCCCGGTCTTTCAACACAACAACGAAAACGCCACAAGCATTTTGTTCGATGTTTACGGCAAGGAAATCCAAGGCAGGATCATCGACAGCCAGTTAGATTGTGCCCAGCAAGCAAAGACTGATTCTGTACCTCCTAGCTGCTCATCGGTCTCTGGATTCGTGGAGCTTATTGTCAAACCCGGCCCCGCTGCTCTGTACTATCAACCTATATACCCCGTATCGGATCCCTACACTCAGGTTGCAATATCGGCGACTACACTACACTGGGAGGAAGTGCTCTTGAACGTAGTCCCGGCATACATCAAGGGCCCATTGTACGCTGTTATCTCTACTGACAAGGCCTCATTCACTTATGCCATTCACTCAGGGATACCAACGCTTCTAGGTCCAGGTGATTCGCACGACCCTGAGTACAGCAAGTTCCTTCAAGGAACTACTCTTACCGATTTTCAAACGAGCTTCGCCTTGTCAAAAGAATACAATCTGACATTTTATCCATCAGAGGAGATCTTTTCCGAGTTCAGCACGTACTCTCCCTTGGCTGTTGCTCTGGGATTTACTGGCGTCGTTTTTTTCAGTGCCCTTGTCTTCTTCTTCTATGACTATTTCGTCAAACACGAAAGTCATCAGAGAAAAACAATTCTCGAGGTGAAGCGCCGATTCGTGCGCTTCATATCGCACGAGATACGTACGCCCCTGAACACCGTGTGCATGGGACTGGAGCTTCTCAAGGAAGATATTCAAAGGCAGATACAAACGAATGAGCCGATCTCGGCAGGGTCGGGTTTAGGCGACTCAAAACTCAACGAGTGGACCGACCTAATGAACGACATCACCCAGAACTCAGCTGATGCAGTGCTGGTCTTGAATGATTTGTTGAATTACGATAAGATTGAAAGCGGTACATTGAAACTCGACCTGGAGGAGGAAGACATATATGGCATAACAAAAAGTATCACTTCACAACTAAGCATCGAAGCGAAACACCGAGTAAGTGACCGTGCGCAGTACTCGGGCCATCTGCGATTCATGTTTCTTACCTTTTTGTGCGCTCCCTTAGAACGTGGCATTGTCTTTCCATTTTGAAAACAACCTCAGGCTTACTAGTCCTGGACAAGAACCACAAGTTGAGGATGTCGAAAAGGCAGAAAAGTACCCCAGAGTATGTGTCCTAGTCGATGCCAATCGCCTCACCCAAGTTATCAGGAACGTTATCTCAAATGCCCTCAAGTTCACCAAGGTGGGGGGTAGCGTTGAAGTGACGCTCCGCCTCGATTCGGATACATTCGAAAAGAAGGCCGACAACGTCGTCAAAGGACAAAATAATGGCAAAGAATATGCCCGAGTTGGTACGGCACGTGTCTGCGTAAAAGATGACGGCATCGGCATGACAGCCGATCAGCTCAAGCAGTTGTATGGCGAAGGAGTACAATTCGATGCAAACAAACTTCAAAAAGGCGGTGGAAGTGGATTGGGTCTTTGGGTTTCTAAGGGAATTGTTGAATCTCACGGTGGCAGGATTTGCGCCGAGTCGGATGGGCACGAGAAAGGATGCATATTCACGATTCATCTCCCTTTGGTGGAGTCGGATCACTCTATGCATTCTTATACAGCGAACACCATGGATCATTCTATGAATTCTTCGGGCCACCAGAGTCCACCAGAGAGTATTCCCGAAAGAGGATCGTATCACATGTTGGTGGCAGAAGATGTAAGTTCACTCGATTCATGGTGCGGCGGCGCCATTGTTCTTCGATCGATATCGCGTGATTCCGATCTAACATTGTGCATCTTCTTTATTTTTCGTTTAGTCTGTCCCTAATCGAAAGATGTTGTGTAGACTTCTGGAGCGCAATGGGCACACATGCGAAGCAGCCGTAGATGGCGAACAGGCAGTTGCAGCTGTATCGGCGACGCTGACCTCCTCGAAGAATAATATCGAAGAACGTCAGCCTCCTTTCGATGTCATTTTGATGGACTTCGAGATGCCCAACCTGAACGGACCGGAGGCAACTGCGCAAATACGAGCGCTGGGTTACTCAGGCATTGTGCTTGGTGTCACCGGAAACATTTTAAAGGAGGACGTGGACTTCTTCCGGGAGAAAGGTGCCAATGATGTACTGTCAAAGCCGGTGAGATATACGGATATTCAAGCATCGATCTCGAGACTGCCACAGTAAGCTATACCTTAAGTCTTCCATGAAGACAAGACTCTGCAGTACTCGTACTGTACTTGTCATTATATCCCATTGAACCTCTTCAAACCGTATTGGTGTTCACCCAATCTTCATATTGTTTCATCAAAGGTAGCACTAGTCGCCGTACTTTTAGACCAAGATCCTTTTGGATTCGAGCGTGTTGATAGCAATTGTATCCAAATCCATCGCTGTTGACTTTGGATTGAGATCCAGCTTCCTCGCGCAAGGGCCATGCAATACCAACTGGACAGTGCTTCATTTCGTCAATGTTCCGGCATCGTTCTGTCCAGTTGGCTGTTGCGGCTGGATCGGTAGTCTTAGTGTGAAGCATGAATGCCTCTGTCAACTCATCGACTCGTCGTTCATACGGCAGGCGCTGGTCAAAGGGTGGTGAGGCTTGCTCTGGTGCCTCATGAATCCGCCGCGTCACAGTGGTGTAGTGAACAAAGTGATTCAAAAGAAAAGAAGGCCTAAAGAGTTGTTTCTTGGCTCGAAACCCATAGTCTGGTTTGGGCAAGGGAGTTGGTTCGCAGTCGTAGGTTTCTAGGAATGTGGATGAGGCCGACTTGGCTAGACACATTGCTTCACCTTTGGGATTGGGAGTGCACATGCTACTAGGATCTGTCTCAATGTACGGTTGCATGAATTCGATATTTGGTAAGGCACGAGTCTGGTAGAAGCTCAAAATGTTTGTCTTTGGTGCGATTGCTCCTGAAGCAACGCCACTCTTCAGCCACGTTTGTATATCTGTCCAGTTCTTTTGAGGAATCAGATACTCATCTGTATCAAAGAAACTCATCCATTCGGTGTCTGGACCGAATCGGACACGACAGCTAGCTTCTGCGGCGTATTGCGACGAACGTTCCCCCGAATTCCGATGGGCAGGCGGGTTGTTGTTGCACACTCGGAACCTCCAGGGTATTCGAGTGACGCGATCGGGTGGGAAGAGGCGGGTGACGGCTTCCAGGGATGTCTCGTTGGTAAATGCCTGCGTATTGTCGTAGATGTAAATGTGATCAAACTTGGCAATTTCTAGATGAAATGTTAACCATTCCAAGAGTCGAAGCGAAGTGGAAGTATCCAGCACTGTCCCCATTCCTCGGGTCTTGAACACTGCGGACGCCCATAGACAACCCACGAGGTAGTGGGGCTTGGCGGCGGAGACAGCAGAACTAGGCTTTTCCACGGGTCGTTCGATCGCTTTGACCACCGCCGCGCTCTCCGCATTTGCCTCGTCCACCGAAGATATAGGACAAAGCTGAATGTTCGCCCATCTACCACTTTGTTCGACTGGTGGCAGTACGTGCTGTGTTCCCCATTCTTGATCTGGGTCAAAGTTAGAGATCGATTTCAGTTGTGGACAGTATCCTTCTCTATTTTCTCGTGGTGGTGTTCGAATGGGCACCAAATCCAAATAGAGCGGCGGAATGGGGGAGTTGCTGTTGCCGGTAGTACTTGAAGGGGGGGACGCTCGAAACCTTGACTGTAACTCAGATGGAATCGGACAAGAAAACAGAAGAATACTGTTCCATACCTGTTCATTGTGAGCTCCATGAACATCTTGGTTGTCCTTGGGTCGCGTTAAGAGTGGATGGGAACGGCGGCCTTTGCGAAAATTGTCATGCTCGTAGTTGAAAGGATAGGCGCTGAGAGTCTCCCCCAATATATGCTTTTTCCATGACGACCAGGAGGAGGTTTTGTCCGTCACCAATATCATTTCTTCATCGGTGGTAATCGTACTCGCACCAGTAGCATTTGTTGTCACCGGCACAAGCGAGTGAAACTGACAGATAAAGCGAGTTTCTCTCCCATCTTCGTCCGCTTCGTCCAAGGATGCCAATCGGTATCGGTGGGAATGAGTATTCGAAACTAGCCACTCTTGTTCCTCCAAAGATAACAATTGTTTTTGTTCCGTTGCATTCAATCGTTTGATAGAAACACTTTGCAACAAGGCCACTTGCGGTTCCAAGTTCTTGAGATCCGTCTCCCGAAACATCGGCGCCGACCGGCAGCGCCGTTTGTTGTGTGCAATAAATTCCACGTTGGTGCTGGCTTGTCGATGATTGTTATTGACAAAAACGTCATGGATCCACGGAAGAAAGGGATCCGCGTCGACGGGACAAAATCGCTCGGCGTAATCGTAACGGTGCGGGTACAAAGGTTGCATTCTGCCCATATTGGAACCAAAGCCGAGGCGAGAAGAAGAAGACTCGTCCCACTCTATTGGATGATCAACAGGCCATTGATTCGGAATGTCGCGGCATGTTTGAACCTGGGGATATACATATTTCTTCAGAGCTTTATTCTTACGTCGAGCCAGCGGGCGAGTCTGCAACCAATCGAACGACGATTCTTCCAGAAAGGCAGTCAAAGGAGGCAACGACGACGTGGTCGGCAGCTTCGTCGCATGCTGTATCATCGGCGTGCTGGCTTTCTTCGCAAGGGGGTGCTGCTCGTTATGATGTTGCAGATTTTGCTTATGCAGAGCATGAAACAGAAAAAGGAACAGGAAGGAAGACGCCATGATCAGGGCACTCAACACACCCATGGCTCGGCGAAAGGAGAAGCGCAGCCCATGAGGAGCCGTCGAGGCTCGATTTTGGGTCTTTCCCCCAGTACGTGAACTCGTTGCACGTGGATTGCAAACGCCTATCATCCTAACGTACGTATCAACAATGATCTTTCTGGTGGATCGGTGAACGGGTTCTCATTATCATAGCATGGCTGTTATTATCTGTTCTATTTATTTCTGTTCAAAAAGTGATGATTGGTGATACTGTAGTTGATTGTTGGTCAATCATTCAAATCCTCGTTTTTTAGTTTTTTGTATGTAGTTCAATCAAGAGGGATCAGAAAAAATCTCTCGCTCGGTGGCAGAACGAAACCGCCATATAACGTCCGTTGACCTGAGTCGCGTTTCTGTAGAAAGTTACGTTGGAATCAGTACTGGTACTGATCGTCCCGTTCCCGGGAATTCCGCGTGCTTGAGCTCTTATTTCGCTCCTCGTTTTATTCTTACGAATATCTGTCGCGCAAATCATCCGGTCTTTATTGCGAAAACCGGAAAGCTCGCGCGGCTCGCGTTGCACTTCGTCTTCATCTTCACACGATTGTGCTGAAGTGTTGTTGAGTGTTTATTTCAGTTATCCATTATCATTACTGTATTGTCAACGACCATGGTGAAACTATCCGCTGCTGCAGTTGTGGTTCTCTCCACTCAACGGAGTTTTGCTTCGGCAGTGGCGCCTCCCCCGGGAACGGCGCACATTGTCAAGAGGTACGTAAGGATAGATAGACAGACAGATTATTGATTGACAAAGCCCAGCTCAGCACAGCACAGCCCAGCCCAAGCCCAGCAGTATCGCCGGTGGGAGTCAATTTCATCGCGTGCTGCTGTGCGTGGGAGTCAATCATCGTAGCCTTTTGCTTTGCTGAACAGGTGAAATGAATGCATTCACCCCTCTCGTTGTCGTTGTCGATTGTCGAGCAAAATCAATATTGTTTTGTATCTTTTCTCGAATCTATTCGATTCTTCACCCTCGTTTTCACTGCTACCGTACCGAGTGACAACTGACTCATATTACTCCCTTTCGCTATCTTTATTCTTTACTTCACAGTATTTTGAAAGACGACGCCAACTTGGTAGAGCGCCATGAGGGACGCGTCCGTTTGTACGAATCGGGACTCTCGAGTCTACTGGTCCGACGGTTGGCCGGCAAGGAGAAGCAAGGCTCGTGCGACGCCGCCTTTTTGTCGTGTCTGCCCAACCTCAAGTGCGTCGATTGCTTTGCCACTCTGGAACTCGAAAAAATTGACTGGACAGGAGTCACGCCCGACACGGAGTGCGACGATGTCGTGAGCTTTCTCAATGACGGAGGGCACTGCCAAAAACTCAAGGGAGACAAGTCGGCTATTTCTACCTTTTGTGACACCTTTAATTCCTGTGTCGTCTGGACGGATGATAACGGGGATGAAATCGAGCCGGAGGATCAAGAAGGCTTTGTGAACTGCACGGCCTTGACGGAGTGCAAGTGGGACGGTATGAAGGAGAACTGGCTGGGAGATGGAGTGTGCCACGACAATATGCACGGATGTTACAACACGGAACTCTGTGGATACGATGGAGGAGATTGCTGCGAGGATACTTGCGATGATGGCGGTTCGGAATACAAGCACTGCGGACAAGATGGCTATGCCTGCAAGGACCCCAGCTCGGAGAACTGTGATTCCGATCTGACCTTCAAGTGCAAGGGCGCTGGAAAGGAAGAAAAGAAAAAGGCGGATGAGGTCACTTGCAAGGATGATGAGCAAAAGTACCGTCTCATCATGTACGATTCCTTTGGCGATGGGTGGGACAAGAGCACGGTTACTTTGACGAAAACGGGATCGACCAAGAAAATCTTTCAAGGGACTTTGACGGATGGGTACCAAGGTACCGAATACATTTGCTTGTCCAAGGAACCGACTTGCTACCAAGCTGTTACCACGGGAGGAACCTGGGGCGTGGAAGTCTCGTGGGAAATCAAGCCCATCAAGGAAGGATCTCCTGCCAGTAAGTATATTATTATGAGTGTACTGGTATTTCATGGTGATGATGCGGCCTTTTCTAACTCACTGACTACTCACTCACACCATATTTGCAGTCGTCGAATCGGGCGCCCCGAGTGATTGCGAATTCCCCATGGCTGGTGCAAAGTGCGACCTCACCTGCGAGGGCCTGCCCGACACGGATCCTACCGATGACCCAGAATACAAGTCCTTCAAAGAACTTTTCAACTGTATTTCGGATAAGTGCGTCATTCAACTGGGTGCTTGCAAGGCCGACTCGGTTTGTGAGCAGTGCTTTGTCGAAGATGCTCCGGATTACTGCTACGGTGTAGATGATTTCAACGCGGTGCTTGACTGTACCATGTGCAGCTGTACCGATCGTGCCGACTCGGCTGTCTGTAACAAGAAGGAAGGACCTGGTGCCGTGATTCCTGCCGATAACAATAAGGACAACGATAACAGTGCCCCCACTAAGTGTTCGGGTGCTGATACCATGAAGGGAGCCAAAGCTGTCATGGATTTTTCAGAGTGTGCCAAGATGCAAGATATTGGTATCATGGTCACGGACTTTGATCAATCGAACTTTGGACAAATCGATCAATTTGAAACTTGCGCCCATTCGTTCGCGGACGAAGATAATCACGGCGGACACACAGCGCTGGGGTGCATGCAGATTCTCTATAATGCCATGACTAATCCCGTCTCGGATGACAACAAGAAGAACCCTCCAAAGGAAGCAATCTCGGCCTTGGCTAAGGATCTCTACCAAAATGGCGCGAACTTTTGCGACTGTGCCAAGTCCGCCTCGGATGACTGCCCTCTTTGTCCATCCTTCATGTCCTTCAAGACTCTCTTGTATGAATCCCTCGACGCTTGTCAAGCCTTGGATGAAATCGACTGCGACTCTTGGGGAGAATTCTGGAAGCCGTGCAAGGACAATCTGGAAGACGAGTTTGGCAAGTCCGATCTCAAGATGCGTGACCAGTGTGATTTCATGAAGAAGGGTTGCGGTGGAGCGGGTGCCTTCCCTGCCTTTCGTCGTTTGGATTGTGATGGTGAAATTGACAGCGATGCCTGGGACTTTTACCGAAAGTACGAAAAGAACTGTCTCAGGGGTGATGACGGCAAACCCGACGATGATAACGATTCACCGGTCCCAAAGCCTAGCAAGGCCCCGGCGACATCGCCCACCAGCAAGCCGGCACCCCCCACCACCAAGGCACCTGCCAAGGCTCCCACGTTGGTTCCCTACATTCCTTCGGACGATGATGTTACACCAAAGCCTTATATCCCCTCCGATTCCAAGAAGAGCACTCAGCCAAAGTCCAAGTCGCACTGGTTCCGCAACTTGGTCCTGCTGGGACTTCTTGGCGGTGGTTGCTACTACGTCTACAAGCGGAGATTCCTTGATAGTTTCAACTTTATGCAGTACCGACGAGTTCGGAACTTTGGAAACTTTGGATACGATAACGGCGGTGGTGATGATAGTGCCGGCATGTACACCAACTTGAATGCGAGCACAACATTTGAGCCTCCATCGCTTCCACCAACACCACAAATGATGGGCGGGGACGATGGCGGTATGATGATGGGCGGCCACATGATGCAAAACTTTGGGGGCAATCAAATGTCTTAAAAATTCTCACACTGCAGTACACCACTCTTTACACATTTTCATCATTCTTACATAATCTATCATTGATATTTCAAGCTTTCTACAGTTCTACAGCACTCCTATAAGATTTAGCACAATATTCGTTTTCATTTATAAAGCATTCGGCTGTTCGGCAGCTTCTGGTTGAACTACACTTTCATGACTTCCTTTTCCTTCTTATCCACAATATCTTCAATTTCCTTCACTTTCTTATCGGTCATTTTTTGCAGAGCATCCTGAGCGTCTTTACTTTGATCTTCAGAAATATCACCACTCTTTTCTAGCTTTTTGACTGCGTCAACATTACTTCGACGAATATTGCGAATGGCCACTTTGCCCTCTTCCCCAATCGCCTTGCACTGTTTCAACATTTCCTTACGACGGTCTTCTGTAAGGGCAGGGATATTAAGGCGGATGATACTTCCGTCGTTTTGTGGAGTCAGCCCCAATTCTGCCTCGATGATTGCGCGTTCAATGGCAGAAAGAGAACTCTTGTCGTAAGGATCGACCGTCAGTTGCTGCGCCGAAGGGGCGGAGATAGTTGCCATCTGGTTGATGGGCGTTTCGGCCCCATAGTACTCGCATTTGACACGATCTAGCATGGATGGATTGGCACGGCCTGTTCGGACCGTTCCCATGTTTTGAATGACAGAGTCAATGGACTTGTCCATGCGGTCCTCGGCATCTAGTGTGGCTTCTTCCACGCTGGCCACGAACAGGGGAAGGGTTCGGAAAGCAGGCAGAGGAAGATTCGGCACAAAGGCGGCCGTTGAGATGACCGAAAGGGACAACAGGATCGCTTCGAGCTTCATGATAGAGTCAGTCTTTCGATTCAATATATGTGGTCTTCTATTGGATTGAGTATTGTGCCAACGAACAGTGTCGGAATATGTTGTGGTGTCACAGTGAAAGCTACCTCTGTTGTGAGTTGAGGATCGATGATACCAGTACTACATACTATTACAGTATTTTGCCCACCGCGAACCGCGATCCGATGGGCGATGATTTTCGAGATCGATCGGCGGAAGCTGGGCGGAAGCGCGCTGAAAAGTACGTCAGTTGTGGCCAGGATAAAAAGCTTTGTATCAAAATTCCAGATTCCTCCCTTCAATCATTCTTCGCGATGATGACGTCATCAGTGGTTTGCATGCGTGCGTGTGCGGGCTCAAAGACGCAAGCACAACTAAAGCAGTTACCGCTCTCTCTCTACCGGTACTCTCTACTACTAGCTCTCTACTCTAGTAGGAGAGTAGAGAGTAGCTACTCTACTACTAGAGTAGAGAGTAGAGAGACGACTCTCTCTCTACTACTGGTACAGGTAGAGAGGGCCTACTGCGATACTGCAGTAGTTTTTTATAAATAATCTACCATAAAATCTACTAACAATAACACGGGGTTCTCATCTCCGAAATCGTGCAAGTCGGAGCATTTTCACCCCTTTTCGGCGAAATCCTTGAACCTCGAAGTCGGTACAAGTAAGGCACAAGCCGAAAGCACGGTTCGCTAGTAGTAGTGGTACGAGTACTAGCTCTCTAGAGAGAGGTACTACTACTACTTACTCTCTCGAGGTACTCTACTACTACTACTACTACTAGAGCCGATGCAATTTAGCAACTACTGTACATACCTTGATGGTAACAGCACTCACACTGTATACTACAAGTACTTTTACTTTCGTTTTAGGCAGAGGGGTCGAGCTACTACTACTAGTAGCTTGCCTCATCTTCAGCTCTAGAAACTCTGTGCAAGGAAACGTCGAGTCCTCACGCGTTCTCATTAACCAGGGAAGAAACACCAGCAACGGCCGCATCGAGCTTCACAAATAGCAGCGCCACTCGAGCACGCTGCATTCCGCGAACTTACCCGCCGCCGACAACGATGTGCTGCTGCTGAATGTCAAGAAAGAGAATGCCGCACCCCCGAAGGAGATCACTGATGTCTGTCAAGAAGACGATTGGTGGATGGATCAATTCTTGCTGCTGATAAATGTCAAGAAAGAGGAGCAAGCCTCTTTCACTGTTGTACAGTCGTTTGGTTGCTAATACTTGCAGCCGCCTCATGTTGTTTCAGGTAAGCCAATTTGCGGAGCACTTTTTTCTCATTTCCTTGATAGTGGATACTTTTGAGAGACACGCCTTTATCCTCTTTTAAATGGCCATGTTTCTCGTCAAATCCTCTGATGTTCGAGTTGCAGTATTTAAAGGTTTGATTGACTGGAGGCAATCGTTTCGTCAAGGAAGCACCAGCATCATTCGTATCGTGTGCTTCAAAATGACGATAATCGGCATCCGTCGCCACGATAAAAAAGTACCACATAGCCATGTCCGTCACATACGGACGCTCTTCAAATTTTTCTTTCAACACATCCTTGTAGGGAGGCTTATACATTTCGATTTGGAACTCCACGAAGCGTGTGAGCATATCCAGTGACATGACAGCCCCAGCCCCGACATAAATCGACCAATTGTGCTTGTCCACCCGATTCTTGCCTTTATCACCAAATGAAACGAGCCCATCACATTGCGGTTCTTTGTTCCCGTCTATAGTCGTGTCCTGTACATGCGGAAGGAGTTCACGTGTGGTCAATGGAGTTTTCAAAATAACATCTGCATCCAAGTAGAAGACTTGTTGTAGATTGTGTTGTTCCATAAACTGTTGCAATACAAAGAACCGCTCCATACAAATACGCTCAAAGGGCTCTCGAAACCCCCAACCCACTTGATAGACATTTCGAAAGGTTTGAATCAATGGGTGATCTCCATGGACATGACGGATAGATAGGCGGTCATGATTCTGCAGACATGTGGGAAGATGGATTTCCATCGGGTTGTCGTCTTCGTCATCCGGCGCAATTAGTAGGAGTATGACAGTGTTATTGTGATCCAACGTAGTACAAATCGCTTCCCACATGTAAAAGCCAGCAGGAATCGTCTTGTGATGTCTCGGTTGCGCCTGATAAATATATATTACTGGTAGCAACATATCGTCTTCTTCTGTTGTGACTTGTTCCACTGCAGCATTTTTCGTCGACGAAGATTGCCGTTGCTGATCATGATCGTCGTGATGTACAAAATCGCTGTCATCGTGAGCGCGAGGAATAATATTATCGGATTGACTGCTGACCAATACGGTAAGCCCAGCGTGAATGACAAACAAAGCCACCACCGCCAGGCGGAACAGCAAGGTCTTCTTGTTGTTGTTGCTGCTACTACTGCTGCTACTCCCATCATTATGCTGCTGACTGTTGGTCGCTCCCACCGCCATTGCTGCTGCTGCTGCTGCTGCCCGCTAATAGAATTTCTTTCAAAACATGAATGCCTTATTATCTCCTGCCATGTCAACAGCAAAGGTAATACAATGAATGAAACCAATGATCGGTACCGGGTGTAAAGAACAAGAACGAGATCGCTGCAAGACTCATGCGACTCTTCCGTCTGTCGTCGCCCGATTTAGCGCGCCCGTTTCATGCGGACGTTTCTGACCGTTACGAGGAAGAACAAAATCAAAATCAAGATCTTCTTGATCGATCTCTTCTTCCAACATCGTACAGCAGCATTGGCTCCTAGATAGCTTTTCACACAATTCAGCAAATAGAAACATTCTATCAACATTGTCATCGCTACTTTAGTTTCACTATTGCAATTCTATTCGATCTCGATCTAATCAGCCAGACTACTACATCTCTGATATCATCGTGACACAGCAGCAGGGGGGAGGTAAAGAGGCAAAGAAGAATAAAAGATGGAGTGCGAGAGAGTTACCGGTAGATCTTGAGATACAACGATCTACAGCTTGAAGAGATGGTTGTATTGACTGAAATAAAAATGCTATTGATTGGTTTGTTGACGTACAAGTATGAGTACCGGCAAAAGTACTGGATGTTGGATGCCATTGTCGACGTCTTGTGTCGTCGGTAGATACAGTACTCGTACTGAACGCATCTGGGCGCGCGCCCATGCGATCTGGTAGAGATGCGTACTGTACCTGTACCTGGTACTGTACAAGTGTACAGTACACACAGTACCTGGTATGGATACTGCGTATTACACTATAGGACACAGACCGTCTACCAGTCTACCAGGGGGAGCGAGACAACTGATGCATGCTAGCATGACCCACTGCGGGGGGAGTGAACAGACCCATCTGCGTATGCGTTCGTACTGTATGTATCATTTTTGTCTTCATTGACCATTGAACATGAGATTATTGTTCTCCTCTCAGGGGATACAGCCTTACGACGCCTAGAAACACAGGGCAGGTGCAGAGATCTTGAAATTCAGGCGGATCGACAACATCGCTAGCGTTTGAGGCTGATGAGATCCAAACTCCAAAATCTTCCTCGTCGGTGGAGGGGCAACCTTCCAGACGCCCTTCCTGGCGCCCTTCCCTCTCTTCGAATGAGGAATTTTCATTCCATGGGAATAATTTCGTCATTTCCGAGTCCTATCAGGTATCCTTCTTTTGATCCTTCTTCCGGGCGACGAACTGATGGTTTTCTGCATTCACAACGACGACTTTTCCATAGAATACCTGGTACATCGACTCGCGACATGGCGGACATTGAGGATCGAGTGAGTTCCCACGTTGGTGTGTCCGTCAAGGATCCCGAAATCAACTTGCCCCTGAAAGAACTGGGATGGGTGAACAGGCGCCTCGCTGTATCGAAAGATGGGACCGTTCAGCTCCTGCTGAAAGTTCCGACCCTTCTACATCCCTCGCTCGATCAGCTGAAAGAACTTGTGAAGGATGCAGCTGAAAAAGAAATCAAGATATGTCTTTCAGAAAAAGGGTTGACTGATGCTGCAGGAAGCATAATGGTAAACGTCGAAGCCATTGCCAACAAACCGATTCCATTTGCAAGCGGGGGGGGCGAAGATCCTGCCGAGATTGAATCAAGACTCGGACCCGGTCTTGTCAGTGTGGCTCATTGTTTGGCGGTGTACAGTTGCAAAGTGAGTGGGTTGACTGCTACTCGTATGTCGCCGTTTTTTGGGTCGCGTCTATGTGCTTCTAAAAATTGTTCGTATCGTCAATATTAGGGTGGCGTGGGAAAGTCGACCGTGGCGGTAAATTTGGCGTACGAACTTGCCCGACTCGGAGGAAGAGTGGGATTGCTTGACCTTGACGTGTATGGGCCATCGCTTCCCGTTCTCGTCAAACCTGACGATCTTTCCGTTAGGGGATCTCCTCTCGGTAAAGGTATGGTATACCCAATTGAACACAAGGGAGTCAAGCTTTTGTCTCTTGGGTATGTATCTTCCAAGGTACGTATTCGCTGATCCTCCACCGACATTACTTAATCGACGCCCATTATCTTTACACAACAACATTCAAATAATAAATGACTGTGCTATACAGAGTGGTGTTCCCGGTAGTGGCCAGGATGGTGGTGCCGCTGTGCTGCGTGGTCCCATGGCGGGGAAAGTTGTAACACAATTGTGAGTTTAATAGTACCAGGATGATTCGAACCGGGCAATGCGCGACCTTTGGTTTCTCACCCGCTGAAAAGATTGAAAGGGACGGATTGGGGGGACCTTGATGTACTCATTTTGGATATGCCACCTGGAACCGGAGACGTACAACTCACATTGTTGCAAGATCTTGATCTGAGTGGGGCTGTGGGAGTGACAACGCCATCCAAGCTGGCAATCGCCGATGCTCGGAAAGGTATTGCAATGTTTTCAGAATTGGGCGTTCCGACAATCGCCATGGTCGAGAACATGTCATATTTCGAGGTAAGTAATGCGGTTTCTCATGTGCCCATTCATAAGTCTGCGCTCCTCACCTCAGAGACTCTGCGCTCCTCACATTCAGTGCGAAGGTGGCACAAAGCACTATCCGTTTGGGAAGGGCTTTAAGACCTTTATGGAGGACGTTGAGATCGGGAACATGAACAGAGAAAATGTGTGTCAGTTGCCAATTTCGTCCGCAGCAAATGATGCGAATGATGTAGGTATCCCTTTGAGTTTGTCGAGACCTGAGGCAGCTAGAAGTGAGTTGGAGGCTTTGTCACGGCTCGCTCGAATTGTATCGAAGGAGCTATTGACGTTACCCTTTCGACCGGAGAACAGCAGCGGCTCAGTATCTTTTGAGGACAACTCCGAGACGTTTGAGCTTTCGTCCATTCAACTCAGTTTGGATGGTGATGCCTTCTTGATTCGTGCATTTTCAGAGAACGGAGCCGTGCAAAAGCGTTTCCCCCCGAAAGATCTACGACGTCGAGACCCAAAGACGGGTTCGATACTCGAAGAGTTAAGGGAGGAGGAGGACAAACCTCCTGTGAAGTCAAAGCTTGGGATGGTGGAAATTCACCGCGCAGGTGCCATGAAAGATACCAGCAAGGATGTTCCTGAAAGTGTGGCGAAGAAATCAAAGGTTGGATACGAAGTTGCCTGGAGTGATGGTGCCAAGTACATTTACTCAAAACGAGCCATCGTGCTGGCTGCTGGAGGCAAGGTTGATAAGCAGCAGATTCATGAGTAACCCGGCAGTTGAAGCGAATGAATTGGTACATGTTGTAGAACTACAAAGTGCTCTACCGTGGAAGTAATCCAATTTAATTGCGAAGGGGTGTAGCCTTTTATTCTACTATACATTTACACATCTAAACCCGCAGGTGTCTTGGCAGGGTGACAGTCGCTGTCCAGGATACCCAAGTCTTTCAATCAAAAATTAGGGTGGTGAAAGTAATTAAATTGCGAATGCCTCGCACATAGCGACATTGCCATGCCAATCGAGATCCGATTGGTGGAATGAATGAATCAACAAGAATGGTCGTAACATAGTATGCCCAACCCGAGCAGAGCTTCTGCAACAGGCTTTAAAGATAGCGCGCGAGAGAGAGATGAGTTTCATAGATGTGCGTGCATTGAAACCGAATCATCTCTTCATGGTAGATAGAGACCCACATTTGATGCTGCATGTGGGGAGGTAGGAGATGGAGGAGTTTGAACAAGTGACTGAGCGTTTTCTTGGAGAGGCCGTCCACCATGACCAGTGCCATGCCAATGAAGGAAATCGTCGTCACTTGTCGATCCTTGCCGTTTCTGAAACCCATCACTTGTCTGGTAGTGAGCGTTTGATCGATTTCGAGAGTCGGGCCTGACAAGTCCAAGAACTCGATCATCAGCGGTAGCATGATCATAATACCCAGCAGGCGCTGAATATTGGTTGGTATGATAGAGCCTCGCGTCTCCCGGGGTATCGGGTGATTGGACATTGTCCTTTATGGGATACTCAAGAGGGCGCATTTGTGGCGTGGACATATGCGATGAGTGTAGGGAATGTTCGTCGTAGTAACCTTCGTAATGCTCCCCGGCAGCCTCTTCCGGGGTATCCAGCATTGTTAACAAGGCCGATGTCATCATGGATAGACCATCGTCCTCCTCGGCGCCCGAATGCTGTCTCCGCCTGACTCCTTGTGGCATTCTGCCACGAACCATGGGAGAGCGCTGGTTCTCATGTGATCTGTAATGACCAGACCCATCATGATGCTGATCATCTTCACGACCGTGATAACTTGAGGAAGGCAGCGCATTGTATTCAAAAGAATTTGACCTTTTTGCGCGCCAAGTCGGTCCACCTAGACCTTGAACATGTGTTGACGAGCCGCTTCGACCAGGAGCTTGAGGAGCGTCATAGTATACACTGCCGTTTTCGCTGGCATTGCTTGAGATAGACCCCACTCGAGGAAGGGGCACGTTGGGATCCCCGAGGTTTTGTACATAAACTGTTCGACCTGCTTGGACAACATGCTGGCGACCGCTGCCATCGGCAATGTTGAATGCACCAAGGCTGTTGCTGCTGTTATTTCTTCTCGGTCGATTCCATAGAGAGCTCGACGATGACTCGCCGTGAGAGCCCATCATGTCCATGTTAGACATCGCCGTATCGTACGAGGACGCAATGGAGGGTGTGGAGCTTGAGGCAGCAACATCTCGGCTGTGGCCGAGGGGTCTGCTTGCGCTTGGTGCGTAGATCACACCCTCTGAACTGCCTTGAGATACAGGTATAACTTGGGTAGATCCATCGATGGACAGGAATGTTAGCGTTCCATCTGTTACCACAAAGTGTCCCTGCTGGTATGCAGCAGGTAATTGTGTCACGTAATGAATCTTGTGCATGTCATTGGAACCTTGTTGCACAGGAGCGTGCTGCCTGCGCTCTTCTCCAGTGCTGCTCGTAGGTCTCCGGTCGTGATAGTTAAGCGGATGGTGATAGCGACACGTTGATCCGTACTTGCAGCGACCATTCTTCAGGAAGAAGATGCAGTTCGGTTCGTCGGGTCTTTGAGGGAGTACCTGCGTGGTAGACTCTCCCCCAGCGCTGTTCCACATCATTTGTGGAGAGTCATTCTTCCTGCCTCCACCGTTTAGTATTGAGTTCCCGTTCAGCGGTGAACTAGACATTTCAGACTGAGGCGGGTGGTTGAACTTGCAGCTCTGTCCAAACTTGCACGTTCCGTGTTTCATGTAGTACTGGCAAATTGGTTCGTTCGGACGCACAGGAAACAAGGGTTCGGTAGGATCCAGAGGCATCTTCATACCACCTCCGGTCTGGACATTCGAGGGGTGGTTGTACTTGCACGAAGCCCCGTATTTACACCGCCCTGTTCGAAGGTAGTCTCTACAGTCTTCCGCCGTTACCTCCGCAGGCTTCCTCTGCGGGAAAGGGGAAGAGACCGACATGGTTTCTGCTTTTGCTTTGTGTTCAAACCAAATCACGCCCCTTCCCAGCACACGGTGACAACAGCGTAGCCCTCCTATGTCACCCCGTTCTGCTCGCTTTCTAATCGCAGTGTTGTGTCCCGATCGAACAGTCAAGGCGAATCTTCCTGCGTGGATTTGCAGAGATGATTTCACACAGGAGACCAGAAAGCATTCCTATCGTGTGCTTCACACGAACGAAACAGATGATCCCGGATATCTTAACGGTAGATCACCCAACAGTTTTCAGATTAACACAACAGCTGCCTTGAACCCAAACTAACGTGTTGCTCTTGTCGTCTACAGTCGAAATGATGCTCGCAAGAGTATTGGTAGTACCGGTAATAATAAAAGGACGCCTCTCAACGGGTGGGAGCGAGAGGGTGCAATGCAAATTCTGCCGAAAGAGAAGGATCGATGATGATGAGGGATTCTCGAAAATCGGAGCAAATTACTTCTTCGGAACCGTGGAAAACACAAACCACACCGACCGGAACGACGCAGAAAGGAACAGAAATAACCGCTACTTAACGATCCAAAGCAAAGACAACCCGTTAGATACCGCGGGATGATGTCGTCGCCTGTTGGCGGGAGCCATTACCATTAAATAAAATGCTGCAACGTCGATTTGGAATGACACAAAATGGGCCAATCAAAAATGATTCTGGACTGCCTCCGCCCAAAAAAGAAAGGAGCGCTCCGTCGTCGTCGGCTTCATCATTCGCACGGCTGAAAAAGATGAGAGGGTTGCCACCAAGCAACCCGAAACACGAGAAAAATGACGCTCTTTCGATGGCTTCCTTTTACCGACCCAACGCAGCGCTGAAACATGCGAAATTCGAAATCAACAACAACAAATGAAATAACGTGGACTCACCAGAAGGAGCAGTGGATTTTCCTTCAACTTTTGACTTTGGATCTTGGAACGATGATCCTGTCGCAGAGGCGCTGTAGTGCCGTTTGGCGCGTTGCGGCAGATGGTTTCGGCTTTTCGTTGCTGTCGTGTGGAAGAAGGAAACAAGCGAGGGGGAACCCATTTTAGTCGAAAAATGCACGGTACCATGCATGCATACGGTACAGTACCAGGTACTTGTATCCCCAAGCAAATGGTGCCAAGAGATACTGCCGTTCTGTACAAGTACCTGGTACCTGGTAGACCTACCGGTAGGTACCACCGTACCGGTACTACTCGCTCGGTGCAGTTGCGAAATTGAAAATGATGTAGCCCCGCCCGTTGACATGCGTGGCAGGGGCTACTTGTACCGGTACACGTGCCATCATGTGCATTCTCCGCTAAAGGTCGCTTCGCGCGCGGCAGCTGGCGAGTCCTGATGACGATGCTTCTTCGTCAAGGACGAAACAGCTCATCAACAGGTATAATAGCATCTTAACTTCAACAAGGCTTAACCTCGCTTGGCGAAGGCCCCATTATTGCAGAGAACAATAATCGTTACCCTTCTATAATTATATAAGCCTCTATTCAAACGATAATTATATTATTCTTCGATACTAATATGCCCCAGGCGGCGTCGAGCACCCGGAGGCGCGACACGGTAGCCATCGGCTAGCTGGCGGAGGACAGACGCGAATAATTTTGGGGAGAACACGCTGTCATACACGCCGGTATGTACCGGTACGGTATGATACATCAATACTTGTACAGCCTCGCTGCTCCATGAGTGGTTTCTCTCTGTTCTCCCACCTCCCGCACCCACCACGATCCCTCTTTCCGGGTGCGGCTCAAAGCTCAAAAAGAAACCAATAATCAATCCACTTTGGGTTTCGGGTTGGTAGTATCTAATAGAAAGCGCCATTGAAAGGTTCGAAGAAATGGAATCTGAAAATGCTGCTGCCGCCGCCGCCGCCTCGCGATGTGCCTGCATCAGCAGTACGATAGCACAGAACAAAACCGAGAAACCTCTGATGACGAGTACCATTGGCGAAGAATCTTGCGATCCCAGCAAGGCTGAATGCATCCCAATCGATGATATAAATTGCATCCGACTGGCATATTCCATGTCCCCAGCACCCTTACCCGAAGATACTCCCGAGCTTAAAGTCTCGGAGAAACTTCGGAAACTTGACGCCGAGGTCGTTGGAACTCTTTTACTTGTGATGATTGTGGTGGGAAGTGGAATCATGGCGGAACAAATATCGGAAGACGTAGGTGTGCAGCTGCTAATCAACTCCATCGCGACGACTGCGGGTTTGTACGGTTTGATCATCATTTTTGGACCCATATCTGGTGCCCACTTCAATCCTTGTGTGACCTTGGTGGACCTCCTTTACACAGACACGACCCTAGCAAATTTTGTTACCTATGCGGCCAGCCAAATTCTTGGAGGTATTTTGGGGTGCATGTTGGCTAATGTTCAATTCGGCCTTCCTGTGGTGGAATTTTCTACGAAAGAGCGTTTCAGTTATGAATTATGGGTTTCCGAGGTCATTGCTACAGCGACATTAATATTGATGATTCATGGCTGCATTCGAACAGGACACGAAGCATCAGTGCCCTCAGTGGTGTCTCTATGGGTTGGTGGTGGGTATTTCTTCACGAATAGTAGCATTTTTGCCAATCCAGCAGTCACGATTGGCAGAATGTTTACTGACAGTTTTACAGGCATTAGTCCCAAAAGCGCCTTTGTCTATGTCCCATTTCAAGTTATTGGAGCATTGTTGGGTTTCGTCTTGACAAGTCTCTTCTACCCCCTAGATCTTCAACCACCGAAAAAGGGCGACAATCTATATCGCCGAGCCTGTGTGCTTTCGATCAAGGATTTTATCAACAAAAAGACTTACTAGTAGTCTAATAGCATGAAACTTCTGCCATCAAGAGCTATATTGGACGGATTCAAAATACTGGATGATCCACTTAGTCATAGTCGCTACACTGTGGTACTGAAAATTCGTCAGCAAGTCCGACAAGCAGCTGGACATTCCCGATTCATGTAGTGAGCATTGACTTCACACTCTCCCGCTAGACTCCAATGAGTACATAGTTCATGTTTGTTAATACAGGTGTTGAGTGATGCCACAGAGCGTTCTGCTTGCCAATGTTGATATTCCTGCGTTTCTACAAGTCGCTGCAATACTTGAGCTCGCGTCTCTTCCGAGGGCGCGATTTGCAAGACACCTCCTTGATGCAATCCTATACACGACTGACAGGACTTTCGGCAATGAATCAGCATGTATTGAGGATTTTTGGAACATTCTCCTTTTTCTTTCCACTGGGGACATTCGTCCACTTTGGCGTCCACACAGGGTACCCGAACCGGTTCTGCAGGTAAACAGTGAAACGAAGATAACTCTTCATTGGAAGCTAAACACTCCGTCTTGGCAGAATTATGCTTCTCCGAAAGATCGACTGTCGGTTGGGCGGTGGGATTGAAGGTGCACGTCATTGTTAGGATCACGGCAACGGCGAAACACCTGGAAAAGATGGAAGATTTCAATTTTTGTAGCATTGCTTGATGCCAGAGTGAATGGTCGGTCTCTCTCTAGAGAAGGTTGCTACGGGTACCGGTAGTAGGAAGAGGGTGGAGGAGGCCCGTTGCCGGAAATGACTGATGATGAGAAAGCAAAAAAAATCTCGCTTCATTCATCATTCAGCATTCTCATCGTCGTTGTGAGACGCAATAAGTGTCTGTACCTGGTACCAGGTACCTGTAGATTACTGCACCGGTATTGTAGTACAGTATGAATTGTTATGACGTCGACTTGATGGAATCAATCATCTTACTACGTGCGCGCCTGGCAGTAGTATTGCGATTTATTTTGTATGAAGAAAGTTCGGTTGGCTGGACGTTTTTTTTTAAAAAGGAGCAGCGCGCAAGCGGGCGGCGCTCTCTGGGCGGCGCAACCGCGCTACCGGTATGTTCGTACTGTACTCATAGCGGTACCTGGTACCAGGTACCGATACTCGCAACAAGCTCGCAATGCGGCGACACTGGCAAATAATGGCAACTCGGATTTTCAGCGTGTGATGAGTGATGAATAAGGAAAGCTGTGAAAAAGAGTGCAAGAGAAGAGTATTGCCAGTATTCCCTCTTGTCATCTGCAGTACAAGTACTTTACGAACAGACGGATACCACATACGCAGTCTGCCTTGCCTCTCTTCCTGTCAGATTGTTCACTTCTTGAATCAACGACCGAGAGAAGTGCGCCCGCATCGATCGCAGTTTCCCTCTCCTCTCTCATCCCTCCGATTGCAACCGAAAAAGATCCGTCATCATGGCTCGAAAACGAGCTGCTTCCAAGCTCCCGATTCAGGGCAAGCGAAGTGGTGTGGATATCCCATCATCAAGTACGGAAAATGGTAGTCAGTTGGAATCGATGGACAAACTCTTCGAAGAGGTTCGCAGTCCGGAAGAAAAGAAGGACGATGATCCGGTGGCAAAGGCTTCCGTGGCTGCCCGACGAAGCGCGCGAGCCAAGAAACCGGAACGGAAGGCACAAGAGAAGATTCGGCTGTCTCTTCCAGGCCAAGGGGGGACTCCTGCGGATGACGCTACAACTTCGAGCGAAAGTGATACAAAGCAACGAGTTTCCAAGACGCGAAGCCGTAGGATTATGGGACTAGCGAGTCCTTCCGATCTCTCCAAGGTCTCGACGATGCCGCCGACTCCTCGGTTCAATGAAAGCGAGCTTCTGACGCAAGAAGAAGAGCCAGAAGCTGAGGACGAGGTTGAGGTTCCCAGGCATGCAGCAAACGAAAAAGAGGCGGCCGAGCAGCCAGGACTGATGAACGAAGATGCTGACTTTCCCATGCAGAATGATGATGATGATGGGGATGACTTGGCTCCTCCCGTGATGGATGACGACGATATGAATCAAGATGAACCTGTCCCAGAGGCACAAGAAGACGAGGAGGAAGAGGATCGAAAACCAGCAGCCACCACAACACTTCCAGAGAACAGCCTGTCAGACACAGAAAGTGATGACGACAAGGAAGGATCAGGATTCAATATGGTGCACGATCCCGAGACGCCTGGGACCGCTGAAGAGGTGAGAGCCTCGGAAGAAGGGGAGAAGGTTCGTGGTCGAAAGAAAAAGTCGAAACGCCGAGATAGTATTGACAGCGACGACAAAACCCCCGCTCGAAAGTCGAAGAAAAAGAAAGGCAAGCGAGTCGTTTTTTCGCCGAAAGGAATCCCTATTGCAAACAGAGATTATGACAGGATTCCTATTGTCGAGCCTTCCCCCGGTGATAACGGTGGTGTCCGAAGATCAAGACGCGCCAAGACCTCGCCTCTAGAATTCTGGCGAAATGAAAAGGTGGAATATGGGCCTGCAGATGACGAACTTGCAGAAGAGGTTGGGGACATGCCAGTCCCAAAGGCTATTGTGAGAGCCTTGGACACTCCTTATCGCAAGCGTAAGGAGCCCAAGTCGAAAGCGCCTGCCAAGAGCAAGAAGGCCAAAGGGAAGAAGCGTTCCTCTCGAGACGCAGATGACGACGACGATGAAGACAATGAAACATTCGACGCTACCAAATTAAAGCGCAAGTTCAAGGATCGTTTGTTGGCAGGAGAGACAGCTAACGTGTGGGACGATGGGAACGACGATCTCAATGATCTAAGTAAGTCTTGCCGGTGTTGTTCCAGAGGCGGCGTTTGGACATTCTTTGTCTCATGTCCTTCTATTGTCTTGCTTCTTTGCAGAGGTTGTGTCGTATGCGGAACAAATGGAAGCGGCTGAGCTGCCATTGTCCACCACTCGAACAAAGGATGAAGGCACCGTGGTGGGAAGTGCCGCTCAAGCCTTTAACGTTCCAAGCGATGCCAACGATAATTATGTGGGCTATATAATGGGGAATCTGCTTTTACCGCCTCGCGGAATCAAGGATGCAGAATCAGTTGGACCTTGCTCTCAAACCTTTACAGTCTGCACGGGACAGAAGAAAGCGCTTGAAGTGGCCTTTGCCGATCCGGACGGACCCGAAGGAATGTTGGAGGACGATTCGGCGCAACGATTCTTGTTGGGACCGGGCGATTTATTCCGGGTCCCGCCGGGAAATACCTACCGCCTTGAAAATCATTCCAAGACGAAACCATGCCTGTTGACTTGGACCATCATCCGGCCACGAAACCCTCCCGATCAAGAGTCGCCGTAACCGAAAAAAATACCCGACCGAGGGGTACGTGTACTGTACTGTACTGTACTGTACAATTGCCGGTACGCCCGAGTAGAAAGAGCCAGCAAAAAGTTCCGAGTTCTCTACTATGATGCAGAAGCAGCTTTAAGATACGGTTGCACCATATCGTAGTTTAAAATTTGACTATCGACTAATGCTTGTAATCATAGTCTAACTAAAGATGATTCTACGGGTAGACTAGCAATCAGTTGTATGAAATCGTTTGGTACTATGCGCTGCCAACTATGCATGGAAGAGAAGCTTGCTATTCTACGTGCTAGTTGGCAGTAGACTGCTCTTACCGTATGTGTTGAATCAATCATCACGCAAGCGAGATCGACGAAGGATGCAAGCACTTACTACTGTAGTACTTGTGGTGAACGGGGGGGAAATTTTCAGGTGTTCTACTATAGAGGCCGGAAATTATAGGCCGGAAGTACGCCGTACATTCCGGCCGGTCGTCTACTGCAAGATGAGAAAAAAAATCTCAACCGATCGTGCGTGGCGCGTGGCCGGCCGGCGGAGACGACGACGACGCGATGCCATCCACAGCAAGCGAGGGACAAGCCGCTGACTACCGGGCGGTTCTGACTACATACTTCTATAGTAGTAGCTAGAAAAAAGGCATTGCCACGTGTGGAATTTTGTGCAAGTCCGTCGGCAGACCCAACCCTCCGATGATGATTCCCGATTCATTCTCGCACGTAACATCACCACATTACATACTTAAGTTGTAACTGGTACAGTTTGATTCATCCATCCATTATCATCATCAGCTGTCATGTCTCATTCGGAAGAAGAAAAAGAGTTTCGGGATGAAGAAGAATCGTCGGACGATGCCCCCATGTCCTCTCTACGAAACGGTGGTTCCGAGGCGGAATCACCCAGCAAGAGGCGACGATCCCAAGTGAACTATGCCGAAGAGGAAAATGGCGACGAGGACGAGGAAGAGGAGTTTGACGGTGTCAATGACGACGATGGCGACGATGATGAGGAAGACGACGATGACGATGATGACGATGTTCCACTTTCGTCTCTGGCGTCTCCGTCTCCAAAGAAAAAGAAAGCAGCAGCAGCAGCCAAGGCCTCCAACGGAAAAACGAAGAAGGCAGCTGCTCCCGCCAAGAAAAAGGCAAAGAAGAAGTCGTCGACACCATCGGTAAGCGTATCGTCCGCTAAGAGTGCTAGCAGTAGTACTGACTACAAGTCTGCCTCTGCTGCCTTGTACGGTAATGCAAATGACAAAGGACTCCTGATTCAGCGCTTGCTGTGCCGATGGTGGTATGCCATTCAGTGGCCGGATGCATCTGCCATTCCCGACAAGCCTCCTCAACACTATGATGCATTGGATGGCTTCCCTGGTGTCTATTTATGTACAGCAGGTGACGAAGTGGGCGCGATCAAAGACTTTCGAGACAAGGAAAAATGCCCAAACTTTAATAATCTGGCAAAAAAATCATCGGAAGAGCTGCAGACTCTCTTGATAACAGCCCTGACGGAACAACGAAAACAACTCATCGAGGCTGAGGGTACGGGGACGGAAACGCAGAAGGAATTGGATAATCTACTCAAATGGGCAAATAAAGTCAAGCCAGCAGCTGCGGATAAGGCGGCTGAAAAGGTGTTGAAGGCAGCTAAACTTTCACTGAATTGAGTTGTTGAGCATCTACTACGAGCAGTACCATCATTCGGGGATAACCATTGACGACTCGGGCTACATATCTGTAATAAATCTAAGAAAATTTAATGTAGCTTTAGCTTTCATTGTTTTTGGTGCCGAACCTATCCATCGTAGCTTGTGAATCCAGTCCGAGAGGCCTCTTCTTCACGACGAATGTCAGGTCGCAGCGCGTTTCGGGCACCAAGTAGCGTGTACGACAGAGCCTCAGTAGCCCCCGTCACGGGTGCAACTAGCATGACTGGGATACCTCGAAGAACACTCGAAGCTGCCCCGGCTGCCCCATGTCGACCATACTCGCGAAAGGGGATGATCACGATCTTGTAGTTCGCTGCTTGAATACCTCGAGCAATGCTCTCCATGGCGTGTCCCGAGACATCTCGGACACCTTTGGGGGCAAATGTCGGGCGCACAGGTAGTGGATTCGTGGCAGAGTTGTGATAACGACCGCCTATCACTGTTGCCATTTTATTGGCGGCGTATTCGGTCAAGCGAGAGGTAGTGGTCAAAGCTTGGAATGTCACGGTTTCAGCCAAGGACTTGACCCCCTTGCTCATAGCTCGTCGAATGTCCTCCCCATTCTTGAATGCCTCGTAAGGTAACACAACGAGATCGGACAACCCTTGGCCGACATCCGATATTGGTTCGAATGGTCGGGCATTAGCAAGGAATTTATGTAATTGAGTCGAAACAATTTCTTCCAACCAGTTGCTCGTCAACCCTCCCATGACATCGCCAAAGCCAACAACGCCCTCCACGCTCACTTGACTCAAAGTGATCACCATCCCATCGATAGGACTTATGTTGATCAACTCCACGATGCTACCTTCGCGTAAAGCTCCCACATCTATCTTCTGAGGGATGTAGTCGACCTTCAGCTTCCACGGCTTTACTCGGAACGCGCGGAACCTCGGCGGGGGAATGAGGTGCAAACGAGCGGACCACTTCTCTTTCTTTTCGGCTTCATCTTCTTCGTTGTGAAAGAATGCTCTAGCAAACTGGATCCCACGCTGGTCGATGATGGCGCGCATGGGAAGTAATTGCATGGTAACCTCGCAGTCGTCGCTGTCAATTTCGTTTTCGGGTGTCAGTGGGTGCACGGGTTTCCAAGTGATCATCTGTAAAAATGGAGATAGATTTTAGTGAGGGCCAAGGCACAAGATCATAAAACAATTCTTGAAGTTGATCGGTGTCTTACCTTGAGCATGAGGGTACCAAAGCGTGTATCTTGAGGATGCTCGCTTTCGTTCACCCATTCACCGAGCATTTTCACAGGGTATGGCAGGCTCGCTGTCTCAGCGATGAACATATCAGACACAGAAACACCCATAACAGATGCTAACCGATGGGTCGACGACTGTTCGTATGCATCCACCCGAACAGTTACGCCATTCGCAGATACTTGGAGATAGAGCTTGCACTTCCGCGACAGTCGCCGGATTTCTGTCTCTTGCTCCATACTTCTAGCTTTCTCCTCCGGAAGTGGTGCATTTTCAAATGGAGACTTTTCGTCCTCATTCTCGTCGTTCGCCAGCAAATCGGCCATGATTGAAACTTTACGTTTGATGCTCGCAGCCTGTTCCCCAAGCTCCTCCTCTATCCCATTATTGACTTCCATAGCTAAAGCCTCCCTTGTCTTGGTGGCTTCGCTCCTCGCGAGTGGCTCGATAGCGAATTTCCCATTTTTCTTTAGGAATTTCTTCTGTCTGTCGGTTAACTTGTCAGGCCAGTCGTAGCCATCAAAGAATCGTAGCTTCGCAGTGAGTTTGTGAACAAGTACGCGTGACTTCAAAGTGAGAACGACTCCTTCGCCGCCATATTTCGATGCACTCATGTCACCAGAATCCATTGGGTTTGAAATAGAATGAAAGGGAAAGTGGTGATGAATGATCTTTCCTGGGAACCTCTTTGATTGACATCCCACTGTACCCACCGGACGGGTCGGCGTTGGGCTATCAGGTCTCTCCCGTGAAGTCTTGTACCATCCTGCGATCTGCTCGTCCCCGTCGGGAATTTCCAATTCGCGGAGGGGATCGTGATCGATTTCTGTCCATTCGTAGCCATCAAGAAGGAATACCTCAGACGGCAAATCATGCTCTCGAAGTCCCGCTTTGTTGATCTCCTCTGGTCCAAGGTGTGGCGAAATAGTAGGGAGCGACTCCTTAGATTTTACGTTGGCAGTCATGTCTCTCCTTATCCGGGACATATCCTCGTCAGTAAGTGCGGTGAGCTTAGCCTGGAGTTCTCCAACAGTTGTCGCAAAACAATTGAAGGAATCTTTGCATGCACTAACTGATAGCAACCCAAATGTGAGACTCGTCGTCGTTCCCGGATCGACTGATGGTTGTCTGGTTCGACCGGGACTATGCCATTTTGTGACCGCAACCACAGCATCCATCGAATCAAGACCCAAAACTTCAACAAATTTCATCTCTCGTAGAAGCGCCTCAGCAGTCGTTCCATGTATCGAAGTATTTTGACCTCTTTTTGATCTCGAATAATTCGTGGGCAAGATAAGTGCAGCTCGGCATAGCTTCGCGTCCTCTTCCGAGTACGGTATTCTTTGATTGCTCACATGATAGGAAAGGTCTCCGAGTGATGCCGAATACGCTTGGTTCCGGGACACTGGCACCATAATGTTGCTCGAAAATCGAAAGTCTCCAAGGCGAACAATGCTTCGAGATTCCATTTCAAAATATCTAGGAGACGTGTAATCCAGATTACAATCGGCAACAGAAACAAAAACTCTCGTCATTGAGGGTTCCCCCTCATGTTTGGAGGTGTGCTTGGAAGTTTTGTCCAGGGTTGTTGAGCAACTTTCAGGGAGAATATTCTTCACTCTTTTAATCCAATCCGAATCGATATCATAGCGGAACGTGAGATGGTACATAGTGAGGTACACTTGCCTCTGTGTGAAGCCCTGTGCCACTGAGACAGAAGTTGTATCACGGAGATCAAACATGAAAGAGGGTGCGCCCTGGCAAATTGGAGTAAAAATCTGCGATCGATACAATATTGGAGTTACCAAAGCTTCTTTGTATATCCTGATTCTTTGCATCATCAAAGATACCCGCTGCAGCACGTCTCGTTCCGAACGTCCAACTTCTGCATCAATTCGAGAGTGCAAAGCTGGAATGCAGAAAAATGTGAGCTCTTAATATGTCCCATGAAATTGCAAATCGAAAAATGAAACTCACTCACCAGAGTATAGCCCTATGTCATGAGCAAGGACACGTAGATGCCTGAGGTTGGATCCGCTGAGAAGAGCATGCGTTCGAAAGTTGTTGATTGCGAAAAGGCACGAGAAACGGTCTTTCTTTGACTTGTCGCCGTACAAGTCTTCAATTCGAAAATCTTCTTTCAACGACAATGATATCTGGTCCACGTTCAGAGAAATGCTGAGACTCGTTGATTGCGACTTCTCAACAGACTTTTCAACCTCCGCTGATGACTGGTCTGAAGAAGCCGGAGGTTTGGCGAAGTCTACCATGTCAAGGACAGTTGTAAGCTCCGTCTTTGTCAAGTCGACAATAATTTCGGGGATACTAAACCTAACAACCGCGTCACTCTTTTCTGCGTCTGTGACCATTGCGATTTGAGGGTCGGTGCCTCTAAGATTTTTCCGCGAATCGGCATCAACATCATGGAGTTTCGAGAACAGCAAGCGATCAATCTTCAGCTCCTCGTCTTCATCCTCTTGACGTGCCTTAAACGAAGATATTGCTGGGACAATAGGAAAGGTTTCTCTACCGATGGTACCGTCCTTTGATGATGGAAGCTTCTTCAAGTATTCGAGGGTTATTGGGACGTAAGGATTGACTTCTGTTCGGCCCTTCAAAAGTATAAAGTCTGTACGCTGCATTGTCGCACCTACAGATACTTTGTCGCCGACTGGAGCACAGGCAAACATTAGCATGTGGTAAAAGTTGAATTTCGCACACGATTCCAGATCCTTTTCGGTTGTTTCAGCATCCCCTTTGCTCCACTGGAAGTCGATTGTGTCCAGAGTAAGACCCAAAAAGGCATCTCGCGCCTGAACATTGTGCAGCGTTTCCCCGCATCGGTTGAACAAGGGTGCAGTTGACAGTCTTTTCCGTAGAGGTATCGTAACGACGAGAGAAGGGCAGTTACAAGCGAAAGATATCTGTGCATCGGAAGAGTCTTTGGGTTCCACTCTGTGCGGAACATTGCAGCCTCCCGTAGTCTTTATGGATTGAGCCGTAAACTTTGTCAGGTTCTCCAGGGACCTCTGCCGGACCATGACCTCAATAGGTAACAGCGTAATATTGCAGTCAATCAACTTTGTACTTTTGTGTTCCTTTGATAGCTGGACGTGCAGAGCAATGCAGGGGGCTTGGGATACCATAAGTTCGCTTTCGTACTCATCACCATCCGTTGATCCAAAACTGAGCAGACTTCCAATGTCAATTGTACCAGGGCCCTTGCCCTTAGGACTCACGGTATCCAGCTGCGCATCTTCGATCTCAAAATGAGCGACGCTACACGTGAGCTCCGATCGACGACGGCCTGAGGACAAGGAGACATTCAAGCCGTCCATGGTAAGTAAGACGTATTCTTGGGGTACAGCATAGTGTTGCTGACGCTGCGAAAAATCCCGAAAATTGATTTTAATACATCCAGCGAGAAGATTAAGACGGACTTTTGTATGAACAGAATTACCACTGCCACCGTCATCTGATGATTCATCATCCATCATGAGTACACTCTCCTTGAGCGTCGACGCAGCGTTGTAAAAGCTTTGGTCATTCGCATCGAAAAACACGTCAAACGTCATGGCATCATCTTCTTCCAACGCATCCACATCATCCATGTAGGCATGGCTCGGCACCAAAATACCTCCCCGCAATTGATTATTCTCCGCCAGGTGATATGCCTCGCGATACTGTTTCATTATACCCGTAATGGCCTTGAGATCTTCACGGTCCCTTTCTTCGTCAGTACTAGTCATAGCAAACAAGGGATTTTTCAAACGCGAAGAAGAATTGTGTGCGGCCATCATCATTGCTTGCGACGATGGATGACTACCAGAACTGTCGGATCCTTGGTCACTTTGCGCCAGACCGTCTGCCACCGTTTGAAGGTAGCGTATCGAGGACTGATCCAATGAAAAATTCAATTGATGATTGAGACTGACTTCAATGTCCTGGCTAATGTTGCGTGACGACTTGCTTGCGTTTTTGTTTTGTTGTTTAGAGGAGGTGACGGAGGAAGAATACTCCATCATCCGGAAAAAGACACGTCCACTACCCTTTGCCATCGCCAAGACCGTCGATCGAGGATCATCGCCCTCTTCGCCGGTATGTAATGTAATATCCGATAATTCCAGGCTTTTGTTGAGTATTGTTTTGTACGCTGCAGATGCAATACTCTGCTCTATATCCAAGTCCTTGTAAGTCATGGAAGATAGTTTGACCTGCACCCACGTTTCTTTGTGACACATCTTGACGTTAATATTCGAAAGTTTCAAAGTCATTCGCAAGGACGCCAGTGCCGCGTCGACATATGATCCAATCATGGTGCGAGGATTATCATCCGTCGTCATTTCCCCCTCGTCAGGAGAAGTCGTAGACGGTGTGGCTGGTGTCTGCCGTTCACTCGGATCCAGAGGCACCAACTCCAAGTCGACCCCATGAACATGGATTTCGGCCACCAAGGAAACCGCTGGTAACGACGATTCCGCTGTGGTTCCACCTCCTAGCTTCATGGCGCGCCATGCCAAGCTCGATCTCGTGACAGGTCTCACCGTGTCGTCGTTTTGAGACGAAGAAGGATCCGAATAAGAAGCGACATGATTCTCACGAAGTGACAAGCAAATTTCCAGACGTTGTACGCTCGCTTTCCGGATCGAAAACGCGGAACCACTGCTTGCCAGTCGTTCCGATAAATATTCCGCATTCAAACTGACGTCCTTCAAGATGTACTTTCCTTCCTGCAACGAAAATTCTATGGAATCGTGTAATTTCTGTGTGGCCGAGGCATCCAGGTAGGGACCCAGAACACGCCGCATCAAGAAAGCGTATAAACGCTGTTTCCACTGAATCATGATGATGGTGCAATTTTTATTTTAGTTTGTGTGTGCACATACACATACACATACACGTACACGTACTCCGAACTCCTACCACACAAAATGGTGGTCGTCGTTGGCGTATCTGGAGGGGTGGAATGTTTTATTACAGTGCACGCCAACTTGTCTGCTAACAGGACTTCAATACCGGTAGATCGATTAGATGTCGGTCGGATGTCGGATGTCGAAAGTCGAAACCCTTGAGAATTTTCGGTAAAAGGCAAACAGAACAAATCAAATTTTGTCGACGTTTTCGACTTTCGCTCGAGACGACTCGAGACGTTAGACACGACCTGATCGACCCAATGGATCACGGCGGCGTCGCGTGGCGTCGTGGACGTGTCTTGTGTTGATTCCACGTGGAATAAAGAGGGAACCCGGAATTCCAAATTGAGAACAGATCACTCCCCCTCCCAATCACGCACTCCGCCCAATCGCGCACTGCATGCGGAGTGAGTGAGTGAGTCGTCGCGTCGGAAAGCGAAGATTTTTTGCATCGAGGTTCATCGACGAGGAGCGAGGAGCGAGGAGAGACGAGCAAAACGAAGATCTGCGATGATGATTCTTCAAGAGTCACGAGTCTCGAAGCAGATAACAGATGACCATGAACAATGATGATGATGACTAATAATAGTGACCTCCTCTCATCGTTACTTGATGGTTCGCTACCCGACAAACCGTGATTCTCTCTCGATTAAACCAAGAAAAAGGCAATGAAGCATGAGTGACCAGACAACGATTACAAGTACCAGTAATATCTTGAAGGGCTGGGCGCCGCTGACCACTCGATTGTTGGAACAAGGTGGATCTTCTGCTTGGAATGTCATCGATGGCGCCGTGGGAGAGCATGTCTGCACAGGTGTACAGCAGGAACTTGTACAGTCGAAAGTTTTTGACAAGCTCATGCCGTCACGCACAAAAGGAGAAGTTGAAATCAATCAACTCATGACGCTGCTCATGGTGCAGGGGGCAGCGTCACCATCTTCACCATCATCATCGCTGCCTCCAATGACGATGATTCGAGGTGACAAGAGCATTTTCTTGTCGCGAGAAACTCGAAGCAATACACGCTTCCGAGAACGACATCCCAACCTCCACCGACTTATCGAGGTGGTTCAAAACACGGTTGTGACACACTTATCCTCTACCACTACCGGTATGCATCTAAACACTGCCCAAACGTCAGTGCAGCTTGCCGTGTATCCAGGCGATGGAACGAGTGGTTACGTGCGACATTGTGACCGAGGGCAAGGAAATTGTCAACACGAAAATTGCGGTGACGTCGCTGATGATGATGGTGATAATCCTGTAGGGCGTCTCATCACTGCCATTTACTATTTGACGGATCACGACTGGAGTGCGACAGATGACGGTGGCGCTCTTCGAGTATTTTCGTCGTCACAAACCAATCAAAGCAACGACATTGTTCCCTACCGTGATCGCCTCGTCGTCTTTCGATCGGATGGCGTAGAACACCAAGTCCTTCCTAGTTTACGTCGTTCGCGGACTGCTATTACTATGTGGTTTTATGGGAGACTCCTTCCGTCCAGTGCAACAACGACATCGCCTCCAAAAGAAGAAACAATCAAGGCTGTAACTTCCGAAGAGCCAACTATCATTGAAAGTTCAGGGTCTTTTTCTTCCAGCCTGCTTGGTCCACCACCATTGCCAGTGTCTCCTGTGCAAACAGATGGAAGTGATAGTACCACCACCACCACCACCACGATGACCACCACCACTGTGACAATATTTGTCGGTATTTCAAGCTACCGAGACTCCGAAATTGTACCCACCCTTCGATCACTCTTTACTCAAGCTCAACGTCCAAGCCGTATCTCAGTGGGTCTTGTGCTTCAACTGGACGATAATGACGATAATGATAAGAATATCTGGAGACAGATTCAAGAATTTACAAAAGCGTACCCAGATCAAGTTCGATGTCTTCGAATGTCGGCGAAAGACGCTTCGGGTCCGTGCTATGCTCGGGCGCTTTGTCAATCGTTACATCGCGGGGAGGATTATTTCTTACAAATCGACTCGCACATGCGAGTCCGAAAAAACTGGGATACCTATCTCGTGGATGTACATTCTCAAGTCGTGACTAAGAAGAAGAACCATCGAGTAATTCTGACGACTTATCCCGTGGGGTATAACTTGCCCAACAAGATACCCATCGAAACACGGGGTACGGTCCTAGTCCCTTGGAAGTTTGACGAGTCTGGTTTCTTGAGACAACGTGGTCGGTTGATGCTACCTCGTTCCGATCCAGTCCCCTGCTATTTGATTGCCGCTGGCTTTTTCTTTGGACCGGCTCGAATGATCCAGGAAGTTCCGTACGATCCTACTTTGCACCAACTCTTTTTTGGAGAAGAATTGAGCATGGCTGTCAGATTCTTTACCCACGGTTACGACTGCTTGGCTCCACCCGAAACAGTATGCTACCACTTGTGGAGTAGGGCCCATCGGCCAACCCAACAGCCCATGTCCTCTCGAGAAAAGAAGCAGAGAGAGATGTCTTGGAATATAGTGCGGCAACAGTTGATGGGTGTGAACGAATCATCATCTTTTCAATCACAACCACACTACTATGGACTTGGTACACTGCGGAGCGTGCCAGACTTTGCGAAGGCACTGGGAGTGGATTTCGCCTCTCGGATGTTTCTCAAGGATGGCGTAGAAAATGGGACCTTATCCAGTCAGGAGTTTGTTCCAGATCAATCACCCGAGCTCTATCCACAGGATAGCTTGGAGCACAAAGTTGCTACTCTTGACCTCAATACCCGGCGAATGATATCAAGATTCTTACCCGGGGGACTACCGATGGGCTAGTATTGTATTTTTGTAGCGAAACTAGTCCTCTTCTACTCGAGAGCTAGTGTGCGTATGTAGCATTCCTGTGATGGTACGTGTAGTACAGGTAGTAAAAATAGCCGATGATGAGCATGCCGACTGTGCTGTGTGGGCGTCGTACCTGTATGGGTTTGTTGGAGCGTGTTGCTCATGATGATTCGAAGGAATCGAATATCGAGACACGCGGCGAATGATTCTATATGATTCTGAAGGATTCGGAGAGAATCGAAGACCCCCGGAGAACATCGGAGAAACGATATGAAGAACGACACACGTTTGACCGAAAGTACATGAGAAGAAAATAATATGACTCGACAGCCGGCCAGACGGAGGCAGAAGGAGCTTCTGATGGAAGGCGCACGCCTGACAGACGGAGTAATGATGACGCCATCAAATGAATCTGATTGGTAGATGTGCGGAAGAAATGGCGCGGGCTGCAGAGATGAGTGAGGACGGCGAGCAAAGCAGATACAACAGTCATTCTATATCAACGTCCCGCGAAAGCGATCAAAAACGTGACCAATTTTACAACAACTTTCAACTAAAATTCAATTTATTCTATTCAAATGCAGAACATGACAACCTCCTTCATCAAGCGAAAGATCGACAACGCGGACGAAAGTGCACTATGCATGCAGTCAGGAGTCACGTCTGGCCTTCAGCCGGGATGTGCTCTGAAAAAGGGGGTTGAGGTTCGGTCTCGAACCCACGGCCTCACACTCTGTGCGTTAGCCTTTAGCCATTGTGGCATTTGGAGCTCTCTTATTCAGAGGAGTGGGGAATGTCTTAAAGACTGTCTTGTGCCGTGTCCTGTGTATTGCAAAAGTACTCCCAAGAGAGTTGCCGTCGCTAAGATGAAACTCGGGGTAGCAGAAGGCACCGAAGCTGACTCCACCCCGCCATCCACGGCATGGATCGGCGCGTTTGATCAGGCAAAGATCGAGAAGGTATTCAACGGAACAATCTTGGGGTTCATCTTTCTCAAACAAGGAGGAGAAGTCGAAACCTTTTCTACTTGTGCGATCAGTTCCAGCGACAACGCGATTCTGGCGGGACATGTGGGCCCTACTATCGAGACCCCAGTACCGGGAACGATCAGCAAGGTAGCGATCCTCGAGAACGTGCTCGGGATCATGAACAAGACCGAAGCGGAAGAAGAAGGCTTGTAGATAGCTTATGGAGATGAGGTATTCCACGTGGAGGTGCGGAGAACAAGGCGCGCGTGAGAGAGGTGGAGTCTGCAGGAATCCACGTTATTCCCCAAGACTCGAGTAGAAGTGCTCATAATTTTAGTAAGCGGACATTACGCTAAAGAGACACGAGAGTTTGTAACATGGGGTGGGGTAAAAGAAGTCGTATGGGTCGTTCCACTGGAAGGGAATTTTTCTCCCAATGTTCGCGAACCATCATCATCATCATCGCGAACGGATTATTATTCTGCATTTTGCATTCGCGATCTTCTCGCGATGAGCGAGATGACCATGACGATGCGAGACGGAGAGACAAGAACAACGCATGGTATCTGTTTTACGAGTAGACACAAAAAAAAGACGACCCAAGAACGCAAAGAACAGCTACTGATAGGAGTATTACGAAGCTGTGTTATCTCTTCGACTTCAAATTTGGCAGGCTTCAAAAATAACGGTTCTCGGTACAAATCAAGCAAAGATGCATCCGATCTCCGGCGTCGTCAACCATATTATCGAGGTGGCGGATATCGAAGGCGTCGTGCGAAAAATCGACGTGAATGATGTCGTCGAACGGATTGATGTTGACAAATTGGTCCAGCGGATCGATATGAACACTGTTCTATCGCGTATCGACTGGGATAAGCAGCTCGGAAGAATTGACTTTGATGCCATTTTACGACGGGTCGATACCAGCTCCATTGTGGCTCGGAGCTCGACGGGAATGTTCACCACCTTTTTGGACACATTGAGAACTCAGGTCACTATGATTGATCTTTATCTTCGGATTGTTGCCAGATGTCGAATTTGGCGCGAGCAGCACCGTCAGAGTTGCTACTTGCCCCCAGCACCAGGTCACCATCGCCAGAGGGACGACCGTCGTTTGTACCCTAGAGGTCGGACGAACAAAGCAGTTGCAGTACAAGGTCGTTACTGCGGATTTGTCAGCAAAACAATTTCGATCTTGATTGATATATTTTCCATTGCATTGCTATTTGGCATGCTATTCCGCCTGATTGAGTGGTGTTTAATATTTTTCCTTGGCAATAGTCACGACGAGGCCGAGATCAAAACAAAAGATTTTCAGCGGGAGGGAAACATGTTGATGGTGGTCGTGTACTGCTTTCTTTGGTTTTTCTATTTCTTTATTTCTGTTGCCTTGGCTGGGCAGACGTTCGGAATGGCTGTGGTGGGTCTGAAGGTCTGTGATTGCCGTCGTTCGAGTCCTTACTCAACAGTGTCCATACAACAAGCCTTCATCAGAACGTGCCTTTTGCCAGTTACGCTGACTCTATTTCCGCCACTTGGAGTCATTGGTTTTGTTCGTAGAGATGGACGCATGTTGCATGATTTGGTCGCCAATACTGGCATGATTTACCTTTGGGACGCTGAACTCGCGAAAGCTCGTTATGAAGTCCTTCGAGAAGAACAAGGATCTGTAGTAAGCGATGGCGATGGAACTGATGAGTTGGATGAGCTTCTTGAGAATGAGTACGACGATGACCGTCAGGTCAATAACGGGGGGAACTTTCAAGGTCAGGAAGTTATTTGGCGACGGAATCGTGGTCCAAGTCATCAGTCCAACGAGGGATCGTCATCGATCCAAACTGGCTATTCGACATTTCCCTCAAACAACCGCACAGACGAGAGGGTCGCTCGGCCAGGATGCTGCCACATAGTTTAGAATGCAACATGGCCCTTGGCACATATCCCGGAAAGATTACCCCGGGAAGATCACACCTTGGTCCACCACTATAGCTTGCTCTTTTAAAATACGAAAACATCATTTGTCGTTTCCAGCTCAAGTTGGATGGGGCCAAGATTTAAGAGCACCAAGGGTGCTCCAAGCTGGCCCACCGGCTTGTCTCCCTCTAGCTAGAGTGGTCTACTCTAGTAGAGACGCAAAAGGTGACCTCATGTAATAATAATAACAACAATATAGCTCTCTTGTGATGGCACCAGGATCTTTAAAACCTCGAACTACATGTACCGATACGAGAAGGGACCCTACACTAGGCTGGCGAGAAAAAAGAGAAGTGACGCCGACGGGATTCGAACCCGCGCCAATTAAGACAAGATCCTGATTCTTGCGCCTTAAACCACTCGGCCACAGCGCCATCACATTATACCTAATAAATATGGTATATAATGATATTAGAGTGAAGTTTGTACAAGTAGTTGTCCTTCTCGAGACAGGAGAGGGCGGGAGGCGGGAACAGAGGACGATGATATAATGCGGAGAGAGGTGAAAGCAAAAGAGGATACAATATTACCAGTACTGTGCGAGTACGTGTACAGTTCAATTCGCCCCGTTTAGTACAGAGTTACGCTTACTATTTTGTACGTGAGGTCACTCGGCTCTCGCCAAGCTCTCGCTCTCCGTCTCATCGAGGCCATCTTTTGCTTCCACGTGTTGCTCGCCCCACGCGCAGGGCCGCGCCCCCGAACTTTGGCTCGGACAGATTTTTCGATTTTGGAATTTGGAATGAGATCTTTCGCGAAAAGACACATAATACAATACGCATCATCGTTCATTCCTAGCATCAGGGATTGGTCCCTGCCTAGCATGCATCATGCATCCGCAAGTTTTAGCCTACAACATACAGTAGCACCGATACAATGGATGGATAATGGACAACCCTAGTAGCGATATTGTGTCTGGGTTCGATCGAATCTGTTTTGAGTTTGGCGACGAGGATGCCATTGTACCGGCCCCTAGACGTGCTGGCACGAGTACTGGCATCGATACTTTTGATGATGATGATGGTGATTCTTCCCCGTCATCATCATCTGGCACCCCGCCAGTATCATATTTCGAACTCCAGGAATATTCCAAGAATCTAGCCTACCAATTGCGTTGGCGGTTCCGACCGGACTATGTCTTGATGGATTGTAAAAAAATTGCAGGAGCCGAGGCAGTGGCGACATTGGCGTGTATGCGGATTCGGTGCCCCTTTGTTCCTGTTTCCTGTGAAGACCTTCATCGACCGGGGAGGCTCAATGTGGTGGTCGATCATTTGCGGGAAAAGGGAAGGAGCCGGTGGGGGCAAGGAATCCAGAACGATAGTATCGCCGTCGTGGCTATTACTGTTTGTGAGAACGACCTAGATCCGATACTGTCCGTCTTCCAGCAGGCAAATGTGCACCAAATTCTCTACTTGGACGAGACAGGAGGGATCCGAGAGCAAGTCCAGGTGCCCGACTATCTACCGGCATCCATCAAAGCCGATAAATCATTATCTTCTTCTTCTGCCGAAAAAATGAATGATGATCTCATGGTTCTATTTACTTCTGGCACTACTGGTGGAACTCCAAAAGCAGTAGTGGGATCCCATGCCGCGACGTTGCGTCGGATCCAGTGGTTTCACCAGAATTTCGAGTCCAGCCCTCGTGTCATTCGCAAAACAGCTCTTACCTTTGTGGATGGAATCACCGAGCTATGGTGCACTCTGCTCGACCGTAATTCAATGTTGGTGACGATACCGCCCATGACTCTCCAAGCCGAAGGATTAGCAGCGATACTACGTGCCAAACCAACCCAGCTCTTGCTCCTGCCAAGTCAGCTAGGGCAACTATTATTGCTCCCCAAATGTGAGACGTTGCAGAGGATTATCATTTCTGGGGAGCAAGCTTCAAGAGTGTCAGTGGAACGGGTGTACTCTCAGTATCCCAATATTCAGCTCATCAATTTGTACGGACAAACGGAGACGTCGGGAGATGTTCTTTGTGCCGTTCTATCCGACATGGACGACTCGACTGCGTTTCAGGACGATACTGTGGCGGTAGGAAAGCCTATTGCCGATACCATTGTACGCATCAATAATCACCAGGAGCTCATCATTTCGGGTTCACAACTTTCCAATGGATATTTGGGTCAGCAGGCTTTTGAATCGTTTGCCACTGGCGATCTAGGTTTTTACAAGGACGGCAACTACTACGTTAAGGGCCGAATCGACGATGTTGTCAAGTTGCATGGGATTTGGACGTGTCCGATGGAAATTGAAACAGCCTTTTGCCGCCTGTACCAAACCCAGGAGGCACTTGCCTGCTTTTTCCAGGACGAAGCATACCTTTTATGTCCCGATCACAATGTGTGTGACCTGTTTTCTCGCGAAGACATGTACCGCCGAGGGAAGCTCCCTTGGAATCTCATCCCTAAGCTCGTTTTTTGCCACAACATCCCCATCAGCCAAAGCTCGGGAGCTGGAAAGGCCAGTCGCAAGGAGGCTGAAAAGATTGTCGAGCAATTAGTATTGAACTCCTCGCAGCCAGAGTCAATCACAGCACCCAAACCAACTTTGTTGTCAATACTGTGCCAGACGTTGAATCTACTAGAGAACGAATTTGACAAGCAAAAATCGTTTGTCGAATTGGGTGGAAATAGTGCCAAGGCGATAACGGCCTTGTACCATCTGCGTCTAGCTTTCTCGAGTGCGACTCATTTGACTGCGGTGGATCTTCTAACTGTTGAGGCTATCAACGATCTTGAGCTGATTCTTACTGGGAAGCAAGAAGTTTCACGAAAGAAACCAAGGACAACTACTGATACGGCCGCCGACACAATCGAATTTGTCCCCAGACCAGCAATGCGGCATTCGGACAGACACGTTTCGCTGGATTTCATGGCGTGCGTGGATTCGAAGCCACTTATCCATGATGGTTCGATTTATGCTGCATGCCAAGGGGGCGTCATTTTAAAGTTCTCCCCGAGTGGAAGTGTCGAAGCTTCTCGGCAGTTAACTGGATGGATGATTCAAGCAGATCTTGTGTCAACAACGGACTTTCTAATCGTGTGTGCGTACAAGCGAAATCTTGACGCTGGTTTAGTCATGGCATTTTCTCTGGATTTGAAAGATGAACAATGGAAAGTGGAACTTGAACTTCCCGTTAAGGCAACTCCTCTGCTTGTGGACACTTCGACGCTTTGGGTTACCATGGGCAGCAAACAAAATACAAGCGTTTGTCGTATATCAGTCAAGACAGGTACGGTCTGCGGTACAAGGATTCACCTTCCCTTTCCATCCATGTCAAAACCAGTATCAAGTAACCATAACATCTTTTACGGATGTTCGTCGTGGGAAGGTGGACTCTTTATCGTGGGTATCAATGACAAGGTCACGCACTTGTTTGAAGGGGAAGTTGGGCCAGTGAACGGCCGGGACCTAATCAGCAAACCAGATGGCAACATACTTGTATCTGACGGCTACGGAGCACTCCACAGCATCAATGCCCACCAGATAGTTATCAAGACGATGCGGCTTTCCTCCACACCGCTAACTACGCCGCTTATTCGAGATGATGGGAGTATCGTGGTTGGCTCGACTGACGGGTATTTGTATGCCGTCAACATGGAGACAGAGACAGTATTGTGGAAGTGTGAATGTGGGGCATCTATTCTTGGAAGACCTGTTTTGTCCCCAAATAATGATGGCACTTTGTCAGTTCGAACAACAGCTGGACACCTCATAATAGTCGATCCCGCCGGGAACATTAAATGGAAACAGCGCATGGCCGAGGGCGAGATTTGGGGAGATGCTGAGGTGTATTCTGGAATCTCAGGGGATTTCTTGGTGTTCGGTGCCCGTGACGCTAGAGTTCATATAATAGCGAAACCTTTCTAGAGAGTAGCAGAAAACAAAGTTGCTTCTTTTGTGCTACTATGGATCGTTTTAATGCAGCTATACGTATTACGAAGTCTACTCTGCTTTCGTAATAGTCTTCTCACTCCGTCCTCTGGTCGCCCGAACTGTACATTATGTACTCGTATCTTTTTGACGACGACGACGACTCGGGACTCGGACGACCGGGTTCTGGGGGACCACTATTTTCAGGGGTTCTCCTTTTTGCGTTGCATTCTTATCTTTCCCTATTTTCGCCCCCCCCCCTCTTTTTGCAATCCATCCTTGCTTCTTGCTTTATTCTTTTGCGCTTTGCGACCATGGTGGCATGACGCATGACGAAGAATGATGACAGAGAACAGAGAAACGAGGGACACGGGACACAGGCTGCACTGGCACCGTATTATACTCAACAGACGTGGAATTGAAGGAACGATTACAAAGCGCCTTCCTGAGTTATGATGATTCACCCACTTCATTTGTCCAGGCCCTGTACATCCAAGTTGGTTGCCGCTTCCAAGCTGTCGTGGCGGCGGCGACAGCGTCTTGATGTTATTGCCGTCGAGAAGCCCATCCAGCATTCTCGTCTCTTCTCTGCTACAACCACGCCGAAGCGATCCACAGAATCATCATCATCGAAGCGCGGCCACGATAAAGAGTCGCTTCTCCAGCTGTATCAACGCGATGGGGACAGAATGAGGATGCCACGAGCAGCCTTGGGCATGTCGGCACTCAATACAACCTATTGGCTTTGGTACTCTTTAGACTTTATACCAGCAGTGAATGCCTCACCGTTGCATGATTTGCACATCGATCCAAAGCTTGGATGGGGTGCCCTAGCACTGGGAGTGGTGATCAATGGTTTGACGGCCCTATATCCATCTTTGTTGGTATCACGGCTGAACTATGACCCCGGACAGAACCAACTTTTGGTTTATCGGCATAGTTTCCCTCTACTGAGTCCATCCACCCAAAGCACCAGCTATGCGTTGGGTGAAGTCAGCATTGCTCATTCCGACTCGAACTTGAAAAAGATTCTAGGGGATTACAAAGGGGACTGGAGGAAATACAAAGGCCATTTGGCTTTGAAACGGAAGAACCATACTCTTCCCTTGCTAATGGAGATTCAAAATGGACGAGAAGAAGTCAAGGACGGAGAAATGTTACTACAGGTCCTATTACGGCCAAAGGCGTTGTCGTCAACAATAAGCGAGAGGCGAAAGTCAAATAATGCAAAGAGTGGTGCCAAAGGAAAACGATCGAGAAAGTAAGAGAAAATAAATTGTTACAGGCCGTTGATGATTCGACGATACAGAATTCGGAAAGGTCTCTGTACATGACACATGACGAATATCTCTAACTAGAGACTACGTCATAGAGCTACTAGCATCTGGGGTATCAGTATCTCTAGTAGCGTAGAGAGAGTACTCGCGTACCAGGTACCGGTACTGTAGCTCTCTCTCTCTCTCTCTGCTCTACTCTACTAGAGTACTGTAGTAGTACGAGTTTTTCATCGAAACATACGGCGGTTCGAACTGTGCACATCGAAATTTAGTAGGTGGTCGTACAAGTCGAATTCAAGTCGCCAGGCTGCGGACGTGCCTTCCAGGGCCGTTTCCGAGCGTGAGAGACGACTCGTTTGACTTCCACCCGCGATCCCCGGTCCATGCCCCGATCATCCCCGTTGATGATCGATTTTTTGATGCGTTATTTTGTGAGCGAGGCGCGCGAGTTGCGATGATACGAGTACATACAGTACAGATATATTCCTCATCTTGATCCACCTTCCATCTTTGCGCTAGATTGGATCATATTTCATATAACATACCTTCAGGAAGACCAGTACCGGTGGCCTTTTCTCAAGACTTCTTCCATCATGATCTTGCGGCGTTTCTTTCCTTCCTCCTCCAGCGCGAGTGCGGAGCCCGCGAACACCATGAAGCGATGGTGGCGGTTCCAACAGACCATGAACAAGAAACGCTGGTTCGAGATGGATCGTGAACGGAACGGTCCGATATCGTTATGGGACTTCTCGCGCTTGGAGGATGCCCAGGATGCAGCGTGGGTCGACGAGACAGCGAAACGGGGTGGTTGGCGTATTTCGGACGATTCAGTGATTGGAGGATATTCTCGAGCCACTCTGCAACTGGTACAAACACCAGCAGATTACCAATGTCTTCTTCGGGGAGAGCCTTCGTTGTCCATGGTGGACCCTTCAAGAATACAAGAACTGTCAACTCCTCTAGTAGATGAAGAGGCCGGCGATAGAGAACAAGACGATGTGCCCTTCGTTCCCTTTATTCGGTGGGAGGGAGCACTTGATACCCGTATCAATCCTAGCAAAGAAAGCAATCTGGAGGAGTCAGGAAAGAATATTCAAAGGTCGGGATTTTGCGCCATTCGATCATCGGAATATCCTTTTGGTGGGGTCGATCTGGGAGGACGATACAATGGACTAGAAATCACGTGTCGATCCGATGGTAGACCATATTCTGTTAACATGAAAGTTGAGAGTTTCATCCAAGACGACATGTTTCAATGTTTCATCAGTATTCCACCGACGATCGATGAGGAATCCTCTGAAGAGAAAGACAAAATAACGGGCGGACGCTTCGATCAGGTGGTCCTGTTATTTCGACACTTCATAGTCACATCAGGAGGCAGACTGCGAACCAATCAACGTGTTCTGGATAATGCTATCAAGATTCAATCAATAGGGTTTACGCTGATGGATGGAGTGGATGGAGACTTTCGATTCGATTTGGCGAGGATTCGGGCGGTCAACTACGACGAAACAGGTGTCATCGGAGAAGTAGATTAGATTAGATTACGATCAAGGGACGTGTTAGAGCTATTTCTTTGGCAAGACAAGTTTTGATTCCAGCATAAAGCTCAAGTCAGGGATCTTGCGAAGCAACTCCTTGACCGAAGCAGATTGCGCTTGCTGCGAAACATCCACTTTACTTTCTAGAATAGGAAATTGCAAATCTGTCGCCCCATTTAAGGACGGCCCTGTGGTTTGCGATCTTCTCTTGGATTTGGGCGAAGAAGCTTCCAACGGGTTTTCTTCTCCGGTTGGTAGCTGGATGGGTAAGACATCAGGCACATGCAAAGTTACAAGCGACACCCGTCGACCACGTCGCTGCCTTTCCATCTCCTCCTCCGAAGTCGGTAATCCAGCAGTAGGAAAGTCGAACTGCGCAAAAGAGCCTCGCCCATCCTCTTCAATAATTCGCTTCAAGGCGGATGTTGTAGATTCGGTGGTTCCACCGTTAATACTATTCAACCATCGCACCAATGACACCGACCCAGAAAGCACTTCACCGTCGTCCTTGGTTTCGCCAAGTTGCTGTAACATAAGTGGAACGAAAGGGTATTGAGTCAGTCCCGGTCAAAGGTCCGCTATCTCCAACAGTCAATCAAAAGCAACTCACCAAAAAATCACTCAATGAATCTTTTGACGTGATGGGTCCATCCGTCGCCTCAATTGCGGCAAATGTGTATTTGCTTTGCAAACGAGCCAACAGGTTTCGCGCTACTTCCAAGTCCTGACCACCGAGCTGAGTTTCCATAGCGGGTGCCTTGGAGATTCGTTGCGAAGGTGCCGCATCGAAGTCTCCAAAATCATCGCCATCCTGTGGCGGTACTGGTAAAACTTCTGGCTGCGAAGGTGCTGCTGCCGTATCAAAGTCTCCAAAATCATCATCATCGTCGGATGCGAGTGTAGCTTCTGGCTGCGGAGGTGCGTCACCAAAGTCTCCAAAATCGTCATCATCATTGGACGGCGTAGCTTCTGGTTGCGAAGGTGCGTCACCGAACTCTCCGAAATCGTCACCGTCGTCATTTGCTGTTTCAGCTTCTTGTTGCGCAGGTGCCGCATCAAAGTCTCCAAAATCGTCATCATCATTGGACGGCGTAGCTTCTGGTTGCGAAGGTGCGTCACCGAAGTCTCCGAAATCGTCACCGTCGTCATTTGCTGTTTCAGCTTCTGGTTGCGCAGGTGCCGCATCAAAGTCTCCAAAATCGTCATCATCATTGGACGGCGTAGCTTCTGGTTGCGAAGGTGCGTCACCGAAGTCTCCGAAATCGTCACCGTCGTCATTTGCTGCTACAGCTTCTGGTTGCGCAGGTGCCGCATCAAAGTCTCCAAAATCGTCATCATTGGACGGCGTAGCTTCTGGTTGCGAAGGTGCGTCACCGAACTCTCCGAAATCATCACCGTCCTTTGAGAGCGCAGCAACTCCTGGCTGCGATGATGATACTGCTACTGCTGCATCGAAGGCTCCGAAATCATCATCGTTAGGTGAGGAAGTTTCCGGTTGCGAAGGTGCCGCATCAAAGTCTCCAAAATCGTCATCATCATCTTTTGATAGCGCAGCTTGTGGCTCCAATTGAGCCGGGACGTCAACAGCAGAAGAAATTTGTGGTTCGGATGATGCTGCATCAAAGTCTCCAAAGTCGTCTTTATTATTTGACGAATAAGTTTCTGGTGGAGATTTTGTCGCGCCAAAGTCTCCAAATGCTTCCGCGTTCTCTGACTGAGATGCTGCTGGCTGGGACGGGGCTGCTGCTTCACCAAAATCTCCAAAATAATCAGCGCTATCGGAAGGTGCAGATTTCATTTCCGCTCTCAATGCTGCGCCAAAGTCCCCAAAGTCATCGCCCTCGTCCGGAGATGTCTCTGGTGGCCCTGGTGCTACTGCATCAAAGTCGCCGAAATCATCATCATCGTTTGATAGTATTGCTTCTGGTTGTGGCGGCTGCGCGTTGTCACCTACGTAGGAGGCTTGCGGCTGTGATGGTTCTTTTGCCGCACCAAAGGCTCCAAATTCGTCGTTGTCGTCAATGGATTGTGTCAATGTTACGTCCTGTGGCTCATCATTTATTGGCTGGGATGATGGTACTCCATCAAAGTCCCTGAAATCATTGTTGTCATTATTTTCTGGCGCACCAGGTTGATCCGACATCAATGTGGCATCCAAATCACCACTGACATTGTTGCCATCCGCTTGTGGACTGCTACTACTACTACTACTACTACTATGAGTAGGTGGCTGAGGAATTGTTTGCATCTCTGAAGAATCATCATTTTTGGCTGGATCTTGGCACTCCTTCTCACCATTAAAAGCTGGATCCGATGGAGCGGCATCAAAGTCTCCAAATTCGTCCTCCCAACTAGACGTAGCGCCAACATCCGTTTCGGGTATGTCTGTTATCTGCTCCATTGGATCCATATGGTGGTTAACATGATTTGTTGGAGGGGTGGATGCTGATGATTCTTCCTTTGTCGTAGCAGAAAATTCACCGCCAAACTCATCCTCGACTGCTGGTGTCTCCTCGGCCACCGGTAGAGGGGACGACGACTCGTCAACGCTAGCTGAAAGCGATGTCATGCTGGGCACTGTCGTTGCCGAGGTGGGATCTGGCATTATCATTTCTTCGGCTGGGGAGACACCATCTGCCGAATTCGGTGTGACCGCCAACAGATCATCTAGCAATCGGCTCGGCGTTCCCGGTGGTAGGTCCACCATGTCTGTCGGTAGATCATCATCGGCCGAATCAAAACTAATGTTTTGCTCCAAGCCTTCAAATGAAATAGCTTCTTGAACGACTCCTTCTCCTTCGTCGTCCCCAAAGTCCTCGACCGCCCCTGATATTTCTGATACCAGTGACTCGGTCGACAATGCTTGAAGAAGAACGTCTCCACTTTCTCCATTTTGATCTACACTGCCCGCCGTACCGGTATGTGTAGCATCATTATCATGCTCGTCGATACTACTCGTATTTGTTTTTCTATTTCCAGTCATTGCCACCACGACGTCGTCGTCTGAGGATGAGGCAGGCACTTCCACTTCTTCCTTTTCTTCTTTGTGTGGCGGCCGCCAGGTCTCCACGAGTTCTTCGCGATGCTGCCTTAGAACGTGCGAAAAATCTTGCACTTTCGGAACCTTCTTTCCCTTTTCTTCCAGTACTTGTTTGCGCTGCTTTCGGAGTTGCTTGGCAAAGTCGATTTCACCACTGTCACTGAAATCCGCAGAGCTTTCCGAGCGGCAAGAAGAATCGTCCAACAACAAAGCGGCGTCGGTGGCCGAGGGAGCTGTATCAATTCCATTCAATGAAACTACCGGGACTTCAAACACGGATTCACTCAAATGCTCACTGTCCTCTTCAATGATGTCCATGATACGTACAGTAGTACAGGATGAATGCGGCCAGAGATGTACGGGCCTGAGTGACTTTTGTACAATTACGTATTGGCAAACTAGTACCGGTATGATGGCTGTGATATCGTTGTTGCAATACTGTAGGAGCTACCGTATGTATCTGGTGAGACGGCAATGATTTCACCGTACTATAGAACTGCCGAGAGACGCTGCGAGTGAATGTGAATCCAAATAGTACGAGTATAGAAGAGGATTGCTCGTGTGTGGGTGTTACAAGCTACCTGATACCGGTACCGATAGTTGATCCAAAGGATGCGGCAGTGGGTCTTCAATGCCGTCAGGCGGATGCGATGGTTGCCGGTACGGGTACAAGATGTACTTGTTCATTGTAACGCATATGATCGTGCGTGGATGCGGTGCGCCTCGCTTCTCCGTCCTCTGCCTACCAGTATGGTACTCGTACAGTAGTCGGTAGAGTACGGTAGACGGTACTGATGGTACCAGGTACCTACCTGTAGTACGTGTACCCCGGTGCCGGTACAGGAACATCCAAGGATCGAGCGATCACGCGCGCTCCACCTTCCTCCACTGAACTCAAAAGCGCGTTAAATCGAAACCGCGGTGTCTGCTTCTCAGCGTGGCCTACGGTTCTTGGCCTGGGCCAAGAATTCTTGGCCCAGGCCAAGATATCTTGGCCTGGGCCAAGAATAGGCCAAGAATTCTTGGCCTAGAGCCCCCCTTCTCTGTGCTTCCCCCCCATTTTTAAAAAAAATCTGTTGGTCATTCGGACCAACAGAGCATACGTGCATATCTAATTTGTTACAAGCCCCATCGATATCGGCGGTGTCGGCCAAGGCGACGGTCGAAGAAATCAAAGCATCGCTTGGACCAAACAAATTCAAACAGCTCAAACGACTCACCAAAGACTTTGCTGAAAGTAGTCTCTCCCCTGAGGGCTATGTCGATCAATCCGCAGCCCTGTTCGATCGGGGCTATGCTGAGCCAGACTTTTGGTCCTTCTTACCGTCGCTGTTGGAATCCTGCCCGAATTCCCAAGCTTCTGAACATGCCCTGCAATACATGAACAGCGTCCGGCGACAACAATTTGCGGAAAAGAAACCGGCGGCCACGCGACCCAATCTTGCCGTCGCTGGCACTTCATCATGGGGTGGAAGTGGCCCTGCTATCAGCAGGGTCGCGCAACCCCCCACTGTGAGGTCGTCGCCAGCAACTAGGACCAACAACTTCCCTGCCATGCCTGCCCGCCTAGCTCCTGCTGTAATGGGTTCCAAGAAGAAGAATGCATGGGGTGGTACCGGAGCCGCTACTGTGGTCCGACCCAAGGCCTCACCAGGGTCCGTGGCAGTGGCAGCCGCCAATCAAGGCCCACAGGGAGGGAGTGCGACTAAATTCATGGCCAAGCAAAGCAAGCAACAGGCGGCGGCCAATCAGAACAACGGCTCTAAATCCAACGGAGGCAACAGTCAAAAGAAAAAGAAACAAAAGGATGAGCTTCGCGCTGTTGCGTTTGGAGGGAAGTAGGTGATCGACTGCTAGTGGCGAGAGTCGTGTCTGAGATGTCCGCGTTCTTGTAGTAGACTACTACGGAGTAGATTACTATTCAAAATACGACCCTTCGTTGTTGTTTTTCCTTACTAACAACCACTAATGTGTACGATGTTCGTCGGGACTTTATACTACCGGGCACGCATACGTACTGAGAAGAAAGAGATCGTAGCGACTAAAAACCTCTAATGGAGACATTTTCACGGCTTCAAAAACTGAGCATATCTCTACGAACCAATCATTTAAAAGACGGCTTCGTCTCCGTCGCCTCCATCACTCTCATCATCACTGGCGTAATAGTTTGTCGTGTAATCGGCGACCTCTTCTTCATCTTCCTCCTCGATTTCTGCTGTGTCACTGCGTTCCCCCTCCTCTCCTTCCTCCCCAGTTGCTTTCTTTCGTTGCTCCTCCGCTGCCAGTTCTTCCAGCGTCAACGCTCGCTTCGGAGTCCCATCCTCGCCTAATTCACCAACTTTGTGAGAAGAAGCCAAGGGCAAAGCAACAAGCTTGTCAGGCAAAAGTTCTTCGGGAAGGTACCGCGGATCGGCAGTCTTGCCGATGCTCTCCGCTACATGGACATCTGGTTCCAAAGGGCGCGGACGTTTGTTGTATCGGACCACGTCAACTTCTTGCGACGGTCGGACATAGAAAGGAGAATCCTGGAAGCGATGATGCATTTCGCGGCTCTTGTTGATCAGATAAATGTTGGGAGCCGTGGCTCGTTTGGATGAGGACTGGGCTGGTTGCAACGACGAAGGCGTTGGATCATGACCCTTCTGGCCGCTCGAATGCCATTCAAAATCCGGGAATAGAAGAGGCTTGGTAATGTCTTGCAATCTGCGCAGATTCCCGGCATCTAGACCAGCTTCTTGAGCTGATCGCTGCAACAAGAGCCGCGCTCCCGAGGGCGGAGCTCGCCCCCCACGGCCGCGGCCTCTACCTCTGCCTGACATGATAATTTCAGTAAGCAACGATTGGGCTATGTTTCCATAATTCAAGCTGAACGCGGGCTCTTGCGAATGGTTACGATTTCTGGTGTCTCCTATTGACGTCTGCCAACACAGTAAATCCGTTCGGCCGACATCCCATTGCCAAGATGAGATGATGATGAGATGTCGCCACAAAACAAGCGACACCTCGAGTGAGAGATGCCATGGTAGGTGGGAAGAAAAGAGAAAATTGAAGAATGAATCGATGCGAGAGATCTTGGATTTGTTCAATGAGCGATGATGAAATGCGATGATGAGCGCTGATGCGATGATGCGATGTTTGAAATTCGACGACTAGTCTGTTTACTCTTTTGGGGGTACAGAAAGGGGGTAGGCCTTGGGCCAAGACTAGGCCAAGAAATCTTGGCCCAGGCCAAGAATTCTTGGCCTGGGCCAAGAATAGGCCAAGAAATCTTGGCCCAGGCCAAGAAATCTTGGCCTAGGCCAAGCGGGCTTTGCCACGGAGCGTGGCTAGCGCGAAAGAGCATTGTCCAAGCGTGCCCGTAAAGCGAGTTCCACGTTAGTGCGCGGTGACCCGCACCCTTGGATGTTCCAGTACCTGGGGTACGCAGTACGAACCAGGTACTGTACATACCGGTACTAGTAGGGGGCGGGGGGGGGCGGGGGGGCGGGTCCTGTACAGTACCATAGGACTGGTATGTACTGGTACCGTACGTGCCTTTGCCTTTATTCTGCCTCCCACCTCCCACTGCCGCATTTTCATTTTTGAATTTTCTTTTTTGTTGTCTCTCCACTCGAGCGATGAACTTCTTTCCATATTCTAAATGCTGGTACCTGGTACTGTAGATGGATTGCATCATTACGGCACGAGTATTGCATTGAAGCAGCCAACAGAAACTGCGCTGTAGCACTCCTACGTACGCATATTTTAAAAAAAAAGAAAATAAAGGAATATCCATGGTGGAAATCGTAACCCCTTTATCATTATGGATCCAGTTAGCAAGTCTCTTTTTCTTCATGTCGGGTATTTTTGGGGACCTACTGGTGATTCGTTTCTTTCTTGTCCTGGCGTACATCATGTTGCTGACCAATGCCGTTGTCGGATCCCCGCTCTGGCCCGATCTGACAGGCCACGATGGAACCCTGGCAGTCGATAGTCTCTGCTGGGCGATCATCAGTCTGTATGTGCACGGCTGTTCCTTGTGGTGCTTACTTCTGGACGAACGCAAGGTACCACTCAGCGACGACGAGGCGGCTCTGTGGAGAATGTTCTATCGAACGGGAGGTCTTTCGCAACGACTCTTTTACAGTATTGTGGCATGCCATTTGAAAGTGGTGGAGTTTGAACCAGGGCAAGAAATTCCCACCCACGATGATTTCTATATCATCTACAGCGGACAAGTGAAACTACAAGTCTATGATGATGTGTCCCACAAATATGATCGAATCATGGTGTCAGGAGAAATGTTTGATTTGAACTTTTTGGGATTATTCTCGGAAAAGACAGTCTTTGAACGAACAAGGATTCAATGCAAAAGTATCACGCGGACGAAACTATTTCGAATCCATCGAGACGACATGAAGAAGATCGCCCGAAATGGTCGAGCCAAGGGCATCCGACAAGCCTTGCTGATCAATCAACTATCTTTTATTGTGGAAAGTTATGCAGAACAAACCCCACTCTCCCGAAGAGCAGCGGAAAAACACGATCGTATCTTTGAGCCACTGGAACCTTGGGAAGAGCCTCGTTCCGTATTGGCAGGATCGGGAACCGCACTGAAACAGACTCTAGCCCATCTGATGTACTATGTCAAGACCTCTTTCAGTCCTCCCCTTCCCTTTGCGGGACACCCCGTAGGAATTCGACAAACACAGCTTCCAGCTCCTCCCGAACGAGATTCCTATGAACGTCCCGATGAGTTACCGCGTTTCCACTTTCGAAAATTCCTCTTTTCGCAGCGGCGCATGACGGGCCGATCCACCAGTAGTGCCAGCGATACCGCAACCAAAGAAGCCGCCCAGCAAGCGGCGGCAGCATTGCAAGAACAGACCGAAGTGGAGGATTCTAGGGGCGAGCAGAGCTGCTGAAGTGGCTGGACTAGTGATTGCATGGAGACTGCGAACGACGACTACTGTACTGGGAACGGTTGGATTATTGTCAGATTGAGTGGTTCTTCAACTGCTCGCTAGCTATGTGAAATGATTATTATTGGGAGATGCGTTTCGAAGCATTGTATGTAACAACACCTCATCGTCACATAGCATAGCGAATGCATCTTCCCTCCAGTGCAACGCTCTCTCAAACCTGGGTCAATCTGCGAACTACTCGTAGCTTGTAAGATACCAAAACTCCAGATGTATCGCTACAGCAGTGTAGTGCAGAGACCAAAGAACGATTAGAGATACAAAGTTTATCAGTCTATCAATAGCTAATAGACACAGTACACGTAGCAATCACAATCACGATTATTCTACAGGAATGATAACTTGCTTTAGTCGATCTTTCAAGTCGGTGTGCGTCCAATTGTACAAGAACCGGCGCTTCATTATATTGAGCGATGACCCGCAACGCTCTCGAAGCCGTGGGCTGTCCCGTGTGTACAAGCGAATCATCTGGGTGTGCCCCAGCATGGCCGCCCAAAAGACAAAAGTCGACTGGAAGTTTCCCACCAATTCCTTTTTACTTTGGAGCAGAAAGCAAAAATCTTGAGGACCCGATTGACCTTCAATAACGCGTACTTGTAATCCTCTCGATGTCAGGGCATCTACATACCGTTGCAACTGCTCGTTGTGCACCCGGGTTGTGATTGCCACCTTGTCACCCTTTCCCAAATGTTGCAACAACACTTCAGCTGTTTGACGAGGACTCACGTCTTCCAATCCACTGTCGCTGCCGGGAAGTTCTGTGATGAAATTTCGAAAATGTAACACCACCTCATCTTCGTCAGGGGATTGATCCCCGCAGCATGATCCAAAATCGAACTGAAATAGATTTCGAAGATGATCTAAGTACTGATCCACAACCATTGTATTTTCTAGAGATTCAGAGAGCAGGAAGGGCATTGAGACCATGTCATTGTTGGTACTGCCGGACTGGGAGAACGACGGAGAGAAGACTTTGGACGCCGGTCGGTCCACTCGATGCCATAATGTCTGAAGTATCGATAGCGTTCTGTTCCAATCCTGAGGCTCCGCTGGCTGTGGATCTCGCCGAGATATCACACCCTGCCAGGGCCGACCATTGATATAGCCAAGATATTTTCTGGTGAGTGGCGGTAGCCACTGCCTCTGTTGACGGTCACTATCATAGAATTCTCTCCATGTACTGCCTCGATCGAAATTCCACGACCGAAGATTAGGGAAACACTGCCTTAAAGTCTCACTTGTGGGCTTCCATTTGGGGCTGTCTTCATCTTGTGAGCCAATCGTAAGGACTTGATGGCGTAACAGTGGCTGCAGGTCCATCCCGAATACTCTGGAAGCGTACCATTTTACACCCATGCCGTGAGCAATCGCACTCAAATGATTGCCCATTTCTCCCCGTAGTTGGATTATTAGCGTCGGATCCTTCGCGTTATGATTCGAATAGGAAGCCTGCCCCGATAGGGCAGGCGAAAGAGCATGTTCGAGAGGATTACCTGATAGGTGGGACAAGGCTCCCAGCGCAAGAGCCAAATTGCAGAGCACAGTAATCATGATCAGGCCCGCAATAACATATCTGGTAATATGCCGTCTCTTTTCGATTGTGCTGGCAAGAGCCATACTCATGGCTGACTATCGGAGCCCTGCTACCTGGTGCTTCTTAGAGTACCGGTGGAGGTGCCAGCCTTTCTTGAAACGTGAGATGACAATCAAGACGTCGGACTTTTATATTTTTCATCAGTGCCCCATTGCCTCAAACTTTTAACTTTCCCTTGTTTTGCAAGGCTACCGTATCGTACGTCGCCAAGGTAAGCATTATAAAAAGAGGAACGAGCAAAAGGATGTTCGAGGATTATCACCATGGTTGTTGGTTATTGCACAACGGAAGTAGGTTCATGCGGCAGGCGGCTTGCGGCATGCTATTTTTTTTTTAAGAATATTATGCGCGGCTAGGCTCATCGCAATAATATGTCGGCGGTACGGTCGGCGGTACATAATGAACTAAAATAGCCCCAATTTGATCCCAGTCTCGCTCTCTCTCTATTTTGTAACGTAAAACTCTCTCTCTCTAGTAGAGTAGAGTAGCTATCTCCAGCTACTCTAGCTAGAGTAGAGTAGGTGTAGAATACAAGTAGAGGATGAGTATGAGTACGGTACTGTGTAATTTTTTATCGAGGCCTAAGGTCACTATCGTATGTCGAGGAGCCTCGTCGGGGGATCTCGTCGACGACGAAAATACTACCGGTACAGTGTAGAGGTATGGGTATGTATCACTGTTTTTACCACACAACTATGTCTTGTTCTGTTCTCACTTTCCATTCACATCGACCTTTTGATCCGCTTGCAGTTTACTACCTTATAGACCTTTTCGGATCTGTCACAGACTAGAGATTGACATTCACTTTCACTCCGTTCTACTAGTAGTTTTAGTTCCTACACCAGACACATCTGTCCCGGATTTCTCGATGAGTTTGTCGGCCCCAAAATTCATTCACAAGGTCATGTCTAAGCCATTGTTGTCTTCAAGCACAATGTAAAAACAACTCCTGTGCCCGAGTTTCGAACGCATTCCCACACTCTTTTTGACATTTACGTGGATACATTTCCTCTGACAAGGAATCTACATTTCATTCCACAAGCCATGCATTGCGACATACCGGAAGCTATCTATGAGCTTCCTCGTCTTCGCAGGGATAGAAATTAATGCATCATCATAACATGGTGGCTAGAATACGTCTGGATACTTCTCCTTTAGCCAGTCTCGCCCTTTCTCAAGAGTCTTCTGTCGTCCTCGCAAATAGTTTGCAACAAGATCATCCCCCTTCATAGTAGCTTCATCTGCACCATTCTTGGCATCGTATAAGGCCTCTTCCAGCTCCCCAGCAATCAAAGCAAATACCTCAATGTCGTTTCGTTTTGAAATCTTGCCCATTCCGTTCCATGTTTCCTCCAGCGTCTCGATTTCTGCTGGTGTTGCCACAGCTACTCTAAGGTCCGCCAAACTCAGCTGATTTATCATGTTGTCAATGGAGCCCTTGCTGTCAACAACGAGGAATGATGTTGCCTTGCCCAAAAGACGCACTCGGAAGGTTTCTTCGTTCGTTGCGTTGTCTTCTTCGACGAAGCCATAATTCAATAGAGTTTCCATGTTGTCGAAGTTGCCATATGATACATATACCTCCGTTTCCTTCTTATATGGGTCTCCACCGCTGCCCCCAAAGATTCCAAAAAGCTGATCTGTCCAATCTCCTTTCTTGGCTTTGTCGCCACCCCCAAGTATTGATTTCGACTCCACTTCAAGCAAGAAACGATTGCTTCCATCTAGCCGTGCTGTGGTTTTCACGTTTGATTTATGGTTGAACATATCAAGCATTGGAGTCATCGAATAGGTATTGTCTGGCAGGAAATTTGATCTGGAGTCTACCACTGCTAGTGCCCATTGGTCGTCGACTTGATTGTATCGAAGTCGATCGATCTCCATCCTTGCCTCAAGCTGACGACTGTCGTACTTAGAAACAAAATCAAGTCGATCAGAGTTCCAAAATCGTGGCATTCCTTGGAGATCATCTAGCGTTGGAAACAAATCTAGCCATGGCCCGTAGTCAGAGTCAGATCCCTTGGCTTTCTCGTACTTGAGCTTTTCGCACAAAGTCTCCCAGTCTTCACCGACAATACATGCTTCCATAGGAGCCGTCACGATGTTGATAGAGTCTGACGACGTAGACTGGCTTCGCAGCGTATCTTTGTCGGCCGGTAACGCCATGTACCGATACGCGCCATTGCTGACAAGCTCCAAAGGCGTGGAGATGCCTTTCGCTTGACTCCATGCGAGGAAGGGTGCCAAATCAGTTCTCATTTTTTAATTACAGTGTATTCATGCGTGACAGATGAGTTCGACGCTACTATTCTCGGTTTCTTCAAACCGTACACGTTACACGTATCTCGGGTAGAGGAGACAGAGTCAGAAATTGGAACATGTCAACCATTGACAGCAGACAGCAGACAGCCCACAGTACTGGTACCATGGTACATGGTACAATAGTTTGGTGGGTGGAGGCGGGGGTGGCGGTGCGTGTCAGGGATGAAGGACGGCATGTTATCGGGGAAATGGGCCAATAGCGAGCAGACGGCATCAAAAGGGACGAAACACGAAAACACGTCACTCGCCCGTGGGCGGGACTGTGAATCACGGATCATTGGCTACAACGATTATATAAAAATACCGGTACATACTTGCTCTGAGAGAACCGGTTCGTAGCAGTAGAGAGTTGAAGCCTTCAGCTTACTGTAGGACCTACCCAGCATCCTTTCTTTTCTATTCTGGTTCAAATAGTCGTACACCAGAACCCAAAGGAGTAGTCCGGGTGCCTAGCTTCCATTTTATAGAACAAACTAGCTTAGTGTCGATTGTACCACCATGTCGTCGCTTCCTTTCTCCACCATTGCACTGCGTTTGATGTACAGCAATCGGTCTCGATGAACCGACGAAAGATAGGGGGCACCTTCAAACTTGATATAGTTCTTTGAGGATCCTTCGTTCCTACTCATTTCCAATTCACGTTTTACATACGGTTCCAAGACCCACTTCCGAGAAATCAAGAGGTATGAATCAGAATGAATGTCGGCCAAGTGGAGAATACCATCGTGCCGGAGTGCTCGGAATGTGTTCAGGAGAATCCGATCCACAAGCACCTTCATTTTAGCGTCTTCTTCTTTCTTGTTGTTGTCTTTAAATAGTACTGTTGATGCAATCGCCCGAAGTTTCGGGTTAATTTTGATTCCCTTGTACGGAAACATCAGTTTCTTTGCATGTGTTGCCTGCACCCCCAACAGGTGAATTAGTAACGCATCTCGGAAGACGAACTGTGGATCCAATGGCTCAACTTTTGCCTGGCAATGGCAATATAGAAGTTCCGCTTTGTAGTCCAAGTCACAGGTGCAGGACGTCCCAAAGATTCGCCATTCCCCAAGCATATCATCCATGGCCGGCAAGTGGCGCCGTGCCTTGACCTGGGACGTAATTTCGGGGCCCAACACTTTCAAATACCCCAATGCATTGAATTTTGTTGGATCTCTAGTCATGGATTCTTCCCTTTCGGCACAGGCTTTCCAGTGCCGTGCTTCTTCGTTGGGCCCGTCGATTCGTTCTACCAAACTTGCTTGGATTTCGCGTACCACAAAGGGCTCGTTGTAACCCCCACCATGTTCTCCTTGGATGGTGACACATTGAACTTTACCAAAAACCTTGACAATTTCACCGAGTCCTATATTATCGTTGGATCCGTATTCACCCGAATTGCCGTGGTCTAAAACCAACGATGGAAGATGGAAAATATCATTTTCCGTGTTGTTGGCCCACACCAAACAATCAATGAGGCCTGTCCCATCATCTAGGACGTACAGGATAGATTCATCGGCAGAACGAACCGTAGCATTCACAATGCACCCAACCAATACGCACTTTGAAACCGGCACATGCTGCTTGCCGTCCCCAGAAGACCAGCAATGAACACCGTTGACCAATTTCAAGTCGTTGATACCGGAAATCGTCATTGGAACATGGGCCCAGAAATTCGGTGCGATCCCTACAAGAAAAGGCTCTGCTCCTGTCCATCGGTGGTCTACTACACGTGCCGACGCATTGCTGAGATCACTGTCAGGCGGTATCGGCGGCATGTTTATTTATTGGTCCAGCATCGAGGCCGGAATGCTCCCGCAGACTCGACTCTCGTCTCCAACAATAATCACGGCTTGAAATTATTTAGAATAAAGAACAACCTGGGAGCAAAGATCAATGTACGGAATTCGCGGCGAGAAAGGCCTTAATAGTACATACAGTAGCTCACAGGTTCCCAAAAGTAAGTCGAGACAAGTATGGTAAGTTCATTGTCCAGCGATTTTGTTTTCCAGCGTTGCGTTTTGCGTTTTGGATGTCCTGTGTCCTGTTCTGGAGGGAGGTCACAACATATCCCAGATCCCAGCCACGAAAATGATTGTGGCAAACGCCTCTAGTAGTAGTAGGCGGCGACGGAACAGTGTGGTGCAGCGGATGTGTACGTAGCTGTAGTACTGCGGAGGTACACTAATGGCAGGAGCACTGTAGAGGCAAGGCCCGCAGTCGAGTGCGAGGTACGTACTCGTACGGGTAGAGTACGAGACCGTAGGAACCGTAGAAGAGGAGTTTTCGCACAATCGTGCGAAAAGAGCGCGGGCGCCAAGGGTACGTTTCTACCCGTAGGGGAAGGGTCTTTTCGGTCTGTGTTGTGGCGTACTACAGTAATATGGAGAGGATTTCAACGTTGGTACAGTATGAGTATGTACCAGGTTGTAGAACGGAAGAGGGGGGGAAACGTAAAGTGAGAATATTCCATAGTATACGATGGATTATCAGGCGTAGTTTTGTTTGGAGGATGGCAACAAATCGACAAGAAGAACAACACCAACGCAGCAACTAAATCGACAACAAGAACAACACCGACGCATAATTACTGACCGTTCTCGTCTCTCTATTCGTTTTCTCCCAGTTGAAGTGGCACTGTGACATGAACAAATGTCACCTTGTTCCACCGGTAAGGGACATCACTCACCCAAAATGGCCATTGACTTGTATTTTCCGCTTGAGGAAGGGAGATTATCAAGTTTCATATACCAGCCAAACAGAGGGAGCCGCGGTAGACGACCGACCCGGAAAGAAATCACTGTCAACAAAGATGCAGTGCTTTTATTTGAGACGTGTACGTTTTATCACGCTACGAAACCTATTAATGAGGAAACGGAGACGAAAGATCTTCCTCCTTGGTGCCTGTACTCCAAGACAGAAAATACAAATTTGAGTTTGTTATCTCACTTTATTGGAATATTTAACTTTAATGGAATATTATAATTTGACTGTGGGTTAACCAAGTGCGCTATCATAAATTAATGAGCTGAATGCTCTACTGATGAAATGAACTTTGGTTCATTTCTATTTTCTTGAATGTGTTGACATGTATTTCGATAGAAGTCCTTTGGCTTCTTACAGTTTCTTGGGGGATCATAGATCGTCTCCGAGAGTCTTAGAAAGTAACTTGGAGTCGTGTGTGATCCATTCGTGTGACATGTGCGGGTTTGCGTAATCGTGAACGCTGGTCGCGTCCGGCCGTCGTTCCGTGAACGTTCGATGTAGATATTCGAACAAGCGGGCCCCTCACTGGACTCGGAAGCTATCATACCGGTCGGTACGTATCTCGAATACGCTATGGAAAAAATATAATATACGTACTGTACCTGTAGTACATACGTACCGTACGGTAGGTTCCCCCCGTTCGCCCCCCCCCCCCACCGCGGCGTTCCCGCTGGGCGGGTCTTCTCTTTGCGTTGCTCCCGTGTTCCGAACCTGCCAAAAAATGTCTCTACCTAGCCCATACCGGTACGAGTACGCACGGTACCAGTACTCGTACCTCTATGGGTACCGGTCCTGTACGAAGACGAGACGTGTAGCGAGCGGGCCCCTCACTGGACACGGAAGCTACCGGTCGGTACGTATCTCGAATACAACTTTCTACTACTAGTCATTGTTCTAGTTAAAAAAGTATTGGTGTTTGTAATAATATGCAGGTTGCGTGGTATTCCAGAAATAGTGCGACACCATTTCATAAGCCCCCAAACCTTGGTAGGACTGCCCACGTCAAAATGCCATAAATAGATACCAACCTGGAACGAGCAAGAAACTTTCGTAAAACCATTTCAAAATTTTCGGTCGGTCGCGGTATGTGCGTGTGGGCGATCGATGGTCTATGGTCTATGGTCGATGGTCGATGGCTTCCCGCCAAATAAAATAACGAAAGACGAAAGTCAAACGAAAAACCTTCTCGCTTGCTAGTTGTTGCATTCATTCGTTCAATTCAAACAACCGCAAGTTTTCAGTCACCTTCATTTGTTGACCCTGATTGGAATCATTCATCATCATGTATGCTTTAGAAACAACAATAGCGGTCAATCAATCTGGAGATGCAAAATTGAAGTACGAAGCATCGCATTGGCAAGCTGATACGGCGTTCGTCGGCCGGCCCCTTGGGCCTTCTCAAAAGCGGCGCCACGAGGCGATTTCTGCCGTGGAACGTCGAAATGAGCCTTGGATGAAAAATCTGACTCTATCTTCCAAAGATTTGATATGGGGATCATGCAGCAACAAGGAGGAAGAATTCATGGAAGCTTTACATCCGAAGAGCTCTTCCGTTTCTCAGAGCTTCGGTTCCATGCCCTCGGACCCGCTAGCGAAGATGGCCGCCGCATTGTCATCCATAGCAGGGAATCATACGAGACTTTCAATGCCCACCAATGCTGGTAGCGACCTCTCGATCAAATGCAATCAACAGCAACAACATGGAGGCTTGCCACGGTTCCGGCAAGATAAAATCATGGATCATGGTGACGTCGAGCTCAAAATGCAAGAGTTTCAAACTTCGCTGCTGAGATCCATGTCTTCGGACAGTCTCCCTCCCTCTGCTCTAGAAATGCCTCAGCTGTCTTATTCACACAGCTTTGTTGCATCGCAGCGAGAGATCATGTCTCAGATAGTGCGAGATTCGGAGTCTCGTATTAGTCGTGATTCAGAGGACAACGCTTCCTTTTCTTTGGAACAAGGTGCTACCCACAGTGACACCGACGGTAGTTCTCAAATGGCACTTTCTGCTACAAGATTATTACGGTCACCGGAACCATCGCTCCCATTCCTAAAATATTCAGAAGAGACCCTGAATGGAATGGGTTCAAAGGTCCGGATTCACGACGAGGAACGGGTGTTTGCTGCCATGGACGAAGGGACGGCGAGCTTGATTCGGTGCGTGGGGTGCGTCAGACATATGATGGCGACCAGCGATATGAAACTCGTCTATTGCCCAGGCTGCAGTACTTTGACTCCATTTGGAATGGGACTCGTCTCAGCAGGCGGCACTACTAATGGGGCTGATGCCGAACCGCCAAAGTGGTGAAACACGAGGAGTCGTCGCCTCCTCCTCGAGGGGCGCTCCTGTAGCTCTGCCCGGACCAGCCTATTCTTGTTTGTCGCCTTGTGTCATTGGCACGTTGTCTTGTTCAACAGTGAGATCACTCTTACATAAGAGACACTAGCCAAATCTAGATTTATTCTAGTTTACTACTCCTAGTACTGCAGTCTACTACTTGCGCCTTCGTGCTGGTGATTCTAGCTATTGACTTTGACAAGTACTACTTGTTCTTGTTGGTTTGCCACCATTGGTCTTTCCGATACCACCAATGCTTCAACTTCCTTCCTGTCTGTTCGATAGCCCTGAACTTTCCACATGCTGCGCTGTGCTTCGTCGTACGTTTTATCTATCATCTCCACCATTTTTTATATTTCCTCACGTGAAGCCTGCTCTTTTAAGACTTGTTCTAGAAGAGTATCTTCGCGCTCATTCTTTTGGGCGGCTCTCGTCCTCAAGTAAATCCTCTACTACTAGTTGACTACTCCTATGTAGACTAATCTTCTCTTATCTCGCATCACATCCCACTCCTTCGCTAATCTTCGGGGTGTCACTCGGCTGCAACCATAAGCAATATGTAGACTGATAGTCTAAGAATACTAGTACTATAGTAGTAGTGCTGTAGTAGTAGGGGGTGGTGGGTGCGAAGCGACGTGGATCATCGAATAGCGTCTGGTGGAAATTCGCGGGGTTTTTAGTCCAGTTTGTCAAAGGCGGACCAAGTCGAACAATGTACCAGGTTGCTCGTTCCGCTACAGTACCAGGTACTCTACATGCACCGGTAGATCGTAGAACAGTACCAGTACGTTGCGAACGAGTCGAGTATGTACAGTACCAGGTACCGTACTGTACCGTTATGTATTGTTTTGCAGCCATAAAAAATCAAAACGTCGTTGCAGTTTGCAGTAGTCTATTATACCGGTATCACTTCGACGACGATGACATTTTCCCCTGTGGTGATGGCATTAGAGTTTGAATTCATTTCCGCCTACTTCTCACGTAGCCGAGAAACAATACACTACCAGGAGCCCTATATTCGTGTTGGAAGAATCAATCGCCATATCGACTCAAGATGCCGCCTGCTGGATACAAGCGGTCGAGAGCCTTGTGGGACGAAACGCGTCGGCCAGAGGCAACGCCTCTGGCCTACGTTCGTGCAATTATGTATGAATTGCAGCCCATTCGATTGTCCAAGACAAATCAACGTCAATTCGTCTTGTTTCTCAGAAAGGTTGCTTCTACTTTGATTGTCGTGCTTCGATCGATTCCTGGTGTGGTTGTGGCTATCTTCAAGTTTCTTCGAACCCTCAAACTACAACACTGGTTGGCGATCGGGGGAATTGTTCTGTATTACTATTTTGTTCGCTTCATGCACGAGTAAGTCTGACGGTGACAATCTTTAACTCGAAGAATGCTGAGAATATACCTGTGAAATCAGTTGCTGACTTCTGCCGTTGTTTACGTATGTATAGACTCTTGTTGGCTGGCCCGGTGATTGTTATCGCCACGGCTCTTTCGTTGATTTTCACTGTTGGTTTGGGCGATAATAAGGATCGAGACGGACTTTCGGCGTATGCGGTGTTCAATCGTGGTTTTGAGCGACTTCTTGGATCAGTCGATGCCGAAGCACTCATGGCTCAGCATGTCGGTGGAGGTTTAGGTGGTGGAGGCATGATGGGCGGTCTTCCTCCTCGGAATGAGGATGATGCTGAACGAGACCGTGGAGTGGCTCGACGCCGACGACCAAATCGAGCCAACCCAAACAACAATAACAATAACGACAATGAGAGAAACAACAACGACGCGGTGGCAAACGACAACAACAATAATCGACCGCGCAAGTCTGGAAAGAAGGCACGTCGGCGGGATTTGGAACAACGTCGTGAGATTCAAAACCAGCGAGAAGCAGCTGCCGCCCTCGGAATGCCAATGGGACATGAAGCCATGGAAGAACAAGTCGCCATGCAACGGTTGATCGAAGAGCACGTAGCCGCTGAGAATCGAAACGAGGAATGAGTGAGTACGAGACCACTCTCACCAGCACGATGGAACGTCCCTGCAGTACGTACACGCAGTCTACAACATTATTTGCTACTCCTGAACCAAATATGTTTAATCATAGTCTGCTAGTACCTCACTGTATGTAATGTAGATTATCAATAGATCGGTCCTTGACTACTAGCAACTGTACATACCAAATCTGACGTGCCCACCACAAGAGGAATATCCAGATACAACCTCACAGCATCCAGAAGGATAAGAATCATCATGCCATATCCACAACTCGAGACTAACGTGTCCCAAACTGTCAAGACTCTTGTCTGGTTTTTAGGGTCGTCAATGAATTCGTCAAACCGAAAGAACGCGGGAAACGACACGATGAAATAAATCCCATAGAATGCGGAACCAACCGTATACGCCATGTCTCGATCCTCAAAGGAATAATCGGGATACGCCGAGATTGTCAACGTCTCCATAAAGGCAGTAAAGTAAGAGAAACAAAGCACGACCGACACAAATAGCAACGTTCGCAAAAGTCCAGGTTGGTAGCCCGTCACCACTTTTCGAAGCATGGCATTGGAAAAGAAGTGGTATGTCGAGAAGTAAAAGTGCGTGGCGAAAAACATGGCTAGTGGGACGTTGTTGAGTCGGTGTGCAGGCATGGTATATTTCGCTTTCAAAACAGAGTAAAAGTCTATACCGTTGGCATCATCGTATCATCATCGGCCGGCGGGAGAAAAAGAGGAGAGTGAGAATCCAGTCGCAATGATTTGCATTCGTGAATTTTGGCGAATTTTCAAGAGATCGCCACATAAAAAATAATCTTACAATGGGTGTACCAGTAATTTCCAATAAAAGAGTACATTGCAAGCCAAACATTCGCCTTGAACGAATACCGCTGCAGGAGAGGCCTCGAGGCATCCGGGGAATCCGACCCAGCAGAAGGCAGCAAAATCGGCTGCAGAAGAAACGGCAAGGCCAAGCCAAGACAAACATAAATATAGGCCCACTTGTCGAAGGTTTCATACCAGCCGAAGGCGACAATGCACGCAAATGCCAGGATCCAAATCGGCGTGTAGGCCATGACAAATAATTCGTAGGCCCTTTTCGACGGTTCGAGAGCCAAGAAGCTCCCCCCAGTTTTGCTTTTTGATTGCATCACTACCAAACCAGCAATCCCTGCCAGCATAGAGCCAAGAATCATGACCATTTGAACAGCAACATCAATCATCGTCGGTTAATTCTTGATATTTCAAAGGTTGGGAAGCGACAATAGCATATGACTGCTGCTACTATTGTACCGGTAATGCTTCACCAGCATCCTGACGAATCCAGTCCTGCGCTCGTCGTTGAGGTTGAGGAGTGAGGAGGATTATTTCTTCTTTTGTGTCTTTTCGTCGTCATCGTTCGTCATTGCCACCGCATCGTCCGTCTCCGTACGTTTTTCATGTCGATCTGACACCTTATTTTAAAAATGACTTAAAAAATGATTTATGCGTGATTATTCGAATTTGCTATCGTCTTGCTATCGTTGTCGTTTATCCGAGAAATAAACGCGTTAAAAATGGTGATTTCGGAGATGACGTTTCTTGCGATCTTTATTTTTATGATTGGATCTTTAGTTCTATCTGTTCGCATCACTTCCACCATGTTCATGTCATTACCACCGGTACCTGGTACCAGGTACTGTTACAGTATCTTGTTCGTCAGTCTCAGTTCTAAATCCCCTCCCAGAAACACGTTGCAAGTACTGTATATCGTCGGTGTATACTTGTACTTGCACTTGTACAAGTACCCATCATCATGTCATATGGATACAACGGAAAAGTCCGCTCGTCGCGATTCTATGGTGAATATCATGGCCACAAAGTCCGAGATTTAGAAACGTTGTACCCGGCACTTCGAGCAAGTTGCGATTCACTGATTTGGACCGCTGGAGACTCAAGTCTTGATAACAAGTACTGGTTCCGTGATCATCGACCTAGCGTCGGGGCGCACGCAAGCGTATTGGAGCCTCCTATAAGCATTGCCGATATTACCTACTGGCTGAACTACCTTTGCGAAGAACGGGTTCCGGTGCTGGCTAATTATACTAGCAACAATCCCACCAAGCGAGCAGCAATCAACACTGCAGTGGAGGCTACTACCTTGAACGAGCGAAGCTTTCGGTTGCGTCCCCAGGACATATTTTTACGAGACAATATTCGGGAATCGGATGTCTTGGTGGTGAGCGTGGGGGGGAATGATGTTGCCTTGGCGCCTTTACCCTGCACAATTTTGTCCATTTTGAGTTTGACATGTTTGCCCTCCAGCTGTATAGAACGAAGCTGTGTCGCAACGAAAGTTCCTGTGAGTTACTGACCAGTGACAATGAGAGTGTAACTATTATGGTTAGAGAGGTATCTTGCTCACTAAAATTGTTCTGTACCGGTACTATTACCCTTGAAAAGGTGGACGACTGCTGCTGCGGGTGTGGTGCCTCACTGCTTTCCTGTGGCGGTGCATGTCCTCCTTGTTTAGGATATATGGCTCATCTATTTGGAACTCGAGTAGAGAAATATATTGAACGACTCACTGCCAAAAACAAGCCAAAAAAGATCCTTGTCTGTATGATTTACTATCTCGATGAAAGGACAACACCTGGCTCTTGGGCTGGGCCAGCCTTGTCAGTGTTGGGATACAACGACAATCCAGAAAAGCTTCAGCTGGTCATTCGCAAGCTCTTTACAGAAGCAACATGGTGAGTTCTAGCTACGAAGATACATGGTACCACCAGTTGCAATGATGTGTGATATGTAATCTCATATTTTTGTCGTCAACATGCATACTTAGCAAAATTTCAATCCCGGGAACTGAAGTTATCCCGGTTCCTCTTTTTAATGCATTGGACGGCAAAACTCCGAACGACTATGTTGCTCGAGTGGAGCCATCCTCTCAAGGTGGCCGAAAAGTGGCAGAATATTTGTTGGATGTGATAGAAGGTCGTTCTCCCAGCCAGCACTATGGATCGGTACTACCGGCGACTTCGCAACCGATCGAATCCCAATACATGGGAGGAAGATGAGTATTTGCCTTTGCACTAGTTGTACTTTTGAATACCCAATACAAGGTTGCGATTCAGACTTAGGGCAATTGCAGACTACCAAGACTACTCGTAGTAATACTAGAGTATATTACTATTTGCAAGTATGATACGTCGATGGCACGTCTTACAAACAAGTCGACCTTCGGCTGTTGGATACAGTGATATTGTTTGCTTGCCACACATCTTACACGCAATTCCGCCCACTGATAGTGCTGGTGGATTCGTACTTGAAGAATCTGCCGACCTTTTCAATTGCAAGGATTGTTCTTTTACAGCCGATTCGTTCGCGGGCCCGGTATCCCTTAAAGGCAAAGTATTGTTGTGTTCCCCATTTATTAGCTGGTGCCGCGAGATGGAGAGATCTACGGCCTTTCCCAATGCCGCTTGAAAAGCGGCCTGCCAAGACGAAGTCAAACACATGCCTTTGCCACCACCAACTTGCTCGCAGTCGAGACATCCATCAATACTCGACAGGTGAAGAGGAGGAGGAGGGAGGTCATCACACATTGGATTCTTTGACCTTTCTCCCAAGATAACCGTCGTTTGGTCTGCTGCACTAGAAGTACTAGTTTCGTCACCCGTCTGCAATTTCTCATCGGTCTCATCGGCAGCCCGTAATAGTAGTGCTATGCATTTCGTCCAGTCGGCCACTCCGCCAGCCACCGCATCCCATCGAGCGACGCTCTCACGCTCGTGTTCTTGCCGTGGACAAATTTCTTGTGCCACTTGCAGTGGTGTTCGCGACGAGGAATCTTTGGCTTGCAGAGCTACCTGGAGTTGACGTCGTGCCGAAAGTTCTTCCAAAAGAAGTTGTATGGCCAAATAGCGACCCCCCGCCGAGGCTTTGTGCAAAGGAGTTTTCAGGTCTCCAAACGATGTATCTTGTGCAAGAAGATTGCAGTTTTTCTCTTGAATTAATAGCCGAATGGTAGCCGTGGCACCAGAAAAGGCGGCGCGGTGCAATGGTGTCGAACTTTGATTTCGTTTTCTTGTCGCGCTATTAGTAGCAGCAGCAGAATCACCACCGTCTACTGGATGGTCATTCGTACCGGAATTATTTTCACTGCTGGCATCCACAATCTCGCCATTGACATCGGCCCCGAGTTTCAATAGTAGAGATGTCGCGGCAACATGATTGTGTTGCGCTGCCAAGTGCAGCGGAGTGTATCCTGCTTCATCTGGTCGGTTCCAGACGTCCGGGGTGGTGATACCAGAAGAGTATGGCCGCTTATAATTGCGATGAATCAACGAGTGCACATCCCCGAATTCCGCCGCTGTGAAGGAGGAGAGAGACCAAGGCAGATTTTTACAGGGACACGTTCTTTTCTCGGAAGGAGTACCCGTAGTAGACGATGTCATGCGTTTGGACAGCTGTGTGTTTTAGAAAGCGAATGAAAGTGAATCAATCGTACATCGTAGTGTACAGACACCCTCTCTACTACTAGCTAGTAGAGCAGAGAGGTTATTATTGGAAGCCCCAGTACATGCCGCCGGCGTACCTGGTACATACGTACCGCTAAACCTGGTAGAGAGACATACTCGTACGAGTATTTACGTATTTACCGTGGTAAATCTACCGCCTTCATTCATTCATTCACCCGCATGTGTTTGACTCAAAGGATTCTAGTTCGAGTGGTCGGATGGGTCGGACTACGAATCTCACGCACGCACCACGCACCACCACATCTTTTCAGCAATCAGCAAAAGCAAGGCAAAAGCACCGCATGCGCATCGCTGCCCGCCGCGCTCCGCGACGATCGACGATGACGACGGAAAATCAAAATCCGAAACCGTTGTTACAAATAATAATTTATTTCGGTAACCGCATGAACGACCTCAACGGCATGAAGAGGCAAAACACAAGAGACGAAGACTCATCATCATGCCCTCGTCATGTACTACATTCTCGCTACAAGTAAAGTTGGGTTATGGATGTGACAGCTCGGTGGAAGAGACGCTGAACAAAGCGTGCCAAGTGGCAATTTCTCCGCCAACGACTGCCAGTCTAGTGGGCAGCCTCGCATCCAGCTTTTTCAGTTCCTCGACAGCGTCAAAATCGTCTGGGGAGTCGTCGTCTTCCAACCATAACCATGATCGATTCTTTGTGGCGTCAGCGTCTCATGTCGAGATGTCCATTGATGAACGCAAGCAATCTACTGCTCTGGTGGCTGTCCTGATCCCTCCAAAACTGATTGATGAGATTCTAGAAAAGTATACTTCGACAACGAAAATACATGCCTCTGGTTCCTGTTTCTGGATCAAGAACGCTGCTGCTACCAAACTATCAAAGGATTTACTTCCGTCCATACACATATCGCTGCTCAAAAGTCAGATTCGAGGCATCATACGAACAAGTATCGCGGCGGAAGACAACGCTCCCGCGGAATTTGTCTTGCTAGAGTTGCCTGCCAAGGACATGCTAATTGAAAATGTGCTCCAAGCAGCCAATGGACAAGCATTGAATGCAGATGCAACGGCAGTGCTCAAAATATTACCCCTTTCCAGTGTGCAATTTGAACTTCCAGCGGCGGCAGCTTCAGCACCTTCGGTGTCGTCTAGTTGGTTGAAGTCTCCGCCGCCATCAACGACACAAAGCAATTCATCAAGACATCCTTTAATACCGACCTGCGCTGTGTGTTTACATCGGATTGATCCAGTGCGTTTGGGGCTTCCACCGCCCGCCATTGAACATCTATGTAGCAAATTCTGTCCTCCACCCAACCTGATCAGTTGGGCATCCGAACAGGAACAGACCTGTTCCAAGCAACGATTTTTACAGCCGTGGTCCAAGGGAGCCCGGTGTCGAGCCTGTCGAGTGATTCAACAGTACTGGGATCATCATATTAATCATGGTGTGGGGCTTGGCTCCGATTTGGGGGACGAAGACGAGGCTGCTGCGAGTTTGTATTGTCTCCAATGCTCCATGCACAAAACACTTTGGGTGTGCCTCACTTGTGGGTACGTGGGATGCGGTCGATATTCCAACCGACATTCCGTCCAGCATTTTCAGGATACCCAGCATCCATATAGTCTGGAATTGGCAACGCTTCGAATATGGGATTATGTTTCCGAGGATCGTTTTGCCCATCGCGTCGACCTCCTCGAATGCCCCAGCAGTCCACCCTTGACACAACCCTGGATGCCCCGACCGCATTCCGATCGAGCATCCTATCATCCAGCACCTGCTTCCATGGCCTACTCGACCCCCATGGCCATGTATGCGTCACACGAGAAATCTCCCAAAAAGGCCACCATGATTGGAGAAGAATATGAGGCGTTGCTTCAGAGTGCGCTGGAAGATCAAGCCCAGCACTACGAAGGAGAAATCGCTCATCTACGAGCCGAACTGACAACATCCTTGGTGGATTATACGACTTTATCGCCCAAAGAACAAGCTGAAATGGAAGAACTACAAACCGATATTTCCAAATTGCGATCGGAAATCGAAGCTGCCTGTCGCGACTTGTTGGATGCTCAAGCTCAAGAGGCAGGTCATCGTGCCACTTCTCAGCAGCTCTTGCAGGAGCAACAGGAGGCGAATACTCTGATTCAAAAGATTGAACGAGAGGCACGCCAAGAAGCTCAACAGGGGAAACTACAAGTGGAGGATTTAGAGCAACAGATTCGGGATCTAAGTACCAATCTGAAAATGAGACAACAGTTTTCGCAAAGTGAAGAATTGAACGAAGCACAAATCTTTGGGACGAATGAAACCCCGAGTAGTAACAAGAACTCTGGAAAACGAGGCAAGAAGAAAGGACGCTTCTTCCGAAAATGAAGTCATTAGCTTTTCGACGAGTCAGTCGAGTCACTTTCTCCTGGCCATGTTATTCCGTTCTAGAGCTAGCTGCAAGTACCATGTCAAAGCAAGAGCTCTTGGCCTTGTTGGGGCGTTCTCTACCGGTAGACTGGGCTCCGAAACTCTGACACGTACGAGCACAGGGGCCTGACCGACTAACTCACTCACTCTGAGCCTACAGTCACGCTTACGCAAATCAACCCAGGATGTCGCCTCATGGACGAATGGAACAACGGCGAACTATAGAATGGGGTGAATTGAAACATGTAATTATACAGGTTACATTACGCATAATACTAGGGACCCTATGGATAGACTGGAGACTTATGTTGTCTCTTTCAGCTTGCAGTCATTCATTCTTTCTTTCTTGATGGATTCCCTTCCAGTTTCGTTCCAGCCCAAGTCAAGGCGCAGAATAGTAGACACCAAGAGGCATGGTATTGGTGCAACTGAAAGGTTCGAATGTACTGATCTACAGTACTCGTACGTGCAACATCGGTACGATCGAAACAAGTAAAGTACCCCCACCCCCGCCGGCAGAGGACCGCAACTATTAGTGTTGTTGTTCTGCCAAGGCCTTGGCCAAATTCAGAAAAGACTCCCTTAATTTCGTCTCGCAAGTCTTTCGCAACTTTTTTGTTCTAAAACACCGAGTAATACAGTTGAGACTGTCATACTTTCTTCGGTACTCAATGACCGCCTCAAACGCTTCGGTGTAAGCTTGTACTGCCCCGACGCGAAAGGAATCCGAGGAGGTCCCACTTTCTTCAATGATTTGTTTCACCTCCCGGGCCGCGCGACTGGCCGGTGTTTCATCTCTTCGCCCCGCTGTTTGTACCCCGAAACAAGCGTCCAAGACGTTGCCATGAGCCAGGGCCATGAACGCCAAGGAAATGTCTTTGTTTTGAGCAGCAGTCTGTCCAGCAGACTTCGACGCCCCACCCAACAGGACGAGGTATCCGTGGGCGACAGTTTCACTTATCGACATCATGCACTCAGCATCGTATAGTTTATGAAGGGTCCGGTTTTCCTGTAACAAGGCGTCGGCGGAAGACATGGTGAAATTGTGAATTGGGTGAACCACAGCGGCGAGATACGAGGCGTCGACACGTCCAGCGGCGGAAGAGTTCAGCAGACGATGAGAAATTTTCTGGTTGTTTTGTTCGAGGAGTGACTGACCAACCGCAAGTAGCGAGGTAGACACTCAAAAAGGATAGAAGTTGGTGGAATGGATAGGTTGCTGCACTATCTATACGAGTACTGTTGTTGGCACCTCTTTCGTGTCAACACCAATTATCAGTAACGAAATAATAATGAAAACGAAGGGTTTTGCGAGCGCGAGGGTGCAGAACGAACGATGGATGTTTTTTAGCGAGGCAATCTTGTCTTTCCCGCCCGCGCGCTCGCCCGCGATGAGGAGTCTGCTTGGTACTATACGGTACCTGGTACGGTACCTGCTGCTGGTACCTGGTACCACCAGGTACAGTACCAGGTACTGGCAGGTACCGGTACGCAGCAGCTACTACTACTGTACGAGTACTGAACTGATGATGACGATGACCCGAGTTCGCAAAATAATTGGTTCGCTACACCGCGCAAATGCGCGGAGAAAGCGGAAAAAGGTGAAACATATTTTTGTGGCCCCGCTGCTCTTGCGCAAAGCGGTATAGTCCGTCATGTCGTGCTCCTGGAGACGTAGACGAGAAATTTAGATATAGGATATTACGTAAGTGACCAATTTAGCCATGATATCCCACTACAAGAAGTGGCGAATCAGCACGAAGAAAAAAGACGCAATAGACGATGCCAAGGGGAATCCAATCATCAAAGCATTGGGGCATAACAGTGGGATCCAGGTCGAAGGGGCGGGGGCATCATTCGTCCCACAGCCACTGCGGCCCCAGCCGGCACCAACAGCACCCACACAACGTTTTCCGCCAAGAACGTTGCCTCCACCACCGCCGTTGCCACTACCACAAACACAGCCACAACATTTTCCTGTCCCGATGATTCCAGCACCAATCATCTTTCCTCTACCCACATTTGCCATAGGACCAACTGATGATCGAAAACGCAAGCGAAAAATTTGTCAGCATTGTTCCTCGCCCAATTGCAGGCGTCCCTGGAACAGGAAGGGTGTGTGCAATGAGTTTATGAAATAATTGCTATCGCTGTCGCGTGATATTGTATGAAATAATGTCTATTACTAGCGCTATCGCGTGATATTGTATGAAATAATGTCGATTACTAGCGCTATCGCGTGATATTGTATGAAATAATGTCTATTACTAGCGCTGTCGCGTGATATTGTATGAAATAATGTCGATTACTAGCGCTATCGTGTGAAATAATGGCATAAAATATTGTATGAAATAATGTCTATTACTAGCGCTATCGCGTGATCTATTGTATGAAATAATGTCTATTACTAGCGCTATCGCGTGATATTGTATGAAATAATGTCTATTACTAGCGCTATCGCGTGATATTGTATGAAATAATGTCTATTACTAGCGCTATCGCGTGATATTGTATGAAATAATGTCTATTACTAGCGCTATCGCGTGATATTGTATGAAATAATGTCTATTACTAGCGCTATCGCTTGATATTGTATGAAATAATGTCTATTACTAGCGCTATCGCGTGATCTATTGCATGAAATATTGTATATTACTAGCGCTATCGCTTGATATTGTATGAAATAATGTCTATTACTAGCGCTATCGCGTGATATTGTATGAAATAATGTCTATTACTAGCGCTATCGCGTGATATTGTATGAAACAATGTCTATTACTAGCGCTATCGCGTGATATTGTATGAAATAATGTCTATTACTAGCGCTATCGCTTGATATTGTATGAAATAATGTCTATTACTAGCGCTATCGCGTGATATTGTATGAAATAATGTCTATTACTAGCGCTATCGCGTGATATTGTATGAAATAATGTATATTACTAGCGCTATCGCTTGAAATAATGGCATAAAATATTTTTCCTCGCGTGCTATCGCGTGAAAGATTTCTATTACGAGTGCCATCGCGAGAAATGGGTGTCGCCGGCAAGAATTTCAATAGGTTATGAGCCTGAAAAAAATTACGCGCGGAAATCAAGTTGTCGTCCAGGAACACGGAATTTTCGCCATAGTCTTCGAAAAGACCTATAAATAATAATAATAAATGAATATTTCCCCGCCCCGTACAAAAAGGATGAATGGTAGAAATAATGGCGAAAATTCCGTGCTGCTGCACGGCAACTTGATTTCCGCGCGTGAGCGCGGAAAAAAATATTTAGGCTCATAACCTATTGAAATTCTTGCCGGCGACGCCCCATTTCTCGCCAGAGTGCCACTCGTTTCACGCGATAGCACGCGCGGGAAAATATTTTATGCCATTATTTCACGCGATAGCGCTAGTAATAGACATTATTTCATACAATATCACACGATAGCGCTAGTAATAGACATTATTTCATACAATATCACGCGATAGCGCTAGTAATAGACATTATTTCATACAATATCACGCGATAGCGCTAGTAATAGACATTATTTCATACAATATCACGCGATAGCGCTAGTAATAGACATTATGGCATGAATCACATCTATCGTCGTAGAAATAGAAATCTTTCACGCGATAGCACTACGGCCATCATGTTATGATATTTGGCTTCACGAGATAGCGCGTGGATTTTCGGTCATCGATCATCGGTCGTTCACAAACACAACAACATAATACGACAACTGCACAACCTCATCTTCCAGTAGTTGTATCTCGACCAATTCTCTCTCTCTCTTTCGGCAAATAAAATAGTGGTCTCTCTTTTCGGCAAATAAAATAGTGGTAAGTCAAATGAATTGTTGTTTGTAATAAAATACGGCGTCTTTTTGTTTCGAGACAAAACGACGTGGGGGAGGCGTGAAAGCCTACGTGGAATGAATGAATGTGTCATGTGTCACTAACTTTGTGTTTATTTTATTCATTGCAGCGCCCTGTTTTATTGAACGGACGTTTGCAATTTTTATTACTACAGATTTGGCACAGCTTCCGCTGGCGCTTGCGTTCTTGTGGTTGCAGTGGTTGTGGTTGCGGTGCCCAGTACTCGTAGAACATAGGTGGAGGAAATGCAGGCATCTGGACTGCAGGCTGAGGTTGAGGTGGCTGGCCTATTGGCCGTTTGGGTGCTACGGGCTCGACTACCGACTCGACTACCGGCTGGACCGCTTGAGCAACAAGTGGCTCTACGACGAATGGCGTTTCATCCACGGCGACTCCCTTGTTGTGGGACAATGCTTTGATGACGGCGCTCTGCTTCGCCTCATCAATGTTGGCTTTCTTCTGCGATGAAATGCGCCACCTCTTGTAGTGCATTATCAAGTGGTTGAGATATTTTGGGAATACTCTCACCTTGTCCTTCCTCGAAGTAGGAACAACGACATGCTCTTGGTTCCAGGACATTGTGATCTTGTGGAACGACTCCCGGTTTATGGGAGATCCATCGCCTAACATTTCTTCCAAGAGAGTCTTGAACAGTATCCTCTCCTCCTTGGTAGCAACTGGAGTATAAGGTACGTCCGTTGCCATAGATGCTGCAAGAAAGCGCAACTGCGGTGAAAGGAACTCACAGGCCTTTGCTTGCTGCCTCCCACAGTCCTCTAGCAATGGCACTATTCCAAAAGGCGACCGCTGCGTCGGTACGGCCTCATCGTAGGTAGGCCATCCTACGTACTTGGAGGATCCAAAGAGTTCGGAATAAAGCTGAGTAACTGAATCAACCAGCTCGCAGTCGTAGTGTTTGATATTCTTTGGAAAACCGGGACGGTTGGCTGCCGATGCCCTCCAATTCTTGCGGTGGTGATGCATGCGTAGCACTGCACAAGAGTACATAGGTCCTGCCCGCACCTGACCGAATGACCTCGTATATTGAGAGTGCGCGGATTCTGCAGCACCGGTCCCCCGAAGACAACGCCAAAGGATCAAACCGTCCTTGTCTCGCTTGATCTGGTCGTCGGCGTCGTAATAAGGTATGTACATCGGTAGCCCGGGTGGATCGGATAGTTCGCCTCGCAGCAATGCCTCTAACACTTTTGTCGCCATATCCCTGGCTCTTTCACCAAATAATGCCTTTCCAGTTTTAGAGTCCACTTTATCTTGGAAGTATTCAAACACTGCTTTTACTCGTGCATGCACGATCTTGGGAGGAGGAATCTTCCTCTTGACATGTATCCGAATATAGTCAAAGTTGTGGGCAACCTCTTCTTCCCAGGATTTCTTCTTGCGGTCTAGTACTGCCAGTACTGACCGCTTGTCGTCAAGGTCGTACATAAAGATGGCTTCACGGAGAGCGGAAAAATAGGCCGCCTTCCAATCGTGATGCACAGGTACGTGCACCCGATCCATAAGATGGAAAGGATCGCCAAGAACCCGGCGAATTGAGTCGTCCAGAGCTTCAACAATGGCATCTTGTTGGTTCGTGTGCGTCTTCTGCCGGACCAGCTTGTCTGCGTCTGCAATTAATGATGCTATCACAGCTCGGGCTTCAGCCTCTAAAGCAATTTGCTCTGCAGTGGCATTTCCAAGAGCATCTTCCAATGGATTATGCAGCAAGGAATTGTGGTGTCTCAGATCGTCAGTGTCGTTTTCGTCATCATCGGCGCCCACTGTACTTGAGTGTTGCATGACAGTATCATCCTCGAGCTCCTCATCACTTAATAGATTATCGAGTTCTTCGAGTGTACTCTTTGGAAGATTGATGTCGAATACTTCATCATCAACATCGTCGTCACAGTCATCACCGTCTTCGACTTCGCCAGAGAGTCGTGTGCCATCTTCTTGTTCATTCTCAGTGATTGCTTCTGGTAGGAGGTCCAACATTGCTGTATTGCCACCAGCAGACGGAAGCGGTCCCGATGCGTTTACGTTTGCGTCCTCTGCGCTCCGTAGGCGGAGACGACTATAATCCTCTACTATAATTAGAGGCTCGCCGGTGGCCTTTTGGGCATCTCCGAATGTTCGAAAATTACAGCTCTTGGAATGTCCTCGTTTGTGGGACTCTGCCCCGCACTTGCATCGCATTCTACCTGCCTGGGTGTAAATCAATCCACATTCGGGGCGGTAGATATGGGATATCTCAACCAGCACTCGCTTGTTTGATAGTGCGATGCCTGTCACGGTATTCCCAGACAGCTGGATTATTCTCCCGCTTGCTATGGGATCTGCGAAGACTCCACGAAATTTTGGACCGAGGACGGTCCCATCCCAGAATCTGCCGACGCAAGAAGTAATTCCAGTAGATCATTGTCAATTGCACTTCTCCATCCTATTTCGCAAGGAAATAAACTTCGTACACCTGGGTACTCGCGTTGGAGTTGATCCAATACCCCTGGGTGGTGGCTGTCGAAAGTGTACTGCGTGGGTGTCTTGGCATTACTCTGCTGACAGCGGAGGCAGTACCACTGGATTGGTGAATTCAAAATATAATTCCGCTTTATGCCGTAAACGAGCCTTGGCTCTCGGCCGTAAGCATTGTAGCCAACGCGGTCGTCCTTACCGCAAATGATGCAGCACGGCTTCCAGCCCGGAATCATTAGGTCTGGCCGCCATGTGAAGACATCGTAGCCAAAAAATTGTTTCCACGAATCCTTCAATTCATCTTGAGATAGTTTGTATGGCGGAACAAAATCCAGTAAGGCTGGTTGCCAGAGTATCCCGTTGCGTACCTCCTTGGTAGTAGCGGGAAGTTTATTGTGACGGGCGTTGATTCGATCCATCGTCTCGCGGAGAAGACCGGAGTGTTTCTTCGCATTCTGCTGGTGTTTTGGATTTACTGGTTCGTCTACTACCTCTACTGACTCATCGACTGCCTCAACTTCCCTGAATGGTGCTGTGTTACCCATATTAGAGTTATTATCAGCTGCTGCTGCTGCTGCTGCTGCGTCGTTGTCGTCGTCGTCGTCTTCCGTTGAAATATCAGCTGCTGCGCCCTTGGTGGTAAAGAAAGCAGTGATGGATAGAGCATTTCTTCGTGGAGGGCCCAGCGAGGCTGCCACAGAGGGGCGGCCAGAGCCTACTCGTTTCCCACCGTGGTTTTTGTTTGCTTTTGCCATTCGTTCTCGTCGTCGTACGAGTATGGAAATGAATGGTTATCATCATTGTTGTGGAGATAGAGAGACGGAATCCTTTGAGATGAAGCATTGGCAGCAGAAACCAGGCTGGAGCTAAATTTCTAGATTATGTTATTGACTTCACGTTTGTATGTCTAAATATTTCTATTATGTTTTCTTCTCTATCTAAATTTGTAGATTATGTTCCATCAGCATGGAATGGTGACCGAAATAATGACGACGACGACTCGGAATGTTCAACAAAAATGCGTGTTTCACACGACAGAAGCGACTGCAGGTCTTGTAAAAATGACCGACAAGAAAGGACCGATTGCACGACGACGCGACGACTCCATCATCCATCATCACAAGACGTAAGACATCTTCTTTCTTTCTTTCTTTCTTTCTTTGATCGATCCATCGACACTGGCGGCAACAAACCGAGACAAAAGGACCCAAACAATAGAAGCTTGATCACCTCTACTACAATACAAGCAACTCTGTCGATACTTGTATTCTCTACTTAGTACGAATACACAAGCAAACGACAAACGACGATGAAGATCCGGTGTTATAGCCCGTTGTTAGCTGCTCTCTTGGCGGCAAATAATTCGGTGGTCGAGGCACAAACCGAGTTAGGCGGCGGGGTCGTCACTAGAACGGATGTGGAATATATGGCGGACCTCACCTTGGACATTCGGGACATGCAGGATGTTATTGGCAACGAGGGTGGATCTGACGCGGCCTTGGCGATTTACCTGGATGGAAAGAACTCCGAACCCCAAATCGGCACGCGTTTCAAGTTGACAGAACTAAGCACGCGGTTAGCCTCGAATGGAGTCGACAAGGCGACTCCGCCATACTTGTTTCATCTCTATGGAATGGCAGAACGCGATGCTAGTCGACTCTCGGACAACTTGTCCTATGCCGACAACTATGTCCGAAGTGCGATCCTAGTGGGTCACAAACAAGCTCCCACGGCAGCGTTAGTATTGAACGTTTGGATGTATGCCGCTCATGTTCTCTTTCAAGGTTTGAATACTTGCCAAATGCTTTTGGAAGCGGATAACCCGTCGCAGTTTGATCTTGGCACGGCGGGCTTTGATGAATTCATTGCGCTCTGGATTGGTACTGGCTCAAACCCCGGATCCGAAAATGGCGACAGCCTCTACGCAATTTCCGAAGAAGCTTACAACTTGTTTGGCGGAGACCTCGACGAGTCGGAAACAAACACACGAATAAAGTCACTGTACCAAGAGGGTTCTGCGCAACTCAGTATTCCAGGAGTCTGTACCAAAGAACACCCCGAAAGTCCTCGCCTGATCTGGTCGATTGCCACTCAAATTATTAGTCAAATGACTGTGCCCTTGATTCGTCAATTGATTGTCGCGGTTCTCGAAAAAGATGTTAGAAAGACTGAAGTATTTGCCATGGCGGTGGTACCTCAAGCAGCTCAGTGCCGACCCAGTGCCTACAAGCGTCTTCGAGACTTTCTCCTTTCCGAAACCCCTAGATTTGACAAGACCAAGGTCATTCTACGAGACCTCCAAGATATTTACTCCTGCTTTGGATTGACTTGCGATGATATCGGAGATGTTGTCGATAAAAATGGTGTTGATATCCCGAATTGCATTGCAGCCAATCCGCGGTCCTCATTGGCTCAATATAACCCCAGTACGGATGTTCATTCGGTAAGTCGATTTCGTCATCCAGCAGGCAACGACTGCATTCTGTTACATTGTGTATAGTGCGGCTGGCTAACTCCTTGTTCTTTTTCTATGCATCTCTAGATTGCTCGCATGGATTTGGATATCTTGCAACTTCGAATCTTGACATCCTTGGGCTCGTTCAACTACGCCAAGCTTTGGTACCTGTATGGGCGCAATTCTCCAGTCGAACAAAAGAATGACAATGATCCGTATGAGTACTACTCCTTGGCGGATCTGGCGATAGCATCCTCTCGTCGGACTGCGGACCCATGGTATTCCGAGTTTGTACGATACCACAACAACAACAATTATGCTGACAAAATCGTTCGGGATACCTTGGAAGGAAACGGTAAATGGGACAGCTCCAAGTCGGTCGCTCAACGATCTGCTGTGATTACCGAAACTAGCTCCTTTATGATTTTGTACTTGCATTTGATTGCTCAAATCAACGATGCGGTGAATCTATGCAAGGGATTGGAGAGCCATGCAGAATACGATTTATCGCACCCGTGGGACGAAGTCGCAGCTCTCTTGATTGGATCCTTGGAGGGAACCCAAGAGGGAGGCTCCTCGGACGCGGAAGATGGCCAACTTTTATGGTCGCTCGGCAGTCGTCGTGCCTTTCAATTCCAAAGTATTAATAACGAAGGATATGCCAAAGTCAATTCGAGACTGGAGGATTTACTGTATGCTGGAAAGGGGGAAATTGATGCGATGGAATGTACATCATTTGAGAAGACGGTGGAACAAATCAAGTTGGTGACCATGGTGCCAATTATGCAAAGTGTCATGCGATATGCCCTTCAGAATGAACAACTATCTACGACGTCGGACAGTGCCGATCTGGCCTTGGGTGAAACCTTTGCCTTGGCCATTATCCCGATCATGGAGACCATTGATCCATCGGCTTCTGCCATTGTCCAAGAAAATATGATTTTCCAGAGTGGCATTCAACCTACAAGAGACGGTGCTCAGGCTGTCGCTGATGCCATCGGCAGCTTCGCGGTGGCATCCGGCCTGAGATGTGGTTTGCTCGGCTATACTCCTCAAGCCCAACCTTGTCGGTATCACGGTGGTTCGGCAGCACCAAATGTGGGCCCCGTCGTGTGGACTACTCTGGCCTCTGCTGCACTTTCGTTATTTTTCCTCTTGTAAACGATCCAACCCTTGGTCGCTCCTCCACTGTACGACTTGGCTCTTTCTAAATGGGGTTTCCAGAAAGCGCCTGTTCGCATTATAGTCATCATAATTCTTCTCTAGTAGTGTCATAGCCTGCCATTATATATTGTGTGTTTGATCAATGACCTCACCAATAGCAAATGTAGTAATCATTATAATTCATCGATAATGGTGCACTGGACTAGAGTATCCTGTCAATCGACTCGACCTTGACAGAAAATGGAAAAATTCCTTCCCCGAAGGTTTCCTTGGGATTGGGACTACCATCGGCTAGCTTGAGTGATAGCATGAGCCCCACTTCTTTCATCTCCTTGCAATCAAACTTATATTGGGATGCATCGGAAGGCGTCCGCGGTCCAAATGAGGGCGACAGCTGGTCGAATGGAATCTCCACGTCCTGCCATTCGCCGTCTGAGTTATTATTGTTGGTGGGAACATCCATTTGCCACGATGGATTCCTCGACATGGGTCCTCCACGACTACCATCGGTCATGAAGAATTTGTACGTCTTTCCATCTCCCTGTATTCGTAACCGTAAGCCTTTGCACGAAGAAAGGTCGATCGTCTCTGGAATTGCAGAACGGATCGATGCAAATCCGCCACCATTGGTATTGATGGTCCCTTTGAAATGCAGATATCCATCCTCCACAGTGTGCTCCGTGTGCGATTGACCCCCCATCACAGGATCATCCAATTTGTACCAACTTAAACTGTGGCTTGCCATCTGAACACAGTAGAGGTAAATACCGAATTTAGAGCAGGCGACGAAGCGTTTCCTTGATGAGAACCTAAAAGAACAAATTGCTAAAATCTCCAGCTCCACTTCTAGCTGGCGGCCGCCCACCTACCTTTAACGCAGAGACTGCATTACGCTCATTGGCCGCCCTATCATATTTCACCATTCGCATGGCCTGACCCATCTTCTTGAAGAATTCGAGGATCCCTCGTCGAGCAACGACAGTATCAAATAAACCAAGGAGGAGGATGCTTGCTAGCAGGGGTACACGTACGACGACGCGAAGAGAACTCTTGCTCGAATAACGAAGCATTGAATTCTCAAGAACGAATCATCAATTTGGAAACGCGACGCCCCCACAAGCAAGCAGAAGACTTAGCGCTTTCTCTGTCTTTTCAGTTGATTGCAAATTGCAACATCTTGATCGTCGTTCGTCTCGTCGCAATAAAAGTCGCAATTTGTTCGCGTCGTGCGTTGTACGTGTAGCGTGTCGTCCATCTGGCAAGAAAGTTGTTTCTCGACTCATTCGACCTCAAAGCACCTGTCGTCTCGCGTGTGAGAGCGCCCGGGGCCCGGGGCGGGCCCTGGCTGGCCCCTATTAATGGCCGCGGGGCCTGCCGTTCAGGTTTTGAACCCTGATCATTGAAGGCGTCACAAAAGCAGGCAGATACTGCAGCAGTGATGGTGGTGACGACCACGAGTAGAAGTATTGGTCTTCCCAAGGTCTTCCCGTTGCTTGTAACGTCACCAAATCAGCCAGACGCATTTCACTTGTCGTCAAGGCAGCGATCTCTCAACGCAACAGTACTGTATGCGAGTAAAGTAGGTGTAGGCACGATTGCTGTTGCTCATTTTCAAGTTTGGGTGGCTTTACCTAAAAACTAGAATCATCATCGATCGCCCTGTTGTGATTATTCCTTTTGACCTGGCATTGCATCATGTTGGAGGAAGCATTGAGTTCCACCACGTATTCGCCAGCGGAAGCTGCGCTGACATTCATCTCCTTTCTGGAGGTCGAGCTCGCAGCTGGAGGTGCTGCCGCCGAGTCTCGGTTCTTCAAGCTCTTCTCGATGCTTTGTGACCGAGTCTTTGGCGTCCTATCCATGGAAGAGGGCTTCAAACATCAGATCGGCGGCTGGTTATCGCGGCAAGCCAAATGGGAACGGCCGAACACGTCCGTATCATCACAAGGATACAGCCCGCACTACAGGATCCCACAGAGAAATGATTCGAGTTCCAACAATCGATCTGATCCTGTGATCAAATTGCTCGGAGCTCGCGCCATCACAAACTCAACAACGTCCAAAGACCAGCAGCAGCCGTTGACTTTGATCGAAGCCTTTGCAAAAGAAGCGGAACACCGACCGAATGTTCGGTATCCCTTTCCCTTTGAAGCTTTTCCCAAATCGACACAGGAGGCATGGATTGCTCTAATCGACGCTGCGTTGGGTGGGTCTACTGCATTGGAGAATCCACCAAGTGAGAACTTGACGCGTCTGCTAGGCTCTTTGTTCCGAGTCAAACCACTAGAGCAAATAGGTCTACGGCAATACCAACAAGCCAAGGCTCTACAGAAGGATAACCGGAGACCTCTGCAGCTCAGTCCTATGCAGTTCCAATCGAGATCTCCCATGTCTCCGCTCGCGACCCAGGGCTCTACCCCGACCAAGGAAAAGGATTCTCATCCAATGATCAACTTGAGCATGCTGGAATACTACCTGGTGGTATTTATTCGATATCCCCTGGCCCCTGCACCGTTGGAGACCCAGCCTACTCAAACCAAAACGGCGACGACGGCGACTCGTTCGGGCGTCACCTTACCCGCAGCGTCGAGACGAACGGAACCCTATGGCGAATTGGTGTACCATCAACTGTATCAAGAGTACATCAATTACTATGTCCCAAGCAAAGTGCCACAAGGACAATCGAATGGCTTTGCTCCCTTGCAACGACCATCGGAACTATTCATTCGCATTACAGTCAATCTGTGGATGGAAGGCCAAAATTCGCTATGGCCCACAGCCAAAGCTGTCAAGGACTTTCAGGAGCGTCGGGGCGCACAGACACCCGTGGATCTGAACACTTCCTTTGATCTTGTTAGGACCAAGTATGATCCGCCACCCTATCAAATATCACGTTCCTTGCACAAACTCGTTGCGAGAGCCGTATCCGACGGCGCAATTATGGACATGGCACAGGACATGTACGCGGGCTATCGAGGTGCCAATCCAGAGATTCTATGCCTCAGTCCTACCATGACGATTTTGCAGCTTCCATTCTTCAATTACATCCGAGGTGCTTTCCGTCATGCCTCGATCCATGTTCAACAGTCTCCGTTCTATGCCGCCTTGAATGATTGGCTTGTCTGGCTGGAGCCTTGGAACACTAGACATGGTGAGTAGAGTTGTCATTTTGAAGGGAACTATGCAAGTTTGAGTGTGCGTTCTCATCTTTCTTTCTTTTGGTAGAAAAAGGAAGAGTGCAAACGCAACGAATTATGAATTCCGTTTCTCGCACGCACGCTGGATCCACGACCCCTTCGTCCAGAGTCACCTATCCCAAAGCGACACAACGCAGCACCTACAAGGATTGCTGGGAACCCTACATTGCGTCCAACCTTCACCTGTATACGGTTCCACTTGCCCTCTTTTTGCGCCGGTCCCGGGAATTGGACTTTTCGCCTCGGGAAGATCAACGATCGCTCAACACGGTACAACGGGTCTTTCGAGTGTTTTCACCACAAGTTGTGGCATTCATCAACAAGCTGCTACAAAAAGAAGCTGGGTCCAAATGGTCATCGGTAGTGGCTCGTCATGAAAGCAACTTAGGTGTATTCGTACCCCCCAAGTGTGAGCGTGGATTGGCATCGTGTCAAGATGATATGCAAAATTTGCTCGAGGAAATGTACCTGCAGCATATGAAGAAAGTTGACAGCATGGACATTGTCGATCGCTCAATAGCTTTCATCGAAAGTTTTTTTGGAGGAGGCGCCTACGCTGGAGAAGAAAAGGAGCTTCGACTTGTCATTTCGAAAGCCAAGACTATTGTCACTTTCCCGAACGATTTCGATGTCATTCCGTCCAAATCTCGCTTAGCAAGCGACTCGCAAGATCGAAGTCTGGACAGCGATCGCACGGCTGACCGAGTTTCAACTGGATTTTTTTCGGATTCTGGACTCGAAAAGATTTCGACAGGCGCGACCAAGTGCAATCCTCTCGAAATTGGCTACTTCGGAGACCGAATGCTCAGCCGACCGGGTTCCCATGAGATTGCCTTGTTGATCCCATGGTTGGTGAATATTTCAAACTTCTTGAATTCTCGTCTTGGCCTCCAGGTTCGCAAGGAGGATGGCTTTGCCCGCGACGAGTCACTCATCCCAAAACGAGTCAATCTACGTTTTCTGGCCGACTATCGAAATCTTGTCTTTATGACTCTTTGCTATTGGCTTCTGAAATTCATTTGGGGTTGATGATGATGAAAAATCTAGCAGCAGGATCCATCTGAACTTGCATCAAATGGTAGAATTCCGCCTCGAGTAGGACCTACTGTAGCGATATACCGTACGTACCAGGGACGAGGACACTGTAGCGATATACAGTACATACCAGGGACGAGGACACCATTAGTTGAAGTTTCACTAAATCAAACGATAGGAACATTCTTCGAACACACCGGAACTGTAGAATACTGACAGTAGTCTCCCTCTCGATCTCTCAAAGCCTCTCTTTGTAATAATATACTTGTACTACTGACTCTCTATATAGTACCAACAACTAACAGCACATGGAGTGGAAAGAAATGCTACCAAGATACGTATGCCAGGTTCGTACGGTACTGGTAGACAGAATTCCAACGCGAAAACAATCCAAATCGCATGGCTCAACGCTTACGCTGAATAACATCTTCTGAAATAACGCGTTCGTTCGGTCAACGAGCCGATAATCAATAACGTCTGTCCACCCACCGAAAATGATACCGTCGGTACGTCATGCGTCTCGGATCCGATCCATCAACAACCATCAACACAACAACATCATCACCTCGCAGCTCGCAGCAGATTTCAACGCATCCACATAATACTTCCAGTGACAAAGCGATTGCTGACTCTGATCAAGGGAAGCGAGCCAGTCACCAGAAAGTAAAAAGGATATCAATTTATTAAGCAAATTATCATGGGAAGGAGTCGTCTCATCAGCCTGTTGGCCCTCCTATTTATCGGGTTGGTGCAGATTCAAGCGTTTACACAAAGCAGCGCTTTCGGGAAATTACCTACCTCTCAGGTTGCACCCACTAGCGTCGCCCCAAGTGGATGGGTTTCGCGAGGTGCAGCTGTCTCGCCCACAGCTATCTTTGGGAAAAAGGAAGCACGAGCACAGGGCAATGAAAGCAAAAGGAAAAAGGAAAGACCGAAGAAACAGAAGGACGACGTGATTGAGGTCGAGGCTGTCGTGCTCGAGAGTCTTCCGAATGCTATGTTTCGATGCACCATTGATGGAGCCCCAGAAACTCAACCACCTATCTTGGCGACAATCAGTGGAAAAATCCGCAAGAATTTTGTTAAGATTTTGGTCGGTGACAAAGTATTGATCGAATTGAGTCCCTATGATCTAACGAGAGGAAGAATTACATTCAGATACCGTTAAACATCGTCTACGGAAATGTCTTCTTGCTTCTATGGCTGTATCGCGCCAAGCAACAGCGTCTACAATAAAACCAAGCGGCGATGAGCTAGCAACACTTGGTAGGACTGAGGAAAAGCACTAAGAAGACATTATTTTGTCCGAAATCACACCATCAAAGGCCACGAACGAAGCCCGGAAAATAACGAGATAATCAATTTGCATTGCACTTTAAATTCAACGAAGTTACTATACTAGGAACACCCCTTTGCTCAACTACAGTACTGAATTATATTTCACCGAGACAGAGGATACCCTGGTACAGTACATACGTGTCATAATCATACAGCATAATATCTCTCTGCTATGACTAGTAGAGAGAGCAGAGCAACGACCGCAACAAGCAACAACTGCTGCAGAATAATCATCATCGCAAGGAATGGTGCTGGCGGAAGAGTTGCGTACAAGTATGTACCTGTACTGCTACCGGTACTGGTACAGTACCACTACTACAGTACCGGTAGGTACTTGTACCGTACCGGTACTGTACCGCTATGGACGCGTGGAACCATCTCGAGCCAAATGGAATCCGGAATCCGGAATCGAAATCGCATCCTCGACCTGGTACGTGTAGTCTAGTACTACAGCGGCAATAAGCGCTGCAAAACGCGCGATTTTTTGTTTCAGAAAATTCCCCGGATAGTCCTAGCTGCAACATGATATTTCGGACAATCCTTGTAGATTCATCAGTACTATCATCTCTCTAGAGGGAGTCGATTCAAGGCTGGTGGCTGCTGCTCATCGTCCTCGTCCTCGTCCTCGTCCTCGTCACTGACACCCATGCCAGAAGTATCGTAATTCCTTGCAGTCGCAACAGGATCGGCCATTCGTTGCATGACTAGAGAGGATACAACCCATCCGAGAGCCGAGTGAAAGAAAATTCGGGCGCGGGAGAGGTGTGCGCGGTCACACAGCTGCGCGGGATCGATAGTACATTCATTCATTCAACATGGACATCAAGACATCAGCGTCAAACTGCCGCCGCAAGAAACGGAGCTGTATCGATGTGCCTCCGGAACAAGTATCAGTATCCATACTGTACTGCACAAGTACTGGTACCGGTGTACCGGTACAGGACCTGGTACTTTACGAGTACAGTCACTATTGGTATTACTGTATTATTATTTGGTACCTGTACCAGGTACCAGTACAGTACTCGTACCGTACTTGGTTCTCTCTTGTTCCGCCGGAACCTAACACAAAACAGAAAACAAAATATCGATACTAGTGTCCATAAAATCATCTCTTTATTGAATGAATCATCCCAAGAGAAGCGAAACCCTTTTGCAGAGACAAAATGACGAGCTCCGACGATCTTGAAACGGAAGCGTCCCGTCTGCTCCCCAACGCGAGTAAAGGAGAATTCAGCGGCCGATCAATTGAGCAAGCTGAGATGGAAAAGACGACACACAACGACCCCGTCGCCAAGCAAGAAGATATTCATAATCTTTTTGGATCCACACGTATTCTGCACAATGTGATCGTCTCTCACTCCCAGGCACAATTATCTTCCTCCCTTCGCCGAGCGACGCAGACTCACCAGCAGAAAGGCGGCATGGTAAGACGCGGGAGCTCAAGTTTTGCAGAACAAGTCGCTACAAAGAAGAAATCTGCGGTTCTGTTCTTGGAGAAAGTCAAGCACAATTTCTTCGAGGACACCCGCCAACTTGCAGAAGGCACAATTCCTCAAAGCGTGGTGTTAGCGACGATCATTGGAACGGTTTGTGGGGTCGCTTGCTGGCTGTACTACTCGGTTCTTTTTTTCTGTTTGGATCTTGTCTGGGATAAAATTCCTGAGAAATTCATTGAAGGAAACTGGGAAGTCCACAACTACTGGCTATACATCCCAATTGCTTCGGGGATACTTTGTACGCTTGTTGGTTTGACTGTCGTCATCATGGGTGAGCCAGGAGACTTGCCGTACACCATCAGCAGAGTCCATCACCATGCGTATATTCCAATTGACCACGTCTTGCCGATGGTCTTTGCCAGTTTGTTCTCCATTTTGGCAGGTGGATCCTTGGGGCCAGAAGCTCCCTTGGTGGCGATCTGTGGTGCCATTGGAGGCTTTATCTCACGTCGGATCTTTCGCCAGGAACATGTCAATGTGGTTCGCAAGCACACTTTGATGGGCATGGCCGGCGCCCTTGGTGCCTTTTTTGGTGTACCATTAGGTGGAAGTCTCTTTGCTCTTGAAGTGTGCTCCCGGTTTGGTGTTGAATATTTCGAGCATTTGATTGAAAGTATCTTTTGCGGAGAAATCTGCCTCGTCGTCTTTCGGTCGCTGAGTGGGCTTTCAATCGCACCGATTTGGGACATGTCGAGCGAAAATGGAAGGATTTACGAAATTGAACCTTGGATAGTATTTGCTGGGGGTTTGATAGGATTGGTCGGCGCTTTCATGGCATATATTTTTGCCACATTCCACTGGTTTAACATGTCCATTTTCGCCAAGTTGCAGCTGCTTGACAACTCTCGGGCTGTGCAGAGAGCTTGGTTGGGAGGTTTCTTTGTAATTCTCATGGGAGTATTGTTCCCGCAAACGATGTTTTGGGGGGAAGAAGAAATCGATATCATTGCAAATCTGCGTCCTGCTAAGGAATTACCGAATATTTGGCCTACTACTGGATACACCGGGTACGAGATGGATTCCGCTTGGAGTTCCTTCGTTGTGGGCATGGCAAAGCTTGTCGCCATTTCGTTCACAGTCGCTGGTGGTCTCAGGGGTGGTTATATCTTCCCTCTCATGTTTGCGGGCTCTGCATTTGGCCGTACAATTTTCTGCTTCCTTCCCGACGTGATTCCTCTTCAAGTTTGTGTCCTGTGTATGGCGGCTGGTATAAACGTCGCAATCACTCGCACATCACTTGCATCGACATTGATCCTCGCTTTTTTGCCTGGTGAGCCGTGTGCTATCCCGCCAATTCTGATGGCATCCCTCTGCTCATTGTTTGCGACCGCCTATCTTCCTTTCATCAAGTCTCAAATCACAAGGAGTGACATCGATCACTCTCTGTACCACCACGAGGGTATGGTTGGGAAAGACCATGAAAAATTGGACTCCGACGATGAAGAAGAAGACGAACACTAGAATAGAGAGTGGTGATTTTACTCATAGCTACTGCATATATTCGCATGAAGATGATCCGTACGCTACTCATAGCTCCACTCTTCTACTCTAGTATTAGAGAGAGTATTCGTCTACTCGTAGCAGAGAGAGATGATGATGGCCATTTGCGTTGTTAGATACTTTAAACCTTGCAGTGTCTGAAGAGATACGGACAGAAGCCGACCAAAACAGACATATCGGTATGCCGCATCATCTCACTTCCCTCATCTGTAGATCGACGCGAATGTCTGTCAATATCCCAGTGTGGCTACAGTATCAATGGAGGCTACATACGACAAAAATAGATTGTCCGATCGCTTTTCCTTCCAAAGTATGATAGAGAATTATCTAGTCTCTTTCTAGTAGAGTACGAAAGCAAGTACTAAGCAAGTACAACCTTACCAGTAGTGAAGGAATGAAATATTCGTTCCTGCTCCTCTGCTGCTCTAGTCCCGGTATGTACCGCCGCCGGCACCACGGTAGCGGCAGCGTGAATCTAGTGTAAGCTCAGTGAATGTGTGAGTAAAGGCACCGCCAGTTCCCATTGTTCGCCCAGTATTGAATTCCAAAAGTCTGGGGAATGCGCATTTCGGATCGAAGCCAAGCCACATCACAACCTCATTCAAGTACGAAACATCTTCCGTCCATCTGGAACTGTCCAAGAGCATACTTTGATTTCCCAGTTGCTTTGCCAGTGCCGTCATTAAATCATTCGATCTTGAAATGTCCTTGATAACACGCTGGATTGGCTTGTTCGCACTTGCCTCAAAGTTGGAAATGTGTGAGGCTGCCTGCGCTTCAACATCAGAACGGAAGTTGAAGAGGTATCGAGAACATGGAAAGTGCGCCTGAAGAAACTTGGCGATCTTTGGAACATCTGAAACGGTCTGATTCCAAACAAGACGAATGGTCTTAAAACCGACAATTTCGTTTGCTTCTTCTGATTCGCTCAGCAGGCTACCATTGACAAACAATGGAGGGGTGATGGATTCAATCATTTTTTGAGAGACGCATGCGAGGGACCCCTCAGGAATGGGATTGCGGTACCAGGCTGATCCTCGTAGTGGAGCGTGACGGAACGGAGGCTCAAAAACCCTGTGCATCATAGTCCTTAAATGTTGAATGACATTGTTGCATTCACCGCTCATGCGCACTCCTGGAAGCAAATTCATCATGTAAGTCAGCGTCGTGGACGCGGATCTTCCAGTGGCGATGAGGATCAAGAAACGTCGCTGGCACGGTCGGCACATGGGGCTGGAATAGCACTTCGCGTGGGGACACCAATCTCGATGGATGGACAAAGAAAGTGGAGGAGGGTCCCTTGTGGAATGGATACTGTGTTCTTCTTGCAAATTGGTACAGGTAAACGAAGAAGACCAGCGATAGTTTGACAAAAGAGTGCCACAAGATAGGCAAATAATCATAATGGCCATCCCTACCCGGAATGTTGATGATGATGATGTATGCATCTTGCGAGGGTTCATTTTATATTTGGTTCAGGAGGGAATTGGATCCTTGCGATACTATTTTAAAATAGTTCCTTGACTTCTTGTGTGTACTCTTGAGATACAACGATCTACAGCTTGAAGAGACGGTTGTATTGCCTGAAATATGTATGCTATTGATTAGTTTGTTGATGCGAAAGATAATTGTGCCATTGTCGATGCTTCTGTTGTTTCGGAATTTGGATACGCTTCGCTTCCAGTCGCTTCATAATGACCGTATGTATGTTTGTATGTATGATGCATATGTAGGAATGGGTAGTGAGAGCGCTTTATCTCAACACTCCCTCTCCGCTAAGTTTGGTGCTGGAGGAGGGCGCTCTTCTACCTTGGCCGTTCGGTGTGGCTGGCTTTGGACATCATAGATCGCGCCGAGACTGAAAGAAATGCTGATGAATTTCCAGGTAGAATAAAGTTGATGCGGCAGTTTGGTTCGTCCAACTAGAGACACTCCGAGCCCCAAAGTGAGAATCAACATGGCGACGGTACCGTATGTGAAAACATTCCGTTCGAGTGCGGCTGTGGAAGTGCTATCCTGCTGGATGACCCATGCCTTGGAGGCATTCGCGATTTTGACTTACGTCAACGGATACCATGCTTGGGCTGTGGCAGCGAAAAAGAGGATTGAGTTGGAGGGTGGAGGGTCTGTACTGGGTGGTGAGTCCACAGCAACTGGAGCATCATCATTGACGGAAAGGTCGGAAGCGACACGTAGTTTTGGCGGGAGAGAGGATCAAAATCCCGTGGGATTTCGATTTCGTGGATTCAAAGTAAAATCCCGCGGGATTTCGAATTTCGCGGGATTGTCGTAACATTTCTACATACGGTCTCCTACTCTACCCGTACCGGTACGACTACGGACATCGTACACGACTGCGGGCCTTCCCTCTCCAGTGCTTCTGCCAGTACCTCCGCAGTACAGTACAACAGCTACGTACACATCCCCTGCACCACACTGTTCCGTCGCTAGCTAGGAGAGGCGTTAGCAACAATCAGATGATTTCGAATTTCGAGGACTTTTTCGAGGATCGAGGATCGAGGATGTCTTATTTTTTCTCTTCATCGTCATCTTCTTCGTCTTTCTTGTATTTCGTCTTGGTGCTGTATTCGAGATCGTGGAGTGGCTTGTAGGAGGAGTAAATCATTTTCTTTCATCATTTTTTTGGTATTCCGCCATTGTTATTCCACATCCATGAACATGAAAAGACCATCCTGTTTCATGGCTTCTAAGAGACTCATGGGTAATCATAGAATTCCCCTCTTGGTGTATTATGTCTCGGCTGTCGTCATTCTGGTGCCATCATCATCATTGGCTTCCATGGAGATGGGGCGAGCATCGGCGCTGAATCCATCACCCCTCGTTTCGACTGGAATTAAAAACCTTGGAAATACTTGCTATATGAATGCCCAATTGCAATGTGCCTGGCATATTCCACTGTTACGACAGCTGGCTATGGAAACGGAGCCGGTGGATCCATCGTCCCGAGGAAACAAAGAAGATGACGAGTCATCTAACAACACCGATGATGATGTTGATGTTGTTGTCACAACTAAAACTTCCACCGCAAAAGAAGAATCCGACGCCAAGATTGCTCTTCGAGAGTTATTTGCCGACATGAAACTTGCTGCTTCTCAACATTTACCTGCGGTTGCACCACGAAGCTTTTGCATGCGACTGGGTATACCGCCAATGGTCCAGCAGGATTCCCAAGAGTTTTGGAAGCTCTTATTGCCGGCTCTGGAGCAGGAGTCCATAACGGATCTTTACAAGGGATCTTTCGAAGGATATATCACTGCTTTAGATGGGTCCGGTAGAGAACGTCGGCGAGAGGAACTATTCCTTGACCTATCTCTCGACGTTGGAAAGAGGTAAGTGGATCGTGACGCAAATTATGCTTTGTCACCTCGTGGACTTGTCTTAAAAAAATCTTTTCTATTTAGTTCATCACTACTAGATTCCTTGAACGAGAGTTTCGGCGAACCCGAATTGCTAAGTGTCGCGGAAGGTAATGGGTGGAGGCCCGAAAAAGGTGCTGACAAGATCGACGCACACAAGGGCTCCTCATTGATTGTCCAAGGTCTCCCTCCGATTTTGCAGTTTCATTTGAAGCGTTTCACGTATGATTGGCAAACAGATAGTATGAACAAAGTCAATTCGCGGCTGATATTTCCTTCGGAGCTTGATCTGTCGACAATTTGCAAATCACCCAATGGTGAAGATACCACAGAGCTTGCTACGACCTATGACTTGCAATCCATTGTAATTCACATGGGGAAATATGGTATGGGCCATTATTATGCTTACGTTCGACCAGATATTTGCAGCGACACTTGGTACCGATTCAATGATGACATTGTCGAAAAAGTGAGCGAAGCGGAAGTTTTTGAGGACGCCTACGGAGGAGCAGCCGCTAGGGATGATTCGTCCCAAAAGGGGAAACATGGATCGGTCCTAGGGAGGCTTTTTCGGAGATTTGGAGGGCAGGGCGGCAACTCGTACGGATACGGTGGTAGTACAAGCAACGCCTACGTTGTACAATATGTCCGAAGAAGTGACCGACGGAAACTCTATCCTGAATAAAGCGACAAAATCCTGCACTACTACTACCACTCGTGATATAGACAAAATGACTACTTCGTACTGTAGACATTATGCTCGTTTTACGCAAAGATTTCTGGATATTCCTCCGGGCCAGTTGGCCAAATGTTCGTTGCCAATTGCTTCATATCCTCCGCCATGGGGGCAACAAATGTCATTCGTTCGCCTGTGACTGGATGATCGACTTCGAGCTGGTAGGCATGTAACAGCGGCCGTTGGATGCCATGGGATTTCAATAGTCGCTTGTTCCAATCAGCGATGCCGTAGACATCGTCGCCATAGATAGGCGTATGACGATCTTGCAAATGGACCCTGATTTGATGCGTCCGACCCGTTTCGATCCGAACTTGCACGACTGCTAGCTTGCTATCGAATGCTAGCGTATCAACAAAAGATAGAGCCCGTCGGCCCTTTTGTAACATTGTCGGCGAAAAGCGGTCCTTTGGAGCTGTGCCACTAGAGTCTTTGCGGTGGGGGTCAGGGACTACTCTCATTCGCTGACGGTGGATCGGGTGTCTGCCAATTGGCTTGTCAATAACCACTTTTCGTCCAGGGTTACCTACTGTGATTGCCATGTATGTTTTCTTGGTGGTCCGAGCAGCAAACGCCTCTGACAAGGTCGCGAGGGCTTGACTTGTTTTCGCCACGACTAGAACTCCTGTCGTTCCCTTATCCAACCGATGCACAATCCCAGGACGAAAGGAAAGAGTCTCGCCATCTGCTCCTGTAGGATCCTCCTTGGAGCCTGTCGACGAAGAAGTATCCGCATCCTTTCCGACAAAATCCCCACTGCCGTACGGACTTGTGGAGAGATAGTAAGCCAACGCATTCACCACGGTTCCATCCCAGTTTCCAGCAGCGGGATGGACCACCATACCTGCAGCCTTATTGAGAACAATCATGTATTCATCTTCATAGATGATATCGAGTGGCAGATTCTGTGGCTCAATCTCCAACGGCTTTTCTTCTCGTGGCACGGCCACCCGAAGAGTCGTCCCTGCCGCTACCTTGTGAGATTTTCGATTCAATACTGTCTCGTCTCCATCCTGGACGAGCCCGTCTTCGACCATAGTTCCGCATACAGATCTTGATAGTGTTGGTATCAAGGACGCAATCACTGCGTCAATTCTCTTATTGTGAAGCTCTGGGGGAACTACAAATTCTTGAACGGCGTCGGCGACTTGATCCTCGAACCGTCCGTCATCCACGTCGTCGTCGCCGCCGCCATCTTCATCACCATCGTCAGTGTCTGCGGCTGAACCAAGCTCATTTACCAAGGCAAGTTCTTGCAAGTCCATTTGTGCTTCAAACGCCTCCACCGCTTCCAAGTCAAAGAGAAGATTGGGTGGCGGTTTGGCAAATAACTTGGAGGAGGAGGAGGGCGCTAGGCGAAGGGTATTTTCATTATTGTGAAGGACATCCAACGGCGAGAAGGCAGCAACCTCATTGTTGCTGGGAACAAAAACAACTAGTAGCAACCACACCAGAGACCAACATGCTATCGTGTCGCACTGTTTCTGTATTCTTGCCATGCTAAATTACGTACTGTCCTGTTTTGGGTAGTATGGGGCAGAGGAGGATAGGGTCTGGATTTTCTTCTTTCTTCTGTCGTCGAGAGAATAAGCGAGAAGAAGGGCGATTCGATGGATATGATGTGATGTTGTGATACCGTTGTTCCGGTATTAGATGTGCTATGGTATCCATACCTCTGGTACTTGTACTGTACCGCTACACGTACTTGTACTGTACCGGCACCGGTATGTGAAATGCCGGTATCATGGGGGTGCGCTATGCGAGAAGTTGGGTCTGTTGGTTGTCATACCGCCACGTGGAGGACATCCATGCGCGCTGAACTCGCGAATGATTATTTTGTGAGCCAAAATCATTATTCATGAGCACCGTAAACTGGGGGCAGTGGCAAGAAACAGCAGTACAAATCGCACGTACCAGGTACGCCTTTATTATGGTGGGCGGCGGGTGGTGGGTGATGTCCTACGATGAGTAAGTATTATGTCATCATTATGATATCAACAAAATTCTTTCTTGTTCTCATCCTTCTCATAATAGTATTGCGACGAATACATGTTGACCATGTCAAAAGTGGCCCCTCTTTCACTGCCCCTGGCAATAACTGGCAACAACGGTACTGTACCATCGCTACCACCGTTGCCCAGCTCACCCAAGAGAACTCGGCTCTCAAGCAGGAAAATGATCTGTTGAAGCAGCGAAACAAAAAGTTGCTAGACGAGTTGACCTCCTTGAAGAAAAACACCGCAGGAAACAAGCGCAAGGCTTCTGGTGATGATACCACCACTGCGACTTCGACAACCTCCAACAAAAAGTGCAAGACTCTATCGCAGCTCAAGCAACTCTTTGAAAAGTGGCAAAAGAGCCTCAGCCGGGAATCTGCCAAACACCGAATCAAGGGTTGTTCGTATGAAGCGATCGCCAAAGAGACCACACCGTGGAGCCGGCAGCAGTTTCTTGAAATGTTCGAGGACAAGGGGGGAATTCAAATCCAACCCCCTGTGGAGAACAAACCCACCTCTACGATCACGATTTTGCGTTTTGATCTGGCGGCGTGCAAGGCTCTGTTCCAAGCTTCGGGTGTCGAACTAGCGGAGACGGGCTACACTGCTCAGTACTGGCGTTCTCGCAACGTCCAAAAGAGTTTCAAGTGGGGCGACGTTTCATCGGAGCTCACAGGCCTTGATGTGCACTACAACAAGTCCAAGCAGAGTCTTCAGCTTCACTTTCAGCTGAAAACTGAAGACTATTATTGGTAGGAGTGCAGAGAATAGAAACCTGAAACTCATCTATTATCGATGCATGCATGCATGCACTATTTTGGCATTGACGGTCGTTCCAAGAATGGTGTATGAAGGATCGCGACGAGCTTCCCATCAAACAAAGGTACAGGTTCTACTACTGTGGAAAATTGTACTGCGCCGCTGGAGCGCCGAATCATCATCATCAGCAGCAAAACATTCAAATCATCTAGTAGAAGTATGTGAGATATAAACTACTTGCACGTGTATCGTTTACTGCAATAATAGTAACCTATTGAGATTTGCTTTGTGATTTAAGTTTCGGTGCGCCTTTTCTTGCTCCTTTTCATCGTACCCCCTGTGTTCGAGTACTGCTTCTCTACAGCCGCTCGTTCCTTCTTCAACCGGTCCACTTTTTGTTTCAGTGGCGTCTTGCCGGAAGGATCATTTTGCTTGCCGTGCTCAATCTCTCGTCGACGGTTTTTCAAGTTGTCGACCTTAATCTTCTTCTTCTCGATACCGTGTTGCATTCTGCCGTATAAGTGCGAAGCCTTTCGACTCATCATTGTCTTGGCCAAGGCGTGAGCTTCCGCTTCTTCTTTTTGACGATGTTTGGCGGCTCGCTTCTTCTTCTCCGATGCATTCTTCTTGTCAGATAGATCTTCCTCCACTTCTTCCTCAGATTCGTCTTCATCCTCGTCGGCCTCCACTTCAGCAGATTCGTCCTCACTTGCCGCTTCCTCCATAATATCTGCGGCATCTTCCTCAGCATCCATAGCCTCGGACTCCAGGGGAAGAGACTCCCCATTTCGGAGGCGCTCAATATCCTCAGCATATGCTGGCTTGTATCCTTCCTCGTCGTGATCGACCCACGGGGAGAGGTGAGGTGGCAAGGTTTGACCGACCGCGTACTTAGCAATAGGCAGCAAAAACATAAAGTTCGAGCAGTCAAGAACCCACTGAGGCTGAACAAATTCTCTCGATTTCGGCAGCGAGTCGAAAGAAGCAGGTAGCTTGGGGCGATCGACAATATGATGCGTAATACTGGGATCATTCGCTGCAATCGGGCTATTTGGGCCTTCCCAGCCCACTTTGCCTCCATACGCGAGGCACACCAACTCGAGGTATCCACGGGGAACTTCGCGCGAGAGGAAAAAGGTCAACCCAGCAAACAAACGTCTACGCTTCACAGCTTCATCGTCGGCTGCCAAATCTCCACCTGGGATGGATATCCGGGCTTGGTCGTTCGCCATGCTCTCGAGTGCCGCCTTGAGAGGACCGGCAACGTCAACGTTGTCGTCTTCGTCGTCCTCTCCGTCGTCGCTATCTTCATTGATGCTATTCAGGGCAGCACCAACGCTTTTGATCAACTCTTTATCCTTCTTCTTTTCTTCCTTGGACTTTTTGGCGGCTGCTGGGGATTTTTCGGTGTCCTCCTCCACTTTCTCCGACACCACATTCGTGATTGCTCCGGTAGACGATTCCAAGGCATTTTTCAGATTACGAAGATTTGAACCAAGAATGTAGCTTGTACTTCCCTTCACTTCTCCATTTGCATCCAGGGATGGTAGAGGGTATCGAACTCCCAAATCGTTGTAGAGCTTGAACAAGACAAAATGCAGAAGCGTCTCATAGAATTCAAAGAAAGTAGTCATCACGCGGTAATCGACGTCTTCGGGCATGAATTGCGTGAAGGAGTGCGGGACAATCCAACGAATGGCTACACTTTGAATCGTCGCCTCCAAATAGACACCCTTGACAGAAATGAAAGATTTTGTCATGCATGCAGCAGTCGAGCAATAGGCGCCCCACGCTGAAGCCAATTGCTTTGCTTTGCTGATCACTTTGCTTTTGATTGAGGTAGTGCTTGGCAAAGCTGCGAAGAGGTAGACGAGAGTCAGCGCGTCATCCAGATCTGCAAGTGCATCCATAAATCGAGGATAGCGTTCTCGGACCAAGTGGTGCAATGTGTAGGTTGGGCAGATCGCATTCTTTCGTTGGGCTTCGTCCTTCTCGTTTCGCCCGGCTGATCGACGGATCTAAACCATGGTAAACAGAGAGGAACGCGGATGAGTATAATGATAATAACAGTGCTGTGAAAGTCAATATAATCAGACTAACCTTTTTCATGAAAGAGCGAAATTCACGGAACTTTTCCAAGATGGGCTCATGAGCGATAGCTCGGATATCCTTGATGTGGTAGAAAGTTTGCCCTTTCTTGTTCCCTGGCACCTTCCCCCTTGGTTCCCTTGGGTAAATCCCTTTCAGAATACAAAGACGACGAAAGTCCTTGATGGTAACCTGCAACATTTTCAGACACTTTGAACGGCCAACAAAAGTTGCCTCCAACCCAGCGTTGTTCCTTTTCTGCTTCTTTCCCATACGCGACAGCTTTCGCTTGGAGCCCATCTTTGAATGGCTTGCAGCCTTGATGGACTTCTTCTTCTCGCGGCCCTTTACTCGATTTCCCATCTTGCTGTCTTTCTCGATAAATCCAATGAATAAGATGCAATAAAAGAAGTCGATGCAACTACGACGGAAATAATGAAATGACAATGGACGGAGGGCTTCCGAGAATCCAGAAGTAGTAAAACAAAAACAAAAAGCCGCGAAAGAAAAATTCTTTGGGTGGAGGAACCGATATCAGGTTATGGGTACGTACCACCCAAGCAATTTGCTTCTTTTCGTCTGTCCATTATCAGTTTCGTTAAAAACCGGGTTCCTTCCACCCACCATGTCCACGCCAACGTGTGCCACGTGAAAGGGATCTTTGAAGACGAAAGATGATGACGACGGCCATCGATCCATGATGATGAGACGATGTCATGATGAAGATCGATCAATCGATCACTCGATCTCTCCATGACACGATCAAAGTAATGGCCGCGACAATACGATTGGTTTTTCAAATCACCACTGCGAAAACATTTTCCTTTGAACCTCCAAGATGAACCGAGTTATTTCTTCCTTGCTCATCGCCTTGGCCGCCCTGGCGAATGTGAACGCATTTGCACCGAGCAGCTCCAAGTCTGGTGTGCCATGTGTTAGGTCTTCCCCCCTTGCGCCGTCCTTCAACCAGCCAGCGGCTCTTCAACGGCAACGACAATCTGTGGCTCAAGTCCAGACGATGGGTCTTTTTGGCTTAGGTGCCCCCGAAATTGGTGTTATTTTGGTGGCAGCTGCCTTCCTGCTTGGACCTGAAAAGCTGGCGGAATTCGGAAAGGACGCCGGGAAGATTGCAGGTGAACTAAAGGAGGTTCCCAAGGAGTTCCAAAAGGGCATGGAAGAAGGAGAAGCACAAGCCAAGGCGGTCAAGCAAAAAATTGAAGCCGGGGAAGAAAAGAGCGAATAAATATCTGCCAAGTACTTTCGAAGAATCATCCTTGCAAGCAAAACGTTTCCATGGTTATATTATGATATATATCATCTCCTACTGCCTAAACCTATCCGATACACTTTACAAGAGTAAGGCATCGTAGTAATGCACCCCGCGTAACATTAGTGAATGAAACCATGATATAGGAGACTAGTTCTTCCTAGAGGTCAATCGACTCGGAGCTCTTTTACTCTCTATCTCTCTGGCCTCAAGTCGACGAATATTGCTTTGGCAGTACTACATATTCGTCTACAAGCTAGAGAGGGAAGAGTTGAATTCTTCAACAAATTTTCTTTCACAGAAAGGATGATACCTAGAGATGTTGCAGCAGGAGCATGCCACTCCGATCCCGTAAAAACATCTTGGGCGTATTGTGGATGCGATCCAATGGCAGCTGGCCATGTGTGTTCAACATGCCGTAGATGTAGCTTTCGCAAAAATCTATCGAGGTACACTCCTTCGTGCGCCGCCGCGGACACTCCTCTCCTACTTTGTAAACTCTCAGATGGATGGGCTTGGATACAATTCGACATGAGTGAGTGGAGCACGGACTCAAAGTATGGACCATTGTTGTGGTATCATCCCATTATCATTGTTTGTGAGAGTTATACCAGGTACTCCATGTTACAAGTTACAAGTAAGTAGACTATATGAATCATCATGCTCAGGGGTAAATAGGTCTTAATTTACCCCTGTCATCTGTCAGTACATAGCTACAGTACGAATATTCGTAGTCGTTTGAATCATCTATCTTGTGATCGTTTAGGTCCTTGCCTTTCCGACCTACACGTGGAATTGAGATGAGTAGTCAAATAAAAAGGACGTACTAGTATAAGGGGTGATCTGATCGTGATTCGCCCTGTACAGTGCAGTAAGTACCGGTACAGGTACGGTACATAGGCATCAGTCGGTCGAACCCCCAAGGGATTCAACCCGCCCACATACAACAGCTGACAGGCAAAAGTAGCAGGGCATTCATGCTGCTGGCCACCCTTTTCAGAACACATACTAAGTACCGGTACTGTATTGATCTATTCCCTCGACTTACTGTATTGGGCTCTCTCTCCACCTATCAATCCAGAAAACATGAAGAGTCCCTACAAACTTTGGCTAGCCACTTTGGCATTGATGTGTTGCAGTTGGAGCGCAGTTGCCTTTCTTGTACTTCGGCCGGTCTCCAACCATAGCATTCTGTTCCGAGTTTCGAAGTCCAATGTCAAACAAATGGGAGGCTATCGGCAAGCCGAAGCGACTGCAACTACCCACGCTGCCTTGACACGGCAGAGACGGTCCGTGGCCGCTGTTCAAACTCAAGGACTATTTGGTCTTGGGGGCCTCGAAATTGCCGTGATTTTGATTGTTGTCGCCTTTATCATTGGGCCTGAGAAATTAGGAAGTATGGTGGGTGGGATCAAGACTAGCTTGGATGACGTTCCTGATGAACTCAAGAAAATTCCTGAAGAATTTCAAAAGGGGTTGGAAGAAGGAGAAATAAACGCGAGGGCGCGGAATGCGAAAAAGATGGACCCGCCTCGCAAGAAAGAGGAGTAAAGTCACCAAAATTATATTGTATCGAGCTCTTGATGCATACGATGGATAATTCAAAGATCTTCCCCCTGGACGCACGGCGGTACCGGAATGGTATGAGTAAATTATGCATACCGCTACCTCCAACGGAATGCATCCTCGTATCCAACATGAATAATCCGAAGCTAAATCGCGTATCCTCAATAGGGATCCGGAAACACTCTAAAGGATAGTTCTTATGGTCTATTCCCCAACCTGACACAGTCTAGCTAGTCTACTCTACTAGTAGTAGCTACTACTGTAGTAGTAGAGTGGATAGATCTACGTGCACGTACCGATAGGCACAAGTCAAGACAAGCGGTTCGAGTTTTCCTCAGTCGAATGAATCATCCGATTGGATACATGCAAATACATCTACCGGTGCTTATGGTAAAGTACAGTATGAGCGTGCATTCGCCACTTTCCCGACACTGCCGACCAATGCGATATTCAAGATGCGATGTTGTTGACGATGACGATTCAAATAAAACCCACTTCCGAGTGCTTCCCTCTAGTCTACCGTCTACCATTATTCTAATACCGGTACTCCAATCGTCTCATTTCACGAACCGAGAATGAGGAGCACCATTCAAGTTTCGGTTCTACTGGCGTCGTTTCTTCTAAGCCTTGTCATTGGTGGTTGCCAACAACAAGTGCTGGCGCAGTCCGACGAAGCATATTACTCGTGGCCTCTCAACGACCAGCAATGTGAGCAAGCCATCGTGATATCGCCTGGGAATTCCGTGTCAGGGTCGACCGTCGGAGTCCTCGTAGATCAAGAACTTGATAATCAGATTGACCTGATTCAATGTGGAGATGCCGGGATCTTTGAAATCGGGACTCCTGGAGTTTGGATCACGTACGGAGCCGACACATCGCGGGTGATCCGCCTGTCGACATGTGCCGAAGAGACAAACTTTGCCAATCGGATCACGGTGTTTGCCGAGGAGGAAGAAGGGGTCTGCTCGTCACGCTCTTGTTTTACCAGCTCTGACGAAGACATGGATCCAGAGTGTCCCTATGGCAATTCTACTGTTCTGGAACTTTCTACCCGTGCTGGTGTGACATACGACGTGTATGTTCATAATCAAGATTCAGCACTTTCCGGGGAATTTGTTTTGACTATGGAGGATATTTCGCCACCACCAGATGGCACAACGTGTAATACAGCTGTAGAGCTACCGGTGAACGAAACCTTGCAAGGAACGACCGTGGGGGCGCCAATGACAGATGGTTTGCAATGCGACCAAAGTGAAAGTTCAGACGGAGGACCTCAGAATCCTGGCGTATTCTACTATATTTCTCCCGTGACGGGGGAAAAAGGGATCTCCCTTGCCCTGGGAGGAGCAGAGGTTCCATTTGAAATCAGGGTGTATACAGGAGCTTCCTGTGACGAACTAGAGTGTGTAAATATCGACACCAAGATTGAAGATTTGGTGATCTATGCTTCGTGGTTAGCGCAAGAAAACGAAGACTTTTATGTCTACGTTTCTGCAGCAAACTCTGGTGAAGACGATGTGACAGGTCGCTTCGGTATAGTCATGGCCCAAGAAGAGAGGCCGGAAGCTCCATCGTCTCCTACGCCTGTCGTGGTCTCAACCTTTTCGTTCATGAATGTGCTCGTTTTGACCTGGTTGTTCGCCATTTAAAAAACGAACAGCGATCCCATAACCAATACCCCACACCACCCGATCGGATATCTAATCTACTTTTTGAATGTTTCGAAAGGGACGAACATCGCGTCCTCACTTCTAGGCCTAGTAGATATAAACAGTGGGGGACCGCGCACAAGTTCCAAGTTCTACAATATAACCCTCTATAAAAAATCTGTGGGACGCTCCAATACATACTCTCTACTAGCCCTGTAAGGTCTGTAGTACCCACTCTCGCCATTGCACGTCATCTTTGTGGAGATTGCCTCTCGACACTTCTTCTTCGTTTTGGATCCAATTCAAATGGTGCTGCCAATAGTCACGAGTCACAACCTTCATAGCATCTTCATCGTCTCGTAACGCCAATCTGGATGTTGGAAGTTTCGTGATTTCTTGATTCTCAGCACTAGTAGCACTATTTGATGATGTCGTCGAGCGCGCAAAGCATGATGACAGGTACCATCGTCGTGACAGGAATTCGATGCGTTCATCTAGTAGTACCCAACCGGATCCCTGGAGCATGTCATACAGCTGAATGAGATTACGAGGCCGCGAATTAGTCGGTTGAAGAATCAGTTGTTGACAGTTTAAGCGGTCCAACTCCAAAACAGTATCAGAAGAAGCTTGCAAAATGCTGTCCATCACTTTCACCCCCATTCCAGCTATACACACTGCATCAGCCTCTCCGGGCTGCACTCCTCTCAAACCATCACTGAGACGGAAAGCTAGAGGCAAGGACGAGAGATTTGAAAGAGACTTGTTTGATGATACCATCGACGGACTCGCATCATTGTCACTGCTCAATAATACCTCTCGGATCTTGCCCAGCACTTGAAATCCTCCATTCTTCAAGGCATTTGGAGAGACATCCACTCCCAAAACACTGTCAAAGCGCCCAGAAAGGGCCAAGCCTACGGCCAAGAATCCATGATCGGTCCCCACGTCGGTAATGCTTCGAATGGAACGGGAATCATTCTGCTGGTGGTCTACCGCCAAATCGACCATGTGTCGAAACCGTTGCCAACTCCTGTCTCGTTTCGCCAGCATGGAAAATGCGTGAAATGCCCGTTCACGAGGATCCCCAGGCAGATCGGAAAGAGGAGAACGAGTGTTCAGCAATAATTTACTAGCTTGTCTGAACTCTGATCCATGACGGGCAAAATTCCTCGATCTGTACTGGTAGCATTGCACGAGTATCAACGACCGCGGACGACAGGGTCCATTCCAGGAATTGCGGAGGAATAATGCAGCATAGCATCTAGCTGATGACGCCACCAAATAAGCAAACATTGCAAGAAATGATTTCATCGTCTGTGGTCATCATATGGATAGACTGCATGGACCTTGAAATGCAGCCATCGTTCCATTGGTCGTCAAGAAGGAGAAAATGAATTCCGGTTTGCCTCGATATATACCGGTACTCCTACTACTACTAGAGGGTAGAGCATAGTGGTGTGATCGCATCAAACGCCGGCCTGCGCTGATACCGGTGCAGTACAGTACCGGTACTGCACTCGTACCAAGCTAGGATGACGGGTACAGGACCTGGTACATGTACCTGGTACAGTACCGGTACGGTTACTCGTATGGCGGCGCGAATGACTAACAACTACTCGTATGGGCGGGCGGGGAAGCAATAGTCATTTCGCCGAATGACTGTTTAAAAAAAAAGTGATTTCCACGTTTGTGATAAGCCCTTGTGAAGTTCGCCGTTCTTGGTACAAAAGCTACTTGTGAATTGTGCTGAAAGGACAGATGAGGACGAGAAGGCAGATGTTTCCGCTCGTGAAAACAACCCATCATGCCTACTAACTCCTGGAGAATGCATGCGTGTACGTCGTACAGGCAGCAACGCTCTCTACAAGAGAGTATGATAGAGAGAGAGCTAACGCGTTCTTGTACCAGGTACGAGTATGTACTCGAGCGAAGCGCGTCGCGAAAATAGCGATGGATACTCGCTGATTTGGTTTTTTTGGGACTGCTGGTGTTCGATGTTCATCATTCCTTCTCTCTACTAGTAGGGCTATCATTACAATTAAAATTTCGTGAATCGTTTCCTATTTCACCATCAATGAACAAGATGCGTTGTTCACTCCTCAAGAGCCTATTGCAATCCCTGGCCCATCAATGAGATTTTTGGTTTAACAGCGGTGTTCCAATTGACGCCGTCCTCTCCCTCTTCACTTCGATTTGCCTTTATTGTTGCGGATTGCACTGCTTGAGCGTTTGATTGAGTTGATCCCTCTTGGTTGATGCCTCCCAGAAATTTCCCAACGCGTGTTTCAAGGCCACATGATCCTCTTGTCCGTAACGCATCTTCCACTCCATCTGCTATTTTTGAAATCCTGACAGCGCTGGCCACCAAAAGTTTTTTTAGGGATATCCTCGGTGCTCCTTTTCTCGAAATCTCCAAACCGCCCGGCGTGTGTTTGAAGTCCACGAGCTAACAAATGTCCGTATCGCAGAGACCCCACAGTCGCACTACACAACAATCCCTGACACTGTTTCCACTCAGAGATTTTTAGGGATCGCCGTGGTGGCTCCTCACCTTTTTTCATTTAAACCTTCCGCCGTGTGTTTTAAATCCACGTGCTAACACATGTCCGTATCGCAGAGCCTCCACAGTCGTACCATTTGACAAGTCCTGACACTGTCTCCACTCAGAGATTTTTAGGGATCGCCTAACCTTTTTTCTAAACCTTCCGCCGTGTGTTTTAAATCCACGAGCTCACCCATGTCCGTATCACAGAGACCCCACAGTCGTATCATTTGACAAACTCTGACAGCGTTGACCATTCAAAAGTTTTTTAGGAATTCCCTTGTGGTGGTTCCTCACCCTTTTCTTTCAAACCTTCCGCCGTGTGTTTTAAATCCACGAGCTCACCCATGTCCGTATTGCAGAGACCCCACAGTCGTATCATTTGACAAACTCTGACAGCGTTGACCATTCAAAAGTTTTTTAGGAATTCCCCTGTGGTGGTTCCTCACCCTTTTCTTTCAAACCTTCCGCCGTGTGTTTTAAATCCACGAGCTCACCCATGTCCGTATTGCAGAGACCCCACAGTCGTATCATTTGACAAACTCTGACAGCGTTGACCATTCAAAAGTTTTTTAGGAATTCCCCTGTGGTGGTTCCTCACCCTTTTCTTTCAAACCTTCCGCCGTGCGTTTTAAATCCACGAGCTCACCCATGTCCGTATCACAGAGACCCCACAGTCGTATCATTTGACAAACTCTGACAGCGTTGACCATTCAAAAGATTTTTAGGAAACCCTGGTGGTTCTTAATTTGGTTCAAAACTCCGGCCATGTGTTTCAATCCCATGGCGGTGGTAGTGTCCGAGGCATCAATCGATTGCAGCAAGTAGTGGAATGCAGCCCTGTGCTCGCATTGCTCACCTCTGTCAACTCGCCTATGCATCGCAGGTCTGGCGTCGCATCAATGGTAAGCATGGCTGCTGATGCGGCGTCAGGTCGTAATTGTGTTTTGAATCAAAACGCAATTGTGACCTGGCGTTGTCTCGGTGGTTTAAACTCGCAGCCGACTTGCAAGACGAAGAATAATGGCTGGTTTTCTTGAGCGAATACCACGCACTGTATACTAAAGGAGGACAGAGAGAGACCAAAAGAAAGTGACGAAAGATCTATCTATCAATAACATACAAATTTATGTGATTTGACGAAAAGGAACCGCAACAATAGATAACGACCTCCAAATCTTCCATTCTTAGCTAGTACAGTAATGGTAGCAGAAATCGCCATGACCGCCTACTCTAGCCAGTAGTGCGAGTATTTTGGAGCCGTTCCTCGGATACTTGCTTGCTTACATGCCTCCGGGGCCGCAAGGATCACATGCGATTCCTGGGTCGGAATTCATGGACTCCGAAGGGACTTCATACAGCGGAAAATTGGACTCTGACAGAGCCGTGAGATCGCCGTTGCATTGTGGAAATACACTTAGAATCCAATGCCCTGGTGGTGGTGCAAAGAAAAGCGAGAACGTCAAAGTAAGATGTGGCTTCATTGATGACTAAACAGGAGCTGACCTGACTGACTGACTCACCTAATATGTCCATCAAATCCTTTTCTCGTCCTCGGAAAAAGTGATCGGCACCTTTCAAAACAGCACCAGTCGTGGAATCTTGGCGCATCGACTTGACTACATCCATGAACGCCTCCTCGGTTGTAAAGTTATCCTGATCTCCAATCACCAGCAACTGGGGGAGATCGGGTCGTTTCCGTGCCTGTTCCAAGTGATAATTTCCGTTAAATAGGTACAACCAGTGACGAACACCAATCGGCGGAGCAATGGACGCCACCCCAATCACTTGGGGAATACTAGCACTGGCACTGGCCGCAACGATACTTCCATAAGAATAACCAACCAAGAGCAATCGAACGGGAGGAGTACTCTGGCGTTTCCCGTGATACTTTCCGTTCAAAAGGAATTCCGCGGCCTCCCTGACTTGCTCCACTGCAAATAACAATGATATTCAAATATACGGGTGGTTGATACCAAAACGATGAGGCCCAATTTCGTCAATTTTTTTAAATCCAAGAATCCTTCCCCGAAGAATCTATGACAAAGTACTGGTACTGTACCGAACTGTATCATACTCATACACACGCACCTTGACGATGGCCTCGACCAATCTGGGTCCCACAGAAATCGAATCGTAATGTTGTCACTTTCAGCCGCTGAAACCAAAAGGCAACACCCAAAACCACGTTGTTGTTCATGTTCCCGCCCAGCGGTCCCCATGGGTGTGTGATGATGACTGCCAACGGGGAGCGAAAGTCGGCAAGCTGGGCCGACGATCCACTTTCGGGAAGGGTTACTTCCCTTTCATCTCTGCTTGGCATCTTTGTAGTTGAAACTCTACTGCTGCGAGAAGTAGCTTGAAGGAGATTTCGGATGGTACGAAGATATTCTTTCGGAGAGAAAGGCCGTCGCTCTCTTCGCTACCTGGTACCGGTAAATAGAAATGAATGGCGTGTTGTTCTCGCTCGCCGCGATAAGATACAAGCATACTCGAAGCATGATGTCATTGTCATTGTTACTGTATGTAGTAGGCTCGTCGCCAAAAAGAACAAGAAGTGAGGACAAAACGACGACGACACCACCGCACGCACACGGCCAGCTAGTGACTAGTTCGACATGAAGAGCTCCAGTAGTATTCGTAATGTCGCATCGTTTGTCGCGTGTGTGTCGTCATCATCGCGTCTCTCTCCCCGCGCGCAGCGTCGAGTAGCCCGGTCGGTGCCAGTAAGTGCCCACTGCACTTAAAAAACTTCTCCGACTTCCTTTTTAGATTTCCCACGAAAAACAATGCACCTCATTCACCCATCCAACTAACAACGCACCACCTGCTCTAATCAATCCATCTCCTAAATACGAGTAGCTGTATGTAGGCTCATCTCCTCTCTCTACCGGTAGAGTACTTTGGACTACATTGTGAAGGCAGGGTGAGACAGATCAGATCCTTCACAATCTTTTTCGACACGTCGACAACAAATTCTGCAACAAAAAATCATAACATTACATGTGCGTATTTCAAGTTGCAAGGAAGTAAGCAGTCAGTGAATAACAAGAGAAACATCGTCAATCACAACAACACAAGATCACGCAACGATAGGTCAATTGATTGTTTTATAGAGTACTTGTATGTACCGGTACGAAGATACTTGTACAAACACGCGACGAGGAACAAATGAGTTCTGATGCCATCACTTCGAAAAAAGGGAAGGATGAGTTGCAGGATACAGAGCGTGGAAGCAATGTCTCGGATTCCAACAAACCAGTAGTGGGGATTCTCAACGAAACACCCATCAATGTGTCGTTACCGGCTCATAATAATAATCCGCCCGAGACGGCCGCGCATCGCCGCAACATTTCCTGGGGGTTGAATGAGGTGATGAATCTGGGTGCCCTACCGCCAACCGGTCGTCAACGATCCGATGCTTCATCCACCTTGTCGCAATCGATGAGAGAATCCGTCAACGTGTCCGGAAATCCGGATGACGCCCAGTTTCACAGCATCAACCTCCTCTATCAAGGAAGCAATAAAAGCACCCGACAGACGGTCATCGAACTTCCGAACAATCTTGGAATCGTTAATCCGATGGAATCTGAGGCCGAGACGTATTTACTTCGCGCCATTGAGAAGGCTGAAAGCGATGTAGGTGGTCCAGGTTCTTCCGTTTTCAGCCATGTACCAGATGCAGCTGTACAAGCCATGGACCACAAAATGTCCGATGCGTCATCCTCTGCTACCAACAATGATTCAGTCCAGCCAAACTCAAAGGAGCCGCCGTCTTGGGGTAGTAACTCTGGTGGTGGCGTCTCCTCCACTCGAGCCGGTTTTCGTCATGGGGTTTCGGTGCGAAACTTCTCATCTCCAGTTCCTACTGGCCGCCATCAGCATCGTCGAAAATTAACTTTGGACGAACAACTCTTTGGATTGACTAATGCCATGGATGCAATTCACGCTGAGAGCATCCTCCCGTACGAAGAAGAGATGCCGGCACCTTCATCGTTTGGGTCTCAACAGTCTCTCCGGCTAAGGGCAAATACTTGGGAGAGTAGTATGGGAGGAGTATCACCGGTTGTGCCGGAAGGAAACGAAGAAGACGAGGGGGGAGACACTCAACACACCTCGTCCTATGAAACCTTTGCACAAAATGCAAACATGTATTTCGAACAGGCCCAACCAGCGGGGACTCGATCAAGAGGTGGATTAATTCACCGAGCATCACAGCGCATGTTCGGATCAACCGACGTCGATGACGAGGACAAACAAGTTCCAGAGGGATCCGAAGAAACAGACGTGGAACGGGCTACATCGTCTCCAGCAGATGCGGAACAAGAAAATGAGAAAGATAAGACGGACTGGGGAGACCCCAAAATACGACCTACTATTCATAGGGGTGAACGTTCAGATTCAAGGAGAAAATCCCGTTGGGCGCGAGCTAGAGCGGTGATATTTGATGAATGGGGAGTTCTGAGTGACATGAAGAATTTCATTCGCCCCAAGCAAAACGCGATCCGCCTGTTTTTGACATCTGCGATTTTTTACGTTGCTATTCCGAGCCTTGGTGCTGCAGCGATCCTCTTTTACTTGGCGGGGAATCCTCCCTACGGTATTCTCGCCAATAAAGGCAACCCTATTAACGGAACGCTCATGAACACAGTCGGAGAAGAGGTCGACCCCAACGGAACCTCCATCTCCTATTATCTTATCTTTGCTGGAGTGCGCCAGGTTGTCACACTGACACTAGCCATGGGCACTCAGCTTTTTTTGATCGATTTTTTGGCAATCGATCGCGGCTACTTGTTCAAGCTTGGATCCAGACTTCCCCTTTTTATCATGCAGGCTCGAGGTGAGTACTCCTATTGTTTCGGAATAACCCTTCCACATTTACTACATTTTTGGACTTACCTTGATTGTTCAATTGTCGTCATGTAGGCTGGCCATTCGTCCTCTTTTTCTGGAGTATCTACGATTGGGCCCTCCTCGCTGGTTCAAAGCCGTTTTTCAGCCACTGGCTATACTTTCAAAATCTTATTGATCTTTTCAATGGGAGTAACCCGGACGGGAATATAATTGCGTCAGATTGGAATCATAGGATTTTGGCCTTGGCTACCGGAGTTTCATTCGCTGTCGCTGTGAAACGATTCTGGATGGGCATTTTTCTTGGCCGACAAACATATCACCGATACTCGGACAAGCTCGCAACTCTCATGCAGAAAATGCTGCTTATTAGCCAAGTCGCCGGATTGAGTCGACAAGTAATTTCCCCTCAGGGTAGGGCGTCTTTGTATAAGCGAGAAGAAACAATTACAGCTGTTCTCACCGAGGATCAGATGGGTGGCCTCATGGACAACGCAGACGACAATAGTGAAGTCGGCTCTAGAACGCACGAAGACTCCGTTGGCATCACCACCGGTACCGCAACTGACACCAAAGGAGCACTTGTCATCGACCCAGACGATCGTAGCCCCCTCACTGGCAAGTTGACTAACATTCAGAAGAATCGGATCACACGTCTACTTGGTGCCTGGGAGGAACCTACTGAAGAGACGAAGAGCACTGAAACGCCCTCTATTGCCTCGCTGATGCATTTCCGACGTGCCTTGAGCCACCTTCGCACCGAGCTACCGTTCTCAGCTAGTTTCGGCGCAGCAGGATCACGTGAAGATTGTGTTGCTAGCAGCCAAGAGGTTTTCCGCCGACTCATGACCCTTTCTGACTACGATGACGTTCTCAACTTTGAGGTCCTGGCACTCCTTGGGGCAAAAATAGATGGAAATTTAGATCAAAACAAGTTGATGGAACTCATCAAACTATTTCGACCCGACCGCGATGGCTCTCTCTCGATTTTGCACTTTGTTCGATCTGTGGACAAAGTTTATAAAGACATTCGAATGCTTCGAGCGTCAGTCAACAACAGCACCAAGGTTGACGGTCAATTCGAGACAATATTCAACCTGATCTTCTACGTGGTGATTATTGTGATCATTTTGAACACTTTTGGATTAGATCCTCTTGCATTGTTTGTTTCGATTTCCGGGCTGGTGCTTGGTTTTGCTTTCAGTGAGTACCCCCCCCCCCCCCCCCCCCCCCCGGCTGGAGCTTCCTATTCGTGTTCAGTCTTGTCCGTTCTAAATTATTTTGCTCTGAACGTGTTTCCTTCCAGTGATCGGCACTGCCAGTTCCAAGTACTTCGAGGGGCTGCTCTTCATTTTGGTTCGTCGACCTTACGGTATCGGCGACTGCATTCATGTCAGTGACCCAAACTCAGATACAAGCTATACAGGGAGTGCCTTTTGGTATGTCGAAGACATTACGTTATTTTCGACACAGGTGGTAAGTCTGGCAGCGAAGTTCACCTTTTCCGTCATGAATCACACACTGTCTTGTCGTGTCGTGTCTTGTCTTGTCATGTCACTCATGCGTCTTATGGCTCCACTTTTGTTAGAGATACTTCTACACGAATGAACGAGCCTCATTGTCGAACGGGTCGCTGGCAAACTCGCGCATTATCAATTCGTCTAGATCGTACAACGCCGGAGTCTACCACTATTTGAAGTTGCCACTCGATGTGCCGTACGAAAAAGTTAAGATTTTCCACGAGGCTCTTGAGACGTTTGTTCGCAATCGTCCAAGAGAGTGGATTGGGCTGAGCTCATTTCGAGCGACCACCGTGAATGCGAACGAGGCTTACATTGAATATATGGTCTGCATTGATCACCGCGAAAGCTGGGCTTCCTGGACGCAGGTTCGGACAAGTCAATCCGACTTGATGGGTTTTGGTGTCGAACTAGCAAAGAAACTTGACATTGTTTACAGACAACCGACTTTGCCCATTGATCTCAATTTGAAGCAGCAGCAGGCCGAAGACCTTGTCCGGCAAATGACATCCTCGGGTAATCCTCCTCCTGCTCCCCCCATGCCAGGTGGGGGCGGTGCTGGAACCGCTCCTATTGAATTAAGAGGTCTAGAGCAAGGCCGTCTCAGTGGACACAGACCTTCTCTTTCTGATTTACAAACGTTGGCGTCTCAATTTCCTTCGAGGGCTCCGTCGAGAAAGCATGACGACTAGTACCGGTGGAGATAGCGATGCGATAGATATAATATGGATATTTATATTATTACTGTCTATATCCAGCGTCTGGCGTAGAGTAGAGATTATTCTCTCTCTCTCTAGCTAGAGTACGGTAGAGAGAGGGTAGACGACTATCGCTCCCGGTCTGTTGAAATCTCGGTAGTCTGTACGTTGTCAGCTGACGCTTTGACTAGTGGGACCACTTCCTCAGTCCCGCGTTGCAGGGGTAAATAAGAGTCGGGGTATCGCACTCCCATGGAAGGCCGCGGACGATGTATTGACGGACAGACTGTACCAGATAATGTAGAAATGAACGGGGACGAATCCTCCGGGTGCTTTTCTTTGCTTCGGCCCCTTCGAATTCACGCGATACGTATCCCGTGTAGAGCGACAAAAATATTTTCCCACAATGTGGTCGGATGAGTCGTCACTATTAGTGCAAGAACATCTCACAGCACGTAGTTTTCAGCGAAAAGTAGACTAGTAGGGTACTGGATGCCATGATTGCTCTTGACTATATAAGACTCCTAAATACTACCATCCGAGACATATCATATCTCTACAATACTAGTAGAGGCTGAATATATTGACTCTCTAGCTATACAGAGGAGAGTGGCATCGGAGGCCGGGATTTTCCAGGAATTCAGGCGGACTCGATTCACAATCTGACGATTGCGCGGACTGCCGAATATCCACAAGCGCGGTTACACCGCCCACGCGCTGCCACCGCCCAAACCACTCTCGGACAATCCAGAAGGCCACTTGTACATAGTTTGTTTACACTGTCCAGTGTCCAAAGTCCAAACTCATCAATCCCAGTACTTGTACAGTACGGGAAAAGCGGGAAATCTATCGAATACCATAATACCGGTATGATCCCGGAAATACCGGTTTCCTTGACAGCAAAGGCAAAGCTGGATATTCTGTGGGGTCACGTTGCCAGCACGAATGCCAATGCCAATTCCAATTCCAATGCTGATGATCCCAGCGTTGCCGCGGCCGAGAACGGAAAGCGCGAGTGGCCTTCCTACAACGAAGTCCTCCAAGACATTCGAAAGTCTGATTACAACGAAATATTGACCTGTCCACTTGACCTTCACCCGGGAAAGCCGAAAAAGAGCAAACTCGTCAAACTGGATTTCAAACTACCGAAGAATCCTTTGTTGCTCGCACAACAACAGTCACAACCACAAAAACTAACATCAGATCCAGATCCAGATCCCGATGCGACCCTACTACATCGAAAGAAGACCATTTCTGCTCAAGGCGTGGTTTGCACTGCCAAGCTGCAGCTGTTTGACTTTCCAGAAAATGGGATGAAAGGACGGCCCTACTCGGGCCTTTTAAAGCCCGGAACGACAGTGGAACACTGTTTGGTTCGGCTTTCATCGGCGCTACAGCCGATGGAAATGGGGAATAATAAGCGGGTGGCAAGAATGATGTTTGGGGAAAAGCTAACGTCTGCAAAGATTTTCCCAGGGGTAGCGATTAAGCTGTTTCGGTCTCATCAAAACTCTGGTAATGCCTTGTTTCTAGGGTCCAAAGTTGGTCAAAGCGAGTCCGAGTTCTTTGCCCACTGCCTGTGCTCTCAAATCACCTCGAGGATGCCAGTGACACTCAAACCGATTCTTCAGATTTTCAAACGCTACTCACAGCATCCCATGGCCCTTGGCCTTTCAGATCTCTGCATGTACGATGCGGACGGAGAAATGGCCGAAGATCTCAATTTCCCATTCTGTTTGACCCTTCATCCTCGTGTTCGAACCAAGATCAATCTGGGACGGGATCTTCCTGACGAAGAAGTGGACGCGATGGAGACACTTGACTCCTATCTTGATGACATTCAGCAAATTCCAAAGGGCACGACGCTCTATGATGTCTATGCGAATCCGGACCCTCTTTCGGTCACCAATGTCAGCAAACTACAAAGGATCGGCCGGATTGTGTCGACATCGACCATGAAGGAATCTCCCCACGACGATGGTCTGTTTTTCCGCCATCAAAAGAAGGACGAAGATTTTGCTTTGCGACCAGAGTGGAAGGAGGACCTGAGCACAAAAGTTGTGCTGAAGGATGGAAGCAGAGGAACTGCCGCCACATTGGCAGGCTGGGAACTGTTCGAGCATCAGATTGCAGAAGGTGGTTTTATCGATTTCGAGCATTATGCGAGCAAAAAATAGTTGGCAACTCGGTTCCAACCGTAATAATCAGCGTGAATGGCTCGTCTTTCCTCTCCTGTCCTGGAATTTCTTCCACGCAGTCTCCTATGGAATAAGTGTAAGGGATTGTTATGCTAGCCCTACATGACTCGAGGCCTTTCAAGTTGTTGGTTCCAAAAGTATGTGTTGGCTATTATTTCTTCACTAGCTTGTACATCCCGTCTGGTCCGCACTCGAGCTTGTCTTTCTTGCAGAGATGTTGCAGGAGCCTACTCAGCTGTTGTGGCGTCTTGTTATACTTGATATCTGATCCCGTAACAAACATCTTGAGTGTATTATGGATGCGATCCAATGGCAGCTGGCCATGTGTGTTCAACATCCCGCAAATATAGCTTTCGTAAACATCGAGGTCCTCTTCTTCCTGCGCGGCCGCGGAGACTGCTCGGGATTGATGTGCGTCTTCTTCCATGGGAACTGAATCATCGCCCTCGCCTACAGCCAAAAGATGTTCTCGTGTGGCAACGACGTAAGTGGAGGGAGGCTGCAACTGCAAGACCCGATGTCCGACCCAATATCCCATCCGTTTCTGAATTGTATGTTCTGGGATTCCTGTTTCATTGGATAGCTCTTCCACCGTCCATTTATCCTTGTCTTCAAAGTGCGAAATCAAGGTCGCCAAGAGTGGTGCCACAGAAAATTCTCGAGTTTCCACGGCGGTGGTACCGTCCTCGAGCTCTTCCAAGACATCGAGTTCTAGCTGAACAGTCCCAAGTTGGTTCAACCAGACCAATCGACGGGGATTCTTCAGTCGAGCGTATTCCGCGCCAAAGTGGTCCAGCCCCACCTGCAACCGAGGATGATGCTTGAATTGTTCATTTTGGAGGGCGGGCCAGAAAATGTGCGAGACTATCGCTGAATCGACAATAGTAGGGTCCTGAGGAGTTGTTTCACCTTCTGGTGGTAATTCGTTCGCCTGCAGTTGCCGCCGACGTTTCTCCTTGGCTTTGAGAGTATTGTGAATGTTGGTAATGACTCGTTTACTATCGTCCGTGTCCTTGATCATGATTTCGCAATTGCGCATGCTAAGTTCTCCGAATCGAAGCTTGAGTAATTCCAATGTGTGCACTTCCTTGTCCGTGTTGTAGTCCAAGTTGGCCAAAAGCTTGTCGGCCAACATAAGTCGATACTCATTCACAAAGAGTTCCTTGCTGCCATAGATACTGACCAAAATGGAAAGTATATCACCGCCTCCACTGGATCCATTGCTTCCTCCCATACCAATGTTATCAAAGAATCCACCCTTTTGCTTGCTAATGGGTGGTGGTGGTTGCCAATCAAAGGTCGGTTCATCCTCTTCATCGTCCGAGTCGGCAGTACTGTGCTCGAGTGGCCGAGCATCCAGTCGACGGAGTTCCTCGTAGAGTTCTCCACCGACTTCGGCGTCTGTCAAGCTAGTAATGATACATCGCACCGTGTTATGACGACGCCGCAAGTAACTACGGACTGGTTCGGCCACCACTTGCAGGAGCCGATCGGACGGGTCAATCTCCCGTAATACCTTGATGGTATTAATGTATACATCAATAATCTGATGCGTTCCCGCCCCGGGATGATTCAAGCGTCGAATGAGACTTTGCCTCAGAGCTTGTCCCAAGGATGAGTGCATCTTGGTTTGCTCTAGCACTTGCTTGAGTTCCATGACCGCCGGATGAGAATCAGGATAGTCGGCAACCAATTCAAAAATTTCTTCATTGCGCACCAGACAGTAGCATTCGGCACAAGTAAACTGAATTTTGAGTTTCCAGTCGTCCTCCTCGAATCGCTCCTGTCCTACTAAATCTACAAGCCAAGGGAGAACAACCGTCTTTTGGTATTCTTGGACTTGCTGGAATAGTCCTTCTTGTTCAAATTCGGTCGCAATGGTGAATCGAACCCAGTTCAGAATAGTTTCATGCAGAGCAGCACTCAAGGGATCTTGCAGCAAACCATGCAGTTGAATCCATCCCAACGATCTCAAATTGGCAAAGAAGGTCAATTCCGACGATAGTAGCTCCTCGTCCTTGGACGATGACTCCTCAGCATCTTCGTCGTCTTGCTGCGATTGCTGCTGTTTTTGCTGCCGTGCCTCCAACGACTGCTGAAAGAGTTTCTGAAAGGCCCGCAAGAGGTGGCCATCGGCACGAGCCATAATGGCGGCCGTCATGCATTGACGACGGGACTCTTTGGGGTCATTTGAAAACGAACAAGCAAGCTCGGGGGATCCATTCTCGGCATTCTATCGAGTGTATTGCAATGCCATGTAAAAAAGTAGTGAGGTACGTAAGAATGTGAGGAGTCGAGAAAAGACAGACAGACGAATGAATGAATGATGAATGACTCCAAGAAACAAATAGGTGATCGTACGCATACGAACGTACCCATGCTTCTAGAACTCCACACAGCCACTCCACACGCTGCGGTAGAGTCTTCCAATGAAAGCCAGGCTTGTTGTTTTTCTTGTTGGTTAGCATTATCCACGTTTGCTTGTCGTCCGTCACACCTAAAAACTCCCTGGCAGCCACGGTCGTCGGACGAGTGTCATAGCTTTGGATGGAACGGCGATGATTCATCCACTCATCGTGGGTACTTGTAGCAACCTGGGTATTCGACATGTTTTCACTCGGTAATAATGAGGAGGATTCGGAAAGACGTTGGATGATGTTGGAAAAAATATGAATACGATAGTCTGTTTTCAAACAATGACAACACGAAAACACCTACGGGGAGTTCATTTATTTTTTAGTTGAAGGAGTGGTGGGGCGAGGGACAGACGCGCCAGAGTATTCGTACTGTAATGACTTGTACTGTCATACTGTAATAGGGTACTGTCACAAGTACCGGTACATACAGTAGGTCTACTCGTACAAGCGTACCAGGTACCAGGTACTCTTGCAGAAGTACCGTATCGTCTCTACTCGCCCGTACTGTACTTGTACGTACCGCACGCACAGAGGGAGAGCTCTCTCGCCTTCCTCTGTCGATCTTGGGGCTGAATTTGCGCTGTGCGTAATAGCTACCGGTAGCTGTAGAGAGGGGGTATACGAGCAGGCTCAAGGCAGGCAATCGCGTAATAACAACTGTTGCCAGTTCCACTTCTATCTCCGCTGCTGACTAACTGCTGAAGGCATTGAAAAAAGATAACATTGGACATCTCAACAGGCCATTCTTTGTGTTGCATTGCTCTCGAGTTCCGACGAGCTGATATAAAGTTGTAGTCTACCGCTCTAGTAGAGAGAGACCCCCCCTCCTCTTCGCCAACGCGTGTTTGATTGATTCGATCCATCCATCCTCGCTGCCAATTTCGTGCCAACTCTCAATACCAATAACCAATAAAGTACTGTACCAGTATATTGTTGATTGATAATCATCGAGAGCAGGTTTATGCCTAGCCCAAGTTCGCGCTCCTCACAAAAACGCAAGAGCAACAACATGTGGAATTCTTCCGGAAGTGCCCGTTCCAAGAAACGTGGCAGCAGCAGCAATAATTACCCGAGTCGGCCCGCCATTGATGAAGAGGCTGCCGAGAAGCTGTTTGCCGATATTGCTGACGAGGATGATGCTTCGGCGGCAGGAATGGAAGGAATTTCAACTCTTTGTGAAAAGCTCGAGATTGATCCTCTAGAAGATGTCCGTATTTTGGTACTGCTGTGGAAACTAGGGAGCAAGGAAAAACCGGCCCAGATTTCCAAGGAAGAATGGATGGCAGGATGCCAAAAGCTTCAGCTCGATTCGTTGGAAAAGTTCAAGGCTCTCCTTCCATCTTTGGATACAGGGTTCTTAGATCGAATGGAATTCAGGGACTTTTATAAGGTACGAGGACATAGTATGTATTATGACGCAAGATGATGACATGGAGATCGATCCGTCCCTTGCAGCAGACCTGCCTTCTCTCACACACAATCATTTCTTCGTGTTGACTTGATGTTTGCTATTGCTGTAGTTTTGCTTTCGTTTCAACCTTCATGGCACGCATCGGACTTTAGATAAGGAAATGGTGGTAGCCTTGATGGACATGATTCTGAAGGACCGCGTTTCGGCTAATCGGTTGGAGTCCTTTGGCGCATTTTGCGAGTCACAAAAGTCCTACTCACGCATCACTCTGGATCAGTGGACGTCATTTTTGGACTTTTGCTACGAATGCGAAGATTTGAGTACCTATGATGAGTCGAGTTCTGCCTGGCCCGTTTTGATTGATGAATATGTGGAGTTTATGGAACAGCAGCAAAAGAAGAAGTAGTATCATAGGAGAAAAAGTCTAAGACCACCAGTAGCACGCAATGTACGTTTGCGGCTGGGGCGGTAGAGTATTGCAGAAAAATGTTCAAGCTTCATAGTGTTTTCTAGCTCTAGCTGACTTTCAACATGACACACGTCGATATGGAAACCAACAGTCCTCTACTTTGCATTCTTACATATTTCACGAGTTGACGTTGATGATTCTATTCTGATCGGCCCACTTGTTCTTTCAAAAATCGCTGGAGCTCATTCTCACTAGATCCACTATATGATCCTAAAACCTTTTCGCCTTGCAGCACCAAAAAAGTCGGCATCATTGCCACACTGTATTTGCCAGCGATGTCATCGAATTCATCGACATCTACGGTCAAAAATGAAGTGCCCTTAAAGTGCGAAGATAACTTTTCATAAAAGGGCTGGATTTTGTGGCAGGGTTTACACCAGCTAAGAAATGGGGAAATAAAATAGAAACGCGATGAGGTTAGAGGAAGAATAGTGGCTTATTGGCGAGGGCCAAACGCACTGTGCTCTGTTTTCGTCGTACCTGGCTGTGAATTTACAAACCACTTTGTGGTCCTTCTTTTCTAGAAACGCATGAAAATCTTCGCTTGATTCCAACGTTTTGACAGTCGATGGCCCAACAGCTGTTATTTCTTCTACCGCCTCCTTCTCATCTGCATTAGCGGTGAAAGAGACTTGCAGGGCATCGCCGACGGCTTTTGGTAGCAGGCCCATTTGCGCCAGTCGGACCGCGACCCATTTGAGTGCAAGAATAACAATGGGCAACACGGCCGTATATGGAACACAAACACCTCCAATGCACAACAACATGACAGGCAATCAGAACCTTCGCTAACTAGAATATAATAGTAGTAGAGTGATGGGCGATGTTCAATATCCGGTGGTCAGAAACAATAACTTTTGTACGTTGTTGCACGCTACCGTTATTGAGTTCGAAGAGAAGTCGATCGTGCGCGAAAGGACGTGAAAAGAGCGAGAGAGAAAACATGTAGTAAAAGTACCATTACAGTACTCGTACCGCACTCGTACATACAGTACTCGTACTGTACCGGTATACCGGTACGGTGTACCGTACTCGTACGTGTACGGTATATAGGTAAGAGGTTTTGACGCACACACTTGTACGGACAACGACTCATTCGACTGGGAGGCAGTTGCATCCTCCGATGATCTTTCATGTCATGTTGTACTGGCAGTCCTACCGGTATAACTGGTACTCCTTGTTGTCGTGTTCTACTCACTCATCGAGAGGTCTTGGCTTGTGCCTTTTCAATTCGAACTACTACTTGAGTCGAGCAGGTACTTAGATGTTGAAATCAGTGGGTTATTGTATTCGATGACTCCTCTTGCGTGCACTAGAGTAGTGGAGCTATAGCAGTATACTACCTCCACAAAGAAATGACGGCAGCATCTACAGTAGTCAGAGACTGGACCCGTGCATAACTCCCACAGACGGAGATTCTGACCGTGGAAAGTATTCTTTGCAACAGGAGTAATCATTTGCTGGATGATCCGGCATCGGATACCAACCATCCACCAAGGGATGCTATATTCGGAGCAATAGAGCAGAAACAATCAACAAAGGAGGACGAGACATCATGTAAGTCGACTATAGTGGGTCCATCCATTGCAAAGCGATGATTTTGACAGTCGATCCCGTACAGGGATAATAATATCATATATAGAAGTCGGGTGGCGCAAGCAACAAGAATGAATGACTCAGTGAACTTTGAAGTATGGGTGACCACAGTCCATTTTTTTTACTATGGACGTCTCGTCAAAGTGAAGTAAATTTGGTCCTCATCGCCAACATTTTGCAGAATTGTTCGATTGCTTTTTCTATCGCCAACCTACCAGACGAATTGAGTAGCTCAACGAAACAACGGTCACGTACCATGTGGATGCAATGAAAAGGTATGGGATCCTTGAAGCTTTTCATAGTACTCTACGTCATCCGGTGGATGACATTCAAAAATCAAAGCTGAACAAGACACAGATGAAAAAGAAAGTGAGCAGAGTCGGACGTAAAAGTACTCGTAGGGACAAAAATGTTCTGGGGGTCGAACGGCTTCGTGGTCCAATCTCCGGGTACGGTATAGTATAGTATAGTATAGTATAGTATCTTTCTCGGTTTTCTTTGCCCAGTACGCATCCAGCATCAGTGAAAAAATTCTCGTCACGTAATGTTCTCCGACAGGTAAACGGCGAAGTTTTTATTACACATCACTTGCTGCTGCGTACTTGCGTGCATGCGTTCGTCCAAATGAAACCATGGTGGACATCGTGTCCATACTCGGAGGATCATCAGCACTTCTTCAACGACGATTGATTCTTCCCTCCCTCCTCTTCTCAATCTGAAAGATTTACCTTTCAATGTTAGACCATTTTCATCGATTGTCGCAGTGAATCCCTTTTCAACGTGATTCATTCACAAGCCTAACGATCGCCATGATTGTTGGTTGGTGTCGTAACAGAGTTCGAATGAGATAATGGATAATGGAGTCGTCATCATGAGGTTGTCGGGTTTTGGATGGAAGAGATGGATCTTCTTCTTTTTTGTCGTTATTGCTTGGCTGTGCGCGGATCTCGATCCATATTGTTCCCGACGACGTTCAGACCGTCCCGTGCATTTGACTACTCCGAATTGTTTTTCCACAGCTCGGCGGGCTCGCTCGGCACGATCGTACTGTATCGCCGTTGTTGTCTGTACAGTACCAGGTACAGTACTACTACTGTACAAGTACAGTACCGGTACTGTACCGGGTACTGTTACTGTACTGTACAGTTCCATTACTTTACCGGTACAAAAGTACGTACCGGCATGCACCGGTAGACCGTACTTTGAACGGTCCAAACGGTCGCCACCAAGAAAGTTGGATGCCTACAGTAACCGACCATGGCCAACCGCATTGGTCCTCTCAATGACATACGTACCGTACCGGTATTACGACTGGTTACAGCATCGATTCAGGAAAACCCCCAGTCTTGCACTCCGTGTGAGATATTCGTAGGAACACCAGCTGTCGGTGTGCCCTCCAACGATGTTATTTTGGGTATTTTCCGTCCTGCTCGGTACCATCCAGCGAGTAGTCTACTCCATCTACTCGGCAACACTTTATTTATGTTTGGCAGTAGCAGTGGGGCATTACTTTGGTTGGATTGAACGTTGGATCTGGTGTGTCTTGGAAAAAGAGGGGAGCAAAATTTTGAATGGCGCTACAATTACGATAGGTAGTTTCCGATTGGACTGGTCGGCCATTTTACAGGGCAAAATTACACTGCACGCCTCCAACGTGGTGCTGCACACACCTCAGCGCCAAGTTTGGGGCTGGGAATCTCCTTTGATTGGCCGGATCGGCAAGGCGTCGGTCGAAGTGAATGCTCCCATCACGATCGTGCATGAAATCTTTTTCCGAAAGCACTTGCCGCTCGAAATTTACTCGGTCTTTATTGCGGACGTGCAAGTGTTTGTGGAACGGCATGACCAAGTCGTCAACGTTTATCTGTGTGATCCTGCAGCGGTGCTTCCACCCCCTCCCTACTTGACACCGCCATCATGCCCACACCCTCAGGCAACCGGCGAAGCACATCTACTAGCCGAACCACTTGACTTTTCACGAAGCAAGTCCGACCCGCTCATGGGAGCCCACAATGACAATGCTGAGGATCTCTTGGGCGGCACGCCAGCAGACCCGTTTGAGGACGAGGAAGATGATATTTTGCTTCAAAAGGATCCGACAAGGTCAAAGATGGCAATGTCAGTAGGCCACTCATCAGAGGATACCCCAGTTAAAGAAAAACACAAGGAACAAGCTCAGAAAATGGTCCAAGATATGTTGCAGACAGTCCAATCTCTTGGTCGAGCCGCGCGAAAAGGGTCCCTGCACACTGCTGTGAAGCAACATGGAATGGAAATGGCTGAGAAATTGCGGGACGGATTGTCGACTAGGAATCGCAACACATCGAACCTCGAGCAGGGTGTGGCATTGATGGAACAGGTCGGGAAGGTTGCTGCTGAAAGTCTCAAGGCGCCCAAACTGATCCTGCCCGAACGGAAGGTAGGGGAAGGAGGCCCCAAACCACCCATGGCACGCGTGGGTCGAATTGTTTTGAAGGATGCCCGCATCTTTACCAAGGATAGTTGGATTCAAATAACTCAGGATGAAAAAAACCATAAGACGACAAAGCTCAAGGAGCACACTGGAGCCTTTGGTGTTAACTCATCTATCTCGGGTAGCAGTAAAGATGACCCAGCGCCTCCACTCAAACGTGGAAATTGGAACCGTCCAATCTTTCTTGAAAACCTGGTTGTCCGCGCCTCCGAGCTTTGCCCTTCCATGTCGCTCAAGGATGAGAACAATCCTGATCTCCCAGCTGTCTATCAACCCATTGACAAGATCCTGGAAATCGTATGGCGAAGGCTCCTAGCAGAGATGGCTAAGTCCAATGGTGGCCGCCTCTTCTCCACTGCATTGGGAGAAGTGTTGAGTTTTATTCAATCAAATCCTCAACAGACCCAGAATTCTAGCAGCAACTCGGCTACGATATCAACGACTACAACAACTGTCTCGACAACATCGATTTCGACCCCGAAAAACACCAAGAAATCTAGGATAGAGGATACGAATTCAAAGGCAGAGAATCGAGATTTGGCGGCTCATTCCAAGACGCCCATACCAGCAACAGCTGCTGTTGGCGCTGGTACGAAGCTAACGCAATCAAGAATAAACGATGGCATATCCACCACTGTGGAAGAAATGACCCACGAAGTGCGAGTCTGATAGAGGTTGAAGCAACTCCTCGTTTGGAGGCAGGGTGCTACAGTATTTGTCGTCTCGTGAAGCTAATCCGACTGGATTGGATCCACTCGCCACAAGCAGGCTCCGTGCGAATGACAACGGCTGGTAATGATGATTTTTGTCAAGTTACAAAGATACATAGGCACTTTAAAAATAGCCCACGATTGATTATTACTTGGCAATGATGTTCAGGATTTTTCCCGGCACATAAATCACCTTCTTGATCTCTTTTCCGGTGATCTGGTTCTGAACTTTTTCAACTTCTTGCGCCGCTGCCATCGCCACTTCTTGATCCGCGTCCGCTGCAATCGTAATTTCACCTCGAGCCTTGCCGTTGACCTGGACTCCCATTGTGACAGTATCGTCTACGCACAAGTCCTCGTCGTACTCCACCCATGGATGGTACGCTAGAGATTCGGTGTTCCCCAAAATGCTCCAGCATTCTTCTCCCAAGTGAGGAGCAAAGGGTGAAACCATCAAAGTCAACTTCTGTGCAGCTTCCAGTGGGACCTTTTCTTTCAATGATTGGAGATGATTCGCGAGAACCATCATTGCAGCAATAGCTGTGTTGAAAGACATGGACTCGATATCTTCTGTGACTTTCTTCATCGTCTTGTGGAGGAGCTTGGTAGTTTCGTCGTCCATTTCTGCAACATTGTGGGCGGCCGCAGTGTTCACGATGTTGTAAACCTTGGTTTGAAAACGAGCCACCCCTGCCACTTGACTCGTCTGCCAAGGTTTGACGGCTTCCAGTGGTCCCATGAACATTTCGTACATTCTCAAAGCATCTCCTCCTTGTGACGAGACAATTTCATCAGGGTTCACAACGTTACCACGGCTCTTTGACATTTTCTCTCCATCGCTTCCTAGAATCATTCCTTGGTGGACCAACTTTTGAAAGGGTTCTGAGTGCACAGTGTATCCTTCGTCGAACAGAACTTGATGCCAAAATCGAGCATACAACAGATGCAGGACAGCGTGCTCCGCTCCGCCCACGTACAGATCGACAGGCATCCAGTCTTGATCATCTTGCTTGCTGAAAGCTTCTTCCAAGTTGCTCGGATCCATGAATCGCAAGTAATACCAGCAACTTCCAGCCCATTGAGGCATGGTGTTCGTCTCTCGAGCAAACCACTTTCCGTCCTTCTGGAAGTATCTCCAATCTTTTGCGCGAGCCAAGCATCCTGCGGGATCGTCGCCTGGCTTGAAATCTTCCATGTACGGCAACTCCAGCGGAAGATCAGCTTCATCCACAGGAATAGATTGATCATATCGGATCGTATGCTCGCAATCATCATTTTTGGGATCTTGCGACAAGGGATCAACGCCTTCTGGGAAGTCGACCGGGAAATAAATGGGAATAGGTTCTCCCCAATATCGTTGTCTCGAGAATACCCAGTCACGAAGTTTGTACGTGATTTGGGGTCCTCCCTTCTCCATTTCCTTGAGTTTCTCCGTGACCGCCATCTTGCACTTTTCTGTTTTCATGCCATCGAAATCTTCGCCACTGTTCATGGCAACACCAGGTTCAGTAAACGCTTCTTCTTTGTTCAGCTCACCCTTCACCGGCTTTACGACCCATTTAATATCCAAACCAAAGGCTTGCGCAAATTCAAAATCCCTGGTATCATGCGCTGGAACAGCCATGACAGCTCCGGTACCATAACTTCCCAGCACGTAGTCTCCGACCCACACGGGAACACGTTCGCCCGAAATAGGATGCAATACGTATCCTCCAGTAAAGACACCGGTCTTTTCCTTTGCGGCAGTACGGTCCAAATCAGATCTCGATGATGTTTCCGCTACGTACTTGTCTACGGCTTCTTTTTGTTCTAGAGTCGTAATGGATGACACCAAAGGATGTTCTGGTGCCAGAGTTACATAGGTGACACCCATCAAAGTATCGGCACGAGTTGTGAAGACGGTCACAGTCTGAGCATCAAACGAGAAAAAAGCAAGTTAGACATTCTTTTCAGGAACCCTCCCGATTTGAGGAAGCTTTGGAAACGCACCTCGTCATCACTCCCTTCGATATCAAAGACGATTTGGCATCCTGTCGACTTGCCGATCCACTGTTGTTGCGCGGTTAGAGTTCCAGCAGGCCAGTCCAAGCCATCCAAACCTGCTTGCAGTCGATCCGCATATTGTGTAATCTTCAACACCCATTGTCGCAACGGCAATCTCTCGACTGGATGATCTCCTCGTTCACTCTTCCCATTAATGACTTCTTCATTGGCCAAAACCGTTCCCAACGCCGGACACCAATTGACAGAGACCGAAGATTGTAGGGCCAAACCCTTCTTGAACATTTGCAAAAAGATCCACTGAGTCCACTTTACGTAGTTGATATCGGTGGTCGCCAATTCTTTCTCCCAGTCGTAGGAAAATCCTAACATTTTCAACTGACGCTTAAAGTTGGCAATATTCTTTTTGGTGGTGTCTTCCGGCTGAGCTCCCGTCTGAACAGCAAATTGCTCGGCGGGCAGACCAAACGAATCCCAACCAATGGGGTGCAAGACATCATGACCCGTCATCCGCCAATATCGGGCCATCACATCGGACGCTAGAGGCATTGCGAATGTATTGTTCAAAGAAGGAACAGGAGAATAGGCAAAAGAAAAAAGTGAGTTTTGGATCATCAATTTCATGTAACTCCTTCACCTTTTCTGTAACATTCAACAGCAACCTACCAGTATATCCTTCTGGATGCCCGACGTGCAATCCCGCCCCAGAAGGATAGGGAAACATATCCAAGACGTACTTCTTGGGCTTGCTGCTATCTCGTTTGGGTGTCTTGAAGGTTTGGTTCTCTTCCCAGTACTTTTGCCATTTTGGCTCGACTTCGGCAAACGGATAGGTTGTCGGTGTGGCAGGCGCTGACGGGGTCGAGGAGGATTCTTTGGCAGAAGTGGTGGAAAACAACGACACAAAGGCTCGGTGTGGGTATTGATTGGGTGTCGCAAAAGCTCCAACCACCGTCCGACGAGTCGTCGTGGCACTGAAAATAAGCATTATGGCCGTCACGAAGAGTCGTACAGCAACGAGCAAAGACTCTGACCCCATTTCACTGTGTTGCTAGTCGCCGAAGGAGGATGCGACAGGCGACTGTTATTAGTATCGTCGTCGTCGAAGAGGAATCCCGTGGAAATAATCGAGTAACTGGAAGGCAATTTACACGGCGTATAGCAACGCAGAGGAAGAAAACCCTGGACTTGCGTAAAGTTGCTAAAACTTCGTTCAATCACTTTATTAGGATGGCTGTTTGGAATTGTAGCACAAGGCGAAAATACCATGCATGGAGGATCATCAACTCGGCACTCGCTGGATGATGGGACGGCAAGTAAGTGTGATGATCGATGTGATGTGGTGTTGGAAGCAAAAGCAGCAACTTTCGTTCGGCTCCACTGAAAAAACGTCAGTCGTCGCATCGCATCGCGCGCGGAACGGAAGATTCTTCCACGGTGCGATGGACAGACAGATGATTTTAGTCACATCGGTCAAGTTACTTTTTTCCATTCTCCATTATTTTATATCGTTTTTGTGGTGTCGTTCCACTTTCGACCATGATGATAGGAAGAGGACGACGACGACTCATTTACTCGCTGTGATGACCTATAGAGCGTTGCCTGCACATAGAATACCACTATAGTTCTGAATGCCATCAAAGGACCATGGTGGCACCGAAGAGTCGTAACACGCAACTCTCTCATGACCGGCCTTTGCGGTGCCTGGAAGAACTCGACGGTCGTCGACGGCGGCGAGAACAACGGTTTCCGTGCTGGTGGTGGTTGCCAGCTTGATGGTAATGGGGATCATTAGGAACCCAATCACAAATCCCTACACTGAATCCACTGTGGTGGTATCCAATTCTTCGGCTTTGATCTCGATGCTGAAGGATTCCACCAAGCACGGGGGTCCTGGTGTTGATCTTCTTTCGATGGCGATGGCACCGAACAAAAATGAGAAAATTGAATCACCAACGAAGACTGGCCAGATGGCTTCCATCCAAGTCGTTTACAAGAAAGACGTGGTGAAAGACTACTCCAATCAGACAACCTTTGAAGGAACCTTCTTTGATTCGAAACCAGCGTGTACTCCTCTGATGGCCGATGAAGTCTCGTTCACACTCGTCACCCAAGCTTCCATGGATCGGCTATGGATCATGAAGCGCCGCTGTCAACGATGGCCACCTCCTCTTCCTATATCAATCGCTGTTTATCTTCCACCGGACGCACCATACGATGAAACTCACGTCACACGCGAACTCAGTGTCAACCAAGGCTGTGATCTCGGTGGATGAAAGTGACGGTACTCTAAGGAATCAAAAGAGGCACTATGGAGAGATATCCAGTCAACATACTTCGCAATCTAGCAATGTGATTGGCAATCTAGCAATGTGATTGGCAACACTTCTCATGTGGCATATACCGACTCGGACTTTTTGATATCCGATGGCTTAAGTGAGGATCTCATGGCAATGGCACCGACAGTAGCCAGCGACTCATCGGCAGCAATCGTGATACCCGCCTTTGTCTACAACAGTGCATGCAAGGAAATGTTTTCGTCGGAAATTGTTGAGGCCTTGAGCTGCCTGGCGAAGGAATGGGAAACTGGAGTCCCCAAGAGGAAGGAAGATTTGCTAGAGCTTTGGGCCAGGGAACGAGCCACGAAACCCAACGTCAAACCAGGGTTTCATGGGGTTCACTATCAAAAGACGACATTGTATCAGGAATACACAAATCAGACAGCTCCACTTCGCATTTCCTGCATAGAAAATTACTTATACGAGCCATATCTGGCGCGTGAGTGCAGCAACTATCGACATGATTCCGTAGTGCACTGCTGTATAGTGTAGTTCGACTTTGTTTAGTACATCTGTGTAAGGAGCTTCCCCTCTTCCCTGAGGTATTTCGTAGATACGGTTGGAATAAGAATGTGTGGATAAGGTGGTTGATGCAAAAACTCGCCTATAAGATTTTTCAAATGCCGCGAAGTTTTGTCGTTCATTTGCCCCACAAGAAGTCGGCGTCCTGGTGGAGCGTCCAAGAAACAGATAAAAAGACGGGCAGGAAGACTACAACAAAGGCGCCACTTGAACACGAACGGTACTTGCACTGGTTCATGAAAAAGGTTCCTAATAACCCCAACCGCATGCCACCATGCAAAGGCAAAACGGAAGAATAGCCACTATACACGTACCGGTACGGTACCTGGTGGGGAGATTTTGCCTTTTTGAATTGTGACATTGTGAGTAGAAATAGCAAGAACAAACACAGGAACATCAATCTTTCGCCCCGTCTAACTTAGCTACTACTTGACGGTTCATAGCAATGAATCTCCCTTGCGCCGGAGCGAGTAGTACTCTGTACGTGTGGTGGTCTATTAGTAATCCTAAACAGGAGGACATTCCTAAAGCAGCGAAAAGTGCACTGCCCAATTTACCAACTACCTTGACGGTTAAGAGCGAACCATCTACTGTCTTACGCCGGAACGATAGTCAAAATTTAGTGCTACTCATTCTTGATCTTCTGGTGCAGTCACGGTATTCTACGAGCGTCAAGTTCAAGTTTAGATTCAGAGAGGCCGCCTTGGAGTAGTCGAAACCCTTCACTTGATTTTTATTCATAATACTTCCAAGATCCCACTCACAGTCCTCACATCTGTTACGGCGTCGCTGCTCCAACCTTATATTTATTCGAGGATCCGAAGCTACAAGCTTTTCTAAATGATAGAGATAGAAATTGTTGTCAAGATGAGCATCATCGCCGCTCCTGGCAATGTGGCTGTTCAAAACCGTCTGAATTGTTGCGTCCAAATCGACGAATCCGTATCCCAGACCCCGCTCCACGATCTGTTGTATTCCTTTGCGGTAACAAGGATCCCGCTCATCGCTCGCCAATAGCATCGTCATGTTTCCAAACATTGACGAAATAGCCGAAGTCATTTCTCCCCGTAAGGAACACATCATATAGTTGTGCATTCGACGTAAATTAGTATCACATTCCTCGATTGCGTCGTCTCGCCGGATGTGGAAATGAACTGTGCCTCCAGATTTTGTAGGATGTGCTTGTCTTATCGAATCAAAAATTTGGTCCACAAGACTTCTCGTGGTTTCTCCGATAGTGTCCACGACATACTCACAGGGCCCGGTCGGGCTTGGCAACTCCGATGGCCGAGCACCAGTAAATCTTGAGGAGTTTCGAATCGGAAAGGAGTCCCAAGGTACAGTACCTATCTCCCATAGGAATGCTGTTGACGCCGTCGATTCATCATGCTCTTGCTGTAATTCCACGAAATTGATCAGCTGATTCGCCTGCGAAATGAAGGGTTCCGCTTCCTTTGATCCCATTCTCCAGTTTTTTAACCAAGACGTGTTGCTACCCGAGTCTATTTGATTCGGTGGGAATTCATTCGGTTCGGGATAGATTTCCAGAGCGGTTGCATTGTCGTCCAAAAATGAAGAAACTTTAAAGTCAGACCAACTCAAATTGGTTGAAACCCGCTTCCCTCCGTTATGTTTGGGGTGTAACTGGTATTATTCATGGGACAAGGACGACAGTGAAATACCAAGGAGTGAGTGGAAGAGAAGTGCGAGACAAGACAAGACAAGACTTCACCAGCGGCGTGCGTCGTACCATCGAAGTGGGCGGCGGAACATATACGGTAGCGCAGAGGTAGCCAGCCCAGCTTGCAAAAAAATTTAAAATAAAGTGACGATCGCTAAGATTAAAATGTCAGGAGTGAGAGGTGAGGTCGTTGCTTGTCCGCAGAACCGAGCGACGAGCTGCCTGTTGCTGCAATTTGAAATGGTGATGTTTACTTACTTCAGCCCTGCCGTGAGAGGTCGAATATTCAGCCAAATTATATTCTTTCGAGATTGACATTGACGCCTACACGAAGCAGAGGACGATTTGGTACCAAGCACTTGTAGGGTACTGATACTGCTTATATTCTTCTTTTGTTTTATAGTGATGGAAGGATTCAACTTCTCGAGGGAACGGCTCTCAGCAATCAGCGCAGGGAAAAAGTACACCACCAAGAACATCAGCACGGTCAGGAGGCCCCGTATTTTCCACCCTGCCAACCCCGCCCACTGGCGGCTCGGGTAGGACGAATCGCCATCACCAGCGTTGGCGGCAGCAGGTACACCTCCTTGCTGTACGAACCCGACCATTTATTGCTGAAAAAGAGTCCTGGGAAAATAGCGAATGGATTCTCCCGAAACAGCTGCACTAGCCTAGAGTAAGAGGGGAGGCCTATTCGATATGGGGGCAGCAGATATCAATTCATTAACAGTTGGCAATGATCAATAGAGATCAAGAGCAGGATAAACAAAAGAGTGAGCTTTCGCTCGCAACTAGGCAACTAGCCCAATCGAAAGACTTGCAGTAAGATTGCGGCTGACACCGATTCGAATAGTCGTCGCTGTACTCTCTCTCTCTACTCATTAGTATAGAGTAAGTGTACGTATGTAGAATTAGTACAAGTGGCCTTCAGTTTGTCCGAGATTGACCTGGCGGGCGCTGGCAGCGCGTGTAAACTTGGGGTGTGATACGCTTGGCAGCCACGAGGCGGGATTCTTTTCGGAGGATGAGCGCTGGGGCGCGCACGTATGTACAGGATTTTAGCGGTACCTGGTACAGTACTGGTAGCGTACTCTAGTAGCTAGAGGAAGTTGAGAACCGAAAAAAGTCTTAAAAATGACTCGACAGCCGGCCAGACGGAGGCAGAAGGAGCTTCTAATGGAAGCGTCTTTTGCATATCCAATGGATAAGCGAACATTCAGAATTCTCCATATCCGAATAATTTTTATGATATATCCAATCGAGAGTGTCTGTCGTGTCTGCGGCGTCTGTTTGTTCTTCTCCTCCCTTTTCGTCCTTTTTCCGTCTGTCATCCCTTTCCTCGGTAAAATGTGACCGATCCGATCACTTCGTCTCAACTCCAAGATAACGTGATCGATGGGACCGAATTATTTTTTCATGCCGCCACGAGGAATTTCATTCGGATGGCAAGTCGTATTACAACCGATGCAACCGACCGTGATCTTTCACAACCTAGCGTTGTGTCAGTTTACGTTTGATGACAGAAACAAAAAATCAATTGTACTACTACCTGTGAATCACGTTTTATTTTGTTGCTGGCGTGCCAGAGTCACATAGGACATAGAATCGTTAAGTAATTTTATCGTAATGGATTGGATTTGCCTATTTTATCCATTGGATATGTATGGGGTGCCTAATGGAAGGCGCACGCCTGACAGACGGAGTAATGATGACGCCATCAAATGAATCTGATTGGTAGATGCGCAGTCATGGCGGAACAGCTAATTCAAGCCATCTTGCAAAACACGGCATCTGACGGCAAGAACTCTACCTGGATTACCGAGATGAACGCCAATTGTCCCTGGTTTTGACCCGCTACGTCACAGTCCCACAACTGCAAAATAAAAGTTTCCGCGCTGAATGAAAATCCTCAACTCTAAATAAATTCCTTCCCGCACCTCTGCAGTTTTTCTACTGCAACAGCCGTCATCACCGGAGTAGAATCAAGTAAGCAGGTCTGATCAAGAAAGTCTTGGCTGAGAGATAAAATTTTCGAAAGCTGCAGCTTGAGATTGTCTTTCAAATGGTCTCATCAATGGGTACATGTTGATGCAAGTTTGGGGCCCAAGCCTTCCGAAACCGGAAAGTTACTCTTTGTTGACCATTTTGCCTAAGTATCGCCTAAGTATTTTTTTGCTTTTTTTTTCTTCATTTTTGTCCTCCAGATCACTTCGTTAGGTTGATAGATTATGTAAAACAGCCATTGTTGCGCGATTGTGGGACCTCTGCCCACACGCGCGGCAGAGCGCAGCCTTGGGGGAGAATTTGGGAGAGAAGGGGGCGTCTGACCAGGAGTGCCGCAAAGCTCCAAAAAACTTGCAGTTCGCCGCTAACTTTGCACCCCGTGTTGTAAAGACCCGTATTCCATCCCTTGTCCACACCCTCCCAAGTCCCCACAATATCACCGTGCAAAAGCACGTCTCGAACCTGCGTTATCTCTAACGTGATATAGAAATTATAAGATTATTTTACGAGTGTTTTCGTCTATCCTCAAAACCTTGATAGAAGGAAGAGAGCTCCTCCGATGTTCGCCGAACCTCGCTGGGTATCGCCGAGGTTCTTCGCCAGTCTCTGATATTCGGAAACATTCGGCGGAACCATTAGCCGCACGTTTGGGCAACCGCATCCGTAGGCGCGTTATCCAAAAAGGGGGACGTGCTGGATAGCGCACTCTGCCTCTCCAAGGTTGACGTTCGCAGCGAACGCTTGACGTGAGAAATAAAGAGGAAACCTTGACGAACAAGGGAAAAAACCTCTTTCGTCGATTATTGCCTGTAGGGCATATTAAAAGTTGTAGTGGGTTTCGTTTCACATAGATGTGGCGACAATCGAATTGTCGTGGTACGAAAATAATGTGGTCATCTCAAAGCACGGGCTTTGATTTTGTTTTGCATCAATCTCAGGACTGAGTCGTTCTTTTTAATTTGCGCTGATAGTAGTAGTCGCCTATCAATCATGTGTTGCTTGTAGCTGTGCTCGAATAATTTGCAAATCTGCAAATGAACGGTAGCGCAGCGACTATGTCGTGGCCAAATACTACACCACCTGGGGTAGTTTGAATAGCGCTATGGTAAGCAATGCGATGTGCAAACATTGCATTAGCAGTAGCCTTATCAACTAATTGATTTGCTTCTGCTATCCCCTCTGGGAGGTTCATTGTAGTTAGCACACGAAGTGCGTTTCCAATTATTTCTTGGTGCCTCCATCGCACACAGCGTTGGCCTGTGGGTTGCGAGTAGAGGAGCGATGATATTAAATTTGATCCCAATGGATCATTTGCAAAGAATGCGTGTCCAGTGAATTCTCATCCTTGGTCGGGAAGGCAATGAGACATGCTGGGATATTCTTGGGCGAGCCATTTGTTATTTTTGTTTGTTGCGAGGCAACAGAATGCATGGGCGAGCCAGCAATTTTCGAATAAACGAATGAATTTAATCGTAAGGACAACGTACGTTTGAGTCCTTGGCCTGTGACATTAATAGTCCAGGGACCAACAAGGCGGTCTTGTTGCGACTTCTTGCCATGGAGTGAGCGCTGCCTTTCGTAGTGCAGGCCTCCCATGTCCTCGACAACGAGTTTCGAAGCGTTGATGCGTATTGCAAGTTGAAACACTGGTTTCAATAGTCGACTTGATTTGTTGTTGTTGTCGTATAAACATTGCATTGACATGATGTCGTGCAATCGGTTGGAACCGGTGGCTTCGGAGCCAAGAACCAGCGGACTGAATTATTCTCCAAAAATTCGTCCGATCAGTAGATTCTCGAAGAATCATCTGGTTGCGCTGTGGAACAGCGATATTATTTATATCGGATGCGAGGTTCCGATCCACATGCTGAAGTGGACGTTCTGCCATAAGTGCAGGTCGGCGTCCCGATCTTGCGCTTTGGCGATTGTTTGAAAGTCAAGTTCAAACAGTATTCCATTTGATCTGGAAATGAGCAAAACGATGAGCAAAATCATCATTGAGCTCCATGGCCATAAAAAATAAACGAGTTGGAGATAAGATCCATGGGATCGTACTGTTTTGGAATTGAATTGTTTGGCGTCGCGATTCGTCGCTTTGCGCCATTGAAACTGAAAAGTTCGGCGTCGCGATATTTTGAAATCCTGAGGATTTGTCGCGTTGCGCCATCCTGCCTCTTCAAAGAGGACAAGCGAGAAGGCATGTCGGCGAGGGTGTCCTTTGCACGAAAATAGTGATAGTTCGGCCGTGTTTCTCGAGGAAAGCGTGCCATCTCATAACATGCTGAGCGTGTTTGGACTTGCGGGAAGTATTATTTTGTTTGTCGGAATAAATGTGAATCCGGAGAGCGCTGTACAACGTGGTACGTACCGGTACGAGCGGTGATGTATTATTACTCTTTGAGAGCTGTGATTCTTTTTGCGCGCGGTTATTGCGAGGGTATGATGCGACGGTCATTAGGGACCTTCTGGAGGTGTAATTTCGTCAAGGCGTCCTTTCGAAGAAAGGTTGGACCGTGCATGAACGAAACATCGTCTTGTGGAGTTTGCACTTGGCCTTGGCAATATGATTGCTGAGCGTTGCTGATGGTCAGCAGCTTCACAATGAATGAAAAGGGGCTTATCACGGTCAAAATACTTAAGGAAGACTTGACCCGAAAGTACGAGCAGTAGCTGGTAATGCCTTCTGCCTTTGCCGCGCTTCGAGTGCGCGCTGACCAATAAAGAATAATGGAGTGATTTTTGACCCACTCATTTTATGAGTGGTGCCCGAATGTGCGATCGGCGCTGGACCGATGAATGAGTGCAACTCGGTTGCGGTCTGTTGATGAATGAGTGCAACTCGGTTGCGGTCTGTTGGACATTGAAGGTCTTTCCTCAAACCATTTTGGTTGAGATACTCGCAATATTGTCCTCCATTAAATGAGTAACGGTATTCATATCGCTGATGTACTGAACATCGAACTTGTATTTCGAGGCCATTTTGCATGAAAGCTTGGGCGACGTCCGGAGACGACTGTTTTCCCATTGGCCGCTGATTGCATCGAAAGATGCCACGCGTTATAACCTGTGCCCGGAGCACTTGTTAATTTTAAAGGTAGCTTTTTGGAAAGCGTTTGCTCAACTTACAGAAGTGTGCGTCGGGCGCACGAGCAGTAGAAGGCGATGGACGCATTCATCTCTCTGAAGAGCATTGCTATTAGCAGCGAGATGCGACGGACGCATGATGAGGGAGCTGGGCAGTTGGTTGTTCATAGGAACACGCCTGTCCGAGGTATGATCTTTGGTAGATCTTTTGTTGTGGTAAAAGTCATTGTTGGACGAGTAGTCAACAGATACATTGATCGACGGTGCGATCGATGCACAAAGAACACGAAGTTCTTTAGACATAATCATGTCTTCTTTTTCAAGTTTGTCAAGACGTCGACAGCGACGGCCGTGAAAATAAAATAGCGATAGCGAGAACGCTTACTGAGGAGATGTCGCGAACGAGCAACTTGACGATTATAGCGATGATTGAATCGCTCGTTTGGTAACCTTGAGATTTTCCGAGAAATCTTTATTTCATCAAAATGGTGTCGTCCTTTGCTCAAGAGGAGCATAAAAACTTGACGGGATGATCGTCATCGTCGTGAAATAATTCGCGAGGCGGGGAAGCCAGAATTGTTTTCGAAACAGTTGCGGTTCACAGAAGGACTGGAAAAGGATGCCGTTCTCTGGGAACTTGGGCATGCTTTACAAGGTGCAATAGTAGCAGCGGTCTGGTAGAGACCCAACGTCGCGAGGACGGTAAACAAACGAGTATTCCCAGTAGCGGAATAAAAAGTCTACTGGAGACCAAACGTCGCGATGATGATAAGCCTGCGAATGGCGAAATAAGAGATCCACGAGTAGAGATCGAACGTCGCGAGGACGATAAGCCAAAGAATAGCGGAAAAAGAGACGACGCGAGATCGTCGAGGAACCATTCCTGTTGAGGGAGCCAATGCAGTAAACATTGGTGCTATTATTAGCAAGAGTGGCGATGCCAAGAATAAAATAATTTTATTATTGTTCGATGCGGAATCGAATGATCTTGTAAAGGACAAGATACCCATTTCATAAGAAGTACGGTCTTCGCAAGAAACAATTCTTGGAGGACGTTGAGGCTCATTTGGAGCGCAGCATGAGAAATGCCATGAGTACTGTTCGTCGAGGAACGATACTGCCTTTTCTTGGCGACATTTTGCTTGTAGAGCGTTGACATCGAATGTCGAAGTTGAGGGGCTTGATAGTCAAGCCCAAGGCAAGCTCGAAGATAGGTAGGTTGGGAGAATCAACGGGATGATCATCTTGGACCTCCTTCTTCAGCACTTCAAGAGACGAGTCCTGTAACAAAAGCTGTCCTTTATCCATTCGAAATGGGTCTGCGACGATCACTGAGATCGAAGGAAGTTGGCGTTGACATTATATGTAGCGACGATCGGGGTCACTTGTTGCTCGTGATGCGAGCGTCGTTGCGACCACAGGTAGTTGCGACACAGTCGAGTCCATGTGGATGCCAAATAACGAGGATCACGAGGATCGTGGTCAATTCAACTGACTCATGATGATACGAGATCAGTTGTTTTCTTTCAGGGAAAGAGCATTGAATAACTGCAAGGGTGTGTGTACGGGAATATTCACATCGTCGGCAACAAAAGCTGCGTTTTTGCGAGAGAGCACGCCAAAAGGTGAGATGTTTCCTGTGTCTCGGTCATACTTACTCTGTGCCCAAAGCACTGGTTCCGTGGGCACATTTCTTCCGTAGTCGATAGTGCTGGTTGTGTTTCGGCCTCATGGTGGCCTTGAATGAATCAACGTGTAGAGAGCTGAAGCTCTGATCAGAATGCGTTATCTCTAACGTGATATAGAAATTATAAGATTATTTTACGAGTGTTTTCGTCTATCCTCAAAACCTTGATAGAAGGAAGAGAGCTCCTCCGATGTTCGCCGAACCTCGCTGGGTATCGCCGAGGTTCTTCGCCAGTCTCTGATATTCGGAAACATTCGGCGGAACCATTAGCCGCACGTTTGGGCAACCGCATCCGTAGGCGCGTTATCCAAAAAGGGGGACGTCCTGGATAGCGCAGAACCCAGCCACCCCCCTCTACAATCACTAAGTAGTAACATCCATTACACTGGCGGGCATTTTCTTGCGAATGATTTCACCATAGACAGGGGGGTGACAGCGCTAGTAACAGACATTATTGTACATTCATTCACGCGATAGCGCTAGTAATTATACCTTATTGTTCATTCATTCACGCGATAGCGCTAGTAATTATACCTTATTGTACATTCATTCACGCGATCGCTAGTAGTAGACATGCATTTATTGTCATTCACGCGATTGCGCTAGTAGTAGACATTGTTTTACATTCGATGGCACTATGTACTAATAGACATTATTTTACATTCATTCACGCGTATTGTACATTCATTCACGCGATGGCACTACTAATAGACATTATTTTACATTCATTCACGCGATAGCGCTAGTAATAGACATTATTTTACATTCATTCACGTGATAGCGCTAGTAGTAGACATGCATTTATTGTCATTCACGCAATAGCGCTAGTAGTAGACATTGTTTTACATTGGTTCGCGCCAGCGATAGCGCTGCAGTACAGACTTGTTTCTGCTCGCCTCTGTCTACTTTTTCTCACTGTAGTTACTCATACGTACTCAGTACAACTACTGTACCTCGTACAGTACTCATACTCGTAGTGGTTGCTGTAAAAGGCCAAGAGCTTGTTCATGCAATGATTGTTCGATTGAGCTCTCTAGGTGTATAGATACAACTCAATATAGATTTTACCATCTCGATGACAATATGAGAAATCCATGGGCTTTGCGCTTGGGTTTGGGATACTGCCTGCGGGTCAAGACCACTGCGGCTCCATGAAGGCATTATGAACAACGAGGAAATACTTCTTGGAGAAGAAATATTGTGTACGGAAGAAAGTCTTATTATTTTCAATAAAGTCTTAGGAACAGATTACATTGGTATTGTTAGCCTATACGCACTCTTGACGTATTCCCAGAGGAATACAGAGGGTATAGAAGGACTCCGAGTGAGGTAGATCAACAGGTACGTAGCCCGCACAAACTCAACGAACGACGTTTTTTTTGCGGTCCACCCCTCCCAAGTCGCATTTGTTACAGCTTATATGACCTCTCTCAAGATGAGTCTCTGATATGGCAATGATTACCTTCAAAATCTGCCAGCGATAGCAATTGTCTTGCAATATCCTTGCGCCCACATCGGTCGCAAACCCTTCATTCTGGCGGAGCCTTGTAAGGAAGGATGGTGATACGATAACATCGTCCACAAAAATAAGCTTCATAGCCTCACGAGAATTTGTTTTGTGGAACAGTGTAGACAACTCTTCCTTGTATTCTCGTTCAGCGTTCGTAAATACAAGTACTGTGTTTGTTATGGCGGTCGTCGTAGTATCGTTCTGTCGTGGAGCCATAACTTCAGGTATAGAGCAGTTCAAGTAGTCAAGAACCAACACGGGCTCAGTGTCACATTCTCTGTAGTCGCCTCGTCGTAAATGGACCGTCACAAACTCTTCTACATGCATGATATTCATCGCGTTAAGCAAGAGTTGGGCTACTTTCATGTGGATCTTTGTTGCCGCAAAGTCAATCATACCACATTGATCTGTATACTCTCGATGGGGGAGGACTTTGTCAGGCGCCCTTCCGAACGCTCGCCATGTGTATAGATCCGAATCCCAAAAGCTTATGTCAAAGCGCCATAGGAATGATATGTTTTGAGCCTTGAATTCAAGGGCTCGATGATATCCCTGCAGCCCCGTCGTTGTTCCGGTTGCTTGTCTTGCGAGATTTGGCCCATGGAATGTTCTGAGATCACTCACGATTATCGTTGTTTGATCAATATTGGAACCGTTGAGAAGGGGAACGTAATCGAATATCCCATCGAGGGCTTTGATACGGAAACTTTGTTGTCCCGTGCTGATGCCGACGCGACCAGTCGTAAAGTAATCATCCCAGGTCGCCGTCTCTGGTGCAAAGCACCCATGCTCTTTTCCAAGAAACACGCTTGGGGAGCATTTCAACGAAACACGAGCACACAATTCGTCCGCCCACCAAAGCACGTTGCGAAGGATGTTCTGACGGTCTTTGATTCCAGCACCATTTCGAGGACAGTTCGTGTAGTATATCCGGTTGGGTCGTCCGTGTGGACAAAAGCAATCCTTGTTTTTGCGAGCCGTAGCTAAATATGTAAATGCTTCCATATTTCTAAGTGCGGTGTAGATTTCTGTTGGTTTTGTTGTCGTCCTCTCTCCTGCTCCTGCCTCTTCCGTGTTGGTGGTTTTGGAAGGATCGCCACGAATGTGAACATCACTCACAGCCTCTTGCCCATTATATCGCCCACCAAGGACAACTACTAGGGGCACCAGTGCCGATAAAACGAGGAAGGCAAGGCAGCTGGCAAGAAGAATGGTGGATTTCATATTGATCGTCTTCGTGTTTACTGCTGGGGTGAGCGAATCGACCTGATAACAAACAGATAGCAGAGAACAGAGAGCAATAAGGCTTTCAGCTTTCGCAGCCCCGAAACGAATGTGTCGCCGAAGTGCCCGAAACTCTTGAAATACAACGATCTACAGCTTGAAGAGACGGTTGTATTGCTTGAAATATGTATGCTATTGCTTAGATTTTTGATGCGAAAGATAATTGTGCCATTGTCGATTGTCGATGTTTCTGTTGTTTCGGATTTTGGATACGCTTCGCTTCATAATGACCGTATGTATGTTTGTATGTATGATGCATATGTAGGAATGGGTAGTGAGCGCATTACCGCAGGTTCTTAACGCCAATCCGATCGCCCCCCTTCGAGGGTAATGACCATTTCGCGTCCGCAGGGCGCAGAAATTTTTTATGCGAGTACATTCGAGCACGCGATAGCGCTAGTAATAGACATTGTTGTACATTCGAGCACGCGATAGCGCTAGTAATAGACATTGTTGTACATTCGAGCACGCGACAGCGCTAGTAATAGACATTGTTGTACATTCGAGCACGCGATAGCGCTCTAGTAATAGACATTGTTGTACATTCATTCACGCGATAGCGCTAGTAATAGACATTGTTGTACATTCGAGCACGCGAATAGACATTGTTGTACATTCGAGCACGTGATAGCGCTAGTAATACTTCCATAACTTTCATGTGGTAACGACAACAACACAACAAATAATAACGACAACAACAAAACACAAAACATAATAAATCTATTATTTCCTGCATCCTCGCACCATCTCTTCGTACTGTGCATTGCGCCACGCCGGTACCGATGTACTACGGCAGTAATATCCCATGGGGGAATTTATATATGCATGGTACGTTTTGTCGGCTCCGCACCGGGCACAATACCGGTCCATCTCTTCGTACTGTGCATTGCGCCACGCCGGTACCGATGTACTACGGCAGTAATATCCCATGGGGGAATTTATATATGCATGGTACGTTTTGTCGGCTCCGCACCGGGCACAATACCGGTGGGAGCATTGACTGCCGAATCCCCCACTGACTGCCGAATCCCCCACTGCAGGAGCGTCTTGCTCAGGTCTTCTGGAATCGTATTTACCAGTACAATCCCAGTTGCCTCGTCCTTGATCTCAAGAGATTTCAATCTCTTATAAATAGAGCGCAGGTGGCTAACCATGTCCGACACGTTTTCTCCGGGATATTCGTCCAGTCGCAGGCTCTTGATTTGCTTGTGTAGTGTCTCCACGACGATGCGACTGTACAAGCTTATGCACTTGAGACGTCTGAGCAACCAACCTACCAAACTGGATACTTGTTTAGAGAGATCTCTGTGGGCGGCGCGCAAATACATTTCTACATATGCATCATACATACGAACATACAGACGGTCATTATGAAGAGAAGCGTATCCAAAACTCCGAAGCAACATACCGGTACAGGAACATCGACAATCGACAATTTGGCACAACTATCTTTCGCATCAACAAACTAATCAATAGCATACATATTTCAGGCAATACAACCATCTCTTCAGGCTGTAGATCGTTGTATCTCAAGACCAGGGAACGAGCCACGAAACCCAACGTCAAACCAGGGTTTCATGGGGTTCACTATCAAAAGACGACACTGATGCAAAAACTCGCCTATAAGATTTTTCAAATGCCGCGAAGTTTTGTCGTTCATTTGCCCCACAAGAACTCGGCGTCCTGGTGGAGCGTCCAAGAAACAGATGAAAAGACGGGCAGGAAGACTACAACAAAGGCGCCACTTGAACACGAACGGTACTTGCACTGGTTCATGAAAAAGGTTCCCAATAACCCCAATCGCATGCCACCATGCAAAGGCAAAACGAAAGGATAGCCACTATACACATAGAGCCTGGAATGGCGCTCATTGTGTTCAAAATATATTCTAACCATGATTCTACTGCAACATTACGCTGATTTCTTTTGTTTCTTTTTGGCCGGCGACTTGGAGCTAGGGCTCTTGTCGCTTCGACGTTTACTGGACGCAACTTTCTCGTTTGTCTCTTTGTACGCGTCGTAGGCCATCTTCATCTTGCTCATGTTCTCCTTGCTCGCAGAGGCGTGATCGACAAGAGGTTTGGGATAATCCTGGCCTATCAATACTCCCGCCTTACTTTGCACACTCGCTGGAGCCGTCCAAGGCTCGTAAATATACTTGGCAGGCAATTCGCGAAGCTCGGGAATATATTTTCGAATATAGGCCCCAGTCGGGTCGTTTTGCTTCTGAAATGCAATGGGGCTGTAGCACCGAAAGTATTGGTAGAAGAATCCCGAGCAAGACAGCCACAACCAATTGAACCCATTCAAGGCGTAGTCAGCATCCAACAAATGAGATTCAAAATGATTCGCCCCCTTTTCCCAGTTCTGCCAGAGGTCGCCACGCGTGAGGAAACATGCAACGGCATGTCTTCCCAGGTGATGAATCCAGCCTTCCTGTTCCAGCTGCTTCATACAAGCATCTATCCAAGGGAACCCTGTTCGGCCTTCTTTCCATGCCTCCAACATTTCAGGATCATTATCCCACGGCACAGGTCGACAATACTTGTTACCATCAATCTGCCCCCATGATCCTGGTTCGTTCCGATTGGCATCATGCGCCATGAGATGGTTGAAATCACGCCATAACACTTGCCCGTGGAGACTCACGGGTGGTTTGGATTTGTTGGGAGTACTCGAGCGCTGGCTACTCTCTGCAATGGCATACCACAGCTGCCGAGGCGATAGACAACCCCATGCCATATAAGGAGACATAATCGTCGTGGACATTTCTTTCGTCGCCACGCAGGAAGTCTTTGGTTTCTCGAACGTGGCTACGTAGTTGGGCCGTTCTGTGATTTTCTCTTTCAATTGCTTAAGAGCACGAGTCTCCCCACCTCGTACAATCGGCGTGAGATTCCGACAGTCCTTGGGGGCCCATATTGGAGTGACATCTTTTTTGGGCGTATTCCTGGGCCAAGGAAGATCAGTTGCCTTTTTTGGTGGCCGCATCGATTTCGATGCTTGATCGTCGGACGAAGGGAATTCTTTGGGGGGGGCCAAGGGTTTCGGGATCGTGCCCATTTTAGCAAACAGCGTCTGAAATCCCCCCATTGTACCAGGGACGGAGGCCGACTGCTCTACATATTTCTTGAGCGGATGGATGGTCTCACTCGCAAAACTCTCTACCTCAATCCCACATTTCTTTGCCTGTTCCAAGACTTTCTCATCTCTTTCCTTCGCATATGGTTCTCCAGTCTCATCCTCTTCGAACGTCAAGTGTGTCACGCCCCACTTCTCCCATAGTTCTGGAAGAATCTGCAAAGGATCTCCACTCCCAACGTACAATCGAGAACCCCCTCTGCGAAGATTTTCATCCAAATCTTTGAGACATTCTACCAAAAAGTTGGCACGTAGGCCTGTGCAATGCTTGAGCTGATACGAATCGCCATCCATGATGTAGACTGGGTAAAGTTTGGCGATATTTTCCTTTTGAGATGCAGCCAGCAAGGCAGGATTATCGTGAAGGCGCAACCCCTTCCGGAACCAATGCATGGATACGACCGGTTTCTTCATAATGACGTTGTTGTTGGTTGCCGCCAAGAGGACCGAGAGAATGATTCCTAGAAATGACGGGGGACCTCCAGGCATTCACTTCAGTGCTTTATAGAAGGGTGATTGATTCTTATGTTGCAATGACTCTCAACCTTGGCCAATGATTGTGATTTTCTGACTAAAAGCAACGTTTGATACAGTCAGTAGATGATGATGAATGATGTTTTGTTGCATCTGATGGATGATGGATGCGATTTGCTGATGTGGTGCATGCATGTGTGGTCGGTGGGAGGTTCTTGCTAGCTTGCTTTCTCGAAAGCTTCGCTCGGAGCTCGTCACTTTTGGAGCACAGGCGCCGTATTTCAATCGAAAAGCATTGGCCGGCGTGTTAATCCACTCGCCGGGCGCCGGGCCGGTTTTTGACACCGCGTCGGCGATGCTTTGCACGCGAGCCGGGCCAGATAAAAACACGATGCAAGAGGCGGGTTGTTCGCACGTGCCTCCAGCAGCCAACACAACCACCCAACCAGGGATGCTCGTACTCGTACAGTACCTGTACCTGGTCTACCGGTACGACAGACATACCAATCCCCATTCCCTATTTTATTGTGCTGTCCGTTTTGGATCATCAAGAGCCAATACCAAATATTTCAAATATCTACCTCTTTAGAAAGCGTCCAAGCACCCTGTATTCAAGAATAAAAGTCTTTAGTCTCGCCCATAAGCATGAGCGAGATCGCCCCTCTCACGGCCGAAAACTGGTGGGAAATGATTCCCGGCCGGCAAGAAGGCGGCGCCAAGTTATTGAAGCGTTGCATTGAATTATTGGCATGGCGTGTTGATTTCGCAATGAACGTGCTTCTTGCCTACAAAGACTTCTTGGAAGCGAAGGTATCGATAGGTGATTTTGAGGGTACCATGCTGGAGCCTTCTATGCCTATCTATCAAATGTGGAGCCAACACATCCTGGATACGGCTTCTTACAGTGAAGATTGCGAACTGCTCTTCGGACGAGTGATCCATTATGATCCCAGTCTCTTCAAAGATCACCAAAACCGGACCAGCCGCATCAATCGAACAATGCAGCTTGTGTACGAGAGAAATAAAGGGGCGTATGTCGATCCCGTTGTATGGAATTACGGTCACCCAGCCTCCTTCGGCGGTGGTATGCACGGAGCACCAGTGCCTGGAAACTACGGTGCCGCTTCTCCTGGCGGAGAAAATGATATGCACCAACAATACAAGCGTCCTCGCACAGAAGGTGGTGCAGAGAGCTCCAATCTAGGCTACGCTAGCTACGAAATGGCACCCGTTTTCAACAAAAGGTACCATCCACCAGCTGGGAGGGCCGCGAGAGAGCCAACCCACAAGTCTGGCATTGTCACTCTCTGCATTTACAAGTCGACCGATGGCGGTGCCATGGACAATAAGGTCACACTAGAGCGTGACCAACCATTGCGAACAGTATTGGATTACTATCGGTATCGGTGTATTTGGCGGCAGGGCAAGCGACTCGACCTGTACTGCACACCCAATGAGTTGGGAATGGGCCCTGTCGAAAACATTATGCTCGCGAGTATTCACGTGGACGAAGCCATTACTTTATGCTTTCGGGATAAAAAGGGACAAATCACATCGAAGGAAATGCGAATGCGTGAAACAATCCGCGATGTCTACACGGATCAGGCAAAAGCCATGGGAGTCGACATTTCGAAGCTCTTGTTCCGATTCCGAGACAACGTTTTGAGCATGGATGCCACCCCACTTCTGGCGCAGCTTGATCATGGTGATGTTATCGATGTCTGTGTGGACGGGGCCGAGGATTCTACAGAGACTCCAGGGGAAGAGAAGAAGGCTGATGGTGATGTCGTTGATGCCAGTGCAAAGGGTGCAGAGGATTCTACAGAGACTCCAGGGGAGGAGAAGAAGGATCAGAGCAACAAAGAAGGAGGAGGGGGAGACGTAAAGGTAGCGGTGTAGAACGAGGGGATCTTTTAAGAAATTCACGGGAAGACTTATTTGATTAGATAACTAGACTTAGAAGAAATCGTCTTTTTCGAATCGTGGCCGGAGCTTGTCCCATTCGTCTTTCGTCATCGGCCCGATTGGTCGCGTCGGTTTCCGCTTCGCCTGTTGCTGTGAAATATGCTCAAATTGTCGCAGTAACTGACCAGTCCGTTTGGTGTACATTGTAAATCCAGCAGATGCACCAATCATTCCTAGAACGATAACCGTGCCCATCTGGGAACTGATTTGAAATCCTGATGACGAGGCTGAGCGTTGGCTCGGGTCTTGTGACGATGATTCGGCTGTCATGTTGGGCGAGAGGTTGGGCTTGTCTTTTGTTATCTTTACTTTTCGTAGCCGTTATCACAGTCTCAATGGAATATTGCCTTTGTTTGGAAATGCGTCAATTCGTTTTATGTTTATGGTTGCAAGGTCGAGAAGGAAGAACAGAATAATCGTCGATCGTCATCCGTCATGGTGTTCAAAATTTGAATCGTGTGGCATGATGGTGTATAGTGTTGTGAGGGTTTGTGATCTTTTATTGGTTTGCGTTCTGTCGTTTTCCTGATGCGATCGGGCGCCCTACTTTTTTATAATAGATACGGTAGAACAATACTCGTACAAGTACGGTGTACTGTGGGAGGGCTACTGTGATGAGACGCACTTACATACGCACGCACGCTTCTTCTTCCAGTCGAGTGGGTCATGTGTTTTGTCAAACTGCCAGAGGCCAGACGATTGGGGCACGTATCGCCAACCAAATACAAATAAAAGTCAAAACAAAAAACAGAAGGAAACTGCAATCGACCATGATGATCGTTCTCACAAGTGGCATCATACCGTACGAGATACGCGTAGCTGTCGTCAGAAGAAGTCCGTGAGCACATTAACTTCCGCAGGGGGCACCATTCAATTGAAGAATCACACTTATCTTCGAGGAAAAAATCCTACTTTCCGGGTCCATCTTCACGATCGAACTGTTGCTTGTTCCAAACTACGGAGTACCATAGCGGTACAGTACTTGCCCTCGCTGCTGCTGCAGCACATGTTTTTTACGAAATACTATCGATAGATCATTATCGTAATTCGTCATCACCATGTCGTCTCTTCGAAATGCCGTCAAACGCGTCACACACAAGGAGCGATCGCAGCTGCGATCTCGCCAACATTTGGGTATATTGGAAAAGAAAAAAGATTACAAGAAACGTGCTGAGGATTACCATCGCAAAGAAGATCGAATCAAGGCCATGCAGGAGCGGGCTGCCATGCGAAATCCAGACGAATTTTACTTTGGGATGAAATCTTCAAAAGTCAAAGATGGTAAACATAGATCTTTGACAGCGGAAGAGGCCAGAAAACTACCACCCGAAATGATCCAGCTAATGAAGGATCAGGATCTAAGCTACATTCGAATGCAGAAACAAAAGGATACCAAGCGGGCGGAGCGCATGCAAACGTCATTGCACATGCTGGAGATATCGACAGAGGAAACGCGGGGATCGAAAAGGAAGCATACTGTGTTTGTGGACAATGAAGCGGAAGCGAAAAAGTTTGATGTTTCAAAACATTTTGATACCCTCCCAGAATTCGCCGGAAGAACCTTCAATCGCCTTCGGACAAAAGATATTGAGGAACTAGCCAAGGCCAACCAAACCCAACTTGACGAATACGGAGAAGAGCGTCAGCCTACTGCAGAAGAGTTAACTAAGCAATCCACAATCCAACGCAAGATTGCCAAAAAGATTGCAAAAGCTCGGTCGTCTGCCTATGGAGAAATGGAAGCCCGGTTAAAGCGAGCCGACATTATGCAGAAGGCAGAAAGTCACCTTGTAACTGAAAAGCTGGTATCTGGGAAGGGACGGAGGAGAAAGATCAAGGCTGCCGGGAATGGTCAGCCAGCTCAATATAAATGGCGTCGTCAGAGGCTCAAGTAGTGAAGGTGCTCGGTCTTTGCTTTCAGGACGAATTCAAGACTCGCTGACACACTCCAGTGTGATCTGTGGAAGATGTAGATCTACATCTTGACAGTTAGCAGAAAGCCCAGTCGGTGTTGCTTCCCCGACTACTGCAGCATAATTCCAGGACCGATCAATCATCGCAGTCGAAGAGGAAGAGTCATCCCCCTCGTTTTTTCATTTTCTCTGCGGTTGGAGGCTTTCAACCAATATTCAAATTACTACTCCAGAACAAGCTCTAGAAATTGCTTTTTAGACGTCTTGATCTACACTACTCGTAGACGATAAGGATGGAGATGCAACTAATTGATGAATTGCATGAGCAGATACAATGCGGTACCAGGTACGGTACCTGTTCTGTACCAGTACTGTGCAGTGCAGTGCAGTGCAGTATGTACAGTACTGGGCGTACAGTACACCAGTACCAGTGTGTACTTTGCGTATGAAATGTACATTACTACTCGCGTACCGGTAGGTATCGATAGCGCACAGCAGCACTTTTCGAGCTTCAATAGCCCCTTTCTAGTTTGGCGCGAAGTTTGGAGGCCACTACGCCACTAACCGTACCAGGTAGCGGTACTTGTACCGCAACAGCGGTACGGCACTGTACTGTACTACCGCGGTATTATAAACGGGCATGTGGAACCACACGTAGATTGAGTACCAGCCAACGAAACGTCGCAGTACAAGTACCGGTTGCCGGTACGAGTAGCAAAAAGCAACAAACCTCAAACCTCAAAACGCAAACAGCGGCAAGCGGCAATGATCACCACGACGATCACAATCCACCACAAGCATTGCCCATTGCCCATTTGAATTTGACACTGCAATCTAGCACACCTTACTATTTATTGACAGCCTGAAAGTAGCTACAACACACCACCATCATATTAATATATTACCATGTCCCGCCGCACTGGATCCCGCAGCTCCAAGAGGCGCATCAGCACTCAAGACGATGAAGAAGAGGAAGGTCCTCTTGTGGTCCGCCCCCGCAGTTCCGCTCCCTCCCAAGAGGACGACGACGAGGATGACATGGACGAGCCAGAAATGGCCAATCATGGCTTCGCCTTTTCCCAGCAGAATCCCGAGGCATCGCAAAATGTCCTTCCGGAACGTTCCAACGAACGCCGTCATCTGGAAGAAATGGACAGCGATGCTCGCGACAAAGCACTCATGTCATTGTCTCGTTTGATTCTCTTCAAGGCTCTGGATAACGAACCGATCGATCGCGTCAAGGCCATCAAGGATGCCGGTCTCAGCGGCGACAAGATCTCAAGCGCCGCGTACAAGGAAGTGGCCTCTCGTTTTCAAAACGTATTTGGCTTCGAAATCAAGCAAGCTCCCGATTTTATGCAGAACTACAAAAGTTTGCCGACCCGCTGCAAGGACCGCTACTACGTGGTCAATACTGTACAAGATACGGATGAGGGATCGCACAGCAGAACCATCCACTCGGTTCACAAGACCTCCAAGGTCGAAAAGGGGGTCTTGATCTTGACAGTCGCCCTAATCTTTTGTAAAGGCGAGAGCCGTTCAGATGGCAGCCGCCACATTCTGGCGCGGGAACTATATCGTTTGATGCACGCCGTCGATGAGAACATCCCCGAAGAGCCCCCGGCGCAAGGAACCGCTCGGGCCAAGGCTGGAAATCAAAATCATAACAAGCTGCAAGGTAACGGGAACACGTGTACTCCGAACTTCGATGTCATGCTCGAAAGCTTTGCTCAGGCGGACTATTTGATCAAGGAAAAGGCTAATGACGAGAATTTTCATTCTCAACCGCTCGAAGAGGGCGATGTCTTGTACAGTATGGGACCTCGTGCTGCCTTGGAACTAGGACGCAAGCAAATCATTACCTTCTGCGCCGAAATCTTGAACGAAGAACCCGATCCGAGCATGCTCAAGGAAATTGAAGATGATGGCAACGAGGCAGAAGCCGAAGTGTTCATGGAGGCGGCCTAGTCAGCTTCGTATTTCGAGCGATATCACCTATTCTCCAGACACCTTCATTGCCCTTGTTCTATCCTTTCAGAGATGCCTGTCCATGCCATGGGCACATTATTGGAAGGGACCCCAGCGAGTCATTTTTGGTCATGATGCGCGACGAGGTTTGCAACGATATCCAGGCGACTACGCCATTGGATTGGATACTGGGGCTGTCTATGGAAAGGAGCTTACTGCAATTATTCTTCCGTCAAAAACCATTGTATCAATACCCTCCTTCGAACACAGTCCCAGAGCGCTAGTAATAGACAATATCATTATTGTACATTCGAGCACGCGATAGCGCTAGTAATAGACATACATTTATTCTCCGAGGCAGTCAGTACACACAAACGGAGATTCTTCAAAACGAAGAAACGACTGACGTAATAAATAATTATCGATCGTTACTACTTGTACTCATGTCTATCTCCTCCCTCTCAAGCTCTGCTATCCTCTGTTCCTCGAGATCATCTAGCCTCTCCAGCTCTTTTGCAAAGTCGACGGTCTGTTCGTCTCACGCAACACGGGAAAGTACGGGGGAGCTAGGAAGCGCTGCGCGCAGATGAATACGACGATGATATCTACGCTCGCTTCGCTCGCAGGGCAGAAAAAAAAACCGGCGACGCTACGCGTCGTGAGGGCTACCGGAAAAACGACCTCTGTGTGAGATTCAAGGATAAAGCAACATGCTTCAATGATGAATGCTCATCAATACCGGCACCGGTAGCAATTAGCAATCCTGCTCTGTCTTGATCCTTTTTGCGAATACTCTACCGAATCCACAGGTAGTACATAGTGAGCTATTGCTAGCTGAGAATGCGGGCGCAAAGTTGGGTCTTCAGCGGCCGCCGAGCTGTCGCATGGGTGGCGGCGGGAACTTTGTCATTGGCGTCGGCTAGTTTTCTGTCCATGGTTGCAGATCGATCATCGACCGGCAAGAAATCGAATCATCATCCAGGCTTTGCCGGATGTTTCTTTCCCGGTGGCGATTGCTCCAGTACGAGTAGCACTCGTATAATCGTCCGTCCCTTGGCGTGTAGCGCACACACAACCAACGCTAGCAGCACCAACAGTTGGGCTCATAATGATAGTGAGAATCTTCGACTCAACCAGACTGCCGCCGACAAGTACTATGCCCAGCACCACACACTGCCCCACCCTTCCGTCATACATGCAGTATTACCAGTCGAGGAAGCTGCGGGCGATAGCAAGTCCGTTCTAGTGATTGGTGACGTCCATGGCTGCATGGCTGAATTACAAGCGTTGCATGAAAAAGCCATCCAGAAACACAACAATGGTCGCCCATTTTCCTTTGTAATACTCGTTGGAGATTTGTGCAATAAAGGGCCACAATCAGCGGAGGTTGTTCGATGGGCTCGAACCACCCCAAATGTTTGGAGTGTGAGGGGAAATCACGACGATGCCGCTTTGGCGGCAGCCTTGGGCGATGCAAAACGACGGAGCAAGAGAAAGTACCAATGGGTACTGCAGGGAGAAGAACTCCATACTAGGATTGATGGCAGGATGCATCAGATCGTCCTCTCGGATGAAGATGTAACGTGGTTGTCGGAACTTCCGTATACTCTTACCATTCCTGGTTCCTATTTGGGTCAAAAAGAAGATACCTTGATCGTACATGCTGGACTCATTCCGGGGCAACCACTGGAAGATCAGACCATTTCCACCATGGTGACGATCCGAGAAGTCCATCCGCAATCAACAGTCTCTCCTAGTAGCACGTGTGGCTCTCATAGTAAAACCCTCCTCTCTCTAACACTAGAGAGCTGGGCAACTGTACAGTACAAGTACCTGGTACAGTAGTCTACTGTAGACTACCCTAGAGGAAGCATGGATACTGTAGTTTACCTTTTTGAGCAAGAGCATGCGGCAAAAAATGTGCGACGACGGCAGCGGCGACGACGACTCGAATGACTAAAAGCGTCTGGCCGACAACATACGAGAGAAGCCTCCGTGACCATGCAAAAACTTCGGGTACAGTACGTACAAGTACTGGGGTACTGGGTACTGTACCACAGCGGTACCAGGCACAGTATCATACGGTACTGGCACCGTGCATGATGTGTCTCCCCTCTTTTAGTAATATTTTTACTCAATGCGGTGAAGGCATCTGGCGACGAAACGACTTTGATCGAAGTTGCCAGTTGCACTTTGGTTTTTAGTTTCTACTATTCCTATTTATTATTTGCTTTCTACTCGTACTTCATTTGCCTCTGCATCCCACCGAATTTCTCAGTTTTATTTTCCTTCACGCCGATATCTGGCAATGGCGGACGGGGCCATGAACAAACACCCGAAACTGCAAGATCGACTTCGTCCAGACTCGGTAATAAAGATTTGCTACGATGATCAAGGGGAGGCACCTCAATTTATCACTGGCTACTGGTCCATCAGGGGACTCGGTGCTCCGATACGAATGATGTTGAGTGCGGCGCAAGTCAACCACTGGATTGTCATGTATGACGTGACGGAAGAGGGCGACGCGGGGTGGTCCAAAGAAACCTGGGCAAGCGATAAAGAGTGGATCAAGCAAGGCTACAACTGCCTGGCGAATCTGCCTTTTCTGATTGACTGTCGGAATAATATGGTGTTGGCACAAACGAATGCCATCATGTGCTATCTCGGTCGAGAATTGAACATGCTCGGCCGGTCTCCGCCGATGATGTGTCGATGTGAAGAACTCCTCTGCGAAATTATGGATCTGAGAAATCAAATGGTTGGATTTGCATATCGTGGGTCTCTGGACAGTGCAGATGATGATGCAGAAGCATTGATTCAGGGTCCAGCGGCTGGTATTCTAGACAAACTCGAACTGTTGCTAGAAAATACGTATCCAGGAGCCATCATGGAAGACTCCTCCTCAGAACAACAGGTAGACGATGCTTCCGTGGAACGGCGTCTTCATAGTATTTGCTTTCTGGTCGGAGGTCGATGTTCGGCGCCCGATTTTTGTGTCTATGAAATGTTGGATCAATATTTGGCGCTGTGCCGCTACTACCACTTGCCGTTCATTACGGATAATCGACCGTACTTGTCGGCCTACTTCACCAATTTCTCCTCGCTGCCGGAGAACCGTCCGTTTTTAGAATGTGAGGCCGCACATGGAATACTACCCTTCAACAATCCGTATGCTCGCTTCGGATCTGACTGGGAGAATGGGGCCTACGAACGGGGGCAAGAAGCCAAGTGGAGGAAACTAGGATTAATCAAAGAGTCTCGTACGCGGACCCGACCCACCAAGAGGCCAAGAACATCACGGTCGACGACGACGACGACGACGACACCTAGCACCTAGTTTTTGTGACTCAATGTTGCAATAGATTTTGAGCGCTGTGCTTGTGTTGGATGACATTCCGCTGAGGCAAATGAAATAACTCTAGCTTAAACAAAGAGCGAGTAGGAAGTGTGAGAGGCATTGAATGAATGAATCAATCCGAAGAAGTTGTTCACGACATGAAAGCACTGTATACGATGTGAAAAGATGGCTGGTCTACGCTGAGTATTACTTTGAAAGTTGACAATAGCATATTCAAATACTACTGTTAGAGCTTCTAAATCTGAAACCCAAGATGCTCAGCGACGACAAGCCAGGACAAACGGGGATTCGTTTCCGTTGCTTCAGCAGGACTCCCCTTGCGACGACCGTTGTATTCAAAGCGACTAATACTAGTCGGTGAAGAACTATTGTCGCAGATTGGATGGACTTCTCGGATCGTCACCATGGTGGAAATGGTCTGATCTTCCAGTGGTTGCCCCGGAATGAGTCCAGCATGTACGATCAAGGTATCTTCTTTTTGACCCAAATAGGAACCAGGAATGGTAAGAGTATACGGAAGTTCCGACAACCACGTTACATCTTCATCCGAGAGGACGATCTGATGCATCCTGCCATCAATCCTAGTATGGAGTTCTTCTCCCTGCAGTACCCATTGGTACTTTCTCTTGCTCCGTCGTTTTGCATCGCCCAAGGCTGCCGCCAAAGCGGCATCGTCGTGATTTCCCCTCACACTCCAAACATTTGGGGTGGTTCGAGCCCATCGAACAACCTCCGCTGATTGTGGCCCTTTATTACACAAATCTCCAACGAGTATTACAAAGGAAAATGGGCGACTATTGTTGTGTTTCTGGATGGCTTTTTCATGCAACGCTTGTAATTCAGCCATGCAGCCATGGACGTCACCAATCACTAGAACGGGTTTGCGATCGGCCACAACAAAGTTCCTGATAGCTGTATTTGTTCTAATCATAGTCTTATTTGTGTTGTAAGATTCCTGTATTCGTTGTTTTGCGCTATGATATGATTCTTCTCAATTCATTGTCCCCATGGGCGGATATGTACATTGTACATTACCCCTACATACTCGTACCGGTACATTGTACGTTACCCCTGCATACTCGTACCGGTACATTACTCGTTACTCCAAACCCTTCCCCCAACATGGCAACTCATACGGGGCAAATTCGACCTTCCGCCATGGAATTACGAAACTCATTTTCTTTCATCAGGAAGCAGACTAACCCCTCAAGTCGCTTCACCCGCATGGACAAGGCCTCGATATTATTATGTGGTTCCGTGGCAATTGTAGTTGCGGTTGCGATCCTAGCGGAGGTTGCATCTTCTTGCTGCTGGTCATCCTCTTGTTCCTGCCCTCCTTTCGCTTCTTCTTGTGACTGGTCCCCAAAACAGGATGCGTCCCCCTCAAAAATAATACCATCGGAGGAGCGAGTGGTTTCCATCTCCTGGTCTTCCTCTTCCTCTGCATTACTGTCTGTGTAGGATTCATTGCTATCAGTAGTGACTGAATTGTTGGTTGTTCTTTTTTGGGGTGTCTTATTCCTCTTCTTGTTCCGTTGGGGGTAACTGGAGGTGCGGCCTCCTCCCTCTGTCTGAAAATTGGCCATTCGAAACTCATCCCGAAAGGCTTGCATTACCTTTGGCAAGATGTCCCTGTCCACATCAAAAAGTTGCTTTCCAGCAGTGTTGAAGAATCTACCCCCATGCTGACGAATTACATCCACAATATTGGTCCGAGCAAAGTCTCGCTTCTCTTTGGGTCCCAGATTTGAGTAAATTTTGCTATATTTTTGGATAAGTTTCCGATACAGAGTGCCTTTTCGTAGCTGGTTGTTAAGACCACCCCTGCCAAAGTTTACATCGAGGCGTTCTTGATCATATTGCTCATCGTGATGGGTAGAGCAAGGGAAGGGAATGCTTCTTGCCATCATTGCTTGGGAATTGAAGGTATGGATACTGTAGAAATGAGGCCTGGCTATGGGTGGGTGGGAGGAGTGAGTCCTTTCGGAAAAAGCAAAAGCATTTTGCTCAAGGACTCCCACCACTGACGACTACGTATACCACCGACCACCACCCCACCAATTCGAGACACCCAAGTTGGAAACTGAGGATTTGGTCGGTCTCTTTAATTATAACTTTTACATTGGTATTCATTCATGAAGAGTATCTTTCGTGAATATCCTTCTGCTTGCACGCTCTCTGTGTTGAGAAACATGTGCCCTGCGTAGAATTACGTACAATACTGTACTGTACAAGTACCGGTACCGTACCGGTCGTAGAGATACAGTAGAGCGGTGCGGTACGAGTACTGGCGTGTACCAGGTACGTTACCTGGTACCAGGTACCGGTACGGCGAAAATTCCGTGTTCCTGGAATTTTTGTCAGGCTCATAACCTATTGAAATTCTTGCCGGCGACGCCCATTTCTCGCGATGGCACTCGTAATAGAAATCTTTCACGCGATAGCACGCGCGGAAAATTATTTTATGCCATTATTTCACGCGATAGCGCTAGTAATAGACATTCTTTCATACAATATCACGCGATAGCGCTAGTAATAGACATTATTTCATACAATATCACGCGATAGCGCTAGTAATAGACATTATTTTTTCATACAATATCACGCGATAGCGCTAGTAATAGACATTATTTCGTACAATATCACGCGATAGCGCTAGTAATAGACATTATTTCATACAATATCACGCGATAGCGCTAGTAATAGACATTATTTCATACAATATCACGCGATAGCGCTAGTAATAGACATTATTTCATACAATATCACGCGATAGCGCTAGTAATAGACATTATTTCGTACAATATCACGCGATAGCGCTAGTAATAGACATTATTTCATACAATATCACGCGATAGCGCTAGTAATAGACATTATTTCGTACAATATCACGCGATAGCGATAGTAATAGACATTATTTCCTACAATGTCACGCGATAGTGCTAGTAATAGACATTATTTCATACAATATCACGCGATAGCGATAGTAATAGACACTGAGGACTGATTGTTGGAATCACCATGCTGCTCCTATCCTTGATGACCTACACTTGAAGAAGAAAATGTGATTATATATGAAGAGTGGTTATCAAATCCTGCTATCGGGAATGGTTTTCAAAACTTTCAATATGCGACAAACGGCAAGTTTCGAGTCGTCATCGTTGTCGGATATCGCCAGCTTTGGAATTGGCTACCCAGTCGGAAAAATGAGTGGGAGAAGAAGGGGAGCAAGGAATGGCCAACAAGACCGCTATCTCCAGTAGAGGCTACTACGTTACCATGGAATGTGTCAGCTGCTAAGAGGCGTCCAGTAGCCGCACGTCCCTTTTTCATGGCCGCTACGTTAGCGAAAAACGACGATGGACATTTTTTCGGAACCATCGGAACGCTGCAGCAGTATCAGTCCTGGGATTGGGCCGAAATTCGAATACTCAATTTTCATCAAGGTGACATTGTGTCGCACTTTCTTTGCGACGTTCTTCCCGATGCCTCCCATTCGTGTGGATCCTCGCAGGCGGCATCATCATCTGTACAATCCTCCTACCCGTCTGTCGATCTGACATTTCCATTTATTGCAGTAGAAGCTGCCGACAGAGGATTTATAGACACGGAGAGATGCGGTCTGAAGAAGGCAGTGGCGATTATTGAAAAATGCTCACATGGATTACCACCGATTCCAAGGGAGTTCTTGGATAAAACTTCATTGGAGCATTTGTTGGAGAAATCCATTAATATTGAAAGAGAGATTGTTGGGAATTTCAGTGAGACTAGCCCGTATCTCCTGGATCTCCTGAGTCAAGAAGCTGAAGAGAGGCAAAGACAAAACTTCTGGAGGTCAACCTTAAAGTTCTGCTCGCCAAACGTTACATCCATCATGGAGGATGCTGACTGGCGACGGTGCTTTCTTAGTTGCAGGGCATGAAGCGGTACCATCGCACTATGGTATGAACTTGTTATCGTTATCTCTGTTACAGTGGTAGTTGCTACTCTAGGGATAGTACTAGTACAGAGAAAATCTGACGCGGAATGCATAACCCTTACCTGTCTATACGTAATCTATGGCGTGCTACGGCGAAATATTGGGGGTAATACTAGATGACATTTCAATAGATCGTACTTCGAAGAAACAACAATGGCGTTGGAGTGCTATGAGGAACCTTGAGATAAAAAAAGTACCCATCAACGATAGATAGATGCATTGGTTTCTTGCTCTTTTGGATTTCTATTCCGCGTGGGGTCCATATCCAATCCACGCTTCGACCGTCCAGTTCAAATTCTCCCGAATAAACTCAGCCATTTCCTTTTCCACCGGTCGGTTCCGACGTTGCTGCGGCGGCATAGGCTTGCATTTTGGTTGAACGCCAGTCCATTCTGCCACTTGCTGAATGAGTTCGTGGGTTCCCTTCGTGAGCAAGTACTCATACTGAACAACCCAAACATCTGCAATCCCCTCGTATTGCTTGATTGACAAGAAATTACGGATCTTGTCCGCTCTCATCTCCATGATATTGTCGTAAGGCTCTCCACTACCATCGTTTCGCATTTCGTAAAAGGGTTGGTGTTCCGAGTAAAGAAGTTTATGATCATATTGATCCTTGCGAAGAGGTTCAACGGCGCACGAAATAATGTCACGGTAGTCAAAGTGTTCTTGACAAGGTTCCGTCAAATTGTTGAAACGATCCGTTCCAATACGTTCCATGGTCCAGGGAGTTGTCAAGAATTCTTTCCAATATTTATCACTTCGAAACGGCAGGTGCGCAGGGGAGTGATGAGGAACATGTTGCATGGCTTTGAGCCAGTCATAGGGATTGCGAAACTGAGCAATGACCAGTGTGTCATGAGGGTATCGGTAGTAGCCCGGGTATTGGAACCAATGCTTGTACCGAGTGAGTTTTGTTCGGACTTCTAGCGAATGATTGAAACAATTATTCAAGTGACTGACGATTCAAGGAGATCAAGAACCAGTAGATGGATTCAGTGGAGAAGTAGAAGCAAAAGTGCAGTAGACAAACGAGTGAGAGGGATACCTAATAGAGCACTCCAAACTGAGACGATCGTATCTCTTGTACGTACCCCCAGGTCCATCTCGTGCCCGAGTTTCGTTCTCCCAAGACGCTTATTTGCAGAATAGGCTTCTTTCCGTTTCCATTATTCATGTAGTTCGTAGTGGTAAAGCCCCGAATGGCCGGCATGGAAGGGTTAGTCCCTAGCGTAAGGTCTAACTGGCAGATGGCGTAGCCCACAACTGCACACAGCATCATGATTGGAAGTTTGTAACTCCGGGAGGCTGGCCCTTTTTGCTTCTTGGCTTCGTCCGTGTCTAAGGTAGACGCGACATTCTGTGCGGCATTTTGCTGTGATGATGAAGGCATCGTGATGACAAAAATGCAGGGAGAGGTCTTGCTGTAGAAATCAAGATCTGGAATCAATGTCGTAACAACAAACTCCGCCCGATTCTTGTGTTTCTTTCAACACTCTAGAGAGCTTTCTAGAGTCAAAAATGCGATTGATGTGGGAAGAATGAATGATGATCGCAGCTTGTGTGAATTATTGTGAGTGTGAAATGTCAGCCTCCTCAACAATAATCAATTTTGTCTTCGTTCTCTCGTGGATGTGTCCATCCTATCCGTTCTTATCCGTGGGCTTGGTTCTCGTGCCTGATAGTGGAAGGAGGCTTTTCACTATTTTTCATGTGCGCCAAAAAACTTGCGCCGGGTCCAGCGTGACTTTGGTACACAAGCACTTTTTACTATCCGCCAGCAAAACGGCTCTGCGAGCTTTGAAACCGTAGAAAAATTGTCGACCACATGCTTTATTATGTGAGCCGGTGGTTTTGTTTCTATACGTGATCGTATGTTGATAAACGCCAGCCGTCTCTTGAACTGGCGGGATCATCACGAACGTTAAATTTTCCACGCGCCACTTCCCCCACGAACCACGAACACGGAACGCAACACAGCGCGCGTTTAGTACGAAGTCTTTCCCCCCGACTCAGCTCACGACTCCTCATCGGCGACTGCCAACTGCCAAAATGCATGAAGATCGCCCACGCACCACACACCGCGCGCGGACCACAACCAAAACTCCTTCCAACAACAACTACAGTACCTGTATTATGTTCGAGGAGTACGCCGGTACATGAACTACTGTACTGTACCGGTACTTGTACACGATATAACGGTAGAGAGAGAGAGAGAGAGCGAGAGTATTCCTCATCACCAAAGAAATTCACCACCATTGAAATAATAAATCAGCATAGTCTAGTTGAATTTCGCTGCACGTTAGAAAAGATGTCAAGTAATTCTGCCACACCACCAAGAACAACGATAGACGAAGAACGAGAAGATGCCAAGGAAACGAAAAGCGACTTCGACGAGGCTGCCCACCCAAGGCCGTTGTCGCCCGGGTCTGAGCCCTCCCTTACTACGACTAACACATCGTGGTTGCGGGAGCACGCCAAGGAATTTATGGACGAGTGGACGAGAGGCGGATTGAGCGGATACATCGACCTTCCTATGATTTGCGTTCTCGGTGATACGTCCAGTGGAAAATCAAGCGTGCTTTCGAGCCTGATCGGCTTGGAGTTGCCTAGTGCAAGTACGCTTACGACGAAATGCCCCGTCATCATTCAGCTGCAGCACACGGATTCGCATTTAGATGCCAAGGCTCTTATCGACATTCAGTGGCACAACCAGCGTACTTCCGAAAAATCAGCATCGAAGAAAAGTAATAATGATTCGACGGGAGTGGATGACGCTGCCTCGCCTCGTGAACGAAAACGAATAATTGAACAGCAACTCGAAGATCGTCAAAAAAAAGATGACGGGGATCAGGATCAAAATGATGCTGATGCAGCGAGGTCTCCGCCTAGTAAATCCAAGACAATCCTTTCGTCTCCGTCTCCGCCCCCACCTCCGCCGCCGCCGCCAAAGTGGCAACCCCGTACCATCACTAAAAATTTGGAAACGGAGGTCCCCAAGTACATTCAAGAGGCTCAAAAGAGAATTCTAGATTATCGCGAAGCACTGGTTGCTCCCGATGTTATTTGTATCACACTTTGGTCTCCGGACTGTGAGGAAGAATTGACTCTCGTCGATCTGCCTGGATTGGTCCAATTTCAACATGACCACGATATTTCGTTGTTGATCCAGGTGGAGCAGGTCATCCTTGAATATGTCAACAATCCAAGGAGCATTCTGGTCCCAATCATCGCGGCTCCGACCAATATTCACAATTCCAAGGTGCTCCAGTGGGCAAAACAAGTTGACCCATCGACGAGGCGAACCATTCCGGTTCTTACAAAACCGGATCTGATGGATCCTGGCAGCGAGACGGGCGTGCTGGAGCTTTTGCAACAAGACCATCAAGCATCCACGGCGTCTAAATTTCATCATGGTTTCTATCTAGTTATGAATCGAGGGCAGGCACTCTTAGACGGCGGGGCGTCTTTGCAGATGGGTCTTCAGATGGAAAAGGAATTTTTTGCTTCAACTCTACCGTGGAATGTCATCACCGACGCCCGACTAGGAATTCCAGCGCTTCGGGTTCGCTTGGCAAAAGTGTTGTGGCAAGTAATGCAGGACAGCATGTCCGATATTTTAGAAGAGCTGCAGGAACAGTTCCAGGAGACTCAAACTCAGTTGAAGAACATGGGCACCCTATTTCACACGCGAGCAGATCAGCGCAAGTTTTACCACAATCTTTCTCACCAACTAGTCACTCAGGTGTCTAGTAGTCTATCCGGTAAGGGTCCTATGAGGCGAAAGAAAGATACGACACCTGCTGGTGCATCCTCCCGGAATAATTCGGGTCGACGATCCCACTCGGCACAACAACAAGAAGAGCCACAACAAGTCGGCGGCGCTTCACAGCTGCACGCTGCCTGCCACGAGTTCTTTCAAGAAATCCAAGCCAGTTCTCTTGCCACCATTAGCAAGCTAGTTGAGGGGACTTCGGTTGTGGTTTCCTCACCCGGACATCCCCAGGATGTTCGGGGAGAAATTGTCCACATGGCTCCGACGGGATTGTATGCCTGCGTGGATTTTGTCGACGAGAAAGACCATGCGACAGATGTTCTCTTCGATGGGATTGACTACGTATCTGATCAACCAGACTTCGAATTGGATGAAGTTTGGAGCGAGGATGGAACCCGCGTGTTCATTGGTCGGGAGGGGGGTCATTTTGATTCTCTACGCAAAATCCCATGTAGTCGAATTCGCACTGATCCGTCATGGCTGCAGGAGAAAATGGCGCTTTTCCGAACGGATGACTTGGCTTGCTTCATCAACGTCGACATGTTTCAGCACATTGTAGCCGAGTTTGTTCAAGCTGATTGGGTCCCGCCATGCAACAAACTGGTAGATTCCTTGCAAGATATATTAATGGAAACCTTGGATCAAGCACTCCAGGATCATTTGCAAACAACTAAAAGGTTTCCTCTTCTGGAGCAAATGGTCGAATCCACCTGCCGTCGAGCCGCACAGAAGCTTGTGGAATCAGCCCGGAACCAAGTCCGGGAGCACCTTGAAATGGAGGAACAACACCCATACACGCAGGATGAAGTCCTTCTCCAAGCCATGAGCCGAGCTCGATTCAAATCACTACGGAGCGATTTGGAGCTGCAACTTCGACTTGATCAAGAGGGTGTAGTATATGATACCCAGGCAATTCAAGCTATTTTAGACCGTGTATTTTCGAAGCACGAAGGGACCAACTGGATGGCAGAGCAAATGGAACTCGTGTTGAACTGCTATGGTCAAGTTGCGACCCAACGAGTTTTGGATCGGACGCCCCAAATATGTTGGCAGATCTGCCGAAATCTCTCCAAGACCTTACAAGAGGAACTTGGTTGCGTTACAGACGACGTTCTGGAGACTTGTCTTTGGGAATCGCCAATCACTAGAAAAAAGTTCCATGATTTGGCGCATCAGCTCAATGACCTACAGAAAGCTATGGATACCGTAAAGTCGATGAGATAGTAAACAAAGGTGAAATATATTAGAAATAGAAGTATTATCAATCAATGCACTCGAAGAAATTGACGAGCCCAGAAATAGGTGATGCTATAGTTCTGCCTCTGCATTTGCCTCTTGATGAGCCATTCGTTGTTTTAGATTGTTGATCTCATCTTCAGTCATTTCTTTGCCATCTGGATTGACCATTTTTAATTTGAAATCATGGGGAAAGAGAAATCTTTCAATTTCGACCTGGCCCTTATTTCCGGTGAGAGTGGCAACCCCGTATCCCAAGACAGATCCAGCGTCAACATAAAATTGAGTTTGCAGCATACTATCTAGATAGCACAATTTGCCGTCCTCGTTGCATGTCAGGACACTTAAGATATTGTCGCCATCGCCGTTTATAACGGCTCTTTGTTCCGCGACACCACCCTTATATTGCAATTCCCAATCAAAAGAATCTACCTTGTCGATACCCACTCCGTCTGCAAGAGCTTTTGCGTTTGGCGCAAAGCACAACCTGTAGCTGTTGCCGGGAATTTTTCGTTGACGTTCCGCGGTCGGGAGTTCCTGGAGCTGTTTGTCGCATTCGTAGAGGACCACGCCGTATCCGTCCTCTGTGAGTTTATTGCCCAAAGCTATGGCGGGGGCGGCTCCAACGAAGAGAGTGGCCGCGAGTAGCAGCGTCTTCATAATCTCGGTGCACAGGGCTTGATGGAATCTTCCGCTTCTTTCGAAGTGATTTTATGACAAGATGCAAGATGCCGTCTTGGCCCTAGCTTGGCCCTGGACGGAGGCTGTCGTCTTGCATAGATCTTCTGTTTGCATCGGGTTGAGCCGTGCGTGTTGGAGTCATTCCGGGTTTTTTCTCCGTCTCGGCGCTTTTTAGATTCCTCCGAATAATCCTACTAAAGATCAAAGTGCGTATTGGGGGCAAATATTTGGGTGCTCTACTTTCAGTGAACCCCAAATTATTTCTCCTTTTCTTTCCCCTATTTACGCCTCAGCTAGCCGCCTTCCCTTTTCTTGCTCTCTGCGTCTTGCGTCACCGCCGCCGGCACCGAAAAATAATGATGAGATTGACGCGTAGACTCTGGTAACATTTCTACGTGCGGATCTTCGCTCGAGGTCTCTGCTTCTTCATTGCCCGTTGCCCCCTCATCACGATGACACAGAACAGTTTCAAGTTGACACGCCTAACTCTCAAAGTTCTTTCTCATTGCCACCACCATGAAGCTTTGTTTCGGAAGTGTAGTTCTTGCAGCGGCCTTTGTGCCTGCGTGCTCCCAAGGTACGATAGTGACCTGCAGAAGATGGGGCTTTGTTGTCTGGGTTCACACAACAGCAGCTTTTGCCGCAGTTGTGGAACGAGAAGTCGTATGTCCGTTTGCACGTTTCTAACCAACGTTTGTTCGCCATCATTTCGTTGACTCAGTTGGGAAACCTCACCAACGCCCTGCAATGAATCATCCTAGTGAAGATTTTCGTAATCGGCCCCATAGTCATGTGAAGTGGCTTCAGACGGAAACTGCCTGTGCCGCGGATGTGAAGAAGTTCTGTGAAGAACCGATGACCCCGACAGCCCTTCCCGAGACGACCGGTGATCCATTTTTGGATTGGATCTTCATCCCCTTTGCTCCGCCGCCTCCGGAGATCCAAGATATTACACGTATGATGGATCGCATGTTTGATCCCCTCTTTATGGAACCTTCGCGAGAGCATGTTACGTTGTTTTGGGTGCAAGAACCTCAGCATGCTCCTCATTTTCTTGTGGACGCAGTGGCCGCCAGGGCTGCTCAAGACCGCCAACCCGAGGAAATCCCCCAACTTGCTAGTGATCTTCAACAGTATGGAAAGCAAATTGCTCCGAAGCTCGGCGGGGATTCCTTTCAGTACAGCATGGCTCGTCGCTTGACGGAACTGGACCCGAAGACGATTCAACGCCATGTTCGCCTGCCATTTTCGTGCCAGAAGAACCGTTGCTTGTTGAAAGCTCTCGAAGATGGAAAGCTTTCATCGGGATGCAAATCGAGCATCCAGGAACTGGAGTCGACCTTTGCCCTTGAAACTCAGCTGGAGCAGCGTCAAGCCTGGTTCTTGGCCATGATGTGGGTGTACATTGCTACGCTCTGCATTCTACTGTTCCAATTGGTACGCAAGATGCGATCCCAAGGCTCTAAGCGCCTGTTGCGCTTGCGCATTCTGCAAGCTGTTTTCAGCAACCCTGAAATCAAGCGTAAAGTGGAAGACGACTTGGGTCAATCTGTCGGCAACGTGCCACCTGTCTCGCTTTTTGCGTTGCGTCTGATCGGCAGCGGTGGCGAAGATCTGAAGCGTGCGTTGCGTTGCATGAAACGAGTTCACATGATGATCTTTGTGTCCTTATTGGTTCTCGTGGTTGTTGCGCCCTTTTGGGTTCTGCCCGTGTGTATTCTCATTTCGATCCTTCGAGTGGTTGAGTTGTGCCGGCTTCCCACATACCCCAGTGATGGCGAGTGTGAATGCTGTTGCTGTGGAGCGAATACTACCGATGCAAAGAACGGAAATTTAACTGAAGAACAACAGTGCTGCAGCTGCTGCAAGGGATCTGGAGTATGTTCGCCCTCTTGCGCTGACTGCTGTGGCCCCAAGTCGTGCTCGGGTGGATGTTGTGAGGGTGACTGCACCTGCTGCTGCTCCAACGGCATGAAGGCCGTCGATGATTGCAAATGCTGCTGCTGCGGAGCGAGTACTGCCGATGCAAAGAATGGAAATCTCACCGTGGAACAGGAATGCTGCGGCTGCTGCAAGGGAGCCGGAGTCTGTTCGCCCTCTTGCGCTGACTGCTGTGGCCCCAAGTCGTGCTCGGGTGGATGTTGTGGGCGTGATTGCACCTGCTGCTGCTGCTCCAACGGCATGAAGGCGGCCGATGATTGCCAATGCTGCTGCTGCGGAGCGAGCACTGCCGATGCAAAGTACGGAAATCTCACTGTGGAACAGGAATGCTGCGGCTGCTGCAAGGGAACTGGAGTCTGCTCGCCGGCTTGCGCCAACTGCTGTGGAGGTGGCAAATCTGGCTGCGATAGTCAAATGTTCTGCAATCTGAAGGGTCGTGGTGAGAAGCATGTGGTTACCGCCAGGAACAAAGTTTATTGCGGTGTCCCTCTTCAAGTTGTTTAGGCCCTTCGGATCACCTATTTTACATCCAACACGATTTATTAATATTAGGAACTACTAGTGTCCATTTTCTACTCTACTCTACTAGCTAGTAGTAGCTAGTAGCCATGATATTCGTATTTGTCCTATTGGTAGTAACTTCAAGGTATCCATAGTAACTAAATTGGACAGTGCACTTTTTCGCTGCTTTACGATATAGTAATAGGTTAGGCATCTCCTCGCCGACCATTTGTCTATTACGCTTAGAGAGAATATTTTGTTGGTGTATGTGCCGTGCCTGTGTAGACGTTACGAGCACTCATATTGTGCGGCGACTAGACTACATTGCCGTTACTGCATGTCCGTCTCAGCCTCTAGTCGACTAGCGAGTTCTGGAATGTGAGCTTTTAAATTCTGTTCCAGAAGAGGCACCCAGTAGTCATCGATCTTGTGGTTGACATAGCAGTTGAACTTCCAGCCCTCATCACCATGTGTGAGATTCACTCCAGTCATATCCTCCGGGAAAGGGGTACCCAACCGGCATGACATTTGTCCGTCGTATTCAGCTTTGCACGCTTTCTCCCATAACACCGTATCCTGCGTGGCGACAGCCTTGCTGTGCAACATTAACGCTACAAATGAAAATGTGAAGACCAGCAATGTGAAAAAACGTAATAAGTCTCCGAGAAAACGAATGTTTCAGAGAAAGAGCACGCACCTTCAGTCTGTTCGTCCCCAAATCTTGACAAGGGATCCGGAAAAGCACTACCTGGAATCCATCTATGCCCGCTCTTCAATACATCAGCCTTGTTCATGACAGACATTCCAGTTACCGTACTATAGTGGATGAAATGATGCTTGACATAGTCTGGACGGTAAATTTGTTTTTCGGCGGGCATTTGCTTGGTCTTTTCTCCGGGCTTCTGACGATCGCAGTTGTACGCCTGCAACATGGTATAATTCATTGGAATCTGCAGCTGGAAGCAATCTTGATTTCTACCGCAGTGCTCGATTCCGTGTAGAGGAATGGGTGTTCTGTAGGCAAAGGCAAAGGACGATTTGTTCAAAGGGATGAGTCTGCTACCAACTATACGATCAAGGACAGCAATCGGACGAGGCTGGAAGAGGAAACTTACTCAATGAATCGTCGTCTGGGCCATGCTCTCCACGAGCCAAATGACACGATCTTATTCCCTTCTTGATCAAGTTTTTCTAGTAAAGGCAGTATCGATGTATTGTTGCCCACTGAAAATGAAAAATCGCGATTGGGTGAGACGACGAAAAGCACCTTTCCCCGATACTCCCTTTTTCCGGGATACGTACTTGGAACGAGATACTCATCAATATCGAATTGAGCAATCCAATTCACATGCGGTCCAAATCGTAATCGACATGAGGCTTCTGCTGCGTACTGACTACTTCTTTCGCCCACGCTATCCACATTGTTGGGGTTGTTGTTGCAGACTTGAGCTGGCCAGTCAATGATGGTGACATCCCCCGGAAAGAGTTCCGCGATTGGATGCAAGGAATTCGAGGGATCGTTGGAGAATGCACCACTATTGTCGTATAAGTAAAAGTGGTCCACGCCAATCAATTTTTGATATGTGATCCACTCCACGAGGCGCCGTTGCCCGTCATTGATAGCGAATCGATTGCCGCGTGTGGTATACCCTGTACTCGCCCACAAGCATGAAGCCAAATGGTGCTGTTTGACGGGAAGTGCTTCCATTGTGGAACTGACTTGTTGTTGTTGTTGTGGTGGTGGTGGTGGTGGTTGTGCCATGGCCTGAGAATCGTCATTTTGCTTGCCATAGGTCAACAAACTTGGTTTACAAATCGGTATATTCTCCCATCGTCCAGAATCTTCAACCAAGGGCAAAATATGATTTTCTCCCCACTCCACCAAGGTGTTGAAAGCATCTGTCCCCTTCGCCTGAAAATCTTTGTAGTAGGGAGGAAAGAAGGCAGCAGGAGGACCATACCGCGGCGGTGTCCTGATCGGCACCAAATCGACGAATAAGGTGGCGTAGTCGTTTTGTACAGAGCTACCAGTTCGAACCGTTTCCACCAAGGATGGTGGAACAGGACACATGAAAGTAAGCTGGGAGGTGTGAATTTGCTTGTTGTCTCTTCCTTCGGGGTGGAACATTTGCCCTATTCGTTTCCGGAAACTCGCCCACTCGTAGTTGAAATTGTAAACGCTCAACGTTTCTTCTCCTGACGGTTGAAATCGACAAATGAATCGAGTTTCCATTCCGTCCTCATCGGCATGCTCATGATCGGTTAGTCGATATCGTGGTGCCGATCGATCTTTTGGGTTCGCGTTATTGTTACTGGCGACTCGTTGGACGGCCACATGCTGAAAGAGAGCGACTTGTGGTTCCGTGTGAGCCAGCAGCTTTGTATCTTCCGCGGTGGTCCCCGTACGGCATCGTCTTTTATTTTGCGCGATGAACTGAATATGCTTTCCATCGTGGGTCGGGAAAACGTCATGAATCCAAGGCAAAAAGGGATCACCTTCTGGATATTCGTCGACGGGCCACTGCTCGGGCAAGCGACTGCAGGAATTGAGTTTTGGATACCGCCGCGGCGTTAAATCCTGAGATGTAGACGTCCGAGTCGGGAGTGGCTGTGTCTTCCAGGTGTCGCGATCGATGGGTTCGAGATAAGCTGTCAGCACTGGCCGATCAGCGATTGTTTCTTCGACAGGATCAGGACCATGCGCCTTTTCGAAACTATTTTGATCCACCGCCCCTGTTCGAAGCAACTGAGGCTTCACTCCCCGTCCCCACTCCTTTCCAGTCTTGTGGCTTCCTGTTTGATCCGCCCATTCCCCTCGAGCGTACATGTGCGGGGTGTAGTTCGGGTCCCTTTTGCTGTCATCGACCGTCCTTGGAGGGGCAGCGCCTCCTCGAGGGTAATTGTTCTCGTGCAGATGAACATCAACATCGTGAACACCATCGGCGGCGTGGTTGGGCGGGGCCATCGATCTCGTGAAAGACACCACCACAAGAACATACAAGAACATGCCACACACAATGGTGTAAATGATCGCCATGGATAGGGAGCAGCCTGAAGTGGATTTCGCCCTTTTCCGTCTGACGCTGGCGGCGGTATTCGTGGTGCCTCGTGCGTAAAAAGAGCTTCCATTATTATTATTCGTGGCGGACGGTCGGGCGATAGCGGGCATCTCTCTGTGTGCTACTGTACAATGCTGGTACCGTATGGGTATCTTTCAGAGGGAAGAAAGTAGACTAATCGAAACAACAAACATCAAAGTATTGGTTTTATTTATCTGATCGACCCGCGGTTGTTGCTCGCTCTACATAATACCGTAGTACAGTACTTGTACCTGGTACTGGAACAATACGTAAGCTACCGACCGGTACCTGGTACCGTACCTGGTACACGTACAGTACTCGTACAGCACAGGCCGGTGTCACGGAACAACGAGATCGCAGCTGGACTCATGCGACCATTCCGTCTGACCACTGACCGACCGACTGAAGGCGAGCGAGCAGGCGCGCTGATGGAAAACGCATGATGTACGGTATGTACAAGTAGCACTAAAGTGCGTCGTCGCTGAGCGCGAGAGGTGGGAGTTGACGTACTGGGAAGGATTATGTGTCTCCGACATTGGTACCACCCCTCACGCCTCAGTGGGGGAGAGAAGGACAGAGATTCTTTTAGCATAATTGGTCGTTGTGGTGTAACATGGGCATGGAATCCGGAATTTTCGTGTAAATTTCCGTAGGCTCTTGTTGATGGAGAAGCTACCGGTGTCCAAAAGTGATGCCGTTGCAAAAGTGATGCCGTTTTTTCTGCGCGGGTAAAAGCACGCGGGGTTTCCTGACTTGTACGATTATAGACCCACGCACAGCTTTTGTTGTTAGCTACTGTAGAGTAGTGATGTACTCCTAGACTAGCTACGAACAGGACAACAACGGCATAGGTGATGTAGACTACGAGACATAATTATCATTTGACAGCAACCTAAAGTATGAGTTACCACTTGGTACCGCCACCAACTACTGGTACAGTTAGTAGCGAGTATCTCTACTAAAAAGGTCTTGCTGGCAATATTTACTAGCTAAATTTACACGCGGATTTTCACGCAGTACCTACCCAGCACAACATAGATCGGTGAGATTCAGGTCAAAAATTGATCATTTGAAAAATCCAACACAACACAATATTTCTTCATACAATGAAGAATATTGTCATAATTGGCTTACCTTCGTTTCATGGTCTGGTTGTTGAGATATGGTCTTCGCCATAGTCAGTTTGTGTTTTTGTACCAAAATGGCATCACTTTTTCTACGCCATCTACGTAGAATCAGTACCGCGCGAAAAATGGCATCACTTTTGGACACCGGTAGTGTGCGGAGAACCCAGAGATTTTCCACGAGAGAGTAAAAGTTCCTCCCCAATATTCATCGCGTACAGGTAGAGCCCGCCCCGCGAGACAAGCCACTGACCTGGTACGTTGGATACCGCCCAAAACCCGGCCTAAAATATCTGCTGGCATCTGGCATTTTACATCTTCCGGTCTCCTCACATTTACTTCGTACAAAGTACTGGTACCGAGACCCTGCTGCTTTGAGTTGTTTATAACTTCTTATCTAGCCACTGACTGTCTATAGCAGCAACATGTTTGGCTGGATCAACGATTGTACTGAATGCCTCGTGGTTTCCAAATTTGGAGAAGAGGCGTGGCACAAAATTAAGGATAAAGCGGACTGCAAGGTCGACGACGGTGGATTCCTGCGCTATAAATATTATCCCGACTCCGATACGGTCCAGCTAGTTGTGGCGGCTTCGGAGATCTTGGGGATTACGGTCGATGAGGTGCTCTATGCCTTTGGAGATTATTTCGTTGATTACGTAAAAGACAATGGCTACGCAAATGTTTTAGAGTGCCTGGGATCCAACCTGAGAGACTGGCTCTCCAACTTGAATACATTGCACGATCACCTCCAGGCGAGTTATCCCAAGGGATTTGTGGCTCCGGTCTTTTGGAGCGAAGACGATGAGGATTTCGTCATGTCGCCAGAAGGGGGCGACAGCAACGCCATCTTGGTGCACTATTTCTCCCACCGCGGAAGTCTTCTAGTACCGCTGGTTGTAGGGCTGATTAAAAAAGTGGCCATGAATTACTTTGAGATTGACATCAATATGGATCAGCTCCAGTTGCAGGATGAGGATGCCGGTTTGAACAACACTACCTGGCGAGTCACGACGGTGGATCGGAAGGAATCTCACAAGCTTCGAGGAAAGAAGAAGAAGAAGAAGCGCATGTTGAAAAAGGGCCAATTAGAAAGGGCGGACGACGAGACCGTTGAAACTTCCGGCACCACCAAATCGAGTAACTATTACAAAATCTTCGTGGAGGGAGAAGCGCAAGCGGCCAACTTGAGAGTAGAGGAATTCGTCAAACGATCGTTTCACAATGAGGACTGCGAACTATTCCATGCTTTGACGCTAGAGCAATACCTCTATTTGGTTGAGGAGTGGAAGACCAACATGATAGGTGACCAGTGGTGCTTCCAGATATGGTCCATTCAAGACGGTGATTTGAGTTCTTGGCCGTCTTTGGCGGATTTGCCTGCCAAGCTCAATCCGGAAACTATCAGTCCTGTTCATTTTGGAGGCCAGATCCCTGCCACCGGGAGATTCCCACCGGATGAAAAGGGAACATTGCAAAGCTTTGCTCCAAAGATACGACTTATCAACAAGGACTCAGGAAAATCGTTGGATATGACGCTTGAAAAATCTTCCGAGTTGACCCTGGAGGATGCAATCTACAACGCTCAAGCTGTTGAAGATGCAGGTTTGAAATCGTTCCCCGACTTGCAAGATCGGATTGACAGCGGGGAATGCGAACTTCAGTGCATCGTCTGGCAGGAAGAAACACAATCCTCCTATCACACTTTTGCCTTGGTGGATCTGAAGACAACCACGACTGTTCAACTCTTCGAGTTGGTACCCAAGTCGTATGATCCGATAGTGTTGATGTTTCAATGTGTGGAAACCATTGCTGTGGACGAAGATGAAGAAGATCTTTAGAGCACAGCGATGAATTGACTTTTCGAAGACTTAGTTGTAGGTCAGTATAAAATTATTCATTTTCAAGATTCACTTGAAATAATGCTATGCTGTTGTCCCATCCAGCGAAGAATAAGTGCATGTGGTGGTGCTTTGGTACTCGTTGATGACGTTTTTATCATTGACCTCGTGTTGTGAAACAAGGGGGCTAACATGGTGAGACAGTACCAGGTTCCAGATTGCGGCGCTCAGAAACCTACAGTAATGGCCAAGACCCTTGGCCACGAAGCGTGGCAAGAGCGAAGACAATTATCGAGCGTGCCGTTAAAATCAGTTCCGCGTTAGTGCGCTACATAGCTGTAGCCCGCACCCTTGGATCAAGCTTGGATGTTCCTTGTACCGGTACCGCCTGTACACGTACTGTACCGGTATGGATAATCGTTCAGTACGTTTTTACCTGGTACTGGTACCGGTAGATTGTACCAGGTGCAGTACCTGGTACCGTACAGGTACTGTACTCGTATTACTGGGGTATTTTAGAGAGTGCGTGCGGCGCGCGGCGGCCGTCGTGTGATCACAGCAGATCAAAGCTCATCGCTCATCGCAGGATCGCAGATAACGCCATCGAGCATCGACCATGGCGGTATTTTCATTTTGTGCTAGCTGGAGGCTGTCGTCTGTTGCCTTCCTTTTCAACGGTGAAAGTTTCGACATTGGATCAGCCTCTATCACTGACACTGTCCGTGCAAGAGAATCGAAATCACGCCACGAAGAACATTGACATCAAACTACAAGTATTCGTGCAAGACGAACACAACTGAGCGACAATGACACAAGTCAGCAACCCATTTGACACGTCGTTCGAAGCGGGGCCTACCGATACATCTCTACGAGCAGCTGGAGGAGGAGTCAATCCGTTTGAAGATGATCCGGCTCCCCAGTCATCTCCGGGGGTTAATCCTTTCGCGAGTCGATCCGACTTGGACGAAGACGAGGACGACGACGATGGAGACGAAACGACCACTTTTGATGACAACCTGGGAGTTCTAGCAGGGGCTCCAGTGGAGGCCTCGTGGCAATATTTAGGAGATTTGCCCTATCGAAGGGTCCCCGTGTATTCCAATGTCCGGTGGGGTGGAGAAGAGGCCATTCCGAGCATCGGCAATGATGTTCTCACATACGGTCTATCGGCCTTTCCGAAAGCAGCGCTGCAGCGACATCCGGACATGCTCAATGCTCGAGAGCTGCGAGAGCTCTTGAATACATCGACTATTACGAAAGTGGTAGGCTGTCCGTATGGAGGTCCGATTGCTGCAGTGACGCTGCCGATTGTAGGGGAAACCACCTGGTTCAATCAAACGGAGATTCGAATCTTGACGAATGCAGGGAAGCCTCTGGCGAAAATTGAATTTCCACTCTTGGGGATGGAACGCAAGTACACACCATCCGATATCATGGAGATTGGTTTCACAGATCGGACAGCGCTGGTTGTTGTCTTGAGAGACTCGTTGTGCTTGACGTACGATCTCAAAGGAGAGCCCTTGCTGCCGCCTTTTCACATCTTGCCTCGAGGCGAAGGCAAGGGCACGGAACTTTATCAGGCCGGTATCTTTGAAGGCGGTGCCGCCGTATTGTCCACCTCTAAACATGCTGCCATTGTCGAGTTCTTGGATGAGCACGACGATCCCACCTACTTTTTAACAGCGCACATTTCGGCACGCCGTATCCTGCCCTCGGATTCGGTCTTGGCATCCGCGGAGGCCTTTGGTGGTGGAAAGGGGGACAGCATGCCACCCTTCTGCGGTTTGGTGACGTATCTACCCACTGCTGCCTTTGCGAGGTAAGATGATAGAAATACAGACGGATTCATTGTACTGCCGGTATGGTTCTTCTCGGTCCTCTCACACTATCTTGTTTCCGCTAGTGAGCACTTTTTCTCGTATACTGCCATTGCCGTCTTGCCACGTACTCGGACGGCGTGCCGTCATCCCGAAGTATTCCTGGCCACTTCCGACAACTCTGTAGTGGTGGTCAATTCTGCTACGACAGAAATCAAAGACTTGGACTGTCGTGCTCGCATTTCGGCTCCAATTGTCGAAATGAGTTTTGCCCCGAACGGTCGGTTTTTGGCCTGTTTCACTGAATTTTCCATGCTCACTGTCATTTCGACTACTTTTGAAACCAAGGTTCTGGATTTCGATACGTCCGAAGGAAGCTCGCAACCACCACTGGAAATGAAATGGTGTGGAGAAGACAGGTACGTAGGTTGCCGGTCCACCTCTTGGCCTGCTAAAGACCAGTGGAAGAATATTCGGAAAGGTTCTTACTTTATTTGCTACCGTCGTTTTATGCAGTGTGGTTTTGCATTGGAAGAACTTGGGTGTATTGATGGTCGGCCCCTATGGCGACTGGTTGCGATTCCCGTATGAGAATCAAGGAAACCTTTACTTGCTTCCCGAGGTGGATTGCTGCCGAGTCATCACTGACGTTGCGGTCGAAATATTACAACGCGTTCCCCCGGCCACGGCCCTCTTGCTTCGGATCGGGTCCATCGAGCCTTCTGCCATGTTACTCGATGCGTCAGATGCCTTTGAGAGTGGATCCACGGCATCGGACGAAGCCGCAAGAGCCATTACCAAAACGGGCATGTTGGCCGAGGCCATTGAAGGCTGCACAGACGCTGCCGCGAAAGAATTTGATATTGTCACACAAAAACGACTTCTTCGTGCGGCCTCATTTGGAATGCATTTCTCATTCAAGGATGACCGCAAGGAGAATCGAATGACCATGGGAGGCAAAACAGAGAACCTTGAGGGGGAAGATGAAGGCATGGTTATGCCTTCCCGAACGACGCAAAAGTTTGTGGCAACGGCGAGGAAACTTCGCATCTTAAATTCTCTACGCAACCCTGATGTCGGTCTGGTGTTGACATCGGTACAATACGACGCTATTTCACCGATCGGGGTGATTGCTCGTTTGATCGCAATTAAGAAGCCAGCGTTGGCTACGTCTATCAGCAAATATCTCTCCTTGCCCAAGTCGGTCCAATTATACGCCCGAGCATCCAAAGCGGCGGCGTTTGTGACAGCGGCGACGGATCGCTCCGATGCCGACACTGCTCAGGGTGCGATCCACATTGTTCAAGAAGACAATTCCGCTGGTGCGTCGTCATCAAGAAGTCCAAGCGCACCATCGGTCTTGAATCGTGGTGGATATGCAACGGTGGCAATGGCCGCCAACAAGGCTGGGCGGCCAGGCGTAGCCAATCTGTTGTTGATGCTGGAGACCAGTGTTGCAGATAAGGTTCCAGCATTGATCTCTACCGGATCTTATGCCGATGCTGTGGCTGTGGCAACAACTGCGAGGTAAGAACCGTCGATCCTTCTCACACTTTTCACTTTGTCCACAAGCTGTGAAGCCAAACTAACCTCCTACTATCGCCAATGACATCATTCAGGGATGCCGACTACATTTTTCACACCGTTTTAGAGTACCAGAAATATTGCATGTCCACGACATCGGATGCCACCAAGGCGAACCAGATGTTTCAATCGTCGGTGGTCACGAAATTTACTCCCGAAGCATACAACACATTGCGTCGGTATATGGAGACTATGCCTGACATGAAAAATGTCATTAATCTACAGCTCCGAGCGCAAAAGTTTACTAGCGCTGGCGTTACGGTGGCTCGAAAGGCAGTCGCCAAACGGGGAGATTTTCGAGAGAAAATTAGCATTCTGGCGGTAAGATTGGCATCACAAAAGCATGGATATGGCACGTATAAACAAGGTCTCAACGTTCTGCTTTCTGTCCTTGTACCTTATTTCTTACAGGAGGCATCCAAAGTATTTGCGATGGGCAAGGAGACTAACTTGTACAAGACTTGCACAGACGACTATTTAGAGCTGCTGAAGGATCAAGAAGTGTTGAGGACCAAATACGGAGCGGCTGAGGTAGCACCTGACTCGTCCTCCGTGATCGCCACAATAACATCCATTTTAAGGTACGCAGCGATGAATGAGCGGGAACAAAATCGGCTTTTGACGGACGCGGAAAAGGTTGCCAAGAAGTTCCGTGTCTCCGAGAAGATGTACTGGCATACCAAAGTTCGCGCATTTGCTGAAACGGGACAGTGGAACAACCTGAAGAAGCTTGCCGATTCGAAAGCCAAACCTCCAATTGGTTTCAAGCCGTTTGCTCGAGCGGCGATTCATGGCGGCCGAAGCTCCTCCGAAGTGTTGAAATATATTGATCGTGTCACTGTTCCAGAAGAGCGCTTCAGCTTGTTATGCGAAGCAGGTATTTGGAAACGCGCTTTGGAGGAAGCCTACAAGCTCAAGGACGAGCGTCGAATCATGGATGTCAAGTCAAGATGTGGAAGCCCGGAATTACAAATGCAAGCCGATCAAATGCTTGCTCGACTGGCGTAGATCAACATAATTTTCACTGACCAATAGACTAGTATGCTCTTACTTGGGATTTTTGCTAGGAGGAAGCGGCTCCAACTTGAGGTAACCCAATATCTGTCGTAGGTACCGTTCCGAATCTTCCACGTCGGTTTTGGTCCTTTCCAGATATTCGTCAATGACATCCTTTCCGCCATTTGGATTGGCTTCACCCCAACTCGATGTATACGCCATCATGGCGGAATTGTCCGCCTTATCCTTGTACTTTTCGACCACATCCAAATAGTTTTCAAAATCATCTGGATTCACGAGAGGTGCGGCACGGACCATGAGTTTATCAGCGCGATATAATGGATCTTCGGTCGACTTGTACTACAAGAAGGCGCGTAGGAAGGAAACGATGGTGGTGTGAGAAATACGTTGTCGTCTGGATTCACAAGCCATACAAACAAAGTATACAAATCAATCTCATCCAATCCAATCCAATCCAATCATACACAAGTTGTTCTCACGTACCCCCAAAAAGTTTTGTACATTGAGTGGAGTCTTTTCGCAACCCCCACTTCCTGCTCCATCCGTCCGGATCACTTGTTTTCGTTCGACGTCGCTCATTATAATTTTCCCACAAACTTGTGTTTCTTCGTTCCAGTGTTCCAAAAGATACTGCACCCGAGCATGGCCCCGGCGTAATTTTTCGATTTCTTGGGGAGTGGGTGTGCCAGCGGCCAGAGCCGGTTGACTACTACTGGACAACACTCCCGATCCCGTCACCGCTAGTACTGCCGCTTGTTGTTGAAACCATGCTCGACGGGTGCTCGTTGTTTGGGTGGATCGTCCTGACGACCAGGCCAGTACTACCGATGACGAGTCATCATGAAGATGATTGGCAATCATTATTATGGCGTACCAAAGGAAAACGAAAATCGAGGCTCTTTCGAAATAGACCATTCTGATTTATTGCTGTACTGAATAATATACCGGTATAGAGGGTAGAATCAATTCGATACCACAGTACAGTACAATACTACAGTACAGTACTGCCACTTCGAATGCAACCTCAACTTTTGTTGAAAGAATGCCATTCTCGCGTCACTCGTCATCATAGTCGGAGGCCGGCGGCGGCGAAGCATGGATCTCGTCATACCGGTACAGTATCTCGCTCATGCATGCTGTCAAAATCCGGAAAGATCGAAAACGAAGAAGCTTGTACGGTACGAGTACACATTATCATACCGCACCGGTAGGTCTACCTGGTACAGTATCCGCCCATACCAGTTCTGGTACGATGAGTATGGTATTTGAGAGAGTGACGTGCATCATCATCATCATCTCTATTATTTTCGTGCCACTGACCGTCCGTCCATCCGGATGAAACGATCGAAGTACATAGTCTATTAGGGGGGCACCTCATCGCGTTCATCGCGCTCGTCGCCCTCGCCCCCCAAAATGACAAAAGCGAAGAAATAAAGCACCGATCATCATCATCGTTCCGTCGCGTTTGTCGTATTTTGTACCATGTACAGTACCGTAGTGTACTCGCACAGTAGTCTAGTAGTCTACCTTGTGTACTCGTACTGTGGAACTACCGCTAGTACTGTAGAATAAGTATCGGTGGTCTACGTTGTTGCATTTTGTATTCAACTGTACCTTGCCTTTCCGGTACTTTACTGGTAACACAAAACAAACCAGAGGTTGTGTGCATGGGCGCTTGCCTCTCTTCCATTAACCTGATTTTTTAGAGCTACTAGACTGCTGAATCTCTGTACGAATAGCTAATTCCAGCATGTCTTGGCTGTTTGGTTATTCTTCGGCGCCGGCCCCCGCGACTCCTTCCCCGGCCAAACCCTCCAGCACCGTGGCTCGTCGCGATCGGACCGCCGAGGGACCCACCTTTTCATCCGCCAAGTGTCCTCCGGGGCCAGGACTGGAGAATTCCTGTGAACTGCCCTTTGGCTTTGTCTGGACGCCCATGGCGGAGATCCCGAAACGACCCAAGCAACAACAAGACCAGGATGCGGAGAACGGTGGTAGCACCAGTGCAGCATCGGCTGCTTCCAACGCCATTCCCGTCGTGGAATGTCCCACATCGTCCTTGCCTCCCGTCATGTGTCTGACCTGTCTCGCCTATTTGAATCCTCATGTCAAAGTCAAGTACAGTACGGGAGTCTGGACTTGTGCCTTGTGTGGAAGTGACAATGTCTTGCCGAAGCGAATGATCGGCACTTCGTCGTCCTTGTTGACTCCAGCACTGACATGTCCAATGGTAGAGTACCATCAACCCTTGCCGCTTCCTCCTCAGGAAGACGATGTCTGTACGATTGTACTGGTGGTCGATGCCAATCTGGATTCGGTAGATGCCAAGGGAATGGTGAAAGCAATCGAACAAGTCCTCCCCGATCTAGTGGAAAAGGAAGATGGACCTGCTGCTGACAAGGATGGAGATTGGACGCCTCCTCCTCCTCCCAAGATTCAATTAGGGTTGGTAGTCTTTGATCAGGCCGTCGCCATGTATCAATTAGGCATTGCAGGAGTCGCAAGTGCTGACATGTACACCGTCATGCTGGATGAGGAGGAAGACGAAGAAGCGCGACGCACCGCCATGGAGCAACGCCCCTACTTACAGTCGGTCACGACCCCCGCGGATCTGGAGTCGCTCTCGCAGTGCATTTCGGCGGTCTTTGGGGTCTCGGTGGATGGAAACTCTTCGTCGTCATCGCAAGCAGGATCTCGTATGGAATCCTTGAAAAAGAAAAAGGAAGCTCGGATGCGACAAGAACAGGTGCGAAAGGAATCCGGAGTGTCTGCCGTCGAGCTTCCCAAGGAATCTCCGTGGATTCAAAAACGCAACGCGGTGAAATCGACCCAATCGCAACGTCGTTGTACGGGGGAAGCCCTCCAATGTGCGATGGATTTGGCGAGCTTGAGAGGCAGTCGCACCTCGCGGATTCTTCTGTTTACGAATGGTTGCCCCAACTTTGGCGAAGGCACCGTCGTGACAGAAGATGGCGCTTCCATGTCGGCAATGAGTCCAGCCAAAACAGTCAAATCCCCCACCAAAAGTAAAAAGAAGAAATCGAAACACGATGTGGTGGATTCAAGTCAAATGACCAAAGCCATTCAATACTACGATATCTTGGCCAGCCTCGCCATGGAAGAGGGCATTGCCGTTGATGTCTTTTGTTCGGGAGCCATGGAATTGGGATTACCTGCCTATCAAGCACTGGTAGAACCCAGTGGGGGATACGTCTTGCCTCATTTGACTTTCGACTCTCCACATTTGGCACACAACTTGACCTATATTTTGAAATACACATACGTCTCTCGAACCATGAGTGATATACCCGTTGGATCGAGTCTGACTTCCGACCCTCCAAAGACGGGATTGGCACGTTTCTTTGGACGCAAGCCCACAACTGTCGACGAAGATGGTAACCGTACTGGTATGTCGGAATGTGTAGTAGATGTGCGATCCGACAGTTTTGTGGTCCCAACGCATTTGGTAGGACCGGGAGAGTTAGTCGATTCGACGTCGAAAACGGGTGCATCTCGTGTAATGCGCAACGAAAAGGCGGCGTTTGCAGAAGGATCCAAACTAGCGGCGGCCAAGAATTTCGCGACCAACAATTTGCCTTCCGGCGAAGCCTTGGATCTATCCTTGACTCGGATACGATTGCCACGGTTCGATCCTTTGGCCACATTGGCGGTCATGGTCCAAGTCAATGATACGATCGTTCCCGAGGAAGATGACCACGCATTTTTTCAAATGACTGCACGGTTCATCTCGCGAGATGGCAAAACGATGATTACCCGAGTGAGTACACATCGATTTCCAGTCGCCAAGACCGTGGGCGACTATGTTAAGAACGCAGACGATGAAGTCATATCGGTCTTGCTGGCCAAGGGGGCAGTCTACCGATCGCTTCATGGTCGGGAAGAAACAGAAGACACGAAGGACAAGATTGTGGCTGGGGATCCAGAAACCTTGGAAACGTTGGCCTATGATGCCCAATTAGATTTGGATGCTACGATTCAACGAATTTCCGGGGCCTTTCGGCTTTTGGGCTTGGAAGAAAAAACAAGAAGGTACGTGAACACCATGGAAGATATGATAGGCGACGTTGACTGTTGGAACTCTCACAATGTGTTTCTTTTGGTTATGCAGCATCGACTTGGAGTATGGACGTGACGAAAAGAAAGAGTCATCGTCTCCTTCTTCTGCGTTGGACTTTGCCTTTCCACCGCAACTCTCGGAGGGATTGCGCCGTTTGTATCACCTGCGAAGAGGAGCACTCATCAGCCCGGGGCCCATGCGATCCATGGATGATCGAGCCGAAGTTCGACAGCTCTTTCTACGATTTCCTCTCGAGGATTGCGTAGGCATGATGGCACCGAAGTTGTGGAGTACAGGAAACCTCGAAAATTCCCGAAGTTCTTCCAGCATGCAGTCCATGAATCCATTCCCTGCCGAAACAATGGCGCTCTGGGAATCGGTAAGTATCAGGATGGAACATAATATTATCTCGATCGAGTAGCACGTGGATCCGTGTCTCATCTATTAATTTCTCTCCATTTTGATCTTCAGTCCATCATTGCCGCTGATCAGCATGATGTGCAGTTTGTTTGGTCCGGAAAATCTTGCACTCAATCCAATCCATTCGACTTGGTTCGCAGCAAATACAAAACATTTCTCCAGAAGAAGGCCAAGGATCGTTTCCCCATGCCTGAAATTCACATGCTGTTTGATGGCGACTCAATGAGCCGTCGATTCACCACTCGCCTCGCACCTTCCCACGCGGATTCTCCGGAGCAACAGTTGGCCAACTTTCCCGAACTTTCCAGCCTATCCTCTGCTTCCCTCGAAAGGTTGCGGTCGCGGTTCAGATTCTATGATGCTGCCGCTGATGCTAGCTTTCGAAAGTGGTTTTGGAGTGTATCCAGTGCCACCCATGCGAGTCGAGAGGACGGTATGTCCCTTTGTGAATAGTCGCAATAATCATTTAAAAAAAGAAACAAGACTCCACAAACATCGCGAATGAATCGTACTATGTTAGTTCTACTCTGCTCTGCTGTGAATCGAACTATGTTACTTCTGCTCTGCTCTGCTGTAATAGCTAGCCAGCGTACTGTACAGTATCTTCAGCCCCTGATAGTATTGTCCTTAGAGACAGTATGGATAGCGGCGGCAACGTGCTCTAGATTGGAGTCATTGAGCCCTGCCATGCTAATCCTTCCGTTGGTAGTCAAGAAAATCGAAAATTCGCTGGTCAACTGCTTGCACATGTCTTCGTCTAATCCAGTAAAGGCAAACATTCCAATTTGACTGGAAATATGCGACCAATCATGAGTACTTCCCGCCGCCTCGAGAGCCACGACTAGCTTTTTTCTCATCTCTTGGATTCGAATTGCCATTCCTGCGCATTCTTCGTAATACTGAAGTTTGAGACTAGGGTCTTTCAAGACAGTCTTGACGATGGAACTCCCATGCCGAGGCGGAGACGAATACATGGGTCGAATGATGCAACGAAGTTCGCTGAGAATACGTTCCTTTTGAGCCACACTTCCACAAACCACCGACAGGGTCCCCACACGTTCTCCGTACAATCCGAAATTCTTGGCAAAGGATTGCGCCAAGATGATTGGAACATGCTGACTGACGGCATACCGAAAGGCCTGGGCATCCGACTCGACATCACCAGAAGCGAAACCCAAGTAGGCGGCATCAAAGAAAGCAATATGACTCTTACTGCTAATGACGCTGATCAGCTCTTTCCATTCTTCCAGAGTGGGGTCACATCCTGTCGGATTGTGCGCACAGGCATGCAGAAGAATGATAGATCCGTCTCGAGCGCGAGACAAATCTTGAACCATTCCCTCGAGATCGAGGCCACTCTTCTTGCGATCGTAGTAACGATACTTGCGTACTTCCAAACCACATTGCTTAAATATTGCAATGTGGTTCCCCCACGTTGGATCGGGCACGTAAATTTGACGATCGGGCCAAAATTGTGAAAGAAAGCGTCCACCAATTGCACAGGCGCCTGTGCCACTGAGCGTCTGTACACCAGCGACATGACTTTCAACATCCATATCTTCGCCATAGGCGAACTTCATCGCACAATCAATATAGTCCTTGTCACCTTCAATCGGCAGGTACTCTTTGGGTTCCATATCTTCCCACAATTTCTTCTCGGCCGCCCGGACCGAAGGCAACACGTACGGCTTGCCATTGTCATCGCGATAGGCGCCGACGCAGACATTGACCTTTCTCGGATCTTCACACTGCCGAAAGGCTTGCGCAATGCCTAAAATAGCATCAGGGGGGCCCATGGGGACATCCGACCAAATTCCCGACACGGTGTTGTAACTATAAATCGAGTCGGTGATGCTTGCCGTGGACCACTCGTCGTCAGAATCAGTGAGAGAAACAGTCTCCTTGATAGTTCCCACGGGCAACTGATCGATTGGAAAATAGGCAATTTTGATGACATCGTCGTCGTCCAAATCACCGAGGTGTCGACATGACTGTCGATCCTTGTCCCATCGCGGGGAAAGCTGTAAACTCGATCGTCGAATGTGACTGCCGCCTCCTACCGTTTTGCGCTCGGAGGTGGGAGATGCCGGTGGGGTTTGAAATCCACTGTCTGCCATGTTGCTATTGATGTCACTTGCTGTACTCGTATGTGAATTTAGAGCGTCGAATGAAACAACAATGTCGTCTATCGTCGACCGAGAGCGATGAAAGACTCTTGAGATACAACGATCTACAGCTTACAGCTTGAAGAGATGGTTGTAAATTGTAAATGACTGAAAAAGTGAATGCTATGAAGACGTAGAAAACCAGCACAGTAAAGCATAGTCTACCGTCCGTATTACTTGCACGAAAACGTAGAACGATCGTATTATGAGAAATGAGAACCCCGGCACTGTGGAAGGCTAAATTCGTCGCATAGAAAGATGCCGCATGAAATACGAGTACTTGTGTACGTTCATCCGTCAGAAGGCCGCAGCAGCTCATCCAAACACTCTGCTCGTACCGGTACCTGTATCGGTACTCGTACCAGAGGAGTAGACCCCATGGGAACAGAAGAAGTCAAAATCCAACAATCTCTTTACAAAGAACACGACGAATCATCATCTCTCTTCAATCGGCGGTCGCCGTTACGCATTGTCAAAATGAAAGGGGGTGGGGCGATATATGGCCTTCCTTACATACTAGCAGGATGGAAGTCTTGCTCTACCAGCAGAGCGGTGAAAGCTCGATTGCTATGTTTTCTGGCCATTGTAGTCCTGTGCACAAGGAACCTTCAACCTGTTTTTATGTTGCTGACGGGAAGAAGCTCAGCCCACGATCTTATGCACGACTCTTCATTCGATCCTCCCCCAGGACGCGGACGGACAACCAGCCTGGCCGCCAGGAGCGTAGACGAAACGCGAGGAGAGAATGACCATTTCGATATTTCGTTTGTTTCTGTGCTGTCGATGCAACGATCAGGAAGTACTTTCCTAGCAAACCACATACTTGCACCGGGAAACGAAGATGCGTGGACGCAGAGGAGAAACCCGCCACTTTCGGAATGTCCTTACGAACATTTCATCGCGTTGAATGAAATATTTCAGCATTACGAAGAGCAGTCAGGCGACGCCTGGACGATTGATGGCGCTGATTTATTGAGACGTAATGGGGACCGACAGGTAAAGATAAGACATCTTGATGTTGACGAATTGGTTGCATTTTTATTGAGGGTTGCCGAGCGCAAGTGCCAATATACCATCAAAGATGATAAGAAGAAAAAACAGCTTCGCACATCAAGCAGCAATAAAACCTCCAATTATGGTGACAATGGCGGATGCCCTTACTACGTCAACAGGAGGGCAAATCAAGTCCATCGGTGCTTCGTCGTTTTCAAACAGTTCGATGACCAGCTGCGAAATGCCATTCACGAATCGATTCTCAAGTATCTACCGAACTTGAGAGTGGTTATTTTGGAGCGCAATGTCGACGATCGCTGGAAGTCTTGGTGGTTTGCAAACGAAACAGGTGACTGGGATGCCAACGGGTCTGTGGAGCACAAGAATAAATTGCGGCACATAGAATCAAGCGGAAAAGCAGGCAACACGACGATGACCATTCCACCCGTGCCGGAATGGTTCCAATACAAGCACAAAAAGTGGTACAACTTTATCAACATGCTGTTCACCACGGAACAAAAGGGACATTTATCGTATCTGCCTCACATCAAAGTTCAATATCAGGATGTGATTGAGGATGCATTGAAAGTTCGGGAACGGGCATTGAAAACCATTCTTTTGCCCCCTCCTACGCTGGAAAGGACCGTTCAAGGTCAAAACGTTGACGAGGGAGATTCCTTTATCTTTCGAGCTGGAGGTTTCTACGATCATTACAAGAAACGCCGGCATCCGACAGGCTCATTTGTCAAGTGTCGTTCTCCGTCGTTGAATAGTAGCAGTTTCTTGGATGAAGAAGAGGAGTCAAGTCACCACCGCCTCAGCAGAAAACAAGCCACACCTCATGCAGCGCTACCACCAGGAGTTTCCTCGGAAAATATCACTGTTTCTTGTTTGACATTCGAGTATCGATACATCGAGGATTCTTTCCGCAAGTCTGGTTCGATCATAACTGGGGTGCTTTCTTCAGCCAAATCAAGCAAACGACGACAGGTACGAATCAAGCTGACGGAGTGCTAAAATGTGGTTGGTCTTGTTTTTGATTTGCTGTTCTTGTCGTCTGACAAAACTTACGCCCTGGTTCTTGAATATCTTCTTCTTGTGCTAACAACTACTAGGTCATTCGCGAAACCTGGGCAAATGGCTATCCTGGTGTGTTCTTCCTTGTAGCAGGATCATGGAGTGATATCGAAACGGAGTTCTATCATTACAAAGATTTGGTATGGATTGATCGAGAGGATGCCTACTACAGGATTACGGAGAAAACGGCATCGTTTATTCACCTGGTTGATCGAGTTGCTACTTCTCTAAATCTGGACTATCAATACGCGTTCAAGACAGACGATGATACCTACGTTGCTCTGGATCGTCTCGTAGCTAGGTTGAATTGGATCTCTATGGAGAAAAAGCCCCCGGACTTTTGGGGATCGTGCGGTCCGCGTCAAAGGAAAGCACTTCGGGACCAGGAGAACATTTGGTCGATGGCGCTAGAAGAATATCCAGCAGAACGCTATCCAGAATACTGTCAAGGCGCCGGTTTCGCTCTCTCGAGGAGATTTGTCCGTTGTGCTGCATCAGTCGACAACATGTCTCGTCTACGTTATATGAAGTTTGAAGACGTTTTTGTGGGTATGCTTGCCGAGCGCTGCAAGATTTCCGCAATCTACGATGACTTTAAATTGGCCAGAGTCAAACGATCTGGTCGGCACCAACGGGAGACACAAAAGGAATCATCGCTCAGGCAGAAGGGGTCCACATCAAAGGAACTGAAGGGCCAAATGGTTTTCCCACGAGCTGATATGGCCAATCGAATCTATCAGCACTACGTTCTCGACGATCAAGATATGAAAGATTATCACGCAAGTTATCTTCTCCAGAAAACTCTGGGCCTTGCCCAAGAGCCAAAGGTCAGGGACCGAGTGCAATTTTTTTACGATGACGAAGGGTTCCACTGGCTTGATGCGACAGTTGTTGGCATTCGTCGCCGGGACATGTTCAGCAGGATTGAAGTTGACTTGGAATTTAACATTGATGGGGCCGTCGAAACATTCGATTTCGACGAGCTGTACTCCGGTAGGTGGAGAAGGCAAATGCCGTTGACGTCATGAATCTCCCGTCACCAACGCGTTTTGTCTGGGACTTGGCCACGATCAATCTGTGTCGCTAGTTTCCCCCGCTGAAGACAAGTTCCGGGATGCTGAATTTTTCTTGTTCTACCACTCTAGGGACACAGACAAGGCGCCCTTTGGTTTCGGCTCTTCAAAATACCGGAACGCGATATTGTTCAACACGACAGTTATAAATCGCTTGCCACCTTCAAGTATCGGAAATGACGTGCCAAAAGATACTGTCAATCAACCAATTGCTGCCGTCCGAGCTCGGCTACTTTCTATCCCGGGGGGGGGGGGGGGGGGGCTCGAATGCCTTATGGGCCAGATCGAAAGCTCCTCGGATTACTTCGCAAGAGAATACCACATTCCAGATGGGGGAGCTGAAAGCCATTGGCGCGATGCCATAGGAACAAGAGCGTTGTTAGCAAAGTGTGGCCTTTTCTGCGAGAATCACGGGTTCAAGGTGGATAAACTCGGGACCCACAAGCGCCAGAGTTTTGCCGCAAGTGGGCTGAACAGGAGTGGGGAAATGCTTTTCCATTTCTGGGATGCGCAAAAGGTAAGGCGCATAGGAGAATGGTCATTGTGAGTGAGGAGTCGTCCCATTAGTGGGGTTCTTGTCTTGCACAGTGCCCGTAAATGTTAGCTATGATCAAAAATGATCGCCGTGGATCCAATACTCGTGCACATTCCACTAGAATCGAAAGAAATCAGGAAAGTAGCGTCCCAGATCTCGGCGGACAGAACGGCTGATCGAGCGTATTGGGCCTGCTGCTGTGGCTCGGCTTGAGGAAGTTATCCGCCGTGTTTTGGGCGACGCCTTCCAGATGATGGACCGGGTGAAAGTACCCGTCCATCACGATTGGAAGGCGGCTTTCTTCGCAGCCCTTCGCGAAGCGATGTTCATCTACGAAGAGAATTGGTCGAGATACAACTACTGGAAGACGAGTTTGTGTGGTTGTTGTCGTTTGTGTTGTTGATGACTGAAGACCGAAAATCCACGCGCACTATCACGTGAAGCCAAGATGACTGCGTACTGTATCATACTGTACCTGTACTGCATGTGCAGTGCTATCGCGTGATAATATGAAATATTATTGTCTATTACTACTAGTGGTCATTCGGACGGGTCCAATAATTGTACCCAATATGTTACCTGCAGAGTCCTCTTTTCGTTGCCTCGCCCTTCGACTCCTCGCCTGTTAATAAATATTTTACAAGCAACTGTAGTACCCCCTATGGAATGATCCATGAGACCCTACAATTACATCAATGTAATATTCCCTCTCTTCATGTCATAATCGCATCCAAAATAGGTCATATTTCGTGTTTCGCGCAGTAGTAACTCTCCTCTACCAAGTCGGGTTCGGGTTGGTTTGTTTTCGGAAAAAAACAATTCTCGGGTACCATATCCATGCGAGTTGCGCAAGGCGACCCTGGACTGTTAAGTTCGGCAAAACTTTGCAGGCTTGAAATCTCGTATAATCACGTGCGTTTGATACAGTAGTACGATGATTCTCCGACATCGATCACAAAAAATGCAAACACGTTGGATTCGGTTGAACAGTTAGATTGAAAATAAGCAGCGCTCCAAAAGTGAGACACAACATTATTTGTGGGAAAGACACAACGAAGACTTCGTTTGCTCGATCTTCGTTCCGATCTTGGTAACCTTGATGTTCTTTCCATTGCCGATGGTAATTTCCTCATCAACCTCTCGACAATTTAAACAATATACATTCTCGTATTCTCATTCAGACGTGCGACATTGTTCGGACGGGTTCTCCGATGCTCTCGGACTGTCTTAGACAATCTTCGAATACTTGCCATGACTCAATATTCCCACGATCGAATTATCTTCCACGTGTAACAACACGATACAACACTTCCCAACAGACAGCCGGCAAGTTTCGTCGAAAGTCACGGTTGGCGGACGGGCAGGTACCGGTGCGGTGAGACAACATCATTCTTATTTCTTGTATTCATACGGTACCTGGTACCGGTACCGGTACCTGTAACGGTACTGGTACCGGTAGGAGTACATCATAAAACAACAACAACAACAACAACAACAAACACAATCCAAACTCTCGTTCCGTCATGTTTCGAAGACCCCAACCACCTCCCCAACAACAACGGGCACCAGGCGCTCAGATTGTCCTCCCGGAACCAGGAGATCTGGGACAGCTGATCGTGCGAGGCGCCTCCAATTTTGCCCGTCGCCACAAGGTGATCACCGGGAGCTATCTGTTGGGACTTTTGGTCATTATCTTGATCGGTGGCGGGACCAAATTGACCTACGATCAGCGACGAGAATATAATGCAATCATGAATACTATTGATCTTCAAGCAGAATTTGATGCTTCCCAGAACTTTTACATGGCGGACCAAGCGTACCGCGCGAGTAAGGGTTGGTTCACCTGTGATGGTTTGTGCCAGCGTAATAAGCGAAGAATGGAAGACGCCAAACATCGTCTGGATTTGATACGACAAGAAGGTCAAGCTAGAATGAGCGACGCCAAGAGCATTGCTGGACTCTTTAGTGAAGTGGGAGTCGGCGAAGTCCAAGATAGTTTTTGGTCCTACTTTCAGTCGGGCAAACAATTTGCCAAGCGGCAGAGTATGTGGGATGCCATGTTTATGGGCATTCGGCATATGGGACGAGATGAGAGCTGGATGGAATATGGGTTGAGAGTTTTGATGAACGTCCTTTTGAACTTTTCCATCGGACTACTCATGGCTCTCGTATTTTTCGTCGTTGGACTGTGGTCTATTGTCACTTCGTATCAACCCAATCCAGCGATAGCGGTTGTCTTTTTCATCATGGCAGCATGTGCGGCCTTTGCCTTTGTAGCCTCGTACTTGATGGCAATCTACGGGGCTGCGGCGGGAGGAGTCTATGGGCTATTGAAGGTGGCGGAAACCAATACTCGTGCGGCACGCATCCAAAATGGACGTCAACAGCCGTACATGCAAAATCGGCCTCATTATCAATAGTTACCTAGAACTACTGTGCAAGTACGAGTGAGTCATACCGGTTCTGTACAGTATCAGTGTCGCGTTCAACTGTACTGCTCTGGTACTGTGATATTGGTAGTATAACAAAAGTACATTATTTCAATTATAATACAATATAATATAATACAATACAATACAACTCAAACTTGGGATGATGGCCAATCCTTGTCCTTGGAGCTCTCTAGAGTTGCGGGCTACGGTGACACACGGGCAAAGATGAGAGATCCCCCCTCTATTCAAAGTGAATGCTTCCATGTCGATTACTCATCCGAATCATATTGCTCGGAAAAGAAGAGTTTCGTCGACATCAAACGGCCCTTGTTCCCGCGGCTTGGTTGAGGCGAACTGGGCTCTTGAACCTCAGGCTTGGGTTTGGTGGGGGTTGGAAGGGATCGAGTTTTACCTCCCAGAGATACAATGATTTCCTTGGCCCAACTATCGGGTTCTCCGACAATCGAACCCATCACTTCGGACAAACTGTTGGCCTCGGACAAGATACTATTGTGATCCGCCTCCGCCACAGTCACTAAGGATGCCGAACAATTGCGTTCATTCATCTGTTGAACAAGCGCTGATACGGATTCCAACAAGACCAGATGATCCTTGCTTCCGTGGTATACAATGATGGGGCTTCGAAGGTTGGACGGGATGTACACTTCCGACTTGGACAGCGCGAGACGGACCATTTCTTCATTGCCTTTGTTTCCTTGCAATGTAGCATACTCCGAGACAATTTTGGCGGCCTGAAATTGCGTGTGATGCGGATTCGACCATCCTACTAAATTGATGGTGCCCAATGAAAGATTGCTGAGCACTGTGGGGATGATGGCCGATCGAAATACTTCGGGCAATGATTGTGCCATGGTAATCCACTGAGGATGTAGTTCTGTCGTCTCGTCAAAGTAAATCCAGGGACTCAAAAGGACGGTTCTTGCAATTCTCTCTTTGAAAGACCGATCAGATAATAAGGCCAAAGCATGTAAGCCACCCAACGAATGACCCAGTAACCGAATACGAGTATAAGGACCCAGCACTTTATCACAGAACTGTCGTGCATCATCGGCCCATCCAGAGAGAGTGCGATTTTCTTGTATGGTCGACTCTCCAATTCCAGGATAGTCCACGGCCAGAATCCTCAGATTATTTTGCAGAGCCGCTTGATGGGCAAACATAATGGCGACTGACGAAGTCATGAGACCGAAGCAAAAGAGAACCGGCATGCCGGATTCCAGATTTCCACACTCGCTGTACGACAAAACCCGACCATCCTTCAATGTGATCTTCTTTTTCGTATATCGAGGGTTCTCGATAAGCTTTCTGAGTCGATCCATATACATGGTGTCCGACCTTGGGACAATCACGTCAGAGTAATCTGAGTAAATATGAATGAAGACGAATGAATCAGTCTATCGCGAGAATGAACGTGGAGTAAAATGTCGTGCGATCTTTTGTCCGTCCTTTTCTAGATAGCTTCTCGTAGGTCCATGTACATATTTTGAAGTAGATGGTGAGGCTTTGGTTCTTCTTCTTCTTCTTCTTCTCCTTGCTGTCAGTATTATAAATATCATTCATTCGATGGGAGGAGAATCATCGAAACAGCCGGTGGCTGATGGTTGATGCTTTCTTGACAGATTATTCCATGAAAGGAAAGCATTCCTCGAGGACACAGTCGTCTCATTGCAGTCGGGTGTGTGCGCCCGTCGAACCTTGTTATGGGAATTAATGAGATGCTACATACCAAAGTATACAGATTCGTTTATGTTTATTTCTCTAAAAATTTAACGAACAAAAAATAATACCGGTACGTGTACTCGTAGTAATAATAATCTATGCGCCATAGGGATGAAACTATTTTAGTACTTCCCCGAACTACAGTATCATACATTACCGGCGGCGTACCGTACTGCAGTAGCGGTATCATACTTCGTACATTATTTTTCCAAACAGAGATGTGACGATTTCACTGCCCGAGGAAGACGCCACAATTCTTAGACACGGATCGAACCAGCGAGAACGCGATTACACTTTGTATGGAACTATTCTGATATGATCAATGCGTGCAACAATCACAAGGAAGATGATATTGTCACTCGCATACCAGAGTACTATATCGAACATGGTCGGGAGTATTTGTTGTGTGGGGCGACCCCTTTTCTCCCTGTCCGCATCAAGAAATGATTGGTGGCACAAGACAATGTCCAATTCCAGGCTATATTTACTACATATCGTTATTGCTGCCAAGAGAGGTCGTTCTACAAAGGTTAAATAACAACGGCAGGGCTCCAATATTCAATTCATTCATGGCCGAAGAGGATAATAGTTGCCAGTCTTCCAACAACAAGTCAAATGTGAAGAGCGTCCAATACCTTGAAATGAACTACAGTAAGAACAACCAACAACTTTTTCACTAAAGGACATTCCCAATGCCAAACAAGGGTGCGCACACGGTGCACCCCGCTAGTTTTTTCCCTTGTTTCCTTCCCCCCTTTTTCACGTCCAAGAAGAAGAAACACCAGAAAAAATTCCCAAATCATCAAGATTCCTGCGACCGAGATTCCCTCCAACGGATTTTTTGTGGGGCCAGGAACCACCCGCGGCCTCCCGCCGCCGCCATGGCGGTCGGATGAGGAGGGGGAGCAAAACACGATGGACGAATGGACGATGGGATGCTCTATTATCCAACAGCCAACCGCAAACAGCCAACAACCACTACACCTTCAAGATTGACATCCTTTCATTTACTCACCAAGCCATCAATTCCATTAATCCACATAGGCAACCATGGCACCAACAGAGGGCATGGAACAGTGGGACTTGACGGCCAAGATTTCTCCGTACTTGGATCGTCACATGATGTTTCCCTTGTTGGAGTACCTGGACGGATTGATCGCCGATGGCACCGTCAGTTACTCGACACAAGACGTGGCGGCCGCTCGTCTCGCCTTGTTGCGACCGACGCACATGGTGGACTACGCGATTGATATCTACAAGACGGTGCATCCCGACAATGCGATTCCTGCGGAAATGGAAGAGCAAAAGACGAGCGTGTATCAACGATTGGAGGAACTCGAAAAGGGATGCAAGGCCTTGCACGAGTTGTGCAGTAGCGAAGAAGAAAAGGTATGTTGCTTCTTTCACTATTGTACTGTATTATCCATTCCCATTGCTTTTGCTATGTGTCGCTCATAATTTTCGTCATCCTCGTCCTCATCTCTTCCCTGCCCATTTGCTATCAACAACGACCCAGGCAAAAATGCAGGCGAGCGGCAAGTGGAACGTCGATGGCTTGGCGCAAACTCCCGATTTGAATATCACCAAAGAAATGGTGGAGACGTATAGAGAAATGGCAAAGTTCAAGTTTGAATGCGGCGATTATCAAGCATCTCGGGAAATGCTGGCAAACTATATTTCCCTCTATGCCAAACCCCCATCGTCTCAGACGGGCAATGCAGAAGACGAGGAGCTGGCCGCCTACAGCAGTGGTGGCGGCAACAAGAAGGACGAAAAGAAGGAAGACGTTGGAAACCCTGCGATTTACTACCTCAAGTATGTCAATCATGGACTGATTCAAGTCTTGTGGGGAAAGCTTGCATGCGATATTTTGGAGAAGGACTGGGTGGCCGCCTCTGTGGCAGTCGATGCGGTCAAGTTTTCGATCGAAAGTATGGTCTCTTCCAACAAAATGACCCCTCTCAAGGCTCTTTCGGAACGAACATGGTTGCTTCACTGGGCCTTGTTTGTCTACTGGAACAATTCTTCCAAGGGAGGTTTGGAACAACTCGTGGAACTTTTCCACAACGAACGGTACAAGCAAGCCATCACTACCAATGCCCCTCACCTCCTCCGATACTTGACGGCCGCTGTCTTGCTGTGCAAGCGTCGAATTACCAAAAAGGCTGCCTCAAGCTCTACTTCTGAAGCCCGTCGGCTCATGAAGAGCTTGATCAATGTCATGCAAGATTGTGACTACACGGATCCTATCGTCGAGTTTGTCAACTGCCTCTGTGTCAAGTTTGACTTTGAGTCGGCGCAGACCAAATTGCAAGAATGTGAAATGGTCTTGAATTCCGATTTCTTCTTGTGCCGGCAGACCAAGCTCTTTATGGAAGAAGCTCGAGTCTTTGTCTTCGAGAACTACTGCCGTATCCATAACAAGATTGATTTGAGCGCTTTGGGCACCAAGTTGGCCATGAACCAAGACGAAGCCGAACGTTGGATTGTGGATTTGATTCGAAATGCTGACTTGGACGCCAAGATCGACTCTCAAGAAGGATGCGTCGTCATGGGAGGCAATATTCAAAATGTCTACGAACAAGTGATGGAACGCACGCGAGACTTGAATGTCCGAAGTGCTACGCTTGTACAGAATCTGAATAACCTCATGACTGAAGCTCGAAAGGAAAAGAGCAAGAAGGTCAGGGCAGCACGAGAAGAAGAGTAAACATACCTACTGTAATTCAAGCAAACTAGGATATGCATGCGCATTTAACTAGACACCGTAAAGCCTTTCGAAACGATGTAAAAATGCAGAACCAATATAATACTCGTACACTGGTACTACAGTACCAGATAGGACATACCATACTCGTACCTCTCTACTCGGTAGACGGGTTACGACGCCACCTTCTTGACAATTTGCACGATATCCTCATCACACAGGAGATGTTCTTTGCCGCAACGTTGAGGTTGATGCTTGGCCGATCTACCCCACACCCAGGCATAGGCGAATTCGGCCATGATTCCCTTGTGCAGTCGATTACAAAACTCCTCTATCGAAGGGCTTCCTTCCGAGTGCAAAATGACTGGTCCATCGTAGTCGGGCATTTGACCTTGAGGCTTGGTGTAAATCCGAATCATGTGGCATCTAGTCCAAATCTCTTCCATAAGGCCTTCCAGATTCCACTGGTGCTGGGATGAAATCGGAACATAATTCGGCAATTGGTCGAGAATATCGAGTTCTTCAATGGTGATTGCATCGATTTTGTTGAATACATAGAGGACTGGCATATACGCTCGATTTCCTTCAATGACATCAATGAACTGATCCACAGTGATATCTTCTCTCAAAATAACCTCGGCACACGAGACCTTGTATTCTTTGCAAACCAAACGGGCAACCTCGGCGTTCATTCCCTTGGTCTGCAACACCGTTTCCTGGTAACCGATTCCACCCTTGTCTTTCTTGATGAATTTGACATCTGGTGGTTCTTGATTGATTCGAATTCCAAAACTAAATAGTTCCTGTTCGATAATCTTTTTGTGCGTGACAGGTTTGCCACTATCGAGCACAATCAAGATGAGATTGCAGGTTCGTGCCGTCGAAATGACTTGCCGTCCTCTACCTTTTCCATCGGCCGCTCCTTCAATAATTCCAGGTAAATCCAAGACCTGAATTCGGGCGCCCTTGTATTTCATAGTCCCAGGGATGCACGTTAAAGTTGTGAACTCATAGGCCGCAGCCTCCGATCGTGTCCCGGTGAGCGCCGTCAACAGCGTCGATTTCCCGACCGAGGGAAACCCTACAAGCCCAATACGAGTGTCCCCACTTTTGGTCACATCAAACCCTCGTTCAGCATTTTTCGTACCCGCTGATTTGCCCCCCGGTCCGTTGATGAGCTCGGATTTGAGCTTGGCAATCTTCGCCTTGAGAGTTCCCAAGTGATAATTGGTGGCCTTGTTTTTTTGGGTCCGGGCCATTTCGGCCTCCAAGGCCGCAATTTTAGCTTGAATGCCATCTCCGTCGGACATGATGAATAAATGAATCAATGAATACGGGGAAAGCAAGTCAAATGGGGTGAATGAATGAACAAACGTTTGTTATTATTGGGAAGGAAAGTCAACAGTACGAGGGAGTGAATGGACTACAGTATGTGTGTGATATGTATTACGGTAGAGAAGTGAAGAAGCGGCACCATGCACCATCATCGTCATACTATGTATGAATACCAGGTACCGTACCGTGTGTGTTCATAGAGAAGAGCACTGACGGACGCTTTTGGGTCGTCATCCACCCTACACGTGGAGGAGGAGCCCACGAAGGCGACCGCCGACGACACGCCAAAAAAAAGAGCAAAGCGAATTCTCGCCCGACAATGGCCATCGTCCAACGGCCACTCAATGCAAATGCTCTAATAATCCCCATTCCATACGATTGATTGACAACGATATACAGTACCAGGTACATCTGTTCTACAAGGTACTCTGACTATCTTATCTTCATCTTTGGTTGGATCGAAGACTGCATTAGCATTAGCATTAGCATTGCAAGCGAGACGGGGAACAAGTACTTGTACGGAGTAGTTGCACCTGGTACTGTGCGAATACTGACGGGCTATCTCTAGTAGAGAGTGGGCTACTTCGTATCACCACCACACCAGTAGCAGAGGCTTTGACAATTCACATTCGCACTGACTCATGAAGACACAGGCCACCATTGCGGAAATCAAAAGTGTATCCTCGGCGTCTCAGCCAGAAGAAGAAGAAGCCGCCATTTTGAGCAGCGATTCGAGTACTCGCAGTGCTAATACTGGTAGTGCTGGTGCGGAACAACCACCAACATCACCACTCAAAGTTCGACCTGTCATCCAGCAGCAGCATCAGCAGCAGCAGCAGCAGCCGGATTTTGACAAACCCAAAGTGGCACCTAGCCCGGCGCCCGTACCAGTTCAAGGAGGAGAAGACGAAGTCATTCGAGTCTCTCACGTGCGAAAAATCATCATCAACACGAACACTACTACGAGTACTTCTACTTCTACTAAGGAACCATCACCCGCATCGGCATTGCAAAGCAATCCTGCGCCGCCTCGCGAGGAACTGAAAGATAGAACGAAAAGCAACGAGTCGTCGAAGAACCATCTCACTCCTGGTCATCATAAGCACCACACCAGTAGCGAGAAAAAGAAGCCGCAAAAAACAATGAGTCGTCGCCATGCCGAAATGTCCGACGATGAGGAGGAGTCCGAGTCGTCGTCGGACTCCGAGCCGATGGATGTGATTGAGAAATCGCCTTACGAGGCGAACATGGATGCCGAAAAGGGTGAAGAATTGTTTACAAGAATGAAACATGTCTTAAAAGAAAGAAAAGAGGGAAATGACTATGGAACGCTCGACGCGGAGGCCACCCGGATATTTGGGGGCAATGCTTGGTCTTTAGTCAAAGCAAACGGTGCGTATATTTCGTTCGATTATTATTGGAGTGTCGGTGCCTGTCAAGGTGTACCGTACCGTATTGGTGATGATGTCTCTCACGTTGTTTTATTCTTCTTCTTTCCTGTTTCGCTACTGTTCTAGCTTTAATTGAAAAGTCTGGCATGGTATACAGTCAAGAATGGTGTAATGGAAACATTCGAGGCAACTACATGGGAAAAATACCCTTGGACTTGCTGTTGCTTTGTCTCGTTTCAAACCGATTAGCCAAAGCGCAGGATCTTCTACTGTCGGGCTTGACGAGAGATTTTGAAGTGACTGGAATTGTTCAAGAAGCCATCAAAACGTGGAAGCTCAGTGGCTATGACAAGGTACGTGGAAGGAGGAAGAAAATGGACGAACAAGAATTCAGGAGTTGAGTTGTGTGTCGTGATGCTATTTCTCATTGCTTGTTTCTCCCTCTTTAGATTCTTGGTGTATCGAACAAGAACATGCAGTTCCAAACGAGAAGACGAGATTGCTACAAGTGTGCTATTTTTGTCGGCCGTGCGTATGGTTGCTACAAGGCATTTTCGACGACAAAGAAGCTTGAATCCTCGCTGATGGCCAAGATAAAGACGTGCTTGGATATGATGGAGCTTCACCTCCAGGAGCCCAGTGCTTCCTCAAAGAAGAAAAGAAAGTCTGAAGAACTGGCGGCAACTATCGTGACGAGTAGTAAAGAGGTTCCGAACAAAGTCGCTTCGGATAGTGCTACTGGAGAGCCTCCGAAACGCAAACGTGGAAGACCCCGAAAGAATCCCCCCCTTAATACTGCGGCTAAAGCTCCTGACAATGGAGATGATATTGTTTCAAAAGACTCATTGGTGGAGGATTACGATGGCATGGTTCCTTACAATCCTCCCAAGAAAAGAGGCCGAACTAGTAGCTCAGTTTCCAAGAAGGCGAACAAGGACTTGTCAGACGAGGAAGTGGACGACGATGATGATATGGTTCCTTATAATCCTCCTGTTCGAGGGAGCAACGGAAAGGCTCGAAAGAGCTCAACTGCAAACAGCACTAGTGGAACCAAGACGAAAAGCACTGCTGCGGCAGTAATTGCAGGCACGAGTACGAATTCACTATCCAACCTCGTTTCCAAGTTCGAAGCGCAATACGAAGCCATGGGTGAAGCATACAAGCAAATGGGTTTCACGCTACAAGAATTGAAATCCAAGATTCAAGAAAATCGCACTGCTACGGAAGAAGAAATTCGCAACGAGCTGTTGCTAGAAGTTCAAGACAATCTGTTGAGAAGCTTCGGAAAGAAATAGAATAGTGTGCAAGGCAAGGAATTATTATTGCAAGCATCACAGTCATAGTAGTGGCACTGTGAATCTTCTTTAGCATTATTTGTTTTTCTAGCTATGCACCGTCGTTATCGTTGCTGCTACGAATGTCGATCGAATTGGTGCCCCCCTTACCGTAGATATCCAGTCGTTTGACAGGAGAGATTCGCCCCATGGTCGACAAAAGGTCGTCCGCCTTGTCAAACATACCAAGAGCACCTCCTGTGTGCCAGAAAAGAATATTCTTCCCTCGATAGCTTTCGGCCTCATCGCCCTCCAATACAGTGGTGAAAAAATGATAGAGAGCCTTCCCTGAGTAAACGGGATCCAAGACGACACCCGTTTCCAGAGCAAGGGTCGAAATGAAATCAAGTTCTTCGGGAGTACTTGCGGCGTAACCCAATCCCTTTCCTTGATGGGCGATCATGTTCTTTCGGATGTAGTCCTCTGTCGTCATTCCATCTCCCACTACCAATCCCATTTCATCTGCGATACCAGCGACGTAATTGTAAAAATAATCCGGAGAATCGCACACACCCATGGCATGGACGATCGGCTTGCTTTGGAATATCTCGCTTTCAAAGGCCAGACCCATACCTACCGTAATACCAGCAGCGGTTCCTCCACTCCCACATGCAAATAGTACATGATCCAATGATGGCTTGGATTCGATGGAATTCCATTGCGACAATAATTCATCGACTCCGTCAATATATCCGAACGTACCCAACCCATTGGAGCCACCCACTGGAATCGTGTAGACTTTCCCAGCAGCGGTATTACTAGTACCACCACTGGTATCGTCTTCTAGATGGCTGCGCAGTCGGCTCACCAGTTCTTTGGATCCTACTCGACCATATTCTCCTGGCGTGCAAGTGTAGATGGAGCTTCCGACCAGTCGATCAAATAAGATATTTCCAGTATAGCCCATCCCATTTTCACTGGGCGGCGCAGCCTGCTGAATTTCATTCGCTCTAGCGGTTCGCAAAATCAAATGCGGCTCCAAGCCGACCATTCGGCACGCTGCAGCTGTCGCTCGACAGTGATTGCTCTGCTCTCCTCCAATGGTGATGATCTTTTGATACCCGTTTTGCAAGGCATCCGCCAACAAGAATTCCAGTTTGCGAATCTTGTTGCCACCCGTTTCGCAACCTCCTGTCATATCATCGCGTTTGATGTACATCGTGATGCCCAAATCTTTCAATCGCTTCATCATGGACGATGATGTCTCCTTGCTGGTTGTGGTGCTGGTCCACTGGTAAAGCGGTGTCGGAAGATTAGCCATGTGCAATCGACCTGCCGTAGGTGGATTTTGAAATTTATCCTTGGCCCAGCTCGGAAGTTCGTAGTCGTATCGAGTAGACAGAGGCTGTCCGATGGACAACGCCCGTGTCGTAGCAGGCGGCGACGACGAAGTCGTGGCCATGATGATGGAGAGTTGGAGTAGTGATACCGATGCCAAGTGCCGAAAACTTCTTCTTGTCGTTGTTGAAGTGCGAGAAATATTCGTTTTAGTCCTGCTTGTGGCAATGAAACACTTCTTGTACATACTCGTAGTCCAAGGAGGAGGAAGATGATGCAGAGTTGGTCTCTACGCGTAGTAGAGAGTCTAGAGTAGAGTCGGTGGGAGCGCTTCTTGTGAGTGTTGTGTTTCGCATGTTCTTGTTTTCGACTAACGATGTGTTTTGAAAGATCTGGATCTTTGAAGCGGAAATACATCGATCCACGTACTGGTATGTACCGGTATGTCTGTCCAGCATCCGTCTCATGTACCGGGTACTGATGTACCGGCGTATACTCGTACTGTAGACGCGCCCACCGCGGGGCCCGCCCCGCCTATGCTAGAGTAATAGGGGGGCTACAGTACGCGTACAATACCTGTAGTAGGGACTACTACTACCGTAATTTACATGTTTACGTACGGGAAGAAATTCTTCGTACTTAGCGGCGTATTCGTTGTGTCTCTTTTTGTGTGGTCCTCGCCCGCTCCACAACAACAGCACGGAAAGAGATGAAGGGTATCTACACTAATAGAAGAATCATCTTGAGAAGGATTCTTTCACTGTTAACTATTCTTGCATTGTCCAATCAACTGTGGGTGGGTGGGTCGTTATATTCTTCAAGACATGATCATGCGTCTCGAATGGAGGATTTTGATTTGATGGAAGCGGATAGACTCGAGCATGACAACTTTGGCAAAAGAATTATCCTGGACAAGCTCCACAATGCGGGCTTGAACCTGACCAGCCTCGATAAAGAAACTCTTGCTTCCATTCCGGATTGGATGACAATCAGAAATGTGCTCGGTTCATCGACACCCCATATCCTTGGGCTAGAGACCTGTGAGACGTTCCAGTCACTTGTTCAAAACAAATCACGGTACATTGGAGGTATGTCGATGATCGCACCTCAGTCACTCAGATACAGCATCATGTGTTTTTGATTCATTTGAGCTCATCTTCTTCATTTTTGGCTTTTATACTACTTGTTTGACAGTGAGTGGCTTTTTCAATAGTGGAACCAACTTGCTGGCATATTTACTCGATGAAAACTGTGAGTTTCCTGACGGAAAGGGGCAACCACTTTGGCAGGTTCCATGGGGCAAACACACTGGTGCAACAGCACAAAATAAACGTACAGTTCCTGGGTATGAGAAGTACAACAAAAGCCAAGTTCTACCGGCGGTAATGGTTCGGAACCCATTTGAAGCACTTGAATCTTTGTGTAAAAATCCATATTCTGTGCATTATACTTCTTCGGAAAATGTGGAAAGTGCCTGCCCATTCGTGGTGGATCACCAAACTGGCAAGCTCCTAGCTGTGGATGTTGGGAAACATAAGCCTTGGACTAGATACCCTTCCATTGTGCACTACTGGAATCAATGGTATCAGGAGTATGCAAACAAGTTTTCACACCCTAGGCTCATTATCCGCTTGGAAGACTTGACCATATATCCAAAAGAGACTGTTCGCACTGTCTGCGAGTGTGCAGGTGGCACTGTGGTGGACGATGAAGATTTCAAATACCTGCTCTCTAGCGCCAAAAAAGATATGGGGCATGGTGAAGAAAGCGAAAAGAATGGATTGATAGAGGCTTGGTCCCGGATTGGCCGAGAGGTGCCATTTTCGGTGCAGGATTATGAAGCTACACAGACTCATTTGGATAGGGAGCTTATGGCTGGTTTCCGCTACAAGTCACCACAGAGAAAACAAACAAAACTACGAATCTACTAGCTATTGTGTGTGGGGATAGAGCACTTGTTATTATCTATCCTACTAGCTAGCTAGAGAGGAGTTGCTGCTATGGCCAACTGGACAGATTGTCCAAATAAATTCCAAGAGGCGGAAAGGCTTGAGGCAGGAAAGCAGAGTCAAGAATCCGATCCGGAGGGGACACCACCACTACGTGTATAATCGTAGTAGTAGTACGTGCTACATTTCATTTCCGTGGTTTCTGAACACGATATTCTCTAGTAGTGTATAGTATTATCTTGAACACACCGCGGTGAAAGTACGCGCTTTTTGTTATTATTAGTTCATCGACAGGCATCGCGGTGAAAGTACACTATTGTAATACGTGCTTTTTGTTTTCGAGTTTGTGCTCACTGTGTTGAGTATTACTCGTAAATTGTCCCGTCTCTATCCTCTATTCTCCATTATTATTTTCAATTTCCATTGTCATCCTTTCGACTGATGATTGATTGAGTGAAGAAAGAATGAGTGCTATTAATACTAGTACAGCGCCACCGCCATGGAAAGACAAATCCCGTAATAATGTGATTATCATGAGTGAGGCAGGCAAGCCGATTTTCGCACGGCATGGGTCGGATGATCCAGAAATTGTACGACTGTGCGGGTTGCTACAAGCGATTCGAACGGCTACCAATAATAGTAATACCCAGGGGAATCATCACCAACATCCATCGGCATTGGAATTGGGGGAGATTCAGTGTCTAGAATCTGACAATGTCTGCATCGTTTTCATGTCAGTCGGGAGCATCACGTTGGTTTCCATTTCGAAAAGGAGTAAAGAAGAAGGCAGCAAAGGGATGATTGTTGAAACAGAAGCGTTTCTGCGACTTCAATTGGAGTATCTCTATGCCCAATTGATATTCAACCTGACCGATCAAGTGCAAACGATCTTTCAACATAATCCGGGGTATGACTTGAGAAGTATGATGGTTTCAGGCGACAACCTGCTACACGGTCTTTTGAATGAGAGTGGGCCCGATGGCAATGCAGGTCCCTTTCTGGTCGGAGGTGTCCAATCGGTCTTTCCGATTTCCCACAGGAATCGAAAGAAGACATCACATGTATTGCATTCTGTGGGGAGCAAGACGGAAAATCTAGCGTTTGCTTTGATTGTCTTGGGGGACAAACTCGTATCCTTGGTTCAGCCGTCATATCGAGGACATCAACTGAGGGTATCCGATTTGCACTTGATTCTCAATTTTGTGAACAAACAACCCGGCCTCTTAACAAGTGAGCTTTGGATTCCCATGTGCCTTCCCCGCTTCAATTCTTCGGGATTTTTGTATGCCTACACGCACTGTCTTGACGTGGAGTCTAGACTATGCCTAATTTTGATCAGTTCTCACAACACAACCGAGCAATTTCAACTCTTGCGAGCAGCCTCGGCCAAGATTCGAGACGAACTTAGTTTTCCATCGACAATCGATAGTGTTTTGACAATAACGACCAATACAACGCCATCGACAACGGAAGAAGAGGAATCGGCAACACCAAATAATATGACGCCGCGTAAAGATGTCGAATGGACGAGAGAAGAATCCTTTGATATTGATGACGACTACGTGACGATTTCCAGCGATATCGTGGACCGACGAAGCAATGCTGCAGGAGGCCACATTTCGTTACTCCAGGAAATTCGGGACAGCTTGGAATTCTCGTCCTTTGAGCACATTGCCAATCGATATCTCGGTAGTGGCAACAACGATGATGATTCTTCTTTAATACTGCACTTTCTCTTTCGAGTGGACGTGGCTGTAAAATCGAGCTCCAGCAGACATTCCTCTGGCGGAAAAGGATATCTGACACAATGTATCAGTCCTCACCCTATTCCCTTTCCTTTTACAACAAGTGCGGCCCGACGACGTCTATGGACGTACTATCAACAGCTTAGCTTGCGCTTGAGACTCGGCTCGGCAACCCCAGAGTCTTGCCATGATGCATTTGATATGATTTCGAATGGCTCTAACACAACAGAGGCAGCCTTTCCAGGGATTGCCCGGGATTGTCCAGCAATGGGTTTACTGGAATCGCCGCCAAATGTCCACGGAGTCACGTATATTGCGGAAGAAAGCGAAATCTTCCTTGCCATGAACGGACGAGACTTCGAACTCTACATGGTCGCGTCCAACGTTATCCCTATCAAACAAGCCGCAGCGTTGGGGACCAAGCTAGTACGACGCCTCATGGCCGACGAAAAGAAACTGTTTCTATCGTCTCCGTTGACATGGAAAGAGTAAATTAAAAACGGAAGTAACATAATTTAGCTCCAACTACCGTACGAATAACAGTGTGCATGAAATGCGTGTGTATCTCTTTAGTCTCTACTAGTAGATAGTCTAACTTAACTTTGAAACTCTTGAAGCCCGAAAACCGAAGGCGCACTTGGGGTATCGAGATTAGGACGACTGTCGGTGTTGGTAGCGGCCATTGCATTCATCATAGCAGCTGCAGCTGCCTCGTCTTCTTCGTCACTGCATCCTCGGACGTCAATGGTCACGGCGTTTCTTACTTGCACACCAGCAGGAGGGATAACAACCGGCTTGTCGAAAATGCCATTGATCACCGCCACTTGCTCAGAATCGGTAATTTCAAGTGAATCTGCGTTGTTCAAATATAACGTCAAACCAACGATTCTTGCTTCGGACCATGGATGATACCCAGATACCCGTATAGCACTTGAGGTCACACTATGAACGACATTGCTTTCGAAAATGCCCAAAGCTTGGGCATTCGTTGCTTCCGTTACCGTATCTTCTGAGTGCGGGCCTCGAGGTGTTTCACGAAGCTGCAACCAAAAACCATGCCCCTGGGACCCAGTCGCAACGTTTCCAATAAAATTATTCATTGGATTTGTGATCCAGAATATAGCAGGTGTGTCATCTGTCTCCTTTCCACTCACGCCCACTTGGGGCATGAGGCGGTGTGCCGCTTGGTTGTACACACCGAGGTTTCCTTGAAAAACATTTCCTTGTTCCAACCCACTTTCCAACGCAAAGCAATGACCTGTTACGTTAAAGGCAACGTTTGCTTCGACCCGCATGTTGTTGGTAGCGTGTAGAACAATACCCCGTTGTCTCGAATGACGAATTGTATTCTTGGCTACAACCGTACCCTTCATATCTTGGCAGTTGTCGAAATGAATAGGATAGCGGTCTCGCACTCCAGCTACTCCCCACCCATCAAAGTCAGCACCTTCGATGATCTGAGTGACACCTGAAGTGTGCAGAATTGTCAAATGGCCCCCCTGTTCAAAGACAATATTACGTGACAGGAGCACCACCTCAGTAGCGTAGTGACGACTCTCCTTGACCGTAACGGGAGACTGGATAGGCCGACTGATTTCGACCTCGACAGATTCTTCATCATGGTCGGATACCTCTTTGATCTCAACAACCTCCCATTCATCCCATGCTGGTGATTGGGATGTGATCAACAAGTGAGCCCCTCGTACCCAATGATTCTTTATCGTATTTGGTAAAATCAACCGGTCCACCGGTCCATCAACCAGTTCAAAAGAAATATCGTCGACATCGTAGTCAACAGAAGAGGTACCAAGCGTCTCGGCAATGATACTGACATGGTGAGAGTGCACAATATCGTTGGGGAGTGTGGTGAGTGCTCCCCTACAATGAACCCATTGTCCTTGCGATGGCGGGCAACGTGCGACTACTGCAAACTGAGAGATTCTGCTTGATTCACCATGGACATTCCATTCTATGGTGACAGGCGTATTCGAGTGCACTCGTACCTTGGCCCGAAAGCGGTAGGTGGCTTTTGCCTTTACGCAAGAGGGGGGTATACTCAAGGTGATTCCACGTTTGCTCCTGTCATCATCGACCAACCCCCCTTCATCATGCAGAACAACCGCTCTTCCTGACAACTGAAAGAACCGATTCGAATTTTCTGAAGCAGTTCGAATCTGCACGAATTCTGAGTTCGTTTGAAATGGAAAGGGAGAAAAGGGGAACAATTCCGCATTGCCATTGGCGGCAACCAAGTTGGCACAGATCTTATCCGGGTCCGCAAAGGCTTCTTTTGGTGGCATTTCAATGGTAAACTCTAGGAGCTCTATTTCTTCCCCGGGACCCGGCCCCTGGAGATAGAAAATATGATAAACGTTGGTCTCGTCAAACTCTTCTTGCGTGAATTCGAGGTATGTGTGAATGATAATGTCTTTTCCATATTCAGTTCGATGAGATTCGTTTTCATTCCATCGATCCACTGTTTGTTCCTCTGCAGATGCACTCCGATGTTTGGTACTGAGTTTCATACAATTCCTCCCTGTTGTAGCGCACTGTGTCAGACCTTCTCCCCTTGGTATCCGAACCTTGGCAGTCACAAGATAAGTAGACTTGGCCGAGAGGCAGTGTCGGATCTCGCGCGTATCAATGACAAAGCCGTGATCCTGATGGCTTCGCCGTGTAATCTTCAAGGAGTGACCCGTCCACTCGGTGAAAGTTCCCCAAGACCCACTTATATAGCTTGGTGGTGGCTCAGTGAATCCGTGATGAATCAATTCTCCGTTCCTCGAAGGACAACCAGCTTGCTTTATTGGTTCCACATACTGCTTGTATTCAAAGTCTGGGACATGCCATCCCGTTTTGCTACCATCAACATCCAGGAGTGACACCCATGACGGCGTGTCGGGTGATGGCAATCCCTTTATTACCAGCTTCCCACCAGCTACTACGAAGGGCCGTTCTCCCATATCGCACTCTTCAAAGTTTTCCTTTCCGCACGGATATGGATTGGTGGAAGTGTTGTTTTGTCTAGGTGGCCGAAAAGAAATAGGCCGTGGAGGAAGTTCTAGCGGTGCAATCCAAGTAACTGTCACTGCTGGAAGCCCATTAATGGCCTTGGCAGAATACATGTGCAGTTCGCCTTGCACCAATATCGATGTCGTCTTGACTTTGAGATGCGAATTGGGTGGAAAGACGAGCTTCCCTTGGACATCAATACCGTTGTGGAAAACGAGATCACGCCCCCAAACCTTGTGATCAATCTCCACACACTGCCCGCACGGGATGGTTATTCCTCGATTGAAAATGGTACCATCATCCGCTCCAAACAACGAGCTCCAAGGCCGACACTCCGCCCGGTCTAGCTCCGCGTTGCATTCTAGCGGTGAAAATGTGCCAGTAGGGTGGTCGATGAGTGCTGTCTGAAAGAGGTTCTCGACGGGCTCTGTTGCACTCCCTCGTAAACTCGCCTGAATAATAGCACATTGTCGGAACAAAAAGATCGTTGAGGCGACTGTCACGTAGCGTGACAAAAGCATCGCTGATTATTCTTGTGCGCACGAAGTACGGTAATGTACAGTACGTAGCGTTCGAGTTTCGAGTTCTCTTGTTGAATGAAAACTGAAAACTGTCTGATGGAACTATCGCTTTTCTTTCCGGAAGAATGAATCGCCAGAATGAATGAACACGGCAACACAATATCGTAAGGATGTAGTCGTAGGGGTACGAGTGAGTAGAGGAGCAATGATCTGTTGCAGTTAATATGTTATTTTTTTTAAAAGAAGACGACAGGCGACGTCGACTCCTCATTACTCCTCCATCGCGTCCTCTGCTTTTTGATGTCTGTCTTGTGTTCTTTGGAAAGGCGCGCGGTATCGGTAGTGTACCGTGTTGTGCCGTACCAGGTACAGTACAAGTATGGTATGGTGTGCTTTCGAGCTTGGTACGGTGATACATAGGTCTACCGGTACCGGTAGGTCCCTGTCTGGGGTACCGGGGTACGGTAGGTCTACGTACGGTACGTAAATGCACGGCCCGACCGACCTGGCCGACCGGCGCGAATGAAAAAATTGACGACCTTTTCACCAATCTCACAATCTCTTTGTCATCATCATCAACATCATCTTATCCCTAATAACACTACTAGTAGTCTCTTTCATATCAAGACTAGGTGTACGGTAGTACTCGTGATTTTGCAGTGCCACTCTTTGTTTTAGCGTTTCTGCCCACTCGTACCGGTACAAGTAGTCTACAGTTGAGATACTGCCCTGGGTCAAGACCACTGCCATCTTCGCTGCCATCTGCCATTTTACGGGGTTATTTACATCCTTTCGCGACACAAACATGGGCTTGATCAATCACTCAACTCCTATTCCGACTGACGAGGACTTGAATTATGTCCATCCGTCTCCCAAGAAAGTATTGTGCCACGATCTACCAGCGGACAAGTACTATCATTTGATCATGAAGGAAAAACTCTGGTCGAGCTGGTCTTCGGACTCTTTTGGAGTCTACTATGGAGGGACTGAAAAGAAACCATTCGAGGTTGATGTCAAGGGCAAGACACTTAGCCTTCGCGATCGCATGGTATTGCGCGTGACGGAAACTGACACTCCCGTGGCAGTCATTTTACGCATGCATCTCAAATTGGAGACAACTTTCAAGATTTACGGCTTTGTTCCCTACGAGGAGGGACAACCTCCCAGCGAGAACCAGAAACACGAAGACCACCCACTCTATGAATGGGCCGAGTGCAAGGACAAGTTCTTTTCGGTCCGTAAAACTATGACCATGTTTGATGGCGTAAGCTACGTCATGGATGGAGTCGGTAAGGTGATTGCAGCCCACCGTCAAATGAGAATTGCTCGTGATGGCAAACCTTGTGTTTACATGAGGGAACATAATCTCGGTTTCTTTACTGGAAACCAGTGGGAAATTAAAATCGGCCCCGGCATTGATCCCTGCATCATTATTGCCTTCGCAGCGATTATGGACGAGATGAATGAACAAGGCTGAAAAATTAACTCAATCCCACGTACAGTATATGAGCAACCCAGAGGACGAGGAGTCCCCCCTCCCGCCCGCCCCACTTCGCTGATTTTGATGTATTTACGAACTACAAACTACGGACATATGAATTGTAGAATGAAAACAATAGTAATTTTTGTCGCTCCCACATATATTATGTGGCGGTCTTCAGCAAACGGCTACGAATTCGATTCAGCATGCGCTCACATTGTTGTTTGGGCGACTCTTGTAGCAGCAGCGGTATCAGAGTTGAAATTTCCAGCAATAGCGATTCCAGTTCGTCGTGATATGGTGCTTGTTTCGATACGATCATGGCGTTGTCGACTGTTTCCTTCCCGGTTTGCTTCGCTTCCTGTTGGATATCTGCAGCAATCTTGACCTGCATTTCAAGGGCTTCCATCTGCAGCCAATTCACCCAAACGGAAACCAAGGACCAAATACTTCCCTCAACTAATCCTGACAGCAGTCTTCCAGCTATGGATGAGTACTCTTTGTTGTTGGATAAAAGTTCACGCAGAGTCTTGGCAATTTTGTTCAAGTCTTCGCTGTCGGCATAGGTTTCGTCTAGAACTTCCCCTTGGACCCGCAGATAAGTAGATTGCGTGACCCAATCCTTAGGATTCACAATGGTGTCAATCCGAATGGGATGCGTCACGAGGTGATGTGCTACCAGATGGATTTGGCCCTGCGTTTGGTCCGCCACATCTTCGACACGCACAATTTGGTAGAGCCAGCCATACTTGGCGTATCGACCGGCGTGATAGGGATGAGCCACTGGTACCACAAACTGTTTGCTGCCATTGGACAAGACATCTTTGTACATTTCTCGATATCGTGGTTCAAAAATCTTCAAAGGGGTTTCCATGCCTGATACTGGGATATCTGTCAGGTGTGAAAACAGAGGGAGCGGGCTGTCGTCTTGGTCGCCCATTGGCATCACAGGACTTGATAGAGGGAAGAGTGGAAGATCGGACGGTCGATACGGCTTATCCTTCATTTCTTCCATCTTTGGCAGCCATTCTACAGCTTCTACCCAATCGCGGGGAAATGATGCCAGTGTAGAATGATGATTCGTGTCACAGAGTTCCGTTGATTGCTTGGCTGGCAGCTTTTCGGGGTCGATGGAATGGAGCAGTCGAAGTCCATCTAACGCTTGTTGAAGGCCTTGTTTCACCACGGTTTCATTTTCACGACGAAATGACTTTCGTAATGATCGGTATAAGTCATCCGAAGTCTCGACAGGAACGCCATCAATCTTTTGATTGAGATGCACGAGAGACAGATTCGATGGGGTCTGCCGACACCATCGTAGCAAGTTTCGATAAAGGTTGAGAGCTAAAAGACGTTGCTTGGGCGCTGACATTCTGCAAAGTGTGATCGATGAGCGCAATGGAACGATCGGTTGGGTTGCGCCGAATGCATGCTGTAATGTTTTATGATGCTGTTGGGTGTTGGGTAGAAGTAATGACATTGCCATCGTGCCGTCATCATTCATCATTCATCATCGCGTCATCGCGTTGGTTTTAGAGATGTGTCGATCTTTTTCTGCGTCATTCGGACGGATCGTTTTGCAGCGAAAACAAACGCAATCCGCAATACAGAAAGAGCAAGCAAGCTTCAGTTCCAAGCCTCAAGCCTCAAACTCAAGCCTACGACATTTCATTCATACTGTAAGATATTCTCATCGCATCATCAAGAACGAAGATCGAACTAAGAGAGAGGCGAGGGTCGACGATCGACGATGGCGCTCCAGGCTCCAGGTTTCACCAGTGAGGTTCCAGCCGGAGATCATCTCCATGATAGACGGTACCGGTATGCAGCATTAATCCCCCAAGATCGTCCACCCCGAGATCACCACCCAAGTCCCCATGAACGGCTCTTCCGTAGCAGCTTTTTTCCAACAGTTGTCGAGAACGTCAATCCACTTAAGAAACATGAGCTCCGCATTTCCAGTCACTGCCGCAATTCAAGAAAAGTTGACCGCCGCATTCGAACCGACACATTTGGACGTGATCAACGAGTCTCATATGCACAATGTGTAAGTACCGGTGCGATATATTTGATCATGGTGACTCAAGAATTCGTAATGGAGATAAAGCTTATATCCCCCCATTCAACTCTTCCCACTAAAAGGCCAAAGAATTCAGAAACACATTTCAAGGTTGTAGTGGTATCGTCTCAGTTTGAAAGTGTCAAAACACCAATTCAACGACACCGGTTAATCAACGCTGCATTGGCAAAAGAACTAGAGGGACCCGTACACGCGCTGAGCATAGTGGCCAAGAGTCCTTCTCAATGGGAAAAGAACCAAGTGATCTCTGCCTCACCCAGCTGTAAAGGAGGCGATGGCAGTCTCCCCAAACGAAATGGGTAGACGCGCATTCAAAGAAAATTGCAACAATTATCCTGGCGACTACTTAAGCAGTAACCATGTAATATTCTTTTTAAATTAAAACGTTGCTTAGGTGCGATTCGCTGATTCCATGCATGCAGAAGACGATCGATTGCAGATTGAGCTAATTATCAAGCAAGGAGCCCATAACATCCGCCAAGCAAACGAGAAGTAAACAGCACATCATCCCCTGTTGGATGTCCAGCATACCCATATTGAAACCAGCGTTGTCATGCATTTTTGATTCAGTAGCATTCACATTATAGGGCAAGTCCAAAGCAGTTCCACTATGGCAACAGTCCATCTACGAAGTCGGCAAGAGAGAATGGCAAGTTAGGCTCCAGACAAAAAGTCGTCCGTAAAGTTACAGTAGAGCCAAGCTCTTGAATCGGCATCATTGCAAATGTCGAAACGTACCAGCACAGTCACGTGCACATCCTTCGGCATCTTCTTCACAAGGTGAATGAAAACTTCGTCATCCACGATCTGTCCTGCCGATTTGAAATCTACAGGGATCAATGTCTCATCATACCCATCATCTTCATCTCCATCACGATCCACCACGCGTCCGCCGTGGCCTGAATAGTGAACGAATACTGTGTCGCCGGCCTTGCTGTATTGCGTGATTCGAGCAAAAGCATCCATAATATTTTTGCGAGTCGGCTGGTGGTGTCGCCCGTCATCCATCAAAATAAGCATATCCTTTTCTAGAAATCCTTCCTTCTCGATCAAATGCTTTTTGATGTTGGCGACATCATTGTGGCAACCACTCAATTGCCCCTTTTGACCCACATAGTTGATCCCGATCAAGATGGCTCGTTTGGCTCCATTCATTTCTTGCGTTTCGGGTGCAACGATGTTGAATGAATGGCTAACATCCAACATGTAACTACTGCTCAATTGTGGCACTTGATCGAATCCTTTTTGTCGCAAGACATCTCGCATGCGACGGAGAATGTCAATCCAGCTTATGGAGCGACCGCCATTGTCATTCAAAACTTTGATCAATGTCGAAGTGCAGGCTCCCCCAGCCTTCCCAGCAGGATCGGGCAACTCAAAGGTTCCAACGTTGAAGACATCAGCCGAGGTTTGTTTGTCTTCACTTCCCGAAATCTGCGGAGGAAGTCAAAGCAGAACAATAACAATAACGATTTAAAGAAAACAAAACACATGGTGAGGACTATTGGATATCAGAGAATATCTTGGTAGCATGGCTTGCCTCATCGATGCGTCTCCTAGGAGGCCGTTAAAGGGGGGCAAGCAAAACATCGTTCAATCGACACAAAGGACCGCTTCCATGGTACGTCGCTCTCTTGTACCTCGAACATTGCCACATTTTCAAGACTCTGTATCTGTATCATATCCATCGATAAGCCTACACGCCCATAGCTCCGCATTATTCCCCATGTTTTAGTAGGCATCTTTCGACCGCCACCTTTTCCCACCCTTTCCCTCGCTCCTTTCAATCAAGCATCCAACAAGTCATCCAACAAGTACTCTTTGTACCCTCACCATGTGAAACTTGGCGGGAATCGCCTTGGCGATCTGTTCAGCGCGCGACATCGCAAAACAATCAAACGGGTTTGGATACAACCAGAAACTTTAGAAGAAAAGGGATATATTGGCTCCTTTCAATACCAGAACAACATAGGTCCGATGGATGTGTTGTTTGTGTTTTGAGACGTCCCATCGTTCCTCGTCGCGCCTCGCCCAATTCTTTCTCTTTCGTAGCTTTCTTCTTTCGTGACTCCGTGTCGATCAAAAATATTTGTCCGTTACTACAGGTACCGGCGTATGTTACAGTATTACCATTCCCATTGCCCTGCTTGTATCGTACAGTACGTACCAGTACAGTAGGTACTGCATACACTGTACTGGTACTGTACCATACCGGAAAGGCGACCGTTGAGAAAATACATAACAAGTACAGTATCCATACTCAGAGGCACGCACGCTCGCGAGCTCTCGCGTCGGAGCTCGGAGCGACGTGATTAGTCAGTCGTGGATCTCGGCGATCGGACCGCGTGTTGACGACGACGACTCAGGAATCCAGTAAAGATATCCACTCTCTAGTAGAGAGTAGAGTGTTGTTGTTGTCTCTTGCGATCTGATATTTCATACAAATAGGATTATTTTAATATTTTATGACTATCCAATATTAAATCAAGATCTTCTCCAAAAAATGAATGGCTTTCAGACGCCACATCTTCATTGGTGTCCAATACCATCATCTTGTCATCGTCCATACCTTCGTATGTTCGGCATTCAATCAATCATCGTTTACTATACTTGTAGGGGCTTTGTAAACAAGTCAGTCACCATTTCTTCAGTAGTAGGGCAATATTCCAAAGTTACGCCCCCCTTCGCAATTCGATCAGTGACGAAGTAGTATCGTATGTGAATGCATGTGGTGGGTCCTTTTGCAGCTTGAGGCCAGACCGTTGCTCCCCAGAAGCATTGCGAGGTTGGATATCCCCAAACCGCCTGGTCTATCCACCTACCGGGAACCGGGACAGCTCGTACGTACTGTAGTACCAGGTAAGGGGTCGCATCTGTCAAAACTCTCTCGGGAAATGTAGCTCTCTACTAGTAGAGTAGACTACATCATGAGCCACCCCTCGCTCTACGGTACGAGAAAAAAGTAGACTCCTCTACTCCTGTAGTAGGAGCACTCCGTAGTGAAAAGTGCTGTATGATACTATCATTGTGATTTATGACCATCTTGGCGGTGTTTGTTAGTATCAGGAATCAGGATCGGAGTCCGAAACGCACCCGAGGGTGCGAAACAACGAAGACACAGATACTTGTCTATAGTCAATTGTCGTTTTCTGATTTCGTTTTCTTGGAAACAAACCAGGAACTGAGCTTGGTCTGACGGACCTGCTTGTGATTCGGGCGCTTGGTGTCTGGTTGGTCGGAAGAGGAGTCAGGATCTTGTTCATCAGGCACTTTTCGTTTGCGTTTCTTGTCCCTCTGGCTATCCTTGTTCTTTTTGTTGTTGGTGTCCTTGGGCGGAACGACCGGTGTTTCGACCTTCGCTGGGCTGTCGGGGAACGACTCCAAACTGGACGGACCGGAACTAAACTGAGATAGGATGGGATCCTCTTCGTCATCGTCGTTACAAAATAAGGCACCCACTTTACTTTTTTCACTAGGATTCGGTCGCACATTGGAAGCTGTGGGTGTTACAGCGACTTGACTGGTATCGCGGGGGCTGCGTCTACTCGGCGAGGGCGGAGCAGTCGAGGATTCATCTTCGCATTGACCTTGTTGTTGATGCAATACTTGGGATCGAAAGCGATTGCTCCGTTCGTTGAGATTCATGGCCGCCAATGGGGATCTGGGGAGATCGTCGTCGCCGCATTCCGACGGTGTCACCGACAACTCTCGACCGATGATGCCAATCGAAGGGATATCTGGGCTAGCTGACATGTCCTGCTCTGACTTTGTGGGACTTGCCGGATCGGAATCGGTATGCTTCTCTAAGGGACCGTCAATATTATCTGTCGTTTCCACCGTATCCGTAGTATCCATTTGTTCGCCTTTCTCGGGACTAAACTCCATCTTGGAGGAAGTACTCGCATCCTCAGAAACGTCGGACGGCTCTCCGGTAGTGCCCACATCCTCGGCGTTTTCTTCCAGGCAGTTTTTCAGATCCACATAGTCCACGCTTTCAGCTCGTTGGTGTGACGACGTGGCAGCGGCGGCAAAATCTTCCTTGGACAGCATACTCTCTTTCGATACAATACTCTCCACATCTTCTTCTGCCATGGGCGCGGGATGCTGTTTCGGTTCGGTGGGTTCCGAAAAGAGACGTTTGCGGCCTGTCACGGCGGGGTCGTCCAAAGGATGAACATGTGTATCTCCGTCCTCGATATTTATCCACGGGTGATTGCAAGCTTGACGAACGGTAATGCGTCGCTTAGGATCCAAACGTAACATTTGTTGCACTAGTTCCTGAGCCTGAGGCATTCCTTTCCAAATGGGATGATCAAAGTCGATAGAGTCAAAGGCCTGTAGGGGGTCCAAGTCCGCCTCAAAAGGAGGATGTCCTGATAGTAAAATGAAAAGAATGACTCCGAGAGACCACATATCAGCGGGCTTGCCGTATCGTCCGGATCCCGCCACAGTTGTGCGACGTTGCAAAACTTCGGGAGCGAAATACTGGGGTGTGCCACAAAACGTCTTGAGTCCATCAGATTGAATGATCTTGGCCAGCCCAAAGTCAGCTAGCTTGACGTGAGTTGGGTTGGATCCGCAGAGAATGTTTTCAGGTTTTAGATCTCGATGGACAATGTTTTTGTTTTGATGCAAATAGTGGACTGCCGACAAGAGGCGTCTCATGACACGCCTAGCATCCACTTCGGTATATCGTTCCTGTTGCACAATACGATCAAATAAGTCTCCACCCGACACAAGCTCCATGACCAGATACATGGCAATACCATGGTGTACAAAGACATCGACCAACTGTACAATGTAGGGATGATCGAGGGACTGCATCATGTTGACCTCATGCTCCATGGAGGTGAGATCCAGCTGGCGCCGCAGCGAAATGACCTTGACTGCGTACTCTTGCCCTGTTTGTCGATGGATCGCCCGTCGAACTTGCCCCGACGTGCCATCCCCCAAAATTTCTCGAATTTCATAATGCGCTTCCACCCTTCTCGCTGATCGAGGCGACGCCAATCCTCGATCCACTGATGCGGCAGTCTGCGTCCCCACATAGTTCATAGCTCGTGGATTAACACATGGCCGTTTCGGCTTGTTGGTTAGGACCAGAACATACGTGTATTGTTGCAATACCGTTTGCAACATACGGCTCGAGGCAATTCGTTTCCGCAAGGTTTCCGCATTGACTAGGCAAATCTCATCCCCACTATGAAGCATCCGCTGATGCCCCTTTCCTAAATGCACGGACTGATTGACAAAGGTTCCATTCCCCGAGTGATCTTCGATTACAATCTGAGGCGCCATGGGAGTTTGCTGCTGCTGCATGCCGCCAATACTACAACTTCTACTCGATCCACCTCCACCACCCGCTTCATCAGCACTCCCCTCCTCCGCCTTGTGTTGAACGTTGCCAGCAGATGCTGTTGAACCGGTACCACACGTAGCCGGGGGAAGAAGGGTGATGCGGCAGTGCTGGTTCGAAATCATCGAGTGCGCCCACTCCATCATGGTATTCTCTCTCTTAGAGAGCGAGGTCCCCGGGAAGACAGGAATGTCACACTTGGAAACACTCCGGCCCAACCAATACTCTGATTTTTGCACCAAGGCAATGGGTGGATTGTCCTTGGAAGGCACACAAGGCACCAATCGACCCCAGGGAAGCGGCGCGGGAGGACTCAAAGGAGTCGGTGTCATTACGTCTTCGAACTGTGATTGTTGTGTGCACTCCATCTGTGTGAGGGATTCGATCTGTGTGGAAATCATCTGGGAGTGTTGAGAGTGCTGCAAGGTGAGAGGTGCATGGCAAGGCAAGGCAAGGCATGAACAAAATGTGAGTGAGTGAGACCTATAGGAAATGCGACAGCTTGTTGCGAAAACGGAACGAACGCACCTCGAGAGCAGAGTCCTCCCGCATCATGCTACAACTCCGTTGCGAGGAGGAGAGGGGCAGCTCCAATGAAGAAGAAGAAGAACCATGGCATTGTGGGGTCGTAGTTGTACCGTCAAGGTCACCAGTTGCGGGTGTTGGGGTTTTCTTTGTAATACCGGCACTTGTACTGGCAGCGGCAGAAGCTGATGTTGTGACTGCAGCATTTGCCTCTTCTTCCATTGGCGACATGGTGAAAAAGTGAAACGAATGTCGTCGACTGCTACCCTGTGCTCTCTCTTCAAGTACGGGTGCGCCCCAAATTTGAATGACGGCCTACAGATAGTACTCGTACGGTAGGCTCCTCGAGAAGGCAACAGATGGCAAGTTTCAATGCGACGGGAAGGCTCTCCTTCTGCTGATTTCAAAGTGCCTCAACGGTGGTGTACGAAGTAGTCGTCGATGTGGAGATGGAAAAAATAATAGTCGCAAGCGAAAATAATAATGGCGCAGGAGAAATCATACCGGTACCGGTACCGACCGCGGCGATGTTGTGTGCATCTCGATCGATGGGTGTCCCAACTTTGGACGTTGGTTCTTCTCACAATAACCCCGCGAGCAATGATGACCTTCCAACCCGGCCAGCGTGCTCTTCTTTCCGTTCAAATGCGCGCCACTCCGACCATTCATTGAGAGTCGAATGAGTCGGTTATACTTCAACTGCCATCATTCCGAGAGATTTGATTGGTCCATTTCATGTCCGACGACCTTGTGGCGAAAAAGATACATACGGGTATCATACCTACCGGTACGAGTACAGTACCGGTACTGGTGGTCTACCCACTACCGGATACCGCGGTACAGTAAAATGGTACGAACAGTAGAGGTCCCGATGAGATCCAGATAGATAGCATCCAAACTCTGAAAATGACAGATGCCCACAACATAACATTGTAGAAGTCCACAATACATTACCTTTTCAGACTAAATAACTACAGCAGCACGATGAAGATTGCTGTCTCGGCCCTTACGCTCGCAGCCTTATCGCTCATTTCAACGCCCGGTAGTACCGATGCCTTCGCTACTCCTTCCACTCGAGTAGTGGTCACTGCTGCTGCGGGTGGTACTCGTGCTACGACACTCCAGACGGCCTCGGTGTTGTTTGTGTCCGATTCGTCCAACAACGAAAACAACAATAACAATGAGGAACCTAGCATTAACTTTTCAGTCATATCGGATGCTGCCAATCGTGCAATGGAAGAGCTCCCCAAGTATGATGCGTCTCAAGTGCAAAACAATCTTCAACAAGGCGAACTAGGAAAAAGAGGAGAAGTCTATTTTGCGGCCCAAGCCGCTTTGATTGTTTGCATCTTGGCAGATGGTATCCCCTTGGTAGGTGATCCTGTTCGTATTGTTCTCGGTCCTTTGATTTTGTTGGCTGGATTGGCCACCGCATTGCTCAGTATCGTCGATTTGGGCTCGGATTCGTTGAGTCCCTTTCCCAAACCAACCGAGGACGGTGCGCTCAAGACGTCGGGACTGTACGCTCAGATGCGTCATCCCATGTATGCTGCCTTGTTGTGTGTCATGCTGGGCGTATCGCTTGTGACCGATTCTGCCGACCGTCTTCTCTTGACGGGTCTCTTGTGGTACTTGCTAGAGGTAAAGTCGGACAAGGAAGAGGTTTTCTTGATGGACCGATTTGGAGGCGACTATGCTGACTATAAAGTACGTATTCATAGCTGCTTGCAATACTGCACTGTGTGAATCATTGGAAACTGGAGCTAACCAAGATTGTCATACTTTTTCATCTTATTTTTATCATCCAGACCCAAGTGCCGGAAAAGTTTCTCCCTATGGCTTTGAGCAAAATCCTCCCTTGGACCGACTAAACTGGTAGAGAGTCGTCAGGTGGTCGATGGAAATGGTGACATGATAAAAATATTTAATTGCAAGCAAAAAATGATGGATGGAGCCATGCGAATCCGGGCGATATTACGGGCATGGGATGTGGGCTGGTATAGTAAGCGACTGGAAACGGAAAAATACACAAGCATCTTTACTACCAGTACCTGTTAGAAGCCACGAATCATCATCATCATCATCTTCACCATCATCGTACTCACTGAGTGTAAGCGTCAAAAAAGACAATGAAATACAGAAAACCTTGAGACCATCTAGAGTAGTGACATTGAACATATTAAGCTAATCGTGTCCTTTCACCAATGATGATCTGCATCCGTTCCAACTGGCGATAGAGAAAAACTCCTGGCGTCGTGTATGCCGTTTGTGCTGCCAGCAATGCCGTCGGTACATGCAATCTATATATTTTTTCCTCGACATTGTGAATACTCTGTGTCCATTCCGATGAAATCCGGGGTGCATTGATTTGGATTTGCTGATTATTTGTGAATGTTCAAATCGTATAGTTTGCGTTCGTTCCACCATTGAGGAAGTCGACCAAATCGAGTCTTGGTCCTTGCCATGGTCTCACCATTATCTGATTGAAACTGTGAGAACCAGCTCTTGAACCTGCGCATGGGGCTCATTGTATCAAGATATAAGTGGGGAAGGCCCATGCTCACGAGTAAGCCATCCAATCCTCCATAACCTTGATTCGATCCGGTGTAGTCATCGCCTACAAATCCAGCAGTGTGCCACAGAAGCTGTTTATCTGCAGTCCACAAAAAGGATTGCATTTCGGGTCCTGTCGTAAACGTCACTGGGTGATCTCCTTTGTTAGGTGGCGTCAATTTGAGATCCGTGCCGGGTACTGTGGCAGTTCCAACATGCGTTCCAGAGTATCTCGCAATGACCCAGATCCGACTGGGATCGTGTGGATCCAAGTGCCATCCGTCGTACGAAACTTTCAAGTCAGGGATCGCACTTGCCAGATCGAAGCCGCATAGCCTATAATAGTCCATCAGTTTGACATAATCAGGCTTGTTGAGTGGTCCAATGGTAGGGCTGGTGAAGACAAATTCCGAGGATAGCATGTGTTGGACTCCCACTGAAACTCGAGTCATACCTCCTGCCAAATCCACAGAATCAATATACTCTTGCGTCCAAGATTTTAGAACTTCTAAGGAAGGCTCCGTCGAATCAAAAGGTGTGCCATCCTCGTAGTATTCCGTAGACCACTCGTCTTCGTCGCCACTATTCGTGTACTCTTTTTCTTCCAAATCGTCCAACTCTAGAACACTTTGTTCGAGTACTGCCACACTTTCGCCTGTATCCTTGTAGCTCCCCCAGCTCGTATAAATCATATCAGCATTATTTTCCACACTCGCCGCAGTAGGCAGCTCGAAAAAGGTTTCTGTCTTGTTCTTGTAATAAAGAGATGTGCTGGATTTTGCTGCTGCTGTTGTCGTTGTTGTCATCGCCGCTGCTACAATTGGACGGGAAGGAACCACGGGGGTGTGGAAACCTAACGCAGGGGAAAGGACGAAGCACGTAGCCACGGAAAATTTTAACAAATTTCTCATAACTACAGTTCAGCGGACTGATTGGAAGACTATTGAAGCAAGGATGACAATAATGAAAATGCGGTTCGTTCGATTTCGTCTGGTTTGGAGAGTTGGGGACTTTTGCCTTACATATATGATACTGTTCTTCTTCAAGATAATGCTACCGGTAATGGCAGCGCGTATTGCTTCCCAAAAAGACAAGACTGTATCCATACCAGATCCATACCGGTACCATCAGACAGCAACGCAAGAAGGCTGAAAAGCTTCGTACTGTACATCGTACAGTACCAGGTGCAGTACTGGTACTGTGTACTGTACCGGTACTTCAATGTTAATGTTGCATGTACGTACCGTACCAGGATCTGCGTACTGTACCAGTACGTTGATTGGCTACTTGTGCAGTCTGATGGTTCCAAGTCTACGAGTACAATGACGACGGATGACGGATGACGCATCCAATAAAATCTCCCACCACATACATAGCGAAACAACGCAGAGGAATGCCATCATTCATCATCATTCATGTCGCCGATAGCCGTCAATGCGAGCTGCATTTCATCGCACTTGTTCGCCCACAATAATAGCAATTTGCTTCCAAAAAAAGAAAGTACAGTACGAATACAGTATCATGACGAAGTTCCAGCCCGCTCTCAATGCGATAATTGCGTTTGCCTGCCTCTCCCTGTCGAGGGCGTGGTCGCCATCTCCCACCACCAATCAACAAAATTCAGGACTCTCGAGAAGAAGTTGCATCGAGGGTTTGGCGACCGGACTCATTGGGGCCTCTCTGTTACCAAAACCGGCTTTTGCGGATGTGACCAACAAGGTGGCAAGCCCGACGGCTCTCAGAAGTGTCAAGCGCGCTCAGAAGCAACTCAAAGATCTTCTCCCTCCCGCACAAGCAAATGACTACATGGAAGTCAAGGCCTTTCTACGAACACCACCGTTTGTGGACGTGCGGAAAAATTGTTTTATTTTGGTGCGAGGCGCCGAGGAGGGACCCAAGGAGGATGAGATCAAGTCCACATACAAAGCTTTTATCAGCAGCATTGAGAAGATCGATGGAACGGCCAGCCTGGGAATGAGAGGGAGAAAAATTCCGGAATTGCAACTGTTGGAGGAATACGCGCTAGTAGAATCATCCATGCAAGAGTTCTTGAGAGTGGCCGAAGAAGCCAACGAAATTCCTGTTCTATCCTCCGAATAAATGATGATGATGAAAATAGCGCTTTCTCTATGATCTCCGTCAGGGTACGGTAGATTTCAAATTGATACACGTACTCATAGTGCTGGTGGTACTACAGTCTAGTTCACGATCAACTTGCAGTACTTGTAGAGAAGTGGAGTACCAGGTAACGTCATCTATCATCCAACCACCACTATTACAGACAGAGAGTAAAGTAGGATTCATAGGTCTACCAGAGAGTAGAAGGTACTGGTACTACTTGTACTACATATATGCCAAAGAAAGAAGCTTCTCCCTTGTTTGCGAGAGACAAAATCATTCTCGTGGCACGTGGGAACAATCTTCATCAAGTCGTGTGGTGGAAGCAGGATCTTGGAGCGAGGAATTTGCGATCTAGCTAGGAGTAATTTAGTACGGTACATTCTGCTTGCCCTACACGACTATCCGTCGAGACATAGTTGATATTGTATGCGAGTGGACTATGCGAGTGGACTGGCCAATTCTAAACATCCGTGTCGTACTACTCGTAGGCGATAGCTTTCCAGAAACAACGCACGTTGTATTATTTCATCTTGGGGTCATCACTGCCCCTGCCGTGGAGATATGAGCTAAGAGAATGGAGGCCAGCGGTGCTTCATGTAGTGACTGAGGGTCTTTCTCTCTAGAGAGGGGCTCTTTGACAGACTCTGACAAGCACTCCAATAGCTCTGCTCTTCTTTCGTAGAGCTCCTTCTTGTAGAATTCGTGGATGACACTACGCGACACTCCACAAGATTGCTCCAAGTCGACAATAGACCGAGCCCAACACATTTGTTCTGCCCATGCATCCCACATTCGTTTTAGCTCGTATTGTTGTTTTTCCGTTTGATCCCCCATGATGGCGGCATGAGAGAAGACATCAAATGGCACATCGTCGTCATCCGTCTTGAGTCTAGAATTCGCTGGCCCGAGTAGCTCGTCGTCATCATCGTCACTGTCACTACTGCTATTCGAGCCGATTTCAGTTTTCGCCTTAGGAACCATTGCAGTGTGCTCCTTCTTGGCTTCGACTTTTATTGCCTTTTGCTTCTTACGAGGCGGGAACGATGCGCTTGCTGGCTTGTTGTGCAAGGAATTCCGATGTTGTCGAGCGAGTCGCTGCATCAGCGATCCTGCTGTGCAGATCAGATAGGCAAGACTGGCACAAATTGTAGACAGCTTGGTTCCACTGTACCGGCCGAGTGTCAATTGCTCGTCCCGTAATTGGATCAACAAAGTTCGAATACAAGCCTCGGCGACCGGTGGTAGTTGAAGCTTGCGAAGCGAATGATCCGCAAAGTTAGCAGTAGCGTTGGCATCCTGAATGACGGTCGTCGATGGAAGATCTGAGGTAGCTGACTGCATAATAGTATGATATTTGCCATACTCTGGAAACAAGGATTGTATTTCTTTCATGGCACGAGACACATGCTTGGCTTTGATGAATGCCGGGGCCTTCTTTTTGCTTTTTTCGTTGACCTGTATTTGATTATTCTTCGTAAAGCTAGAACAAATCTCCGCAATACATCTAGTCCACCCCAATGAGCGTGCCGTCAAGAACAATAGAGCTCCTCCCAATGCTGCCATTTGCTTTCGCAGATTGTATTCCTTGAGTTGCTTTACCATTTCCTTTTGTTCGATTTGCGAGCTGCTACCGACAGAATCGTGACTCAATCGGCTAGCCACCCCTGGAATTCGAACACCGTCCTTAAGTGTTACAAACCGCACCAGCCGATGTACCGACTCGGACAGGACTCGTTCGGGGAGTTGCAATGCCGTGGCTGCCTGAGAGAGCATGGAGTATGCCGTGTACAAGTCATTTGATGCCTTGCGGAGAATACTGTCCAACTTGCCCATGAGCTCTTCCCGCTCTTCGTCTGTGACTTCTCGCTGTTCGTGGTCTTGTCCGTATAGCAGCAGCGCACGATCCAGCGACCACTTTTCGGCATAAAGTGCTGTTTGTAATCGATGAGCGTCCTCCTCTTCTTGCAGAATCACATGCTCCAGTTCTGGTCGGATTGAATCATCATTGTGCAAAACATCTTGTTGATTCCGACTTCGTTTTAATCGAATGCGACGATCCAACTTTGCATCTTTCAAAGCATTGGAATGAATCTTTTCCATCATATAATCCAGCCTTTTGTTAGTGGTTTTGAGACGTTTTCGCATCCGCGCCATGCCGTATCCTCCATGACTGTCTCCGCCAAACGCGTGTTTCGAAAGAGTCGTCGGTTGCAGACCTCCCACATATTTTGATTCGTCCACAGCGACCAGACCGCTGCGGGCTCCTGAAGGCAGCCCCCTGACTATATCTTCGGCTTCGTTGAAATCCTTCCATTCGGGCCGGATATCTCTCAAGTGCCCTTCGGCCACCACACCACAATTCGTGCAGACACGATCTCCCTGAGCCCAGTCTGTATATAATGCTGCTGCATGACAGGCACGACACCGTTCATCTTCCTCCTCGTCCCACTCGGCGGCGGCGGCGGTCGCCGAGGGATTAAACAAGACAGGAGGGGAGTTGGGTCCGTTTAACGAGGTTCGGATGGTCGGGTCCGACATCATCGTTGCACTGCTGCCGAGGTGGTGGTGGATACTATTGTTCTGGTTGTTGCTGGTACGTGTATGGCTACTTCTTGCACCGGAACGAGGAGGAGCCACGCCTAACTGTCCTGTCGGTCTTCCAGTCGATGGATGCGACGACCAAGGGACCATGGTCGGTGTTGTGTTGATAGTAATTTGTGTTGTTGCTAGCAGTGTGCTGTTATTGCTTTGTCTAATGTCTGCTGTTCCAAATAAATATTCCAAATTGAAAAACAGGGGGAGATGAGCCTCTTGATCATCGTGCAGACCACTCTCTATTGGTACCGTAGTAGTCGCCGCTATGACAATACATAACACAAGCAAGAGAGGCGCCAGGAGGAAAATGAATGAATGAATGAACGATGGTCAGGCGAACAGATTTTCATTCGTACCGTCGGTACTGATGGACGTCGAAATCTACGCAAGAAAAATGAATCACGTTTCTACGGGACTGACAACTGCTGGCTGTCGGCTGTCGGCTGTCGGAATCACGGACGTCTTGCCATCAACCGTTTTCGCTTTCACGCATTCTCATAGGGTATCGGTAGATACGTGTATGTACGAAGTACGGTACAGTACCAGGCTACCGGTACCTGGTACTGGTAGACTTGGTACAGTACTTTAGTGTTCTGCATGCGCTCGGAGCCACATCGGCCATCAAAAAGATGATGGATTTCTACTTTATTTACGAGAGCATTATGTCTTCGCTCTTTTTTTACTCGAAGCGGTTCCGTTGACCATACAAGTACCGGTACAGTACCACCTTTTCGAATACACACCTCTCTTCTCTCCTATCCTCTGCCCTTTCTATTTTTCTATTTCTGGAGTCTTCAAACGGCACCATGACTTTCAAGAGACCCAGTTGGATTGCAGCTTTAGCCTTCGTCGTCGTCTCAACAGTTCAAGAATCATCACATGCTTTCACTTGTCAAGTTCCACGAGCGGCGTCATCGTCAACGCATGGTGGCGGTGGCGGCGTGAGCTCTCACCGCACATCGCAGAGTTTGGCAACACAACAACCTATCCTTGTCTCGTCTACCGCTACTCGAGGATCCTATCAGGATGATTATGATGAGGATGGCTGGTTGACACCCTTTTCTTCTAGTAGTGATGATCGCGGTGAGGAGCCTTCGTTCGATGATTCGAGTAGTAGTAGGAGACAGGAAGGAGGAGGAGGAGGAGGAAACTCTAGAGATTTTGCCAACCCCCGCGGTCGGAACCCCAATGACCCACGGAGAGGCCGGCGATTCAATGACAGGACACCGAAGAATCATAGTAATCATCGGCAACGAGACGGGTTTGTAGAAGCTGCAAACAAGGATCAACAACAAGTTGATATCACAGACACAAACGCACATTTCTTCTCTAAAAAGTCACTGGAGGATCCCTCGCTCCAAATGGCAGACAATGCATTATTTTTGCCCTTGTGTCGAGGCGCCGGAATTACGCGTCCCTCTCGCATTCAGTCCCTAGCGTGGCCACAAATTCTTTTAGGGAAACCAACACTCGTGGCGGATCAGACTGGAAGTGGCAAGACCTTGGCGTATCTCTTGCCACTGCTTCAGCGAGCTTTGTCGTCTGCGCCCTCGAAAACTCCCGGTGCTCCCAAAGTCTTGATTTTGGCCCCGACTGCGGAACTCGCGGACCAAATTAAAGAAGTCTGTGAGAAGATCTCTAAAACAGTACCCTTTTCCACCATGGTTGTCACTGCCAATGGAAAATTCAAAACATCCATTCGAGACCAAATTCGACGTATCCAACGAACGCCCATTGACGTTCTGATTTCGACACCCGGGCGTATCTCGACTATTTTGCGAACTCGAAACTCTGGATTGGATTTGGGCAGTCAACTTCAAGCTATCGTGTTGGATGAAGTCGATATCTTGTTGATTGATGAAACCTTTGGTCCGCAACTGCGGACCGTGAGCGCTGCTGTTTCAGACCTCGAAAAGACACAGTTTGTATTTGTCACGGCTACGTTGCCCGATCAGATTGTCCAAACAGTACAAGAAGAGTTTCCGGGAGTCATTCAAGTCCGAGGACCTGGATTGCATCGAACCGCACCTTCTCTCAAGGAACGACTGGTAGATGTTTCTGTTCCCTCACAATCCAATCGCGACGCCGCCATCTGCTTTGATGTCAAGGCCAAACAGCTCTTGCAAGCCTTGCGACAAAATAGATGTCGTCGGACTTTGATCTTCTGCAATACGGTGGAATCCTGTCGCGATGTGGAAAATCTTCTCAAGCGGCGGGACCGAGGTGGCAAAGTGTACGAGGTTGGAGCTTATCACAATGCGATGACTCCCGAAAATCGAAATGCCAATCTCGACGTCTTTGCCAAAGGACGACAAGGATCCGAAGAAGTAGTGGACTATGTCTTGATTTGTACCGATCGAGCGGCCCGCGGTGTCGATTTTGATGCGGCGCCAGTCGATCATGTGATAATATTTGACTTTCCCGCGGATGCGGCTGAATACGTTCGGCGAGTGGGTCGGACAGCACGGGCGGGTCGTCTGGGAACCTGTACTGTTTTTGTGTATGGGTGGCAACTACCCATTGCACGAGAAGTCATGGGCAAGAAACTTGATAGCTTTACCATTGCGGGCACAGATTTGGGGGAGAAGGAGGACAACGAAGATCTCTACTCGTTCCGAAAGAATCGACGAACCAAAAGGAGAAAGGCTGCTATTATCAAGGAAACCATTGAAAGTGGACAACTGTGGGACCAGTAAAGCAGTTTGTAGGAGTAATAAAATTGTCTCTCTAGAGAGAGTTTCGCGTACTGTTCGGGCACTGACTGTACCTCGACGCATGGGCGTGTACAATCGTATATTCCCCACCTCTGTTCTATACGCGCGGTATCTATGAAGGAATGAACTCTTATAAACTACCGGTAGCGTTCCCGTGTGTACTACTTTGTATGAGTATACGCTCGATGAAAAAGTTCAAACTATATTGATTATGCAACCATTTTTTCAAGCTTCGATGCTTCTTACATCTAGCTGTCATTCCAGTCGATTTCGCCATAGCTTTCCCGTTTTCTCGCGCCCTTTCTCCCTTCAAACTTCAAAGGAGAGATTGGACGCGCCTACAAATATTCCACATGCAAATAAAAAGTCGTCTCATTGGATCGCTCCAACGGGAGCCCTTCAAGAACCAGACGGTTCTCGAAGGGCTTAGCCTCAGCAGCCTCCAGCAGCTGTTGGTTAAAAAAAAGTGAGTGAAAGTGAACGATAGAACGCAAGTCAACATGACAACAACCACATCATTACTCACCGGCGTCCTCGCCACTGCTCTTGGTAATCGACAGAGTCACAATCTCTTCAGAAGAAGTTGGATGGATTCCAACCGTATCGGTAAGATCCTTGAACGTCAAGCCCTGCCTCATGGATACACCATATCCTTGCATGACTTCTCCCGCGTTGGGTCCAACATAGTGAATACCCAAGACGTTCTCCTCCTTGGTTTTGTCTACGACCACCTTGGTAAAGGCGTTCGACTCGTGACGGTTTTGAGACAAGGACCACTCCAATGGCAAGAATTCGCGATGGTACACTTCAATACCATCTGCGCCGAACTTTTCCTTGGCGTCGTCCTCTGACAAACCAACACAAGCGTATTCAATAGGAGTGAAGACTGTAGTGCAAATGTTAACATAGTCCATGGCTTCCTTGGTCCCTCCAAACAATCGTCGCGCCAAAATGATACCTGCTTGAATGGCGACCGGGGTCAATTCGGGGCAGCCCTACGTAAATACGGTGCAGAAGGTTGAAGACATAGTTAGTATAAGCACATAACAGTCGGCACTCTGCACAGTCTTTCATCTCTGCACGATTGATTCATTCTGAAGATTCGACTTACCTCCATGACATCGCCAATAGCATAAATATTGGGGGTCACCGTCTGTTCAAACTTGGTAGGAATCTTCTTGTTCTTTGGATTAGTCTTGATATTCACAGAATCCAAACCCAATTTTTCAGTGTCGGCGTATCGACCAATGGCTCCCAAGACGGTGTCATAGGTATCGCTACTGCCATCCGAAAAGGTAACCTTGATTTTGTCCCCATCGACCTTTTCCATTTTAGAGGGAGTCACTTCCGTCTTGAACTTGACACCGTGATCTTTCATATATTCTCCAATCTTTTCGGAACACTCACGATCAAAGCCACGCAACAGGATGGACCGGACAGCCACTGTCACATCATTGCCAAAACCCGCCAAAAAGCCAGCACACTCCAAACTGATATAAGAGGCACCAACGCAGAGAGTCTTGCCCGGATTCTTTTCCAAGAAAAATACATCATCAGAACTAATAGCCAATTCTCCGCCTTCACACTCGATGGGCGATGGCCGTCCACCAGTGGCCACCAAAAATCGAGAGCTGGTAATGGTGCTGCTTCGTCCCTTCTTATCGACGACCTCTACGGTATGAGCATCCTTGAAGGTTGCCAATTTGTTCAGGTACTGTACGGACTTTTCTCGAAGACGCACTCGATACTTGAAATTCAAACCTCGAATGTAGTTTTGAATATTTCCCTTGACAACATCCCAGTGCACTTGAGTGGTAGGTGTGGCCAACTGACCCATCTCATCGGGCTTGGTACCTTCACCAGCTGCAATACCGTAAAAGTTGGAGTCTACATTGATCAACTCCCGAAGAGAGGCCCCAATGTGATAAAGTTTCTTGGGGATGCAACCAACGTTGACACAGGTTCCACCCAAGCCCCAGGTGGTCCCATGAGGACTCGGCTTGACAAAGTCACACAAGGCAACCTTGGCACCCAATTGGGCGGCTTCCTTGGCTGCCGCCATCCCACCGGAACCTCCTCCAATAACCACAAGGTCATAGTCATAGCTGTGGTCAGCGACATGTCCATCCTCTACCATGCCCGCATCGGCCTTATTCCAGGGTCCTGGCTTGGCAGGTTGCATGAAGTCGCGGCACCAATCCAAAGTCGCATCGTGCCCTCCCAGATACTTTTCAATATCGGCCGGGTCGGGCGCATTACTAGTACCATCACTGCTGCTGCTATCGACGGCAGCAGCGCTCTTACCAAACCAAACTACAGGGCAAGCCACGTGTTCCTTTCCGGCCTTGTCGTCAAAGTGATTGCGAAAGCCTCCATCCACCAGCCATTCTCGGAACTTGGTGCGATCTCCGAAATCGTGCTCGACCAGCTTGACGCGGTTGGGAAACAGCAAACTCAAGGACGAGACACAAGAAGTAATGCGCTTGTAAAAGCCGCCTGCCATACCGGTGCGAACGAACGAAAGACCGAACGAACGGCATACAATGAGTGAGCGGACGAAAACTCGAAAATAAGTACAGTAATACCGGTGGTATGTACATGGGAGAATTGGGCCTTTTCTTTTTCTCCGACGCCGCATCTCCAACCAACCGTGATACCATGACTCGTACTTACAGGATTGCATGCCTGCGACATGCAAGATGTGAGGGGATGACATTGTTGAAAAGTAACACTATCCACTATCGTGCAATGCAGTGCAGTGCAACAGCCACAACTCCAGCCACTTCGTATTACAATTTGAGGATGGGGGCGATGTGCGATGATGGGGCGAGATATTGTGATGTTACTACCGTATGATATATGATCGTCGCTCGGCCGCGTTCCCAATAATGATGGCCTATTTTCGCGTTGTTGCTGCGTTGGCGTCATTTTCGCTCGCCTTCTTTTCAAGAAGAACGACGACTTCGTTCTTGCGTCAGAAATAATCGGTACACAAAGCACGTAAATTCTACGTGCCTGTACGTACCGTCGAACTGCTGGTACAGTAACCAGGAATGTGCTGGTACCTGGTACCTGGTACACTTGTACAGTACCAGGTACTGAATACTGTACGCGGTAGATAGGCCGAGGTTCAATGGGGGAATTTTCGGGGTGAGAAATGAATTTTCGGGGTTGTTTGACGATGGATCTTGGATCGATCGGATCAAAAGACATCAATGGGAGGCCGCCGGCCGCCGCCGCACACCGCACAGTGGAAAGTGGAAGTGGTCCCTACTGGTCCCGCAGGCGACAACAACATGATCTTTTCTTCATTCATTTTCCACCTAAAATCGACTTCCCACTACCATATACTCTTTTGCTGCGTATGAGTATCTGGAATGGCAGCTACATAAAAAGAAGCCATGTCAAGATTGATTGAAGGTTAAATTTTTGCTTTGCAGTACTCGTATCTCGTACAGTATACAGTATTGGCAGTATCATCATCATGGTGGCTCCGAAAAGTCAAAGGGCAATAAGGACAAGGAACTCCTCTTGGCTCTTTCGACCGCTACTGATCCTATTGGTGGTCGGAGGTATACTTCTCCTTTCCGGTGGAAATCGTCCATCTTCTTTGGAGCCCTTCGACACGAGCTTGTTTGACACAGATGGTTCTTCTTCCGACAAGCTGGCGAATAGTACTCGTACAAGTGCAGGTGCAGGTGCAGGAGGTACAGCTACAGCTACAGCTACAGCTACAGCTACGAGTGATACAACAAAGACTGCTGATGTGTCACCAGCAGCAGCAGCAGCACCACCACCACCAGCAGCACCACCACCACCAGCAGTCAAGCAGCCCAGAATACAAGTACCGTCCAAAACGGCAAGGCCGAATGTGGTTATTGTCAGAGAAGAGGACTTGCCCCCTGCGTTCGTTCCGAACCAGACTACTTTTTCGATCGAATACTTTTCTTCCATGTCGCCATGTACGCCCTTGACTCCGAGTGATGTTTCCTTTACCTTGACAACTCAGCTCTCTGTGGATCGACTTTGGATCATGAAACATCAGTGTGAACGTTGGCCATCACCACTGCCGATTGCGATTGTTGTCTATCTTCCGCCAAACGCCCCACCCAACCAAGACTCGAAAATTCTAAATCGGCTCGAACACGAGATGAAGTGTGATTTGACGCGGATGAAAATTACCTTCTTTCAGGCAAGTCCAGACAGTCCCATTCATCAATATCCCGTCAATACGCTACGAAATCTGGCCTTGGAATCCATCACGACCACCCATGCGGCCTATATTGATTCCGATTTCTTAATTTCTGATGGCTTGCACGAGGATCTCATGACGACTGCTGCTGTATTGGCCAATGATACACATTCCGCCGTCGTCATGCCTGCCTTTGAGTATATTTCCAATTGCAAAATTTCCCGTCGACAAAATGAAGTTTTGACTTGTTTGCGATCCGAGTGGGACATGATACCGAAGCACCACGAGGATATCGTCGCCTTGAGGGAGAAAAAGGAACGCCCACTGGTCAAAAATGGTTATCAAAGCAAACGGGGCAAGAACAAGTATCATGGAACTACCATGTACAATGCATGGATTGAGAGTAATATATCTACACCCATCCCTATCCCATGTCTCAAACATTGGACCTATGAACCCTATCTGGCCGTACGGGTGTGCCACGATTTGCCGAAATTCCCAGAGATATTTAAAGGATGGGGATTCAACAAAATTATGTGGGTCAAAATACTGCTAAAAAAGCTGGGCTTTCGTCTTTGGCAAGTCTCACATGGATTTGTCATGCACATTCCTCATGAGATTTCCATTTCTCGCCAAAAGGGTATGGACAAGCATCCGCCGGAATTCGACGCGTACATGGACTGGCTTAACACATTGCCGGCACATCCTGATCAGCTGCCACATTGCAGTGAATGGAAGAAGGAACATGGCCCTCTACAACCATGATAGATAGACCGACCGTGGATGCAAGAGACGCATGTGGACCCCATCCTTCTTGGTTTGCGCCGCCACACCTCGACTGTTAGATAGAATGTTATGTCTAGCGATCGTTGCAAAGCAATATTTTTTCTTTCGTAGAATTCTAATAGGCGGATCCCTCTATCATTACTTTTTCTTGGTTGCGCAAACCTGTTTGTGCTGTCGCCACGCTAGCTTCTGGCATTCTTTGGAGCAATATTGGACTGCCTGGCATGGGCATACTAAGTGCTTTCCTACCTCTTCCTCGCCTTTGAAGCACTGGCTACAAGCCTTGGAGCATACCTTCTTATGCTCCGGAGAGTGCGCCGCCTTGCACTCAGATGAGCAATATAAAACCTTTCCACAAACACATTGTGGTGTTACCTTATCGACCATCATCAACGTTGAACAATCCGTGTTGTGGCACATCTCGTAATACTTGCTGGTCGTTGAAAACTCGCGAGCACTCTTTTTTGACTCCTTCCGCACGTCTTTCTCTTGTGCATTCCTACTATCTCGATCGCGGATCATGGCAGATATACAAGAAGGACGCTTACAATCCAAGATCTTGGCCCGAAAGACGGACACATCCGGAGAATCTTTCACCGCTCGAATCAAAGCGTCTTTGCAGCGACGACTTGCTCGCTGGAACTCCTGTTTCAAGACTGTCAGCTGAGATTTTCTGCCATCGACATTCACTGCTCGGCCAACAATACCACCTTGACGTGCCTTGAAACCCGCTCCAAACAAGAGACACGAAAAAACGATGAATGTGCTGTACTCCTCGCTTGTCCCTCCCATTGACGTCAACACTTCCTCAACACTGCTCGCTGAGCTCTGGGCTGCCCACATGTCATAGTTGACCATCACGTTGGTAATCAAATCATCAAAGAAATCATCGTTCATGTCCAACGTATTGTTCATGGCCTTGTAGTGAAAGTGCAGGGAGGCGATGAACTCCCTTTCGCCCTGCGCAAATTCACTGCACCGTCGATATGCTAGGCCTGCATTCATAGACAGTGTGCGGGCTTCGATATATGTCCCTTGTTGTAAGGCGTACGCTGAGGCTCCCGAATACACCTTGGCTGCTCTTTTGAATTTTCCAAGCGATTCCAGGGATTCTCCGATCCAGTTAAGGCATGACAAAATCGCTTCTTTCCTCTTGTCAGGGTCTTTGGCCAGTAAATCCGCTTCAACAACGGACATGTCCAAAGCATCTTTCCAGTTTTTGATGTTCGGTTTTTGGTAGGCCTCTCGAAGATAGTTGAAAAGTGGTCGTTGGCATGAGGTTGGACAGAGCTCAACAATTCTGGCCCCTTTGGCCCGAACTACCCAGTGGCACACACGTTGGCAGAGCGCAGTCTTTTGATTTTGGGTGTACCACGATTTGTACGGCTCGTCGAACAGATAAGTAGTCACGACAATGATACGGCCCCCTCTCTTATTGAAAACATACGCTGCCAAGAAAACTCGCTTGTTCGTGGTAAGACTATATACCAACAGTGACAAGACAACCTGACTCGTACCGGGTGTGGTGGTAGCATCCACACCAAAAGTCGCACCGTCGCCTACAACAACTTTCACAATGAAATCACCGTCGAAGATTTCCATGAAAATCCTCCCTGCGTCGCCACTAGTAGTACCAACGGCCGAAAGGGTGGGGGGAAGGGGGGCCAATGACAATGTTCGTGGCAACTCCACTGGGACGGTTGTCCACTGTAATCTGCCAGTATAATCTCCATAGTGGCTTGGCATCGATGCATGTGGTCGAATCGAATATGATTCGATCCCATCCCCATCGATTCGGAGCGAGTCATCTTCCGCAACGAACCAAGAAGAAGTCCCGGTCCACAGTCTGAGTTCTTTCTTTAGTTTCTCGAAATCCTGCTTGATGCCAGAGTCATCGTCCAATATTTCTTGGCTTATCCAAACACCCTGTCGGTACATCTCATATGCTCGCCCGAGGTATCCCATATTTTCGTAGGTTAGGGCCAAGTCACGATACACATGGCAAAGGACCAATGATTGGTCAGCGCGTTGGGCAAATTCTAAGGCGTGAAGATGCCACGGAAGGGCCTTTGGGTAGTCTTTCGTTTCATTTTCGTAACACATGCCAATCGCACTGGCGTAGTTGTTGACCCATATATGATACATACGGTCGTGGTCACATCTTTCCTGAGCATCTGCAAAATTGGCAAAGTCTTTTGGGACGCGACGCTCGTGATTCCACATCCAATGATTCATTTCAACAAAATCCATCGTTTTGTGACGCTCGTGGAGGACAGCGATTACAATTTTGGAGGCTTGTTTGTTGGATCTGACTTCTTTTAAGGCACGCCACAAATGTTCGTTGTTCCAAAGCAGCAGTGGTTGAGTCATGAGAACCTCCTCTAATCCCTCCCAATCACTGGCTTTAACCAGTTCGATGAGTATCGGTCCAAAGATTGTGTTCATGTAGTGATCAAAGGCCTGGCGTTTGGGCGTTTGGATTGGAGCACATGTCCGTGAGTCACAATCTGGAGCCCCGAGGTACGAGGGAGTTCGTTCGGAAAATTCCTCGAGCAATATTTGTCGTTTGGCTTTCAACTCTGCTGGATTAAATTCGACTTGGAGTTGATAGAGATCGTCCTCCAAAGTACACATTTTGGGTTCCCAGGTGGGCGAAGGCGGGTCAACCCACTCAAAAGATATCTTATCTGCGAGATCCCTCGAGGGATCACCGATTAAAGTCCCTCCACCGTGTATGTTGGCCCTACCGATTTCGTATTTCAATTCCCGTACGGCTTTTAAGTTAGCAGGTTGAATGCCCATTGTCGATGAAGCTTTTTTGATCTTGACTGCATAGCGACCTTGATCGTTTTTGCAAGCCATGACAACTCCGTATTTACCATTGTGCTGTTTGGCTTTTAGGCTATGAAGCTCCACCAATTGCCCCTCCTGAAAATCCAAATCTGGTTCATCATTGTTGTTGTTGCTGCTGCTGTTGTTGTTGCCATCTGGACCGAGCGAAGAATCATCATCATCATTGAAGCGGACAGTCATATACCAAAGAGTGCTGGGGCTATACGGACCAGCGCACCATTGCGAAAATCTCACGACTTTGGCTTGCACCCACCTCGGGCTGTCCTTTGCCAGAAGTAGCTTGAGCCGACGGCCTGGCCAAAGGTGGGGATACTCCTTGGAGGCCGGCCCAGCACTGGAATATGCAGCGGGTTCTTTGAGAACCTGACGCACATATTCGTCGAAGAGTCGACCGACATGCGACCCGATAAGGTCTTCAACCAGACCCTTCACATTTTTATTTCTGTCCGCGATGACTGCCTGAAATTCCGATGATCCATTGCTACTAGTATTCGGAATCATCATGCGAAGGCAGTTGGTGCCTTTGCCTTTCCCTGAAATCGTAATGCCATCTTTTTTAAAGATGAAAGTCTCCTCGTCGTCTTCATCGAACGGCATGATGTGCACTCGATTGCGTCTTTAGATGGAGGGATGTAAATTTCTTAGAACTGCTGATGCATGCAATGAAGAGAATGAAGGATACGTACAGTAAGTGGAGATGATGATGTTGTGGTTGTGGATGAAGGACCTGCATGTCATTCATTATATCTACGAGTACTACTCTACTCTGGAGTAGCGGAGTAGTAGAGCTCTCTACTACTGCGCTGTGCGCAGTACTAAGTTAAAGCAGCTAATCAGGAATAGAGCGCTCGCATCGCGGCGGCATCAGGATCGCTGACTGATACGATTGCAGGATTACTAGTATTTTTTGTTGTGGGTCCCAGTAAACTACCTACTACCGTTTGAACCGTTTGTACCCTACCACAATTGCAATGAAAAAGACCCGATCATTAGCTGGAGAGAGACTATGGTACTCTGAGAGAGAGAGAGAGAGAGAGAGAGAGAGAGCTGAGTCTACTCCACATGTATACATAGCTACTCTACCGTCCGTCTGGCGTGGCTATTGTCGTTCCGGCGCAAGAGAGATTTATTGCTCTTGAGCGTCAAGGTAGTAGCTAAATTATAGACTGCACTTTTTCGCTGCTTTGCGATATAGCTCTATTAGAGAGTAGTCTCTCGAGAGATATGACTCGCATTATTGGAGTACTCGAAAGTCTATAAATTAGAAGGGGTCCAGAGGCATGACGAAGAAAGAGCCCTCGCATGACGAAGAAAGAGCCCTCCCAAAACTCCAAATTCTTGCTCCATACTAGTAGAGGGAGAAATTTGTACCGCAACATAAGATCAGGCTGTTTGTTTGCCTGTTCGATTATGATAATTAGTAATTAGTCGAGAATACAGTGGGGTGGGTGCCTTTGGAAGTGTTTAATGGGAGATCTTAAAAGTCGGAAATAGCAGCCACTCCGGGAAGGACATCACCCGCCAACAATTCCAAAGTAGCACCTCCTCCGGTCGACACATACGAGACAACGTCCATTTTCTGGAATTGTTCCAAAGCGGCGACCGAATCACCTCCACCAACGACGGAGATGGCTCCCTTCTTGGTAACGGCCTCTAGAGTGTCAACCATGGCCTTGGTTCCAATATCAAACGGTTGAACTTCGAAGACTCCCATGGGTCCATTGAAAACAATCTTGGTTGCCGAGCTCAAAGTTTCGTTAAACAAGGCAGACGTCTTGGGGCCGATATCGAGTCCCATGTATCCATCTTCTACACCACCTCCCGGTACCAAATCAAATGTCTTGGTGTCCTCCAATTTCATGGGGCCCTTGGGAAATTCCTTGGAGCAGACAGCATCGACAGGTAAGACGATCTTCTTGCCCTTGGCGGCAGCCTCTTTGAGAAGTTCCTTGGCAGTCTCCACCATTTCTTCTTCGCACAAGGAGTTTCCAATACTCACGCCTTGGGCCTTGGCGAATGTGTACGACAAACCACCGCCCAACACAAGAATGTGGACTTGGTTCAAAAGACCCTTAATGACGGGCAATTTAGTGGAAACCTTGGATCCACCAATCACTATTATTATGTGCAGTAGCAGTATCAAGCAGACGAGAAAAGAAAAAGGTGAGGTGAGGTGACATGACATGACGTGACGCGACATGAGCCAATATTTCGGCGAGTCACTTTGTTTCTTTGTCCATCCATGGCTTACCTGCAGCGACGACTTCGTTTTCTCCTAGGCTGGTAAAATCCAAAAAGGCGACTTCCTTGGCAACCAAGCAGCCAACTCCGCACTCTTCCTTGGGCAACAAGGCGGGGACGCCAGACACACTGGCGTGAGCGCGATGGCAAGTGCCAAAGGCGTCGTTGATGTAAGCATCCCCAAGAGAGGCGAGCGACTGGGCGAATTCCGAATCGTTCTTCTCTTCTTGCTTGTAGAAGCGGAGGTTCTCGAGCAACAAGATGGCACCTCCCTCCTTGGGAAGGGCGGCGACGGCACTCTTGACCTTATCGCCGATGCAGTCGTCGACGAATTGAACTTCGACTCCAGTGAGCTCGCTCAGACGTTTCTGGACGTGTTGGAGACTCATAGCCTTGCGTTGAGAGCCATCTGCGTCTTCACCCTTTTGGACGAGCTTGGGGCGGCCCATGTGGCTCATCAGAATGGCATTGTGCTTGGCTTTGAGGATGGCCTGGATGCTCGGCAAGGCTCCTCGGATTCGCGAATCGTCGGTAATGTCAAAGTCGGCATTCATGGGAACGTTGAAGTCCACACGAACCAAAATATTCTTGGCACCGCCATCACTTGATAGAGCGTCCAAGACGTCGAAAATGTTGCGTTTGCGGGCTTGGCCCGGAGCGGTTTGCGGCATGTTATCCATGGTGAAAGTAGAATTAATAGTGTTGATTGTCTTTAGTTTGAGAATTGGTCGATGTACGGTCAAGTTCGATCCCGTAGATGTTTTGTGGGAAGGAAGAAGCCGAAAGATTTCACTCATGGCTCATGCGACATGCATGGCGATGATCTTGCAGCTGCTCGTCGATGAAGGGTTCGCATCGTGCATGCTATCCTGCCGCGAAAAAAGGCGTGTGGAAGATGTTCTTCAAAGGCCGGGTTACTGCACGTTTCATAAGCCTCTTCGTGACGTTCCTGTTCTTCGTCGAATAATGCAATTCCGTCGTTCTCATGTCGCATGAAGGGTGCCATGACGACACACGCCAGACACACGCATTCACGCACGATCGATGATGATGCGTGCCTGTGATGATGATGATGATGATGATTTTGATGATGATCGATGATGATTCACGATTGCCGATTGCGATTTTTTCTTCTCCATCCGTCTTGCACTCAAATTTTCGTCCGACTCTGATGATCAATGAAGTCGTCCTCAGTCAGTCCCACAAATCGACAATAAATTCTCTCTTCTCGCTTGTGGAGGAGTCTTGTCTAGAGTATTCGTAGACGACTGACTGGTAGCTCTTCTTTTGTACTGTACTCATACTAGCTCTACTCTCTCTACTTTCTCCTCTCTTACTCTCTCTACGTTCTCCTCTCTTGTAGATATAGATGGAAAGATTGAGTTCCGGTAGACTACTAGCTACTCACTTACTGCAATAGCAACATGATATTTTATTTTAGTACGTGGTCCATCGATAGTAGTAGTACGAAGCCACACATCCCCCCACCCCACCCCCGGGGGGGGGGGGGGGGGATGGGAAGTCTTTGCGATCCACCTACGTACTACTCTAAAGAGTAGAGTGTAGTTCCTCCTCCTGCTCCTCGCTCTCTCTACTCTAGCTACCAAAGAGTCGTATTGTTTAAGGCTGCGGACAAAAGCGATACTACCATGAATGAAAAGAACGATGATCCTCTATTCAGCAATCCTAAAGACTGATCAGTATGATACGTTTATATTAAAATTTGGACTTCCCCAAATAATAGAGAGCGACCTCCAGTCCAGCCCAGTTCGTTAGATTTGCATCTTGGTACTAGTAGCATGGTTCTCGACTGCGATTGCGTCTACGGTACTGGTCGATGGTGATTCATTTCCAAACATATGGATAGTACAATAATACTGTGGTACTCGTCATACCCTACATTTATGGCAGATTCGAATATAATTTTGCTAGTACAATAATACTGTCGTACTCGTCATACCTTATATTTATGGCAGACGATGACATGAGGTTTCTTGGATCGTACTCCGCACAGTGCAGTACGTGATCTTGAACATTCTGTACACATCTCGTATCAATGGCTCTGCCGTTTCCAATTTTCCGGACGTATCGCCCTCGAAAAAATCGCAATCCTGCTTTTTCTCTATTAAGTAGGATACCCACACAGGCTCACAAAGGACCATTTCCCCAATGCAATAGAAACGCTGATATGTACTTGCTATACACATTCCAGTTTCGAAGAAATTATTGGCAGGTACACGTGACCCGGTGCACACGGGAAGGGCCGAGTGCCAAGGTCGGACTTCAAAGCAAGTCTTTCACTAGAAATATCCATTGAAATTATTTGTCATTCCACTGGTGGTTGCATTTGACACACTTGTAAAAGATCGACATGGGCTCGTCAGCGGATCGGATTTGGATCTGCATAAAGTACGCCTCCGAGTGATTGCAGTGGGGACAAACAGACATTGTACGATCAACATTCTCCCAGGCTGCAGCACCTCCAAGGATATCGTCCACCATCTTGCGGGAAGGGAAGGCTTTCTTGGTCACCATATTATCGATGGTGCAAGAATAAGGGCATGTCGCACAAAAGAAATATCCAGATGCCATGGATTGTGACGATTGCTCCATGTGTCGCACTTGAAGCAGGGTGCCATCCAAAGGACAAAACCACATTGTGATTAGGATTTGCAGTTCGCTTAGTGTCTTGAATGGACTAACAGAGCCGGCAGAGGGCAGAGATAGTACCTGTACTTCGTACTGCAGTACCAATGCAAGTAGGTACGGACAAGAAGTTATCTCATCGTCAATCGTTGTTGCGATTTTCGATTTCCGATGTCACGGATGATGAGATGGAAGAATGATGATGGAAGATGGACGGCCACTGGCCATGATTTCGTCCGTCCTCCTGCCCCGCACAGCTTCATCTACTGCGAGCGCGCGCGCACCGGGGGTGAAAAATCGAAGAAGAATGAATCATCAATCATCATCATCAAGCGACCGGCGATGGAAATCGGCGGGCGCACTGTTTTGAAATTAACGCCTGAAATTTATTTAGCTTATCTAAACTCTAGTTGGCGGCCTAAAGCTGACAGGCGCAACGGCAGTCTATCATGTGAAACACATGCAAACCACTTTGGCGAAAAATCGTTTGCCTTCTGGGTCCAACAATCGCAAAAGGCAAAACATCGGCCCTCACATTTTCGAACACTTTCTTGGTTCACCACATCTTGCAACAAGCTTTGATACAAACAACCTTTCACCATGTCACGAGAAAATGGTAAGTAGTCGGGAAGTATGACATTGCCTTTCTGCATGTTGAGATACGATCGATGAGCTAATTATCCCTTGTGTGGTCGAATCATCTTTCATGACAGAGCGACGAGCTGCCTTCAAAAAGACTGTTGACGACAGCGATGGACGTCGACGACGCGAGGAGACTACCAAACAAATCCGAAAGAGTAAGAAGGAGGATCAACTTCGCAAACGCCGAATGGGGATGAGCCAAGCCGAAGAAAGAATGGGGATGGACCAATCGGAAGGAGCTATGACCACAACCGCCGATGGATCTCATATTGCGCCGAACAACCCTGGGAAGCGAGTTACAGTCGACGACATCCCCCAGTTCAAGAGCGTCTTGGATTCGAACACGGCCACAATGGAGGATGTTGTTGAGGCAACCCGTGGGATCCGTCGCATCCTTTCTGTTGAACGTGATCCCCCCGTTGACACGGTTTTGCAAGCTGGAGTCCTTCCCCACTTGGTCCGGAACCTTGTCGCTAATCCGCAAGCCGCAACCTTGATTTTTGAATCTGCATGGGCACTGACAAACGTTGCATCGACCACGAAGACTCATGTTGTGGTTGAAGCGGGTGCTATTGAACCGTTGATCCAATTGATGCGACATGAGAACCCAGATGTCCGGGAACAAGCTGCCTGGTGCCTTGGAAACATCGCTGGGGATAAGCAAGAATTCCGTGATCTCCTCCTCTTCAATGGAATTGTGGAGCCATTATTGCTAAATATGAAACAACCCGCGAGCATCTCGCTTCTAAACAATGTAACGTGGACTCTTTCGAATCTTTGCCGCGGGAAGCCTGCTCCAGACATGTTATACCTGGCTCCCGCCATCAACCCTTTGGTCGACTTGCTTCACAACACAGATGTTACGGTCGAGGTGAAGGTTGATACTGTGTGGGCACTATCGTATCTATCGGATGGTCCGAATGATCGCATCGAGCAAGTAATGCAAACTGGAGTCACTTCCAAACTTGTCGAATACCTATCCGACATGAAGTCGCCGCTCCTCACTCCAACCATTCGATGCCTCGGAAACTTCGTCACTGGAAGTGACTTCCAAACTCAAGCTGTTGTCGATGCTGGTATCGTTAAGCACCTGGGAGCTCTTCTAGATCACCCGAAAGTAAGTCGACACTATTTTTGGCTGTAAAATACCCCGCTCCCACCAAAACTCAACCCCCCTCTCTTTATCCTTCCTGCTGTCTTCCGTAGCGAAATATCCGAAAGGAAACGTGCTGGCTTGCATCCAACATCGCCGCTGGGACTCATCAGCAGATTACTAGCTTGATGCGTGATAGTGGCTTGATGATCAAGTTGGTTGATACCGCCATGAATTCCACATTTGAAACCAAGAAAGAGGCGCTTTGGACACTTTCGAATATCTGCACAACTGGTCATGATGAACATGTGAAGTGCCTAGTTCAAGGTCAAGGCATGGAGCCTCTGGCTGACGTTCTTAGCTTGAAGAATGTCGATGCACCCATCTTGAACGCAGCTTTGGACGCAATCGAACGTATATTGGATGTTGGAGAGCGTCACAACGAGGATTACGCAAAGATGTTTGACGAGTGCAACGGAATCGACCATTTGGAAGGTCTACAAGAGCATCCTAGTAACTCGGTGTACGAGAAGACAGTCAAGATCATCGAAACCTATTTCGGTGGTGAGGAACATGAAGACGAAAATCTTGCGCCTGTCACCAGCGCTGCCGGTACCTTCGAATTCGGCATTTCTTCTCCGAAGCAACTTTTTCCTACCCAAGGACCTATGGCTGTCACACCAACAACATATCAATTCGGAATCGCCAATCGAGCCATCTAAATTGCAGAAATGGGCACTTCGCTTCTTCTTTCATCGACGATGAAGCATGAAATTGGGACCGGGTCGTGTACTGTGCCGCTACTGCACGAGTGCGGCCATTAGTCTAGAGTAGAAGCAACCTAGCTAATAACGCTAAAAAGCATCATCAAATAAACTCTACCAAATTGTATCTACTTTTTCGTACCATCTATTGGTGGAGGTTATACTCGTACAAGTTGAAAAGTAGACTACTTGTATCGAAATTAAAAATCACACAAAACTATATATGGAATGATGAGCTCGGGAACAAAACAGCCTAAGCTTCCTGTACAGCCGCGGCGGCATCATCATGCTCCTCGGATCCATCTGAAATCTTCTCAGCTGCAGCCATCTTGTTGGCGTCTGCGACAGACATTCGGGCGGCACGGTGGACGGTGGTATCGATCTTGGCCTCCTTGAACCAATCATCAAAGGCGTGACGGGATTCATCGTCAATTGGTTCTTCGATAGTCTTATCGTACTTGGCCGCAAATCCAATGATCATAAAGGTTCCGGCAAGAATGAGATACGACACAAAGAACATCCATTGCTCGGCGAAGTCCCAGCATCCCGAAGCCGTGCACTGCTCCCAAAATGGCTCCGAAAAGTTGGAGAACCCGGCTTGAGGTACATGGATGATACCAAAAACCGCAAAGAGAGAGGCGATGATGGACCAGATGGTTGCCAGCTTCCATTGTCGATCCAAGACGTTGACAAGGATTGCAGTCCAAAGCATGGAAACCAATAGGGCACCGCGTTTCCAGGCCAACACACCAATCCAACCTGGCGTTCCGGGAGTGTTGGTATTGTATGTTCCGTCGTCGGTGAGAGGGGCTCGGTCCGCAACATTGGTGACCCAATCGTAAACGGATGGGAACAATCCAATAATATAGGCGGAATAGTGGCGGTGTGGCATAAAATCAAGCGCCTCTTGATTGACCATAAGCCCGACGAAGAAAACAATGGGGCCGATGGTGGCTTGATTCACCAGGGACTGAATTAACGCGAGGATTCCGAACCAGGAAAAGATACTGGGGGAGAAGAAAAGTGTGAGATTCGAATCTCGTTCATATTCCACCGGTACCAACGCAACGCAACACTTTGAGAGTGACTTACAAGTAAATGCATCCGTTGGCCAAAGAATAACCAACTTTGGCTCCAGATCTCTTGTGAGCTGGGTGACCAATATAGATAACAGTTCCGAAGGGACTTCCGAAAAAAGAAGCAATCATGGTTCCAATGCCATCCACAATCATCGATTCACGAACGGGGTATGGGTCACTGTGATCGGTAGGAGTAGTAAAAATCAGTCAGAACTAAGTACAGTGATATTGCGGGATGCACATTCAAGACACTTTTGAAATTCTTTAATACTCACCCAGCTTCCTTCGCAGAGACCAGGCACATGAGTGTCGTAGCAGCGGCACTGATACCGATGGGAATGACGATTCCAAGGTAATCTGCGACAAGCGCGAAATCGCTGAACATTTCATTAGCTGTCCAAACTGGTCCCCACCACTTGACAAGTTTAGCAGCGTCCTTTGTAGCTTCCGGGCTGTTAAGACCGGTCGCCCAGCCCAAAATCATGCCGACCAGAATAACCTGCAAGGCCTCGGGGCATCGGTAATTTCCGTATCCAATACGGATGCCCGAATACCATCCCAGGTACACCCACATAATGGTAGAGTAACCGACAATAGGGGCGGCAATACTATAGGAAACTTGTTCGATGCCCAAGAAGGCAAATCCGATGCCTGCAATCGGCACGAGGAGCGCAGCTGGAGGAACGACCTTAAGAATGAGTCGGCCAAAGAGTCCCAGAAAGACAGAAATCAGGCCAGTGATGAAGTTGGCAGCTAGAGCGACCCTGTAACCCTTGATAAAACCATCATCACCCCCACCTTCGGTGAAGAAGACGGTGTAAATGATGTTGAAGACGAAGGCAAATGCAGCTGGAGTATTCAATCCGTAGGGCTGTGCTGTGTACTGACGGCCACAAGAGTTCGTCAAGCGAATGGCCTGCCAGGAGTAGTAAACATTACCCGCAAGAAGGGTAACACCGACGCCTGGAACAATCTTTCCCCAAATGTATTCATTCAAAACGTCTTGAGAGACAGAAATGTCGCCAAAATTTCCAAGAGCTTGAACCGCGAACAGGGCTCCCAGGAGAGTGGACAAGTTATCAAAGAACAGCTGGGAAAGTGAACCCAAGTCTCCTCCGGTCATAGAGAGACCATTCCAGAAGTCCTTGCCTTGCTGTTCTCGGCGAGAGATGATGTTGAACAATCCATTCCGTGAGAACTTCACTGGTCCCAAAAGAGAACAATTTCAGAAGCAAGCCAGTCAATTGTCAATTCGAACTTACCTTGATGACCTGAGCTGGGATGGAGAGCTTGTCCTCTCCCTCCGAGGTAGTTACCTTGGGGGTTTCTTCTATTTCCGCCATGGTGAGAAGGTTCGAAATTCAGTTGTTTCCAAGGACGACTTCTTTTTTATGTTGCCGGTTACAAAAGTGGTGTACTATCGTATCGGTATTATTTTTGACGACCGCGGATCCAGGTTGCAGGTCGGCAAGTAGTGTCAAGATCCGTCCGCCTGAAAAAGAACAACCAGAATGCAGGCAGAACACCGTAGAAAAATAAATGAAGGCGCTAGCTTCCCACTCCCAGCGACCTCACCTTTACTTCCCAACAATCCAACGGAAGTGTTGGCATTCATTCAGTCAGTGTAGGTAGTACTTGCACCGACCGTACAACTCTACGGCAGGGCTACGTATACCGCCTCCGCCGTACTAACTGAATCACGAGATACTTATGGTTCTGCTCGGAGATGTGACACTCGTATTTAGAATCACACTTTTTGAATATGCCATTCGATTGCAAAACTCCAAACACAACAACGGAAGTTGAAGTTCTAAAGCAGAACCTCCTCAGCAATGGAACGTTAAAGAGGGTTCTTCAGTTTAATTTTTGGGCTACTACTACAGTGTACCGGTACGTCGTCGTCGCCGGTCCCAAAGATCCAAAATTTCGACCAAAAAAATCTTCGCCAGAAAAAAGTCGACCGTCGACCGCCACAACAGGAACTTTTCATTCAGCATCTTGCATCTCCGACAAAGTCGCTACCGGTAGTCTAGTTAACCAGAAAGGAAAAACAATGGCCGAGACTTATGTTGATAGTGCTCCTTATAAGTGGCCATTCAATGGCAACTTGACCCCTCAGAACACATGTATTATTGTGATTGTAAGTGCTGGTGGTCGCAGAAAAGAAAAACGACAAAATAGTAGCATTATCGTGCATACTCGGCCTGACAGTTTTCTTTTTCGTGTGCTCGTTCAGGATATGCAAGTGGACTTTTGTTCCAAAGGCGGCTATGTTGATTCTATGGGTTACGACATTTCACTGACGCGGGCTCCGATTGTCCCCATTCAAAATGTACTCAAAGTGTTTCGAGAAAAAGGGTTCCACGTCTTGCACACTCGTGAGGGTCATCGGCCGGATTTGGCAGACTGCCCACCCAACAAGTTGTGGCGATCTAAACAAATTGGCGCTGCCATTGGAAGTTGTGGACCCTGTGGTCGAATACTCGTGAAAGGAGAACCTGGCTGGGAAATCATTCCAGAATTGGCACCGCTCGAGAATGAAATTGTCGTCGACAAACCAGGAAAAGGTAGTTTTGTGGGCACCTCGTTGGATTTGATTCTACGCAACAAAGGTATTTGCAATATTATCCTAGCAGGCGTTACAACAGACGTTTGCGTCCACACCACCATGCGTAATGGCAACGATATGGGCTATGAGTGTTTGCTACTGGAGGATTGCTGCGCCGCCACAGATCCAGCGAATCATGCAGCGGCCATTTGCATGATTCAGAAGCAAGGAGGAGTATTTGGGGCTGTGGCGACCTCGGAGCAACTCATTGCCGCTCTTACAAAGTAATCTGATAGTATTATATTACATCATAACATGAATACAAAACAGTTAAATTGGATCATTGCACATTCATAATATTTTTTATTCAGAGTTGTTTTCATTATTTCTTTCCGACGCTGTCGAAGGCTTCAATTAGCTTAGTGGAGTCGCAGACGTAACCAAAAATGCCTCCTTGCGCAGTAATCATTTTCAATGCCATGCTGTGGAATTCATCAAAGTAGGAAGCGCAGCAATCCGAGACACATATGCAAAAGAATCCTCGATCGTTTGCTTCGCGGATGGTGGTGTGGACACAAACTTCTGTGGTGACCCCGCACACCAGAAGCGTGGTAATTTGCCTGGCCCGCAAAATGCAGTCCAGGTCAGTAGCATAAAAACTGCCCTTGCCAGGTTTATCAATGATGGGTTCTCCGGCGATAGGATATAGTTCTGGAATAATGTCATGTCCTTCCTCTCCACGGATCATCGTCCGACCTCGAAGACCGGGCGTTCCAATTACGGGTTCTCGTTTGCTGCCAGGTCTTTGGTGCTTGTTTGGATGCAAGTCAGCCATGTCGGGTCGATGTCCTTCCCGTGTATGAATCACCAGCATTCCCAGCGACCGAGCCGAATGCAGTAATTTTCTGCACGGCTCGACCGCACGTTGAAGCTTTGAAACATCGTTGCCCAATGCAGCCCCGAAGCCACCGGGTTCGAGGAAGTCTCGTTGCATGTCAATGATGACAACGGCGGTACGGTCCAAGTCAATTGGAGCCTCTTGAGGCTCCATGGAAACTGTTACAATCCTTTCCATATTTTTGTTCGACGGCGTATTCAATGATCGATATTGTCGGAAAATACAGGATGTACAAGCTACTATGTGCGAAGTAGACGGGAGATTTGGAGATGCATGACGAGTGAATGAATGGATGGCGACGACGAACCTCCGTCGCTCTTCGTTGTGCCGTTATGCTGGTGATGGTTTGCGAGGATCTATCAAGAAAAAAGATAAAAGATCTTTGCGTTCTTGTGAAGGGGGCGAACTGCTGCGACACTTACCATCGTACAGTACAAGTACCAGGTACGTGCCGGTACCAGGTACTGTACTACTGTACGTATGTATCGTACCGGTAGGGTACCCCGCGGTACAGACTGGTGATACCCGGGGTACTTCTACTTCATACCTGGTTGTACTCAATGTACGCGGGCCTCAATTCTTCTCGGGATTGGACGGAAGTTGAAGCAGAACCGGGCGGCGCAAACTTCCGCGTGCGTGGTGTTCGGCGGCAGAAAAAGATCTCGTCGTTTCGGATTTCGTTGTTCTATTCTGAATGAATGGATTATCGGATGATCTCTCCCTTTAGCTCGTCGTCGTCAGATGGGTGTCAGAAGACTGAATGACGACGACTCCAAATTGTTTATTCCACTCATAAACGGCAAGTCCACCTATCCTCGCAAAGCCACACCTCCATTTCGAGATACATAATCAGTGTCGATCATGCAATTGTTTCGGTCTACATCAAGTAGGAGTGTTGCAGGGCTGACGAGCTGCAACAGATTTGGATTGTGGTGCCAGCAACTGCTTCTCCTGCTTCTCTTTTCTAGCTGTGGACGATGCCAATCCATGGAGTGCAATCAAGAATATATTATTGTCGGGGTCTCGGGTGGCTTGCAAGCTGGTTTTCCTGATCACGAAAATCTGGACTATCACCCTGGCAAAGAGGATGAGGTGCAAGCTGTTTTTCTTGGCCGTGCCCTGGTTCGAGGCTATAAATCCTATTTGGATGTGATGGAGCCTGACTGGCGCCAATACACCCCGGAGCCGCGTCAACCGCTCATTAATTGCAATGTTTATCCGAGTGGATGCTACGAACACTCGAATCAGTATTGGATCTACCTTGTCGACACGAGACAGTTCCTTACAATTCTTATGAAGGAACCAAGATTCTTGTCCATCACACCAGATTTGGGATTGGTCGACTTGACGGTACGAGAGACAAGCCCAGTTGTCAAGCACATTGCAGCACACGAAATATCCAAGCAGGGCAAAACAAATTCCTCTTATATTGGGTTTCCGATAGTCACTGCCGCCTGGTTTAACCCCTCCAGCCATGTGGAGTCTCCCATTTTGTATACGCTAGAGGATGGCACCCAGGTTACGAACTTTGCACAAAGCCTGGCCACATGGGCGGGTGTCGTTTCGGAGGACTCCTGTAGTGCCGCAGTCGACGGTGGAGACAACGCGAACGTCGATTCCGAATCCTTTGCGTTCTTGGCCCCCGAGGCACCGCAAGACTTCTGGAAGGCGATTCGAAAGTCCATTCGAGCGGGCGAGGAAAACCGATCCACTGCGTCGTCGAAAGCTGCTGGACCCCCATATGAATGCCAACGACAAGCTCGCTTTGGAGTCTCGAAAGATATGGCACAGATTAACTATCCCTTCGTGCCCTCGGACTTTTCTGCAATGCTGGCAAAAGGTGGCTATTCAGTCGACTTTCAAAGTGCTGTGGTATCGGAAACTCTGGCATAACAATATCGCTGCATCGCATTGCTTATTTCTTGTACTGGATAATCAATTGGTCTCATGTAGGAGCGATGACTAAGTATAAAGTTGGAAGTAGTGTAGATCTATGAAACTTATTACCGATAGGTTTACATTGTCTACTACGACTCTCTATCTGATGAAGTAGAGTTAGTGGTAGATCCTACTACTAGCATTGTGTCAACATATAGTACGTACTTCGTGATGATCTCCTGAAAAATGAACATGTTCTCCATTCAAACAAAATGAGTGAGGCACAGCACTTCCTGCCGGAGACTACTCGTCTTGAGACTTCTCTAGAGCTTTTGTCTACTAGCGGCGTCGGCTACTGGCGAGATTCTTTCTCGCTACTGGAATAGAGGACGGATGTAAATTTGGCACGATAGGAGGAGATGGCTCAAACTTGTTACAAACTCTCGTGTCTCTTTAGCGTAATGTTCGCTTACTAAAATTATGAGCACTTCTACTCTACTATTTTCTTCTCATGTACTTTCGGTCAAACGTGTGTCGTTCTTCATATCGTTTCTCCGATGTTCTCCGGGGGTCTTCGATTCTCTCCGAATCCTTCAGAATTATACAGAATCATTCGCCGCGTGTCTCGATATTCGATTCCTTCGAATCATCATGAGCAACACTCTCCAACACCCTTCCTGTTGCGACTTGATCCTCATCCAAATCGCGAATTTCGGTTTTGCCGATATTTTCAATATCACGTCGGTCGGCAAGGAACTTGACCTTGTGTTTATCATGTAGGTCTCCACTCAAGTTCTTCGTAAAACCATCACTGTCATTTTCTTCACTTTTGACAAATTTAATCGTCACCAATCCTTCTTCGTCGATCAACGCATTGACGTATCTGTACCTGACGTCCACATGCTTGGTTCGAGCGGATAGCGAAACGTTGCTTCAAACGAGGTTCGTCTTAACCTTTCGCTTCGAAGCGTGTTACAAACTCTCGTGTCTCTTTAGCGTAATGTTCGCTTACTAAAATTATGAGCACTTCTACTCTACTATTTTCTTCTCATGTACTTTCGGTCAAACGTGTGTCGTTCTTCATATCGTTTCTCCGATGTTCTCCGGGGGTCTTCGATTCTCTCCGAATCCTTCAGAATTATACAGAATCATTCGCCGCGTGTCTCGATATTCGATTCCTTCGAATCATCATGAGCAACACTCTCCAACACAAACTATAGTCTTCTAACTCACTAACAATGGAATCACTCTACGATGTTTTGTTGGCACGCCACATTCGTCGATTGCACGCTCTCTACTAGTAGACTCTAGTAGTAGAGAGAGTACCATACGACGAGACCCATTCCTTGTACAGACTGGATCGCTCATCGCCAGATCGCCATCCCTATTATTACCGATAGTGCTACGATTGATTCAGTCGTGCTTGGGTCCTGAATCACTTGAGTCACGAGGCTTTCCCGCATGATCTCCGAGATTTTCAGGTACAAGTTCCACATACACTTTTTCTGGTACAGATTGAACGTAGTTGCGCGCCTGCCGTGTAGGTCGTCGGCTCTCTTTTGACTGTTGAGTGAGTCCTGTTGTCGCCGAAACGACTGTCGGCTCTCCGATCGAGAAAGGACCATCACATTTTCACGCATCAAACACCAAACACCAAACCCGACAAATCAATCATCATAAAACAAAAATCACACCCGCCCGTCGAAGCTTTCCATTCATTCTTTGCGCTTTCCAGTACGAGTAGAGCTTCATCTTGTTTCCCAATCAATCTTTTCATATTGATTCCATCGTATCAAGTCATCACCATCATGACTACACCCGGTGAGTCCACGGCGGCTACGAAGGTCGTCGTCATTTGTTCTGCATGTCAATCTGACATGCGTCGTTTCGCTCCCAAAGACCGAAAGAAGGCTTTCAAGCCACAAGTAGACCAATCACAGGCACGCCGCAAGCGAATGGAGGAGGCCTCTAACGTCCAGAAGGTAAAGAGGGAAGATTCGATGAAACGGCGCAGAGTGGGGGAGAATCATCATGAAGCCATGCTGACGGACCCCACGGCAGAAACCCAAGAATCCATGACGATTGAACAAGTACCCCAAGTCCTCGCTGATCCGAGTTCTGATCAGAAAGATATTATACTTGCAATAGAAGAGTTTCGAGTGGTATTTGACTCTCATAAGATGCCGATTCCTGGAACGATCCCACTCTTGTTGAGACAGTTGCAGGTGCACGGAAACTCTGTGATCGTCCTTGCAAGCGTTCTGTTCACGTTAGAATATATTGTGACTGATCACAAGATAGCCAACGATTTGTATCGTCACCACGCAATTCAAATCGTTGCTCCACTTCTTGGTCACAACAATGACAACATCAAAAACAAAGCGTCGTTGTTCCTGGAAAAAATGGCTTCCGACAACATGTTGTACAAAGACACCATCCTCGCGCAGAACCGTCTACTCGAATATTTGTAAGTATCCCAATCACTTGATGACTTTCTTTCTTTCTTTTCTTGCGCTCGCTTCTTATGTTTCATTTCGTCGAATTCGATCATCACAGGATTCAAAACATGAAATGCCCACAGTCTTTGGGAGCAACCCTTCCACTCGTTGCAACTCTTTGCGATGGTACATCTCTAGGTGTCACGCGCCCACTTGTGCCGCATTTGAGATTCGATTTGATCCCAAGTGATGCGAAGCAAGTAGTTCGTGCATTTTCTTATCTTTCTACCGGACCCAGCGGTGCCCATCGAATCGACGAACGGATCGAACGGATTCAAGCTGTGATCGAGAGCGATGTCACAAATGCTCTTGTTCATTTTCTCCAAAGCGCCGACATGCAAATGGTGGAGTATTCTCTTGCATGCCTTCAAAACTTTCTCAAAGGTAACGATATTCAGACTCAAGTTGTTGTTGATGCTCCTGGCGCCTTATCAGCCGTCGGTCAGATCATTGATGCAAAGAAGGTGAGTTCTTTGGATTCCTCCACTTGACCAGTTGATCGAGTTTGATTTTTCTAAAGCTTGACGAATGTTGAATGTTGTACGAACAGGGAAGAGTTTCAGAGAAGGCTTGCCAGCTAATCAGAGATTTGTCTCGGCGAGCTCAGGAGCGTCAAATCACTGTATTGCTGACGAGCCAAACTACGGAAACCAGACCCCTCCTTCAATCGTTGGTCGAGGCAGCCGATCCCGATGAGCCAAAATCCTCCCGAAACCTTGCGTTGTTCGTGTTGACCGACCTTTGTCTCCGTGGCACGGAAGCACAAGTGCTAGAGGTTTTCAGACGGGATGGGTTGAAAGCATTGACCCGGGCTCTTGGTCCATCCATGCGCGTTTTGCTGCTACCAAGTGTCCTCGATGCCATCGACCGCATCTGGAAAGTGAGCGCGGGAAACAATGAGGGGTCAGAATGCATTCGCATATTCGAAGAGAACGACGGCATAGAAAAGTTGGAGGGGCTATTGAACTATCGTTTCTCAAAGATCCAAGGTAAAGCTTGGGATTTGATGGACCGCTACGAGAAAGACTTGGAATCGTTGGACCAAGGTTGCTCGTACGAAGAAGACACCCTGGACGAAAATCTGGCTCCTGCCCTGGACGATGGTGGTTGTTTCACCCTGTCTAGCCCGGTGGTGGTGAAGAGACTCGACTATGGGCCTCTCGACAACCACGGCCGTTCCGAGAAAGAGAATACTCCTCGCACCTTTGGAAACCCAAATAATCGAGGCATGTAGACTTGACGGAGAATGAATGAATGAATGGTCAGTCCATTGGCAGATGTGATCAAATGATGCTCTACCTGTACCGGTACGGTAGAAGTAGAAGACAACGTTTGACTTGCGAAGCACTCATATGAAAAAAGAAATACTTATTTTAGAAATTCAAGTATTATGTGTCATGACTCACCAGCCCGGATTATAGAGTATTATTTAGTTAGTCTTTTCGATCCTCTTGGATTGCTTCAATATATTGGACAAGGACGAAAGATTCTCGACGGTCGTCTCCACTACCTGTCGTTCTTGACGGTAAGCTTCTTCCATTGTCAATACTCGTTTCTTTTGCAAAGCCGAAAGTTCGTCATGATCTTCCCCCGCATCTTCAGCTTCACTTGTAGAAGTTGGATTTTGCTTCCTTTTGCCTAGCTCGGATTGCAGACGCTTTCCTTCTCGCGTGAGTTCTTGCAGTCCCTGTCCACCCATGACAGCGGCCGTCACCGTGGCACTGGTTGTACTTGTACTACTACTAGTATTAGCTTCCAGAGACTGAACGGCGCCTTGTGTAAGGGATTGGGTGGCCGCAAGCAAAGCACCTTGTTCCAAGAGAGCATTACGGCGGTCCTTGGCGGTTTTCAGTTGCGTCGCAAGTTGCGAAAGCTCTTCTTGGAGTTTGGCCATCTCCTCCTTGGAAGGAATCTCTTCCTTGTTTGGGTAGACAGCGACGACGACCGCAGGAGTAGTAGTAGTAGAAGAAGACGACGAGGCTGCAGCTGACGATTCTCCTTCTTCGAGCGCTGTGTCTGTTTCTTTTGCTGATGTATCGGACATCAAAACGCGCTGAACGATCATTTGGCGACGTCGCGGAGCCGAATGACGCAAGGTAAAGATGTTTCGCTGAGCGTAAATTTCCACCACATCGATATTCTTCATGTACGGCTTTTGAATCATTTGCACTAATAACGCCTTCTTGTTGGTGGATTTTTTGCCGCCGGTACTTGTAGTAGTACTGGTATTCCTAGCAGCATCATTATCATCATCTTGCAGCAACGGCAATGACGCGACACCCGACTGGATGCCGCGTTCCAAAGACTCTGCCAAGGCGTCTGCAAATTCCTCACTGATGGTATTTTTCCCAAAGACCACCGCCTCTTGTTCTTCGAGGGAAAGCATAGTATCAGCAGTAGTACTTGTAGTAGTAGTTTTCGAGGATGGTGTTGCCGGAGAAGTTGATGCAGTCTCCTGTTCGCCGGATGCAACGGTACGTGTACCGGTTCCGGTAAGCGGCGACATCATGTTGATGGTTGCCATTTTGTAGTAGTTGTAGTTGTAGTTGTAGTGGCGAGGAGCAAAGTACTGGTACCGTACCTGGTACAGTACTGTATTGTGATGTGATGGTGATGTCCTCTTCGTCATTGTCTCCTGCAACCACAGGAAGGAGCAAGACAAACGCAACAAGAGCAAGAGCCAGCAAGCACTGGGCCTCTACTACCGGTACAAGTGTACCAATAGTACGGTTTTACTGTTCCAGGTACAGTACTGGTACTGTACAATACTACAGTACAAGAGGTACCATGTACCGATACAGTACAAGAGTACCGGTAGTCTACCGGTACTCGTACTGCACTGTACTGTACGAGTAGCTGCCGTCCCCACGTGTTGAGTGTTGACAACATAGTTTTTTTTGTAAAAATTAAATGGCGCGACTGGTATGTATGCACACACCAAACGGGGCGGGCTAGACACGCCCCCCCCGGGAGGACTGATACCGGTACGTATATACATATCTTCCGCCCGCCCGCGGAAAATGTCCAGAATTAGTCCTCTTCAGCGGCTCCCTGGACGTTTGCGACGTTGCTGGACGTTACTGGACGTTACTGGACGTTATCTGGACGTTTGAGACGTCTGGACGTCTTGCACATCTTGTGACGGACATCGTGGACGTTTGGTGGACGTTTGGTGGACGTTTGGTGGACGTTTGGTGGACGTTTGGTGGACGTTTGGTGGACGTTTGGTGGACGTTATTGGACGTTATTGGAAGTACTTGGACATTATTGGACATTATTGGACGTTATCGGACGTAGTTGGACGTAGTTGGATGTAGTTGGACGATGTTGGACGTTGTTGAATGTTGTTGAACTTTGTTGAACGTTGTTGGATGTTGTTGGACGAGATTGTGGTCGAATGGCTCCTCTCGTCCTTCCTTCTTCCAAAACCTCCCGATACCCGAGTAGCGGTAAGGTTAGATAGATAGGAGAGGTACGATTGTTGCTATTGGTGGCTAGAGTATAGGTCCTCATGCCCACGCAGGCCACCGAGGAAAGTTGGCAGACTTGCCTCCTGGCAGATTCTTCGTAGGTTTGGCAACTTCGCCGCTCCTTCGCCGAATCCATCAAGAAGCTCGCCTGACACAATATCCCCCTCGCCTCATCATTCTACTGCTTCGTGCCTCCTCCAATTCGACGATAAGCAACCAAGTCTCCGAGAAAACAAGACACACCCTCGCCAGAGGGCATTTGGTGGCGTTCGAATAGTTCACTCCGAGTTCTTCATGGACCGAGCGGCGACGACAATGATTGCACCGACTTGCTGCCACTTTCTTCTTGTCCTTCTTCGTATCGGTGGGGGTTGCTTTACCACTTCCGCCTCCGTTGGATGTAGCTCCTTCTCTGTCCATAGCATTAAAGAAGTGCTCAGAGTCCTTGTATGCCGTGGTTCTTAGGTCAGCCATCTGAGTCCACAAGGATTTCGCCATGGTCTCGTTGTTACTTGCACTTGGGCGTCTGACAGGGCGTCTGACAGCCGTTTCCCCGGAGAGGAGATTCTCTCCGAGATTGTGGTCGAATGGCTCCTCTCGTCCTTCCTTCTTCCAAAACCTCCCGATACCCTTGTAGCGGTAAGCTTTTCACGTAGTAAATAATAATAATAATATCATCATTTACGCGTGCTTTTCACGTAATAATAACAGCTATCAGATACGCACAAGTCGTATTACAAGTCCGTCTAGTCAAATTGCTTTATCCGGACATGATGTCCGAATAATCTCCAGGATAATAAAGATCTTGTAAAGCTTTTAAGGTTTTGGCCAAGGATCATGGAATAACTTTCCAACAAAGCAAGGCTCAGCTACTTACGGAAAGCTGCAAATTGTATCTAGAGAGAGTCATAGTGCCACAGACGCGGAAAGTTGGCCAGATCCATGAATCGCCCTCCACATCATTACTACAACATTCATGAAATAAATTTACCTCTTTCTCTATTTGGATAACATGATCTAAAATGACTCTGCAAAAAATATCTTCCATTCTTCTCTCTTTGCTATCTCTACGGGATCGTAACCACAAAACTTCATTTCTTTGAGTGCTTTTTTCCACCCAACATCAAAATTCATCCTTTGTTGCATCTTGTTTTCAGTATCACTGGCAAGAACTGCCTCCTCAAAGTTTAGGGAGACGTCATACAGACGCTGAAGAGTATTTTTGTTAGGACACCTCATTGGAAGACTACTGAGTCTGGTTTCATTGCTTGTAGCAAATGTTATAATTTTTTGTGTCACTTCCTCCCTTTTCCAGACTTTTGGGATAAGCCCAGATTTGTGAACATGAACAGCTAATAAATCCATATCAAGACCAAGTGAGCTGAAACTTGGATTATAATTCTCTTCCGGTAAATTCTCCTGAAGTAAGAAGGAACATGTATGAGAAGCACCAATAATGCCATTGCATACGAAGTTTGTTGTTAGACCAGCTTTGACAGGTTCTGTGCCGTCGGGTGGATAAACCATTGTGTCATGATAATTCACTACAGAGATGCTGTCCGAGCATGACTTCCAAGAATTGTAACCAACAAGACGGAAATCTTTTTTGTTTCCATCATCCAAATGTTCGTGGAGCCATTCATAAAGCGGTATGATATGGTTGCCTCCATCTTCTGGCCAAACTGTGTGCCCAATCTTTATTGGAAGACCATTTTTGCGATGGTACTTGAATATCTGATTCCAACCACTTGGTAAAGTATCATAAAGTCTTCTGTACGTGAAGACAATGTGAAGTTTCCAATACTTCTCACCATTTGTCGTCTTGCCCAGTAGAGATTTTCTTACAGATGAACATCCTTTGTCACCACGAGGGTAATAATTAATCAGGTACTCAGAGGAGCCAAAGATGCTGCTGTTCGTCCGCTTGGTTTTCAATTTGTCCACAACTTCATGAAACTTGTCAGAGAAAGTATAACTGCCATCAGTTTTGTTAATTGATGTCAAACGGGTATCATGAATAATACTGTGATCAATGACATCATAATTATCGAACGCAAGTTGGTTTCTCAGTTTATCACTGTTGATTTGACGTTGTATTGTGGTGGTGCCTGTCTCTATGCAAAAGCATCATAGGAGGAGGAAAGACACAGAAAAAGGTCAGGAATGGAGCACTGGCACGGATCATCAGCCAATAGTTTACATGTGCAGTAGGAGATAGGAATAGGAGATATATCGCCTCACTCCCAATATCAAGTGTTCGAGTACTTGACTCCTTGTACTCGTACTTACTATGGGGGCCAATGTGAAGGACAAAGTTCCTTTTATTTGATGCTGGTGGAATTTTTGTCATATGTTCCACCTTACTTGATGCAATGGAATGCAAGGGTAAGCAGTAGACCAGCATTCCCAGCCCTGTGATTAGCAACACAAATAGTAGAGATTTAGTGTGGCTTGGCGTGGCGTCGGACATGGTAGTGTTGGTGTTGCTGACATCACGGTATTGGCCGCCTAACTGCCCCCTCGTAGTAGTTGTATCACGCTTTTGCATGCTGGTAGTGTGTTGTTTTAGATTGGTAAGGACGAATACGTGTCCCGTGAATCCGTTTGTACGATGATAAAGCTATCGGTGTAACAAAAGGATTTAACACAATAATTATTCAACGATGTGGTGCCGACGATTCTTGTGTGGTTGTTGTCGTTTTGTGGTGTTGTGTTGGTGTATCATGACCGACGATCAATGGCCGAAAATCCACGCGCACTATTACGTGAAGCCAAACATCAGACGTGATATTCTGAATAATGTCTATTACTATCGCTATCGCGTGATATTTGATGAAATAATGTCGATTACTAGTAGCGCTATCGCGTGATATCTTATAATATGAAATAATGTCTATTACTATCGCTATCGCGTAATAGAATATGAAACAATGTCTATTACTAGCGCTATCGCATGATAGAATATGAAATCATGTCTATTTCTACATAGAGCTATCGCTTGATATGATATGAAATTATGTCTATTTCGAGACAGCTATCGCGTGATATAATGTCTGGCTCTCCGTAGGCTACATATCGCGTGAAATAATGGCATAAATATTATTTTTCCGTTCGTGCTATCGCGTGAAAGATTTCTTGGCGTGCTTCTGGTCGACTTCTGGTCTGTCCGTCTTTCGTTGGGGGTGCGAGAGGAGTCCGCCGTCGTCTACAAGTACCTGGTACGTACCTACAGTACTGGTACTGGTTGGCTCGCATGCTTGTACTCGAAAAGTAGCCGGGCCGCTCTCTCCCGGCGTCCACATCTCTCACATCTCACGTCATTTCGTACGAGTACGATACGTACAGTAGTAACGCTGCGGTAATAGATTATGCAGTACGGTACCGGTCCATACAAGTATTGTACGTACTTGTACAGCACAGAGACTACAGTATCATCATCTCGTACACTGTACGAGTGTATCATTATTTCTCGTCAAGATCAATAAAGTGCTGGTGCTGCTGGTACTACCGGTACCGGTATTGTCGTCACCATCGTTTGACTAAAGCATCACCACCACCAGCAAGTCTTTAGCACTGAGTGCAAAAATCACAATGTCAACCACAGTACCGTCCAGCAATAATGGTTCTTCTCAAGCTGTCTCACGATCCAACGAGTTGCTTTCCTGTTGTAAAACGGCATGGAAAATCCAGCAGCAGCAACAGCCACAACCACTGGATCAGCCACCTCCTCCAAAGCCCATATTTAAGTTAGCCGACTCGACTCATGGAAGTCCTCCCGCGGCCCTGATGATACTGGAAGAAGGTTTAACCTTATTGAGAGCCATGGAGTTTGGATTGAAGCAACTGCAAGTGTTGGTGAGACGACGTGGCCATACCAACGATCCCACACAAGAAATTGCCACATTGGTGCAACAATTAGAACAGGACACGAAAGAATTGACCGATTTTTGTCAGCAACTCCTGCAAACCCGACGTCGCTCGACGCAAGCGAAACGACACTGGGAATTTGTCGTGCAATGGTTCCAACAAGTCGCCAATCATTATTCGACGCAACTGCAATCCTGTCTCAAAGTACGAGGGGACGTCTTGACGGAACAAGCGCAACAACGCAAAAAATTATTGGCCGATCCGAAACAAACAAAAAAGAAAACAACCACTGGATCCGCATCAGGAGCAGGAGTGCATAGTATGGGCGGTCGAAGGGCCGCCTCATCGTCGACAGCCACTCCCTTGTTTGACAGCCCCCTTTTCACTGCCGCCCCATCCAATACTAATAATAGTTATAATGGTACTAGTGGCGGTGGCGGCGGTGTGGTTCCTCATCCGCATTCCATGAATAATGGATATTCTCAACACAACAATGCGAGTAGTACTACGAACAATGGATACTCTAATTCATCATCGGCACCGACATCTTCTACATCTTCGTACTATGGTGGTGGGGGTGGCGGCGGAACAAGCGGAGGAGGAGGAGGTTATGGCGGGGCTGGATATGGAGGCGGCGGCTATGGATCGCCGGGGGTTGTGGGTGGAACAGGAATAAGACAACGCAAGGCAGAGACAGTCGCCTCAACTACTACCATGACGATGGATTATTCAATGCAACAACAAGAGGAGGAAGAAGAAAAGGTCCATCAACAAATTCAACAACGAAAGCAACAAAGACAAACACAACAAAGATTGAACGAAGCTCAACAGGCTGAAACCATGTTGGGAGAGCTTGGCCAGCTCTTTGGGAAAATGTCGAGCTTGATTAGTCAACAGGGTGAAGTACTGGAAAAGATTGAAGATGACGTCGAAGCGGCACATTCGGATATCATTGCCGGACAAGAAGAATTGACCAATCTTTACAGTCTCAAAAAGGGCAATCGACCACTCATCATCAAGACCTTTTTGATTTTGAACTTTCTCATCATTTTTATGAGAGCCTACAAAAGATAAAATGACGACGATTCATTCCATTCCGGGATTGCTACCGAGTTCGCTGGTATACAGGAAGGTATGCAGAGAGGACTTGCGTACGAATCCCGCTAAATTAAAGCATTCCACCCTTACGCTGGTTTCGTATTGTAGCACTATTCGATTCGTAGAGTAGTAGGAGCAGTCGAAATGGCTCTTGCCATATGTTGTGTATTCGGATGTTTATAATTCAAAAGGCATCGATGGGTATAATACTCGTACGATTCTTCCGACTTGCCAAACAACTACTCCACACAGATAAAGTTCTGGTACCATCTACGCCATCTACGATTTCGACTGGGGGCTTCCCTCGGTGGCTCCTCCTTGTAGCAAGGTAAATGGGTCGGTTACCTCTAGCATAACGGCAGCGCAAACGAGCCCTCCCATCATAGCAGCAGGAAAACCAGGCGTGACAATATCTTGTCCCGTCAAATAGAGACCAGATACTTCCGGGAGCTTGGATCGTAAACGTAGGTAGTACATGCTCGGCTCAAATCGTTTCATATTTGGCTCCAGGCCATAGGCAGCACCGTGTTCACTCCCTAGGAGGCGGGAGGCTGTCAACGGAGTTCCAATTTGAAAGTGATCCACGCCCTCCAAACCCTTCGGTAGATCGGGGCAATCGGCTTCGAGAACTTCCGCCACCCTTCTCCAGACTTTGTCGGCGAGACGGGTCTTCATTTGCTCATACTCTTTACCCCGGTCGGACTCGTACTTTGCAAACCACGAGTAGGGAAGTTCGGTGATGATTTCCAAGGTGGACTTCCCTGGGTAATCTTTTGGCCAGGACTTGTCGTGAACGCATGCGGGATTAACAATGATCGGTCCCAAGTGTAATTCTTCCCCTTCCATGGCCTCGGCGATTGATTCATCTTTCAGAGCGCTTTCGATCGACATTGCTTCCACCTTTTCCATATTGCCAGGCAAATCATTGGATGCATGAATGAAAAAGAGGCCCCCCTTCGGCAAATTCAACTTTTCCGGGCTCATGGATAGTCCCACATTGAGGAACAGGAAGGTTTGGGAGGGATGCAGGTGTGCCGTCGCAACACTGGAGACATGATCATCATCCACCTTCACATCAATCGTTCCTGGTGGAAGCAAATGTTTGGCGGTATTGATAAGGCCCACATCGGACACAACGGTCTTTGCCTTGATAACTGTACCATCCTTTATTTCCACTCCCGTAGTGACCTTCTTTTCCTTGCCCCGTCCCTCTACCACGACGCGCTTGACGTCGGCACAAACCATGACTTGACCTTCGTGAGCGACCAAGTTCTTGATAATCTTGGTGGCAATTGTTGATGGTCCGCCATGTGGATAATATGCACCATGGCGATATGCATTCATGATAACTGCATGGATGACGAACGGAGAACGACTTGGATCAGTTCCATAATCGGGAAAATTGGCAGCCAGGAGACCTTGAAGTTCCTTGTTCTCGGTCATGTTCTCCAAGGCTTTTTGCAGGGAAATTGATGCCCATTTACTGTAGCCCCCATCTATTAATTTATGCAATCCGGTCCAAGTCAAGAACTGGGCAATCGGGAGCGGGATACTCTTGAATAAAAATGATCGATTGAAGGCAGCGTTGGCCTCCTTGAGCGATCGGAAATATTCTTCAATGCCCTTGCTTTCGCTGGGAAACTTTTCCAGCAAATACTTTTTGAAGATGTCATGGTCGGAGAACCTGTCGTATCTAGAAGATGCAGCACCCAGGATTGCGGTCTCGTAGGGTTCTGAAACACGATTAGAATATAAAACACCGGTGGTTATCAATCGAATAAATACATAGTACGAATAGACTCATGTATACTGTACTCTGTCCTCCATCGTAGGCCTACGGTGTGGTCCAGGTACGTACCTTCGATCTTGTCCCAGACCACTGGATCGCCCACGGGAGTCAGCGAGTCCAAGGTCATTTTATGGATTCCCCCCTCGTGCATGCTTCCGATGTAGTGAATTCCTGTTCCAAAACGATATCCATTGGATTCGAAAGTATGTGTGCATCCTCCAGCTGTCCAGTGCTGTTCCAGCACCAGTACCTTCTTGCCGTTTTGGGCCAAGAGAGAGGCTGTGGCTAAACCTCCAATACCCGAGCCAATCACAATCGCATCCCATACCTTGTCGGGATCAATTTCTGCCACATCATATTTGACACAGTCTCCTAGGTGAGATTCCATCATGTCGTTGAATGTTTGTTGTTTGTTTTTTCCTTCAAGTTAACGGAGTTTGTATTTACTTCTTGAGTTTCTTGTCTTGTCGTATCAATATTCAATATTGTCATTTGATGATAGTGTATTGTTGATGAGAACCACCGCGCATCATGCATCGCATCACTCTCGTGATACTGCAATTCTCATATGAGAAGCGTTCCGTGGCATCATCTCCCCGCCGGCCACCGACCATTCATTCTTCGCCTTCTTGCTTGGCTTGGCTTGGCTTGGCTTGGCTTCTCGTTCACATTCGTTTCACAGTACCGGCACGAGTGCACGCACACGCATTGTCTACCCTGCTCTACTCGCGTAGAGCTAGCTCTCAAAGCAGGATAGAATGGAATAGCAACAGCAACGACAAAGATCGATCATCATCCCTCGTAGTGAGAGGTGTGACAGACACCAAAAAACCATTACCAGTGCGAGCACTGTACAAGTACCAGGAAGTACACTGCGTATGATGAGAAACGAAAGAAACGGGGGACGAAAGAGAGGAGGAGCAAGGGAATAACAGGGGGTGATCTGGCCTCCCCAGTACCGGTATGTACAGTGTACAGTACCTGGTACCAGTACTTGTACTGGCATAATGGTACATACTTTAGATACCGTACAAGGTGCTGACGACGCACGTGCGTGCGCGCGGGCCGCCCGCGAAGGAGAAACTGTTAGTGAATGAATGAATGAATGCGATGATGAAGCCACGAAAGTTCCGTAAAGCAATGCTCCCGAACGGCTACAGTACTTGTACTGTCTGTATTTCCAAAGGACGGAGTCGACCATGAGAATCCGCCTACAAGTACAAGTACAAGTACAAGTACTCATACCGGTACTGTATTGGCTTGCGGTGCCGACCTTCCTTGCTGTACCGTGCGATTGCATTGTATCGATCGAGACAACAGCAAGACATCGCTCCTAGTACAAGTAAACAGCAATCTCTTCTGTACCAGCACAGTACCAGTAGTCTACTCGTAGGCTAAAAGTATACTGTCTGTATCATGAGTGATCCCAAAGTCTTAAAAAGTCCCACGGCGACCGGGCTAGGCGAGACGATGCCTCAATTTGCTCTCTCCGGTAAGTCAATGAAAATTGTACAAGTACTCGTAGCCTAGCACCCCCAAGCCGATGCATTGGAATACTGTGTCGGTACATCATATGCACGCCTTTCTCACCACTTCATTCATTCAAAATTATCAATGTTCATCGTACGTATGTACGCGTAGAAATAACAGTGGGTCGACTGGTGGGCCAGGGAGGCTTCTCGGTGGTTTGCAAGATTGATAGCATTGAACTTGACGAAGTTTACGATACCGGAGAAAAGGAATCCCAGGCGCGCTCGGACTTTGCCGCTTCGATTCGAGAGAACCATTACGTCATGAAGAGCCTGCGCACAGATTTACCGGAGGAAGAGTACGTCAAGGGCATCGTGGATCTAGCGATTGAAGCGGAGTTCCTCTCTGTCTTGAGTCACCCGAATATCATTTCCATGCGCGCCATGGCCAATTCGGACCCGCATGAATCCAAGTTCTTTGTAGTTTTGGATCGTCTCGTCAGCACTTTGGATCGCAAGTTCAATCATTGGCGCAAAATTGTCGGTGAGAATAGCGGGATGTGGCTGGGCCCCTTCGGCTACTGCTGTGCCAAGGAACATTTCCTGTATCAGGCGTGGGTGGAGCGAATTACGGCAGCGAGGGATATTGCCAACGCCATTTACTATCTACACACCAACGGCATCGTTTATCGAGATCTTAAGCCGGACAATCTTGGATTTGATGCGAGCGGGAATTTGAAACTCTTTGACTTTGGTTTGGCGAAACGTCTGGACCCAGAACACAAGACACATGACGGAGTGTATTTCTTAACAGGGAACACGGGTTCCCTGAGGTACATGGCACCTGAAGTGGCGAAAGGAGAGCCTTACAATCAACGCGTGGATTCGTATTCTTTTGGGATTCTATTTTGGCAAATCTGCTCCCTCCAGACTCCCTTTGCTGGATTTTCAACGAGGATGCATTCGGAGCAGGTCGTTCGACAAGGGCACCGACCCAGGGTAGAGTTGTCGTGGCCCGAGTCATGGTCAGATCTGATGAATCGAGCATGGCACCCAGATTCGGCGAGTCGTCCTGACTTTGATGAGATTGCCGTCTTTCTCGACGATCAGGTGGATCAACTCGTAAACAACGAAGGCGAAATTCCGTCTAGAGCGTCAGAGATTAAGGCCAAGAAGAAGAACAAGGAAGCTGTGGCTGGACGATTGGATGTGGATACTCGATTATCGACGACAGAAGATGCGACATCAAAACGATTCGACACCGATGTGGTGTAAAGTACTGGTACGCAACTGGTGGGAGGAGGACACCGACACACAAATAAATGCTGATGGATGATTTATCCGTACATCATCAAGGGTGTGACGGGTACCCGTAGGCGTGCGATTTCACTGCACGAGTACATTAGTAGGACTACCGATACTGGTAGCATGTGTAATAGGAGTAGTATTCAAGTTCGCACTCAACTGTTTATGTCAACTCAAACAATGAATAATAATAATAATTATATTTTTGTGGATCTCGCCTATTCTACTAGTAGTCCAACGATTGGTCGTCGATGTCGTACAGGTACAGTACTGCTACTGTACTACTACAGCTTGAGGGGGAATTCCTCGTTGGTTCTCTTTATCCCACTCCCAGCCATTCTGAAGCGCGTGCATGTACCGACATGTACAACATTCAGTTGTCGTCCACGTGAAATTGAATTGGCGTTGAAACCATTCTGGCAGTGGCAGAGATCGCCATTCATGATAGGAATTGCATAGTGTTTCATTCCGCATACATTCTTGCAAATGTTCCGCCAAGCGCGTCACATTTCGGTCAAAATCGGCCACATCGATAATGGAACCGTCGGAGTGAGCCGTCTCTTTACCGACCGACACGATCTGATATTTCGCAGAGTCGTAGTCGGGAGGTGTCGTCTCGGGCGGTACGGTCTGATTGGCAGAGGAGGAGTTGGGAAATCTTGGTATCGAGGAGGATCCATATATTGATGGTGCATGCGTCGTCATATTTCTGAATCGTGGGATGAGGATATCGCACGATCACCATGCTTATTTTTCAGCGTCGTTGGTTTATCCATCTGTTCATCGTTCTGCCTAGCTACATCACCGCCGATAGATTCTGTCAACTTTTACATCTGAAAGAGGACGGACAGCTTCTCGAAGCTTAACATTGCGAATATGATCATCAGGAAAGGGATTCATCGTGGACATTCCATTTTTGTTCAGGCTGTACAGGACCGGTATGTGGCACAAGAGTGTCTTCGGGGTGTACTTCTTGTGCAAGTAAAATAATGGTTGTTGGTTGTTAAAAATGTCGTCGTCGTCGGGGGGTGGATGGCTATCTTGCCATTATTTTTACGAGTATTATTACTGTATTACTGTACATATTTTCATGAACAGCAAGAAATCGTCAGGCGAAGCATTCGCTCGGCGGCGAGCTCTTTTACGTTCTAATTGTCGCTGCTCTACTAACTTAGTACCGGTAGACTAGAAGAATTTTAGAGAGGGCTATTAATTTTGGGGCTGGCGAATCATGATGTTATTCATTATTCTGGCAGCCAATGAGCTGCTCTTAATTAAGGTAGGAGGCACCGAAGGTACCAGGTTTTCGAAAGAATCATCCGGCATAGAGAGGGATTGAATTTCTAGTTAAGTAATATTTGGTTTTGTCATCCATCGTCAGATGCAAGATACCGGTACGAACCAGGTTCATCCGCTCCTGAAGAACAAGGCGTAAAGCTCGAGGAACGACGAATGAGAACCAGATACCTGATTCACACGTTTGTGGAGAATGAAAGGCCGGGGGGTGGAATTGTGCGTGCCGGTAGTACCAAGGGATTCCCTTGGTTCTACCATTTCCGAATGAATTCTGACAGACGGTACCGCTACAACAGTAGCGACAAAGACAAACTCAAACCCGAGAAACAGAACCTCACAAAACGAGAAAGCCATGTCTGTGGCCCTGATACTAACGGAACGAAGCACTTTCCCCTTTTTCCAAATGGCACCGCCATCGCCCTCACCTTTTGAACGAAGTGTTATATCGTCTTTTTATAATGGTACGAATACACTATCCGAACACGACGCAGAACAAGAATCCTCGACAGCAGCACGTTCACTCTCTCGAAAGGAAGGAAGCGCTGACATTCAATCAAGAGACCTCGATCCCTTACCTATAGATCCATCCGCTTGCAAGGTAGTCGGGCAAATCACAGCCTCAGAACTCTTCGTCCATGGCGACCAGAGGCGACTCTTGGACCAATTTAGAGCTATGGTGCAAGCTAGTAGTAGCACCGGAACACAAGCGAAGCCAATTGGAGTACAAACGATGAACTATGCTGATTATTCAAGTCACGCGGCACAAGCATATCAAGAGGTCAGACATGTGCAAGCTGACCAAACTTCAAGCAACACGAGCGCATCCAATAGGACGAGTACGACGTATTCTGGCACAGGGGATGACGAATCAACACGGAGTGATCCATCCTTCGTCACTCGCCTCAAATCAGATTCTTCTCAGGTTCATGACCGATGGGATGATAGGTTCGAGGAGTTGCGCCGTTTTGTTAGACAAAACGGCCATTGTCATGTTCCCACTCGGTTGGAATCGAATCCATCACTAGCTCGCTGGTGCAAGCGGCAAAGGTATCAGCACAAGCTCAAGCAAGCAGGAGACCATTCTACACTCACAGATGAGCGTGAACAGCAGCTTGATGATATTGAATTCGTGTGGGACGCTCATACTTCATCTTGGGAAGAACGTTTCATGGAATTGGTTGAATTCAAGAATAAGAACGGACATACCAGCGTGCCTCGTTCGAAAGGTAAGCTCGGGAGCTGGGTGAAATCTCAAAGAAGACAGCACGCCCTGTACATCCGTGGGCTTAAAACTCATTTGACACCCAACCGTGTGGCCAAGATTAACTCCCTGGGATTCCAATGGGTGGGCAGCAAGAGTCCTTTTCCGAAAGAAAGTGGCTACAACGGTGATTCATCATCAGGATAGTTGTCAGTAAATCCTTAGTAGCTAAAGCCAAGTTTGGACATCAATTTCTTTTCAGGAACGTCAGCTACTGTAGGAGGCACTTCCATCTGGAGTTTGATAGGAGGCGACAATCGCCGAAAGGGCTTTGCTGGTGATGCTCGAAATTTGTCAGGAATCGGTGATATTGACCGCTGCGGAAGCGTCGGTGTTCCAACCCGGCTTTTAGGGAGCGAATGAGGCTGTTTTTTATCATCATCTGTCAATGGAGCTGTTCGATGCGTTCGATGATTGCTGCTTTTGGTTTCTGCCTTTGGTGGAATCGGCGAAAGTGTGCGAACGGGCATTCTCAACCCTAAGTACTTGGACAGCGGCGCAGAACGATGTCGCCTTAGATTGTTTCTCCTCTCGGTCTCGGGGGAAATGGTTCTTGAGGGGAGTTGTGGAAGTTGATTATCCCTCGAAGGTAGCTGTATATATGCCCGATGTTCGATCGATGGAATGGGGGAAGTTGGAGCTGCCGTGGGCGAGTTTCGACGTTCGAACTTTGTAGGAGATTTCGTTCTCCAAGCAGGCGAAGAATCTATGTTTTCCCTTGATATTCGTTTCATCGGTCCAGTATCTGGTTCGTAGTTGGATAATCTGCGTGTCATCTGAAATCGTGGTGGTGGTCTCAAGGGTCCATCTGAAACTTCACTAGTAGGGTCGTAGTTGACTTCTGGTTCTCGGCGGGGAGGCATCAGTGGTTCCATGGAATGTCGTCTCGATATCCGATGTCTCTGGCTATGAGGCTCTGGTTCCTGACTACTGGCGAAACGATTCTTTACCTTGTCCACCATTTTTTCTGGTTCTCCACCCAGGAGTTTCGTTATCGTCATTTGCTTTCGATAATTTAGGGAAATGGCTGCTGCCTCCTCGATCTCCGACAAGGAATAACCACACCGCAAAAAGCTTTTTCAACAAGAACGTTGCGACGTGAGAATCAATCGTCCTCTTCTTCTGTGTCCATTCGCGGACAATGAGCTGATTAAATAATCGATGCAGGCAGGAAGGAAGGCCCGTGAGACTTACAATTTTGTTCTCTTCTTTCCGGATATAATCAAATCTCTTCTCGATTCCTTCCGCTTGGGTCGATTTTTCTCATAGTAATCCAAATCGAACTCGGTTCTTCGGACTGGGTCCCACCCCAACGACATCGGAGGCCCCCCAGTGGATAAAGAAGGAGAGTCACCCAAAACAATGGCAATTTCGATCAGCTCGATGAGTTGAAATCGGACGGACCGCCGCGGATGCTGATGTTCTTCGTCCCTGCCGTCGTCATCATCATCGTTATCGGAGGAAGGCGGCTCCGAAGAATCCATGATTGGAAAGGAAATAATATGCAACACAATAAAATAAACTACCAGTATGTCGTAGTCTAACTTCGCGCGTCTTCACTCATCTGATCCTGTGTGATGTGTGTATGACTCTAATCTTCGTAATGGACGATGCTTGTAATGATAATGGGCATGGTGTGCACGATGCGATGCACAATAACTTTCATCATCGATTTTCATAATCTGGTCGTGGAAAGTGGAATTAGGCGGTACTGTACGGTACGTGTACCGATACAAGTACAGCGAACCATGCGGTTTCATTCGCTCGCTGGCTTCGCCTCCCCCTCTCGATCAGTCGGGTGAGTCATAGTTGTATAGATAACTACTGTAGTAGCGGTACCGTACTAATTGCTGCTTGTTGTACGAGTACGGTCCTTCCGTCGGTCCCCGGGCGGTACTGTACCAGTACTGTACCGGTACCTGGTACACGTACCGTACTTTTACCGTTACGACCTGGTACTTGGGCGTACCACCCCCGCAGAGTTCAAGGTGGGATCGAATGGTACCTGGTACAGAGTACTGGTATAGTCTCAGTTCTTTTACACTCTTTACTCGCAAGCAAGCAGGGACGCACCGACCTCGCTTGGCACAAACACCACCGGCCGCGCGTTCGTACAGGGACTATTTTTTACTTATAATCTAAGTAGAAACTCTACTGAGATGAAAACTCCCGATACCAATGCATCCTCGCTAACCGCAATCATTTACCGCGTATCGATGAGCGCTCGGTGATGATGGAGGATGGATGGAGGCAGGATGAAAGAAAGATGCCGAGCTCCGAGCTTATTCGATCGGTGGTTGCCTTTTGTCCATTGTCATTGTCATTGTCATTGTCATCGCACACACACACACACTGAACGTCAGTACGACCATTTTTTGTTTTCCATAACTACCAGTACGGGGCTTGAGCGTTCGATAGAGCATTCACTCTTCATTCATCGATATTTATTCATTCATTCATTCATTCATTGAGCTGCTTGCGAGCATTCCTGTTGGATACCACCGACACACGAATACTTGAGGGTCGTCACGTAGCCGAACTCACGAACTGATCCAGTCCGGTCCAGTTCGGCCTAGTCCAGTCCAGTCCGGCCCAGTCCAGTCCAGCCTAGTCTAGTCTAGTCTAGTCTTCTACCTTCACAGTAAGGGATGGAAAAATCGGGTTCTACCGCCGTTTCCTCCATTTGGAACAAGTTGACGAAAGCCGGTGCTCGGAGCACGAGCACCAAGATGGCACCGTCCTCCTCTTCCATCGGAAGCAACAGTGCTAGTGCCAGCGGCAGCAGCAGTCCTGTGGTTTTGGCAAGAACGTCTCCCCAGGCCGAAGGGGAACCCGCGAACAAGCCCTCGTCGCCTCCCGAGCGGGAAACTACTGGGCGCTCGGCGACTGCTCACTACAAGTTTGGTGATCTCCAACCGATGCCCAAGATTACGAAATCGCCCTACGAACCCAATCAAACGGCAGAAGTGGACGAGCCTCTCTTTGATCGGCTGAAACTCTTGCTACTTTCAAAGGAAGAACGTCAAGGGGAAGTCTTTGACATGGCGGGTTCGCCCTCCCTGACAGTCCAGGACGAAACAAACAAAATTTTCGGCGAGGTTTTGGCCGAAGCCGTAGTCAAGGCGCATTATGTGATTGGAAAGTCGGGGATACTTTTTAGTCCTCCTTGGCTCGAGCACAAACAGTGCAAGATTCGGGGAGTGCAATGCGGTTGGATCTCCAAACCGATGATGTTGTTGCTGCTGCACGAGCAACGCTTTGCCAGAGCACCCGAAGTGACGTTGAGCAGTCTCATCAACAGCATTGGCGTGCTAAGCATTTTCTTTGAGGCGCTCAAGGAATGGAAACTTGACGATCCTCAACTTGTCCACAACGAACCTTCCCTCCACTTTAACTCCAAGAAACAGCAATGTTTGAAATGCGTCATTTTTATTGCGCGAGTGTACCGATGTAGCAAAGTATTGCGAACGTGCGAAGAAGACGACGACGAGGATGAAGTAGAAGATTTTGAAGAACAGGAACCCGGACTCTTTGCCAAAGTCCAACAATGCTTGGAAATATTGAAAGAGAACGTCAAGGTCCATCCAAAACGTCTAGAAGAATACGAGGGCAAGATGCAGCAAGAAGATCGGCGGAAGCAGTATTTGCTCAACTTGGCTGACAGTGAAAACAGCCGCAGGCTAGAACAAGCGGCGGCCGCGGCTGGGAAGCCACAAAAGAAGAGGAAACGAGCATCTACTGGAACACTCACGGTCCAATCTACCGGATCTTCTCTTAGCAGTAATACCTTTCCTGCTCCTGTAGCAGCAGATGATCCTCCCGAGGATGAGGTCACACCACCACCACCACCATCAGCAGCAGCAGCAGCAAGACGACAACCCTCTCCTGAGCCAGCAACATTCATCATGGGGGAACCAGCAACAGAACCTGAGATGAATGGCAATCATCATCCTACATTATCACAGTCGACAAAATCGGTCGATGCCTTGTTGGCATTGACAGAAAAACAATTCAAAATAATGGGGAAATCAATGAAGAGATTGAGACGTGAGATTAAAAAGAATCGAGATGAGATTCGTGAGGAAGTGAGAGCGGAGCTGATGGAAGAATACGGATTGCTACGACGTCGCGACGACGATGATGATGATGACGACGACGAGGACAGTGATCCCCCAAGGACGAGTTCGACAAAGAAGAAAAGAAGGAATGGGAGAAAGTAGTACTTGTACTCGTACTGTATCGTACTGTACAAGTAGTTGTTGCAAATAGACAAGAAGTAGTAGAATGGTTCTACGAACCAGTACGTACTTTAGTCTACAAGTACAGAAGAAGAGTCATCGGTGCAAGTGGGGACCCCACCAGCAGAGGTATCAGGGCTGGGGCTGTTCGTACCGGTAGTAGTTTATTTGTGCGTTTTTGAATTTGCTGTATTTAGTCAAAGGAGTCAAAGCCTGTTTTTCGGCACGGCAGGCAGGCCTGCACGCGCATTTGAGCTTTTGCCATTCTCATCATCGCGCTTTTTTATTATTTGCTTCTTGCATGATCTGGTGGACATCGCGCTGTTTGCTTCTTGTATTCTCGCGGACGATGGAAGAAATGCCACAGTTGACGACAATGACACATCTTGTTACACAAAGATGGCACACGCGGCGCCTAATCGTAGTCGGAAGTCTCTACGAACAGTATTAGGAAGCGCTATCAGTCAACGATCTAGGCGCCACACGGCCACAAAGGGGGTGTCTTTGCGTCTAGCCTTTACCGTCATTGCCAGCTTTGTCTTGCTCCCTGTTTTGTATTTGCAATATCATCTAGTCAAAATCCCTCCTCACTCGCATCCGCACAAGATTCGAGACGATCTGCAACACTTTCAGCGGCGACAAAGCCGTGACCGAAGCCGTCATGGTTCTCCATCGGCATCATCATCGACATCGTTACCCTCGCTGGGGGGCAGCACACCACCACGAATCTTGACGGCGTATTTGGAACCCCCTTCGACGCTGACTTACAAAAGTGGTAACATGCCTCAATTCTCCCGCAAAACTACGGCCGCCTCATTGACCAAGTTGGAATTCCCGCAAGTCGGATGGTGTGATCCCACTCATCGTGTTTTGCCCGATCTTCCCATTGACGAATATCCAGAAGATGATCCCTTTTTGCCTTGGATCCATGACTATTTTGTGTCGGAAGATGCGCGATTTGTTCGATTTGTCAGTCAGAACAAACGCCGATGTGATACGGGAGAACATCACAAGGATACCATGTCATTCTGGGAGCCACAGGTGACGTTGTTCCAATCCATTCCTATAGTAGAAGTGGAACCCGACAGAGGTACGAGTACTGGCAAGGGCCCTAAGGCTCGGTTGGCGAGCTCGATGGAGGAGGCGACTCATCCCGCCACTCGGTTCCAGTGTCGTTTCTTTCGGCGGGCGACGAATGAGACGATCACGACTTGGTCCATCTTCAAGTTTGACTACGAATACGTCACTTGGAGGAAGCTACGACGTCCCATGATGGATCGAGAGGGTGGAAAGGATACTGCCATGTTTTGGCTATCGACTCTACTTTTTTCGTGTCCTGTTCCTGACGAATGGCAATCCTTACTGATAATGGACGACACCTCTTCCTTGGAACGTAGTAGAAGTCTGCCGGACTTGTATTTGGATTTGATCCCGATACGGACTCCGATTCGTGAATATCATTTGCTTTTGACTGTCAACCATACGGGACCTGAAGAATTTGCCAAACTTCAATCTCAACTCTATCCTTTGGAAAGTGTCTTTGGGATGAAGCAGTTTTTACCGTTTTACGAGGATGCTGGGCGTTGGGCCAACCTTCCCATCTGCCCACGTCCCCCAGAGGAACATGTAAGGCGTCGTGCCATGGCACCCGCTGCTGGATCGACGACGATAACTGCAGGTATCGACAAGGAGGGTAGTGTCTCTACAAGCGAAATGAGTGTGGAAACTGCATCAAAGGTCCCCTTCCAGTTTGTCGCTTGTACTTGGACTGCCGCATCGTACACACGAAGAGGGGATGTCATTCGAGTGTCCGATTCGGCAGCTCGTTTGCGCGAATGGATCGTATTTCATTTGATGGTAGGCGTCGAACATGTCTACATTTACGACAACACAGACATCACCAACAGTACTACTGCTTCTCAATTGTGGCATGTAACACAAGAGTTTCCAGAGGAGCAAGTCACGTACCATGCCTGGCCTTGTAAAATTTGCAACAACAATCGACCCGCACATCCAAATCCGGGAGAGCGATCCTCGCAATATTCCGCAGAAAATAGTTGTCGAGAACGATATGGACCACTCACGGAATGGATGACATTTATTGATGTTGACGAATACCTCATTCCCATGAAGGCAGTGGCTAATGTTGCGGCGGAGAAGGGACTACACTATGACTGGCGTCCCATCCTCGACGAGATGAAGGCCAAGGGTGTTCCGATTCTACAGTTTCTGTCTAGCCGCGCCAGACCAAGAGTGGATCTGATGGAGTAAGTCAATTGTTGTGAACGAAACCAGAGAGTGCAACGATTGTTTGGAACTCTTCCTCATCTTTGTTTTTTCCAACTTCAATGTACGTACGTAACCGAATAGAGATCTAGAGGACCAATCAATGTGCAAGGATCCCACCGGACAGAAAAATAACAAATACCCAAATACGGATAGTTGCATTGGACCCAAAAAGGAAGAAACATTTTTGAATACTTACAACTGTGACTACATTCGCCCCCCGAAACCCCAGCGGTTTGATCGAGCACGGAAGCAAATTTATCAAACCAGTTATGTTTGGAGTCATTTTGTCCATTGTAAGTTGACAAGCCAAGCGAAGAAAAGGTGCGGCAGAGCCAAAAGACAGAAAATAATGATTCTCACACTTTCTTTGCGCCTTAGACTCAACCGTGACAGCAGACTACGCTGAAACGTATTCGGAATTCCAGGAAAAACATAACGATGGATCGGGGGGCAAATTTCTCTCAAAGGCCAGTGGACCTTCCTGGACAAGCCAGTATCCAGAAGTATTTGTTGATGAATTGGCAACTGGAGCTTTGATCCATGCCAGAAGCGTCATGCCACACGAAACGCGTCGTCGATCTGCCGAATGTAGTCTGGGTTCCAGAGTGGCTTGCATGGTAGGCTATCTCTGTGAGGATACAGTCGAATTCATCGACGAAAAGCATCAGGCGAACGTTTTCAACAATTCGGATGGATCATACTGCAATTGTTGGGAGAATGCCGTGGTAACTCAAAGTTTAGTACCTCGATTGGTGGAACGCATGCAAGAACACACAACTCAAAACGTAGTATCAAAGAACTAAATACTTCGCGGTGACATCTAGTCAATGTCTACTCCAGTAATTACATCTATTAGATTCAGGATGGGGAAGCTTTGTTATGAACTTTGAGATTGTAAGATGATATTGAGCTTCCTAGTAGCTTTTCCCACCATCGTCGTTAGTTGCTCAGGGAGGGCAGCGCCAAATAGTCTTCGGAGAGTTCTTCCGCATCGTCGGGATCAGAAGATTCTTCTACGCTCTTGTTATCAGGAAAGTCAATCGCTCTTGGCTTTAAATTTTCCGGTTCAAACCATCCTCGACCACAAAAGCCCAACACTTGTGGCCACAAATCCACAAACACGACACCTTCCTGCTCCAGTCTCTTTCCAACGCGCAAAAGTTCCATGATGGCCTTGCGATCCTGAGGCGTAAAGAGGAGGTGTCGATCGGGGGACCAACTTTGCTCGGCCTTGGAAATTAAATCCTTGCACTCGTCAATGGCACTTTGCGTCAGACAATTCCACGGCTTTGAGGAATTGATGGGTTCTTGAGGAATCATGGAGCGGAGTACTGGTGAAGTCACAGGAGAGGTGCTCGACGAACGGGATCGAATTCGATTCCGGTTGGGAGTCTCTGGAGCTTCCGGTGATGGGGGTCGCCTGGCCCTGGGCGTATCAGGAAGTGCAAAAAAGGCATTGGGACCGCCGCTTACTCGAGGACTGCCGCTATCTGTGCCGTTGTTCGGTCGAAGATCAATGCGCGCTCCAGCATGGAGCAATTCCCGAAGAACGTCGCTGCTCCCACGTGCTACGGCTACATGGATCGGCAAACGCCCACTCAAGTCGGGAGTCTCCATTGCGGCCTTGGACATGAGGTGTCCCAAAAGAACGTGTGAGGCCTTGTGGGCATTGTAGTGAGCACAGTAGTGCAGCGGAGTGTAACCACTGAAACGAGAATGGGGGTGGATTGAGGCTGCACCATGACCATCTTCCTGAGGTGCTCCAGCACATCGGGCAGTCAAGTCGGCACCTTTCTTCAATAGCAAATGGGCGGCATCCGAAGCGTCCTCCTGCGCTGCGAAGCAAAGAGGCGTGGCCCCGCTGTTAGCACGAGCGTCCACTCTCGCTCCCTTGTCCACGAGGAGTTCGATAGACTCGGAAGAGTTACTATATGCCGCATCGTGCAATGGTGTCCAACCAGAAGGGTGGGCACGTGCGTTGGGGTTTGCGTCATACTCCAACAACAACGAAACACATTCCGTTTCATTTTTGAAGGCAGCCCAGTGAAGCGGAGTGTTGCCATGCCCATCGGCGGACCCATGAGGTCGAAGGAAGGTCCTTGATGAGAATCCATCATGTTTGAATGCGCATGATCGAATCAAAGAAGATTGGGTGCTTTCTGGCAGAATGGTATTTTCCAGCAAGGCCCTTGCGGCGTCCAACTGCTTCATCTCCCCAGTCCGAACGCGTTGAGACAATTCCCTGAATTGACGCAACAAAGCAACGTAGTCTCCCTTTGGGATCACTGGTCGGCTACTTTCTCGTCTAAAATGGCGCACATTCAAGGTAATCGGTGGGAATGAGCCCGCGGGTTCAGAGCTGGCTCCTGTGAACAGACTCGAAGGACGCAGTGACAGAGTCTCCGGAAAGAAGGGGGCGCCAGCTGATGCACTTCTGCCTCGTTCCTTTTCCATATTTTGAGAGCACTTCTTTCCGATTTCCAGCAAAAGCGTCAAACATCCAATTGAACCATTGCAAGCAGCCTCGTGAACCATGAGGCGGCGAAAGGCAGTGTGCGAAGCTCGTCCATCAGCACCCATACTCAATAGAAACGCTAACACCAAGGGCAAGTCCATTGCACACGCCAAATGTAGGATTGTTCCCGCTCCGCCGGATGCACCCGCAGAAGACCCTCCTAGTGGTGGTGGGGTTGCATTGGCGACCGAGCCATCAAAGATAGGAGGGATATGCTCGTTTCCGTCGGGCGGAGTAGTGTCTCCGGCTTTATTGTATACGCATAGGTCGGCTGGAGGCCGCGAGTCACTGAGAGCATTAGCGGTTTCCCAGAGTAGCAGAGCTGCCTCCCTCGGAACCCTTGACGGATTAAGCGATGTTGCATCTACCGATGCCTTATTTTCTTCCGTCCCCATGAGTCCTGACAACTCCTGAAGCAAATGCAAAAACGCGGCGTCATCTTCACTTCGCGCCACAGAACTTGGACCCGAGAAATCATTCGGCTGCTGAGAAAATTCATCCAGTTTCTCCTCTGTTCGTTTCCCGGGATCGACATAGACAGTTCAAAAAACAAATTGAGTACGCATATCACACGTGATACAAGAGATCATTTGACACCAGCATGAGAACAGCACAATAGTGCCGAGGAAAACAGGGAAAAAGGATACGGTCCGCACGCTTCCATCACCAATACTCGTGGCCAAGCTTTTCCAAGTTATCGCCCCACGAAATTCAAAATAAATCCTTACCGGCTTTTGTGTAGAACTCTTGTTGCTGGGCCCACCGACTTTTCATCGACATGTAGGAGGCCAAAGAATTTCTGGCGTTCGCCGCATAAAGCTTCACCAAAGCCTCATGGTCGTTGGCCACAACTGCATCAAATAGCATCGTCCCTGGGTGCCCCACAACAGGGGACGAAGTTTCCATGGTTGGTGGTTGAACGAATAATTTGTGAGCCTTATTCAAACAGTAATCCACACACAAACTGTGTCTAAAGTAAGGGATCGGTCGGTGATGACAGCCAGTGTGGATCGAATTCTTCTCTGCTTCCGTTCAATGTTCCTGCTCAAAATTTTGCCTGCGTGTGTGTTCGTCGTGATGTCGATCTCGCTCCCTTTTCTCACTACTCGAATACGTCTCGCGCGTTCCCACATGAAACCTCGTTCGTTTCAACGCAAATGACTCGATCAGGTCCAACGCGAATTCGCAGCGCCCGAGATACACGGGGCACAACCCGGGATCTAAATTATTCTATCCCGAGACGGCTTTCTCCGGTTGGCCATTCACTATGGGTGAGATCGTGCCTGTACGACATGCTATTTTTTAAGTAAATTTATACAGGTATTAAAATCTGAATAAGATCATTGAATTTTATTATGTGCCCCACTTGTTGTCACAATGGCGCCTCAACGCTCCCAACGGAGTTCAACCAGCATAATAAAAACTAGTTCCCGCCAAATCTCCGGCGCCCTTATGCCAGCCAACGGTCGAATAAATAAGCATGTTGAATCGGTGGGACTTGTCATCCTCGCAAGGCGCACTCCTGAAAGTATGTTTTTCATGTTTGAGGGGCACGATGATACCAAGACAACCAGGGTGGGATCAGCTACACATCCCGGAGTGGGACTTGCATCTCAAGAGTAGACCTAGCAGTAGTAGCAGTAGTACTAAGCTACGAGTAGAGGTAAAGATAGAGAAACGGCAACTACTACTAGTAGTACCGCTTGGTAGGGCCTCTATTTAGGCCACCAAGACTACTAAACACATCAACCGTGACTTAAAAAGATCTAGAAGATATGGATCGGCATGGGCTAAGACGCCCTTCCGATGCGTAAACGACTCAACAAGAGAACGAAAGAAGCACATCAGAAAAAGGAGAAGGTTCCGATGATGATGATTCGATGATTCTTCTTCTTCGGCATGCATGAGAAACTTCGCATCAACATCGTGACACCACGCACGTGTTCGGTGTTCTGCCGTTCGGGAACATACAAGGTACTGTACTTGTACGGTACACCTGGAACATAGTGCGGTACAGTAATGGTACCAGGTACCGTGAAGATATGATACCGCCCGGTATCCCTCTCCAAAGATTCGAACGGGTCCCGCTGACAGTGCTATCATCTGATACTGTACCCTACCTCCTGGCACCTATCCTTGGTATTACCGACCAGAAACTACTAACTACTTCTTTTCAATATGAGGAGTCTCTGCCAACTAGATCCGGCTCCAGCACTGAAAGTGTCTACAATTCTAGTAGCTTTGCTCTACTCTACAAAGTAACGATATGCTAACGTTGGCCTGGTTTCGTAGTCGAGTTCACGGCCTCAAATACGAAGTTCCTTGTTTTTCTTTTGGGTTTGCTGCTTGACCTTTCGCTGATTTCTTCGTTGTTGCCGTTGCTGGTGCTTACGAAACGACTTGGTAGCCACATCTGGGCTGTACATCAAAGCGTCGCTCATGACGGCCGTCTCCAGTAGTGTTTCCACGCGGCGCATATTTCCTTCTCTTTGCGCTGGTACGAGTTCTTCCAGCCACTCTCGCAACAGTTGACGATCTTCTCCAAAGTGTATCGAGTACGTTTCGCGTGGATATTCTTGCAAAAATGGCAAGAGTAGATCCAACAAGAAACGCTTGGAATGATGAATCATCGATGATGATGCTGCCATCTCGCCAGCATCGACTTGAAGACTGCCTTGATGGTCGGGCTCCTCAAAGTCAAGCATACCAAAGAGGATACAACAAAGGTCAATGTGCAACAATGCCGGACTGTACTGGACTTCCCCGTCATTCTCTTCGTGGACCAGGTCATCTACCGCAGTTTCCTTCTTGTGTCGATGGACGGCATGATCGTCTTCATTGTTACCACCACTGGTAGTTTTACAGGAGTCGTTTGTTGGTTCTTCGGGGATACCAATCGCGAAGGCAAACATGCGAGGTCCCTTTGCCGGTGGACCGGCATGAACATGGTTGGCACCTCCCGCAATCAATGTCGTCCCTGGATCGCACTCTTGGAGAAAAAGAGAATGCGAGACTGGCTGATATAACCTTCCGAAGTTGGCCAAGTGCGCGTTGAGAGTTTGCCAAGCCTTGCTGAAATATTTGGCATATGGCTTGGTTGATAAAACAACATCACCCATGGTCGTCAAGAGAGTTTGGATTGGAAATGGTACATGGGCCCGTTCCCCACTACTACAGCCTGTCGTTGTTGCCTCCCAGTGATGCAACAAATCCAAACAACTGTCAATACTGGTACCAGTAGGGTCGTCGTCGTCGTCGTCCTTCTCCGTGGCGTAAATAATAGTACTCGGGCAGTGATTTGACATGTACAAGCAAATTTGAAGATTCGGATTCATGTGATCAATATGTCTTACTTGTCCATGGACGGGTCCAAACGATAGGATGAACATGAGATTGCCGAGTCGATGGTAGGTGCGATCTTCAATGACAGTCTTTTTAGTCAATGGATCCTCATTGTCGTCGTCGCACCATTGCCGTTTTTCGCTTCGTTTGTTACACATGGTGAGCATATATTGTTGCAATTTCTCCACTGTCAATGATATTTGTGGGTACTTGACAGAAAATGCTTCCATCAGTGCCTCTGCCGCTCCCTGTTTTGCTGACGACTGCGGTTTTTGCGGTTGCGGTTCCTCTGCTTCTTCTTCTTGTCGTTGCTGTATAGAAACCCGATAGATAGAGTGTTCATCGTTTCCCCCTTGTAAAACCCCCACTGAATCATCATTATTATTATTGTTTGGAGACGACGATAAATATTGCTCCAACAAGGCTTGTGTTTGCTCGGGCTGTTCGAGCAAAGCAAATTGCGCAAAGGCTTCCAAGGCACGGGCGAAGGATTCTTCCTTGGGCGTTTCGGGCTCTTCCACGGTGACACCCAAGCGAAGGAGCTCCTCTACAATCTGTTCCTTGGTCGTTGCAGTACGCATAACAGAAGCCTCTCTTATCTTCTTCGTCGTCATGCTGTAGGACGACGATTCGATGATTCTTGACGCTTGACGACGCCCCTTTCATGAGCAGGCGGCACTCAATCTCATCGTTGCCATCCTTTATTGCACTCTTTCTGAATCAATTCTTGCCGTTGTCAATGCTTGTGACGTTATCAGTACTCTTGTTCTCTCCACTCTACTATCTACTATATACCATCTACCATCTACCATCTACTAGAGCTGGAGCTAGAGCTGCAAGCTCTCTACTCTAGAGAGAGAGTTTGCACAAAGATAGCCGAGCACGATCAAAGAGCGAGGACCGAGGATGATCGATTTTTATGTTTTTGGACTTGTGGCTTGTGGATGATGGATGTGGATGAAATAAATATGAAATAGCATTCGGAGCACAGGACAGACGCTAAAATAGGAGTTGATGATGATTTTTTACGTTCGAATGCATGCATTGTGTTTCAAATGTTTCGACTCATTGGAGTCCCCTTTTTTTAATTTTTTTGTTTTGTGTGCTGGGGGGGACGGCTCAGGAAAATGACGATGACGACGAATGACGACGACGAACGATGGTGCAAAAAAATAATGGCAAACGTCCTGCTTCTATTTTATTTACAGAATTATTGCAGTAATTCTTGCTCATTGCTTCAGTGTCATGGAATGAGCACCGGCATTACAGTACAGCACGTACAAGTATCATCACACACCATACATCATAAATCATACCGATACCCAACCAAGACAGACATCGTAGTACTACCTACTACAGGTACAGTAGTACTGTAATCGATCGACAATCGACATCATCATGGAGCTACGAATATTAGCCCGAAAGCCTTCGCCGCAACGGCAACGTCGCCTGAAATCGTGTGGACAGCTTCCCATTCTCTTTGGCTTGCTCGTAGTCGTGTGGTTGATCTACTTGTTCAATGTGCTTTCCATGGCCGTGGGTGTCCACAAGTTGGACCCTGCAATGTCCATAGTGGCTACTACTATGGAGGCGACTTCTTCTCAAAACAAAACCAGCACTGATGCTTCCAGTACAGGTACCAGGAGTACCACTACTACTATTAGCAGAGACTTGATGAGCTTGCACCATGTCGCCAATACCAGTCCGCAAGAAGTTCCAGTGCATACCGGTACTACGAGTATTATTGGCACCACTACCACGACCACTACCACTACCACCAAGAAGGTCGAGACGACGGCGCTGCAGCACTCTTCCTCGGTGGGGGACTGGAGAAAGGAATTGCCGACCGAAGCGTTAGCTCTCATAGAACATGCGGCAGGGCACAAGAACGATGCTCCCATGAAAAAACGACGTCCTGGATTTCAAGCCAATCCATTTGGACACATGGTGGAACCGGAAAACTTTCTCGGGGAAACGGCGACGGCGACGACTGACAAAGAACGCGAGCAACCACTGCCACAACAACACCATCAATCAAGTGGGGTGACACCACCAAAAGATCAAATCTTGACTGCTTACCTTGAGCCCATTTATCGAGGTGCCTGGAAGAAAGAACCGCTCATGACTCGAACCACTACAGCAAAGGAATTGACACCGCGTCAGTATCCGAAACTCAATTCCTGCAGCCGCTTGCCTGAACAATGGCCCGTTGATGACTATCCGGAAGACGATCCCTTTTTACCTTGGATTCATGACGTTTTCCCGACCCACGATGGAAAGCATATTCAGTTCATCGCGCAAAACAAAAGACGATGTCGGACGGGAACAACTCCTGACGAAGAGGCTATTTTAGATCACATGGCGCCCCAAGTATCTCTCTTTCAGCATGTGCCCTTGAAAAAAGTCGCCGACCTCTCCACTCCCACCAGTCCGCGGTTTCGATTGGCGTCTCACGACGAAGCGGATCCGGAAAGCATGTCCACTCGATTCATTTGCCGATTCAAACCTTCGGGAGAAATTACCTTTTCCGAATTTAACAATGATTACGAGTGGGCAGGCTTTCGGAAACGTCTCCGCCAAATGTTTAGAGAAGATGGGCGTGATAATAAACAAATCCATACCTCTCAGCTGCTGTTCAAATGCCCCATTCCGCCTTCGTTGGTGGACAGTGTCAAGACGGGAGCCTCCGTGGTGGACGACTGGGCAACACTCTTTGTCGATCTCATTCCAGTAAGAACACCTCCCCGCTACGGTCCACCGGAAGAGTTCTTAGTCCCCAAATATGCCGACGACCCATCTTTGAAGGAAGGCAACCGCAATATGGGCATATTTGATCCGTTAAAAGCCTGGGGGCGAAACCACATTTTACCGGCGTTGGAAGATTCGGGACGCTGGGAGAATATACCCATCTGCAAGCCCAGTTTGTTGACCTATGGCAAGCAAAAGGAAGATGATTCTTCTTCCCAGACCATGCAAGCGTCAGCACCACAAGTCCGTTCCACGACGGACCATGCTCCCGCCAAACAGCATAATTTGGTATCCTGTCTTTGGACAAGCACAGGATATACGACCCGTGGTAACCGATACGCCATTAACGATGGCCAGCGTCGCTTGGTGGAATGGATCACGTTCAACAAAATTTTGGGATTTGACCATTTTTACATTTACGACAACAGTGGAGCCTTTTCCGCGGAGTCTTCGTTGCAGCCCGTGGCAAACTTGTTTCCCGACGATGTGACACTGATTCGTTGGCCGAGCCGAGTCTGTAACAACAATCCAAACAATGTGGACAGCGTGGGAGAACGAAGTTCGCAGTATGCTGCAGAATCTTCTTGCCGATTACGATTTGGACCTCATGTCAATTGGATTGGACAGTTCGATGTTGATGAGTATCTCGTGCCCAGTAAGTAATGTCATGGAGTTGGTGAGTCGGGACTTGACATGAATCTAATTTGTTTGGTCTTTCCCATTTTTGCTTGCTTGCTTGCTTGTTTGTTTGATTACTTTTAGTGGGAAATTACACAAGCATATTGCCCTTGCTGGACAAGCTTGACCAAGAAAATACCAAAATCATTTCGTTTGCCTCTTGGAGAGCTTGGCCTCGCATCACGCATATCAACCCACCTGTTCCTATCCACGACAAGACTCTCTGTGGACGGAGCGACCCATGCTTTGAACTCTCTATTCGCAAAAACACTACCTTCATGGAAGGATACAATTGCGATCGACAACAGCCGGGCAAAAAGAACAAAGTCATGCCTGCGGAAAAGCAAATATATCGAGCTGATTACGTCACGCAACACTTCATTCACTACTCAACGGTAACTCAAGCTACTAACTTGAAAAATTCAGACTTTAAAGAGCGATTCGGACGCAAACGTCCCTTCCCGGACCCTCTGTCTCGATTTGGCGACGAAGTCCATGAAGCCCTCATGTTGCACAGCAAGGCGGTGGCACGACAAGACACGGCAGGCTGGGAGAGGAATTGCCATATGAATTACACGCACAGCAGCTTTGACCAGTGTCGCCTGGGGATCCCATGGCCCGACGGGGAGGACGAAGCCAACCACAAGAGCCTACATAACGAGGATGGCTGGCTCTACGACTGCTACGTCAACAAACGTGTTGATAATTTTTGGGGACCCAAGCTTCGTGCTCATCTGAAAGAAAGAGGCCTTCTGGGGTAGTCTAGAATGATGTTCCTAGTAGCGTCTACTTCGTACAGTACGAGTGGATGCTAGGTCAACACATCATAGCATTCAGTACTGGTAGACTTGCTATTGCGCTGTCACAAAACTCTTCCAAGTGGCGGTGTACCGGTAGCCTGCTTCGTACGCAGTACTCTCTCTAGTGGAGAGTACTCGTGCTGGTATCGTACCAGAAGATGTTTGGCTCTCAGCATGATGCAAAATAAACACATAGTAGTTTCAAGTGCAACCTAATCTCTATGGCGCTTACTTGCGCATTACTCTAGACACGAAACCACCGAAGAAGCCCCTGATACCTCTTCTCTTCTGCGGAGTCGATGGAAGAGGAGTTGTGTCTTCGACTGCCTCCTTGTTGCTTTCGAGAGAAGGGGAAACAAAGTCTTGGGAAGCGCTTGTTGCGACTTGAGGTGAGATTGTTTGGGTGCTCATTGGTTGGGGTCGAATATTTGTTGTTGTTGTCGCCGTCCTTGTCGGTCCAGTATAGGTATTGTGATTGTTCAGGACGACTGTCTTTCTGGGTGCCTTCTTCTCAGGAACACTCACAGCCTTTTTCTGTCTCATTTCCGGAATGGAAAAACACACATATAGGTCCCCTGCTGGACCACCATTGGGACCAGCATCGCCTTGACCTGGGATTCTCATGGTAAACCCATCATTGACGTCTTTCGGGATAACTATTTGTACAGACTTGATGGCTTCTTCCAAACCCAATCCACCACAAGAATCGCAAGGGTTGCTCGTGATTCGACCTGTGCCTAAACAAGTGCTGCATGTCTCCCTCTTCTGAGACGCATTCATGGTATGCCCGGATCCTCCGCATTTTGGGCACTGGGATACTTTGCATCGGCTTGGATCTTTGGTTCCAACACCTTGACATTTGGTGCACTTTTCCATATGTCGGACTTCAATCCATTTCTTTCCGCCAGAGTTGGCAGTTTTCACATCGATCTCCACGTCCATCAAAACATCTCGTCCAAACTTGGGTCCGCGTCCAAAGAAAGCTTCTCCACTCGTAAACGCAACTCCATCTTGCGGAATGAACATACTACTGTCCGAGTATCCACTTCCTGATTGGGCATGTACAGTACCCATATCGCCATAGTAGGCAGTGCTGTCGTTGGGTTTGGGGCCAGTTTGGAACTCTTGACTGCTGGTGGTGCTTGCCCGCTGACGGGTGCTACCTGATGGCCGCGTGCTGGAACGCGCAGTGCTTTCGAAAATCGATTTGTCCACACGAAATGTATCATGATCGGAAAAGTTGGGTCCATTGGTTCCTGGGGTAGTTCTTTTGGGGCCTGCGGATTGACTTCTCACGCCGCCCACTGGACTGGGATCAGACACTCGAGCTCGTCCGGATGAAGACGATGGTCCACTACTGCGACTTGCGGATGTACTCCCAGCTGCTCCCGCCGTAGTATCGACGGATGCGGATCTCGTCCCCTGCGGCCCGCTATTTTGTGCGAACGGAGACCTACTTTCGGTTCCAGAAGGCCAACCACTTCCAACATCGGGATTTCCAGAATAATAATTGTAGTTCGTGCTGCTGCTTCTGCTGCTACTCCCAGTCCAAGCCGGATTCGGTGGACGATTATTATTCGGGGTCGGCCGCCGTTGACTTCGAGCCTGTTCTCGTTTTAGATTGTCCACATCACTGGACGCCGATGTACCGATGCCCTTGCTTCCAAATACATCATAGGATTTCTTTAATTTGGGATCTTTCAACACCTCATACGCTCTGTTTAACATTTGAAATTGCTCCGTGGTGTCTCGGTCCGGATTGGCGTCTAGAAGGCGTTTAGGGATTGATACGATACAAGTGTACATGTTGATATGAGATAGTGTCGAGGCAGCAAGCAGAACGAATTGAAGAGTCAACGATTGAGTCGTCATTGCTTACCTGGATGGTACACTTTGGCTAATCTTCGAAAGGCTTGTTTGATGTCCGATTCAGTGGCATCACGAGGGACGCCCAAAACCGCATAAAAATCGACCGAAGTTCCCGCGTCTGGTCGGTGAAGATAATGCAACGAAGTTTTAGGTTGTCGATAGGCAAAGTTCCGTCGTCGCGATGCCGTTGAAAGAGAGTCCACGAAGGATGATTGGCCCTCGTTATTATTGCTCTTGTTAACACGAGGTATTGTCGATGCCGGAAGTATGAACGCACTGGATCGGTAGCCGGCTAGTAGCAATGCTACGGCAACCTTGGATATCGACGACAGCATCGCTAGAACAGAGAGTCGGAAAGGTGCTTGTATCTGCCGAGTGTTTGACGACAAGTGGTCCGTCGATCAAAATGAATTGGTCGTTTACAACTATTGGGTCTGGTCAAGGAAAAAACTCGAAGGAGAAAACGCTATCGCCGGAAATCGGAAATACCAACAAATAAGGAGTAAGGAGTACCGGTAGTTTATTACTGTAGCCACTCGTTGTTCTGCTCACATCAACCTGCGTTCCGAATTTCAAAAAGAGAAACAGGGGGGGGGGGCGTTTCTTCGCCGCACTTTGTCCGACAAGCTACAGTACTGTGCAGGTACCGGCGTACAGTAGAAAGCATACGCTACCGGTACCGTACCGGTACGTGAACGGGTAGACGTCATCAAAAGCCGTTCGTTCCGAGCCCAACCAACCTTGCATATCCATCTTTGAATACTTATATTCTTTTAATTACACTAATGACACACATGAAAGGAACCGATGATGATTCTTCGGAAGTCAAAGTGGTCGTCTCACGGTAATACCCACATGGCGAAACCGTTCGTACCGGTAGAAACCTTGCCTTTTCGTACCGTAGCCCTGTTACTGAAACCCTTTCCGCGCGTTTTCATCCAATCATAACGCACGATCATTGATATTCGGAACACCACACGACGCAGTCATTCTTAGCATGCACAAATCGGACATTGATAACAAATATCATACTGTCAAAGTATATGGTATTTATAATAACACAAAATGTGCACTTGGTGGGGATTACGTGTAGTTCGAATGTGAACGCCAATTCTGGTAGCTTCAGGGATTCCGGTCCATGGTCCTCCTGGGTTGAGGGTGTCCATGGGGGCGCCGTTGTGGTCGAGTATCATCAGTGCCCTGATTTTGTAACATTCGTTTTTGTAATCGTCGAGGTCTTTGATCACAGTGTCGGTGATTACTACTGTGCAGCTCGTGTAGACTGATCGGACTCGTCATGGACTTGGCTAGTCCTTCTGCTCTCACATTACGGAGAGACAAGTCTAAGCAAGTCAGATGAAGACAAGCTCAGAGCCAATCCTGCCGATTCTGTGCCTCTGATGTTGCTTTACGTTTCTTTTCTTTGGATGACAATTTGCGTTTCCTTTCCCAGTCGTCATTAGAATGACTCCACGTGTGTGCGATTGTGTAACATACTATGTACTGCTGCTACGGGTACAACCCAGTATTGGCATCACTTCATTTTATCACTACACAGATGATACATTAGAGAATGAGCGAACCTCTTCGATGATGGTACATAATAATAATGATGGATAATCTCGGCGCGGCGTCGAAGAATCTTCGCAATCAAAGCATGCAGTTAATGTCTGTGCGAGCAGCACAACAACTTTTTACAACCTTCAAGTAAAATAATGGTGCGTCCGAGGAAAATAAAGTCATAAGTTCCTGAAGCGAACTCTAAAAGGTCATCGTGGAATGTTCGCACTCCGTCCGAAGCAATAGAGTACTTGTACTTACTCGTAGATTTGACTGCGCAGAAGTAGATAGATGATGAGGTCTCATTAAATATTACGGCATGATGCGCTCTTCGCTCTTCAACATTATGTCCTTTGATGATAAGCCATTGTTCTTCTGCGAACCCCATTCTTCGTCTTCCCATATATATCCATTAATCGGGAAAGGGATTCTTCAACAGGCCCATTAATATCCACCGGATAAATAATGGACCTCCCTTCAAGACTTACAAGTATTGTCCTATAGTGCGTGCAGTAGTTGGTGTGGCTTGCACGCATCATTTGAGCGGCATGCTTTGCACGTTCAAGGGCCTGTCGTCGGGGAAAAGAAACCGCTCCTCACCAGATTTCGATAAGAGTACGTACGAGGAGTACCAGGTACCAGTACATTGTACAGCAGTTCTGTGCTCGTACACACTGTCAACAGCTCAACCGGTAGCGCAGCTAGCGCTAATAATGAATTACAGGCGAATTTGCACTTTCGGCTGCCGCCAAAGCGCTTAATTTCGCACAGAAACTCTGCAGCACTCTGCCATAAATTTTAACATTACGCAGAGACCATGGTACCAGGACTTGAACGAACAAAGAATCTTCGGATGACGATGATTGACCACGATGATGATTCCAGCGTAGAGAGTGAGTACATCTCTGACAAGGGCAACGAATCAGTTCCTTGCTTGGACGACATTAGCGTATCATCTTTCAGGGGAAGCAACTTTCCGAGAAATGGAAGTACTGAAAGTATGTTCTCACAATCTTCAGTTGAAATCGATTTGGCTCCGCTAACATGCGGAGGCGGAGGCAAGAAGAATCATAGATTTAATATGGTGTCGAATGTCCCTGACGCTTTCGTGCAGGTGAGCGATGCACCAAGTGGTCTAAGGCGAGATAATTCATTGAGTGGCTCCTGTAATTCGATCAAGGAACAGCTTCATTTTGGTGCAATCAATGAGCATGCGGACTATGAATCTCTTGCCTCATCTGATGAAGAGTCTTCGTCCGACGACGACGACGACGACTCTGATGTGGAGGACAAACCCTTGCCCCAGAGCAAGCCCAAGAAGTACACTCCGCCGGTTTTCAAACAATACATCGGAGCTGGATCAGATGATGACACCTCCGATGCCGAGTCTTCAGTGGATGACAATATCATCAATACTATCCTTCGGAAAACGGATAGCAGGGAGCAAATGCGTGGGGCGCAGCGAACAGTACGTACTGCCAAGTATACCAAGAGAAACACAAAAACGCCAGGAAAGGTGAAAGATGTCACCAGCGATCCACTTTTGAACCGATTTTTTGTAAATCGGCGCGAACAAGGCACTCCGCAGCCTGCTGCCGTTGCCAAGCCTGTAAAACCGGTCGCTTCTAGGCGGCCAGTAGAGCAGGTGGAGCAATCCAAGGACAGAGACGAGGTACTTGACTCTATCATGAACAAGACAGATAGTCTCATTCACGTTAGCAAGATAGGTCGACGGGTGGTAAAGACAGCAAAGAAAGACCCACGTCATCTAGAAAAGAAGACCGCCCCACGCCGGTCTTCTCTCGGCTGTTCGGATGAGCTCATGGAGCGCTTCCTTTCGTCAAAAGCGAAAGAGGGTCCCAGCACCTCAAGGCGCTCGTCCATTGGCACGACGGATCCAACCTTGGACTCCGGGTGCAATAAAACGTTCACCTCGTGTGATAGCTTGAATCGAGTCCAAGGCAAAGGCCAGCGAGTGGTAAAGACCCGATCTTCCCCTCCACCTTAGTAGCACTATGTGAGACTACTGCGCTACTTTCCAACACGGCCAATGCAAATAGAAAAATATTAATGCGGCTTTACTAGAGATCAATATCTGATAAGCATATACGAATACAGCATTGTACTCTGAAAACATAAGTATGCCTGCCGCCTGCCGACAATTCTCCATCATTTGTTTTAAGATTAATCATCTTCCGTCTTTTGTCTTTTGGCTCCTGGTGGAACCATTTCGGACGACATATCTTGAAAGGCATCTTGGTGCTTTGTATGATCAATATGGTCATGGTATGGACCACTAGATGGAATGCGTTCACACTTGGAGCCCGAATTATTGGGTTGGCCGGTGATTGGATCGGGCGTGACGGCCAGCGCGGGAAAGTTGGTTTCAATCGCCTTGAGTAGGTGTTCCAAAACAATATCGTGGCCCGCTTTGCTAAAGTGAAGTCCATCGTAAAAGAACTTTCCAAAATCATCTACAGCTTCTTGCATGATTGTGTACAAATCCAGTACGGGCAGCTCGACTTCTTCAGCCACCGTCTTGCAAGCCTCCGCGTATTGACCCGCCGATTCCAGAGTCCTCTCCAGAACGCCAGTAGCCTGGTCCCCGTATCGTTCCTTTTGAAAGACGAATCGTTGCTCGTGATGAACGGGTGGTGGAGTGATCAGCAGAATCTGACTTTCGGGGAAATATTCTTGAGTGGTCGACACAATTGTCTTTAAATTGGCTTTGTACTCCTCCAGTGGCACGTGGTGGTGAGGGTTGTGCTCAGCCAAGCTGGCATCGTTGGCTCCAAAAAAGATGGTCGTCAGAGCGATCTTTCCAGGTTCGTACCAGACACCCCCATGCTTGGCATACTCAATGAACCATCGTGTGTTATATCCACTCATGCCTCGATTCAGCACATCGGCTCGGCGCTGGTAGATATGGGCCAGGCCTCCACCCCAACCCTCAAACGATGTCTGGGTGAGGGAATCTCCCAGCAACAACAGCTTTGGTCGCTCCAGTGCAGTAGTACTCATACCTTCAGTGTTCGTGCCGGTACCTTTGGGAGAGATATTGTTCCGAAGGATCGCTACGCACACACAAGCAAGTTTCAAAATGTGACTTAGCTGCTTGCTGGTTATTTTATCTGCCATCGTCGATCGTTGTCGTCATCCCATCTTCCTACGGTACTCTTTCATCCCTTCTATCTGCCTCGATATCTCCAAGCAGGCCTGCTCCGATCAATTTTTTTCATCGAAGATCGAAGGACGACGACGCGAGCTTTTTGGGCTTCGCTCCGATATTTACCGGTACCAGGTACCGTACTGGTACTCGATCGTACTGTAGCGGTCAGGGTCAGGGAGGTCCCTGGTACCAGTACCGGGTACCTGGTACCGGTACCATCCATATCCCGGCTCGCGTGTGCACCCCCTGCGCGCGATATTAGCTGGAGACGACCCATACGACCAACGCAACGGCTCCCACATTATCCACATCTCCCGATCTCCACCGAACTTCCAGACCTATTATTTTCCAATCGTTCGTATTCTTGTCCCCATTCTTCTCTGACGACTGACGATGATGGCTTTTCCGAATACACTCAGCAGTCAAAAGTGAAGATTCTTCATTCGAGCAGGATACCCAGCTGTGCCAGTTTCGTTGGGTTCGATCGCCGACCTTTTATACCGGTAGCGTCGTCGCATTCAAGAAAGCTTATTTCTTTCAGACTCCAAGAATAATATTATGCAGTCAGACGATGCGATTGCTGCGCTAATGGACGAGATGCGGGCACAGCAAGGATATGATGCCCCGCCTGGTCCCAAGATGAGTGAATCACAAAAAGTCGCAGCGAAATCATCATCATCACCAGCTGCTTCACATCTCAATTCTTCTTATAAACGACTTCTGCCAGAGCTCGATAGTTATCCTGATGAAGAACATTTAGGAGGCAATCAGTCCATCTGGAACGCCTATATTGGTGTGGCACCACACGAGCCGTCATTATCCTCCACGGGTTCTGGAAATCAGAGTAACAACAACAACAACAACAACAACAACAACGACATCACCTATGATCTCCCTACAAATCCACAGGTAGAGGTTGTCAGGAGGCGTGCTTTCGAGAAGTTCAAGCAAGAATGTACCGAAGTTTTGCAGCAGATACAAGATAAATGGGGTATCAAACTACCGATCCCTTCCATGCTTGAAAAATGGCACATGGATGCCAAGCTTGTCGAATGGCAGAAACGAAAACAAGGAGAAAAAGAAGGCGGCAATAGTAAACGCTCGAGTGCTGAATTATTATTTGCTGATGGTGATGATCTACCCCTCATGGCGTCCACAGAAGATATATATCGCTTTGCCATTGCTGTCACCCAAAAACATTCCACTTCATATTTTCGAGAACCCATTTTGCTGAGCAAGACTTCTTCTTCGCTCTTCCGATCTACATTAGAACCAGAAGTGAGAAAGGCTTGGGCTGCCAAATTGTCAGCACACACATCCACCACGAACAGTATCAAGGTATCATCGCCGCTCCCGCCTAAATTCACAAAGAAAGCGGAGCAAGTTCAGAAAGCACTATATCGTTGCATCTGTCAGGCTTTGGAACATTTCCAACAGCAACTGAGTCAAGCAGTGAAGCTTGAGAACCAGCAAACTCAAGTCCAGCACTACAAGAAGCGAAGAAAACTCCCGAAGATAACCCGCGACGAAGAAATGGATCAGTATCGGGTTACACATGCCGGAATCAGTCTAAAGGTTCACGCCGCCTATTTTGAAAAGCTACAGCGACTTTATGATCGCGCCCAGATCGCTGCTCACTCGCAGGAAGAATTCGTGTTTGAAGAGGCATTGTTTTGCTTGCTGTGCCGGTACGACATGCTGCAAGGAGCTGGCCTCCAGGCGGGTGTACCGGGGCGGGTAATGGATACTTTGTTGAAACACTTTGATTGTCGGATGGAATGCTTTGCGTCTCCGTTGAATTGTCGATACGAGCGTTTCGCCTCTGCGTTCGATGTCGATCGAGCGTTTGGAAGTCGTGGCAGCTTCTTTGAGTTGAACGACGAGTTCTTTGCGTCGGGAGGTTTTTTCCAAGCGAATCCACCGTTTTGCGAGGGGGTAATTAATGCCATGAATCGTCGTATCCATGATCTTTTGAAAGCCACCACAGGTATTACTACAACTAAGCCACTCTCATTTGCGGTCTTTGTGCCGGCATGGAAAGATTCCAAGGCCTACCAAGATCTCCTTGAAAACTCCTGCTTGGTGAAGCATTTGCTCTTGCCAAATGGCAAACACTTCTATGCTGAGGGTACACAACATCGGCGCAAAGGATCCTTTAGACCAGCTTCCTTCGACACGAGTATTCTGTTTTATCAGAATGCTGCGGGCAAATCACAATGTCCCATACCCGATGTAGCTTTGGACGATCTTCGAGGAGCATTTTGTGACGACCCCGGTAGTATGGAAAAGGCTTCAAATGGTATCAAAAGGAAACACACGACGTCATCAACCCTGCAGCAGTCCAAATCCAAAAGTAAAAAGAGAAAGTAACAAATAATACGCAGTCCCCAGCCGTTTGGTACCGTAAGTAGACGATTGCAAGTAGGAGTATAGTCGTCGTCGGCACATGCATGATGTTGCTGCGAGGGATCGATCGGTCAAGTTTGCTGATCATCAGTCCTCGAAACGAGGAGCTCCTTCCCATGGGGAACGGGTCGTCTTTTCGGTATTTGCCAGACGTACGTGGGCCCAGCAAGAAGGTCGTCGTCGTGGTCTGTTGTGTGCTTGACATGCACTCCTCGTCGTACACGGTGTGGAGGATCGCACCTACATGGGGGGAGGGTCTACGAAACTCGAAACCAAATATGTGCGAAAATCCAAACCCTAATACGAAACTCGAAACCCAAAACGAAAATCCAGTCCATGTACAGGAATAGGGGGCCTGTGCGAAACAACGAAGCATATAATGTAGAGCCGATAATTGCCCTATATTGAAATCGATTTGAAAATACGTTTCATATTATAACAGGATATCAACCTCTTAGCGCCGCTTTCTGATGTACTGCTAGTAATACTATGATGATACTAACTCGTCCTCCTGCTGGTAGTAGTAGGAGGAGCAGTCAGGAGCAAAGACAACAACAACAACAACAACAACAACAAAGCTACTACAGCAGCAGTATGATAGTGTACAGCAAACTCCAACTCATCGAACCGCCCCCCTGCCTCAATCCTCACCCGCCCCCTCTTTTTCAAAAATAATAGTACAGTACAGTACTGTAGTTCAAGCATTATCGTCCCCGGATAGTAAGATAGTAGTACTACTACTGGTACTCTACTAGTAGACTCTAGTAGTAGAGAGACTACTGACTGTAGTATGTACCGGTAGTACTTTTTGGATACCGGTACCGGTACAGTTAGGTGACGTACGGGCGTCTTGCCATCAACCCAGTACAGTACCCAGTGAAACGCTTCCCCCTATTTTTTCCCTCCTCTGTGAAGACGATCCCCTAAAACTCATGCCAGCGCGATCCGAGCGAGATGTGAAATAATACGAAGTAAGATACTCGCGGCCCCCGATGGCCGATTTTGTCGTTGCTGTTTGCGCCGTGTTCCGTGTTATTTCATTCCATAGTAGAGCAAATAAAAATAAGAATGTGCAAATACTAGAATGGCAGCTTCATCCTTTGCACAGAAATTAGCTGCCATTCCAGCGACGTCCTGGGCTTCGGCTGTGGCATCGGTCCCAATCTTGCTGTGGGCGAATGATTCCCTCTTTTCGTTGTATCGAGTATCTGGATCTTCCATGGAACCTTCCTTGAAACAAGGCGATATAGTGGTTGTTCGTAAATCGGATGGCATCTGGCAGAAGCAAACTCGCAAGGAAGAAGATCCCGTACTTACCTTTCAGCGACAGCAGCAAATCGACTTGGAGAGAACTCATTGCCATTCCAACGGAGTCAGCTGGCTGATCCACAAGCCACCAATCCCAGTCGTCAATGACATTATCATATACAAGGATCCTACAGAATACCCGTGGAGACATTGTATCAAGCGCGTTGTTGGGTTGGGTCAGCAAATCGTGATGATGCCAAGCAATCGCTACAAGCCGGCCTCCAAGTATCAGATGGACAATAGTACTGGTACGGGGACACACGAGATGTTTTCGTCGATGCGAGTTGCCTCGCCATGTGTTCCATCCTATAGTATGTGGGTAGAAGGCGACAATATTGCCAACTCGAAGGATTCGTCAACTAGCCATGGTGCAATTTCCAAGAAACTTCTCGTCGGCGTCGCCGAGTATCGAATATGGCCTCCAACTCGGATAGGGAAACTAGGGTCGTCCACCGATTTGAGAGGGGAGCCAAAGCCATACTCGTACTGGCCGCAAATGTGACCATTACCATGAATCGGCAAAATATAATGTTTTAATGTACGAATCTACATAGTCTACCAGTAGCAATGAAGAGGAGTAGGACTTATGTACTGTACAATTTCAGGAGCTAGTTATGAATTTTATGTGGCGAGCGTTTGGTCTATGAGTGGAAGGTGCTCACCGGGTGATAGAATGATGAAATAGCCGTGTGTGTAAGAGTGCAAGTGCGCGGCTTATCAGAATCGCGCTGATCAAGGCATCCGTATGTGTTCTGTGTTTCCTTTTCTGATGGTCAAGAAAATAAAGAGATCCCCAGCTGGCCCCCCCATCGGCCCAGCATCGCCTTCTCCCTTGAGACGAAGTTTTGCGCCTTCCCCAACTCCGCGTGGGATAAGTACCGTGATGTCTTTGGAAGCTTCTTTGACCCCTTTTCCGTGGCACGTCATACAATTTTCAGGAACTATTTGACCAGTACCTCTGCAATGGCGACATATTTCTTGTTTGGAATAGTTTTCGGTTGGAGAAAAGCCAGAGGGTGCCGATTTGGGGAGCACGGCTCCAGTGCCACGACAATGCTCGCAAGTCTTTACCTCAACGCCAGGTTGGATACCGTTTCCAGTACAGGTTGTACAGGAATCTAGATGTTTGATGCGAATTTTTTCCTCCCCTCCCTCAAGGGCAGTTTGTAAGTCAATTTCCATTTCTATACTGAGATCGCCTCCAACCCATCGTCGCCGAGTACTAGATCCGCCGGTCGTTGGTCGCGTAGAGGTAAAATCCATATGATCCGCCATGGATCGACGTGATGGGCCACCCACAGTCCCCATGTGAATGTGTTGAGCACCAAAGCCAACACCGTTATCAACAAATCTGGAATCGCCATAAATATCCTGCTGCTGAGGCTGATAGCCTTCACTTTCCATCCGTGAGTTGTAAAGATCTGCAAACGGCGACTTCCATGGATCCCAGGCAGATCCAAATGGACTATCACCTGTAAAACGAGAATCTGGTCTTTGCGCTCTTGGACCAGAATGGGAACCCGCCTGACGCCGACGAGCGTTGGGATTGGATTGCGCATCGAACGGTGACTGCTCGTAGGCTGGACGACGGGGTGGTGGGGGCTGCGGTTCATGTGGCCAATCGTAAAAGGGATTCCTGCCTCTATTTACGGTTGTGGGGCGTTTGACGTTCCGAGAAGTAGCAGCCTTGTCACTGCAAGCAGAAGTTCCGAGACCTTCGCTCCCGAAGATATCGAACTGGTTCCTTAGCTCTTTGTCCTTTAACACTTCATACGCCCTGTTCAGCTGTTGAAAGATAGACGTAGTGTCCATATCAGGATTTGCATCTATTGTTCAGGCACGCAACACAAAGAGTGAGAACGACGGGGATTTCATCGCCACGAGTATTCCGCAGCATTCATATTTACGCACCCGGATGAAACCGCTTTGCCAAATTGCGATAAGCCCGTTTGATTTCAGCATCATTGGCAGTACGAGGAACCCCAAGAATATTGTAGTAGTCGACCGAAGTATCATGGGGAGAATTTCTGTACCGCAAAATTGTCGCCTCGGATCGTCGAGATGCCCATGATAATAGATTCGTCGTCACTGCCGCACCTCTTCTCGCGAAAAATAGCAACTCATCTGTTGACCGCGGCCCAGTGTTGAGTCCGAATCCCTCCACCCGAGCCACACCAAGCAGAACGATAGCTCTCAGCAACTGAAACTTCATCTTGGATGTGAGACGGCTTTTTACACAACTGATAAAGGTAAAAAGTCTCGCCGTTGGAAGTTGGCAAAAGTTGTAAAAAGTGATGGGTCGAGAAGAAAACGGTGAATGGTCGGCATGACGCGCGAAATTTCGAAAAGACAGCTGTTCTTGGGTCTGGAAATCCAATCAAAATTTTGAATTCGATGTGCGACAATCGAAAGGACATTCCAGGCTTATCTAATGTGGTTCGGGATGGCTGGCGCGCACTAGCGATCGTTGATTGGCCAAAGTGGAATTGAAAATAACGATCAAATGGCGGGAATGCGTTCGCGACTCCAGATAGAAGAGGGAAGAGGAGAGAGGAGTCTTGGCTTACGGCGGGCAGACGTTGCTCCACCCAAGAACAAAAAAATGTGAAAAGCATCAAAGATCATCCCATAATTCATCGCCAACTTCCGACCATCGATCATGATGCGTCATCCGTGACCCCCTCTGCTGACTCCTCCTGAGGAGTCCTGATGCCTTTCCAATGCACATATCCAAACACAATCACCGGCAGTCTACTCGTAAAACATCAAGACTACTAGTCTACGGTACTTGTACAGGTAAGAAGGTGGTCAACCCCTCGTCGCCGCACCAAGAATAAGAAAGATCAAAGGTCCACCCTCCCGGCACTTCACATCAGAAAGAATAATCCTCGACCCTCCACACAACCAAACACAACGCGCGCATATAGCATGCCTACTATTATCTTCAAAAAGATCTTCAAAAGCAAGAGCAATAGCTTTCCAAATGAAAAAGGATTGGTGTTCCACGGGACGTCGGTGACACGGGCGCTCATTGACCATGTGAATGATGCCATGGGCACCATCCGTCTTTCGGGACCTGATGCCCTAGCACCTGTGTTTCGTTGGAAGGATGGGCACTATTACGCCTCTATGAATCATAACTTTCAAAAGAGGCACGAAGAAGACGCAGTTGCGGAAATTTTGGACGTTATGGAGTCAATGGGGTGGGATTTCAAATTCCAGTACGATACTAGTTTCTCATCAGAGAAAGTCTTTAGCGAGTCCGAAACCTCCAACGAATTGTGGATTTTCCACAAGGAACCAACTCTATATCAAATCTACAAAGAATCCGTGGAAACAAGGGTCGGCATCATTCTGGCCGAGTCCGGCGAAGGCGACCCGGGAAAGATATATGTCAAGAGAGTGGACGCGGGTAGCCTCTTTGAAGCTTCGGGTGTTCCAGTAGGTGCTGTAGTCATGAGTATCAACGGCGTCCCATGTAAAGGAAAATCGGCCAAAGAGGCTATCATGCTGATTACCAGCAAACAGGGAGCTGTCAAACTGTTGACTTACTAGACTCCTCACTACGGAAGAGACTCACGACTGGTAGTGTCTGCAATAGTTGTCAATAAAACCAACCATTCTATACTGATTGTTAATTTTTAAAACAAGATTTCATTGTTTTCTTTCAATAGTTATCATCATCATCATCATTGTCGCGTGTGGAGAAAAGTTGTGTTCGTGTGAAGTGTGGTGTAATTGTTGACAATGTGTGACGACGACGACAACTTGTGCTAGTGTGCTGTGTCAGATGAATGGAAATGTTGCGAGGATCTCTTGGAGTGCAAAACCATAGCGCCGTTGTTTTGTTTTGTTATGTTTTGTTCGTTCTGTTTGATTACGGCATCATTCGTCGGTCGCCTCGTCCGGGATGTTGTCGGGCAATCTCATCAAATTCTCCGCCCATGCACCGCAGAATATCGCTCCACAAATCATGAGCATCATCTTCTGGTGTGATAAGAGCACCGGCATACCTCAATACGAAATCGGAACTTGCCGAGCAAGTGTACCAGACTCCCTTTTGGATTTCACGTTCCAATTGTCCCGGAACCCACGCAGCATGGCCCTTGATGAAGAGGGCCTTGCTAGGATCAAAACGATTTATCCGCACTTCGTTCATGAGTTCTTCGGACCCTCCAATGAAGACTCCCGGCGCCAACTTTTTGCTTCCGTCGACTTGACCGAATCCGTGCAAGACGGCAAACTCTTCCGTCAAGACAGGACCGCCGTAGGAGACGGGCGACTTTGCAAAGGCCAATTTGAGAGAAAGATCCAAATTGGTCTCTTGTTCGGTCGCAATCTTGTTCAAGTCTCCAGAGAGGGGACTATGAGAGAAATCACGAACAACAGGCGTGATGTGATGAGAAAATAGGCAAAACGACAATACGTTACAGCCAGTGCAAATATACGCGCGGTGCTTACCGATTGATGACGACACCAGTCGTTCCCGATTTGTCATGGTGATCGACAATCAAGACGACAGTTTGATGAAAGACACCACCCAACTTTTCGTTCGCCACCAAAATACATCCTTGTTCGATATGCGAAATCGGATGCGCCCATCTGTGAGCGCTAATGTTGGAGACGCCCTTAGGTTTCATGTGAATCGGCAATTCGGCCGCACTGACAAAGGGATCTTGATACAAGAGATCTTCCGTCTGCGGAATTCCAATCGAGTTGCCGCGCAACAAGGATGCGACAGAGGTCTTCTTGTGGTCTCCATTTCCGCCGAAAATACTGGAAATGGCGGCGCCAAACAAGTCGCCAAGCTGTCCCTGCTTGTCCAACGAAGTATCCTCCTCGGCGTTCTGTGGCTCGTTGTTCTGGCCAGCCGCCTGCTTCTTTTCGGCCTTATTGTGAGTGGTGGCACTGCTGCTGTTGCTGCCCTCCTTATTTTTGAGGTTCTTTCGGAGCTCTTCCTCCTTTTCTTGGGCTACCAGCTTGGCACGGAATAGACGCCAGTCATCTCCCATGGCCTTTTCCAGTTCTCGTTCCATCCGAGCACGATCGGAATTCTTCGAGTGCAGCACCATCGAGCGGATGTTGCGGACGAGGGGAGATGTCGACACGGGAGCAAACGCTTGTACCCCGGTGGTCATCAGCCAAAGGGCGCCCAATAGGAGCGTCAATGATGATGTCGAAACTGTCATGATGATCTGCAAACAATGATACGAACGAGAATAATCAAGCAATAATCTTCAGAAGGACCGCAATCAAAATAAAATGACCACACAAGAATTCTGAGAGGTGTTGGATGCTGAAAGCAAGGATACTGTAAACCTACAGTAGTCGATGTCTGTCGTTGTCGTCGTGAGCGAGTGAGCGAGTGTTCTCGTTGTTATGATCCAAAGGCGGATCGATCGTCGGGCGGGTCGTTGCGATGGATGGGTGGGTGGATGGATGGGTGGGTGGATGCGCTAGTAGGTCTAGCTTGGCGAAGAAGAAGATGATGATGATGGGATGCTTCTTCGTTGACATGCATGCATGCATAGGCGAGCAGAACTCTGGCCCAGCCGGACCGCGAGGAACAAAAAGAAGAGCTGCACGCGCCGACACACACATCAGCGATCTTTTTCGCCAACAGAACTCTCGCGCAGATTTTTTATTTTCTGTTCGCGATTTTCGGGATGAGAGCCCGCGCGTGCGTGCGTACAGCCACCGACAACAGTCCCCTTGACGTCCGAGCAGCTGGTGGGGTGCCTGGCATTCTGATATCTCCATGCACGTAGATAGGATAAAGTACATAATGACGTCTGTGGATGGTTAAATAAAAGTCTGGTTGTGTCGCAGTATGACGCATGACTTCGACATAAAGAATGCGTAAGGAACGTTGGTGCGACATGAGGATGGATCGGAACAGCTGTGCACCCGGTACGTAAAGGTACTGTACCTGTAGTACCTGTGATCGATGATCCAAAACAGTCGTCTTTGTCTTTCTTCTCCATCCATCGTTCGTTGTTGTGATTGAAAAGATACCATCCCAACGCACCGAACGACCGACGACCGACCGATCATGTAGTACAGACAGACATTTTTTGTTCTCCGAGCCAGAGAGTTGAAGCCCAGCTTCTTGCCAACCCATTCTTCTTCTTCTTCTTCTCTACTTCGTACTTCGAAAGAGGAGAAATGTCCAAGAAAGGGGAAGAAAGCAACCACGACGAGGACGACAATGGCAACAACACTCCACCAGCAGCGACCGCCGCCGCCAAGCCTGCCGTAGCCTCATCGTCGATCGCCGAAGCATTGTACGCTGTCGAAACATTGGTGCAAGTCTTTGGATTTTCGGTTGAAGCAGCGAATCAGGCCGTCAATGAGGTTGGGACGGATGTGTCTCACTGTTACAATTTTATTTTGGATCAAGGGTTGGGAAAAGATACCGGCGGGGCCGTGTATCCGATTGATAACTGCCCACACATTCATACTCATGTCACGACGACGACGACGACCACGACGAAGGATCAAATATTATTAGGGCCAGGAGTCTTTCAAGAAGAGTGTCAATATCATTCTGGTGATTCCAGCAACAACTTCTCTTTTTTGGAAAAGACTGGAAATCTAAAAGAAGATGTAGTTCTTGGAGACCAATCACTGTCGTCTTGTCCCAAAGGAGAGAATTGGTTGTGTTTGACATGCAGTCGGGTTTTTTGCTCCCGTTACGTCAATGGTCACGGCTTGCAGCATTGGAAGGATACCTGTGCTGCTGCTGCTGCTGGGCAGCAGCAACAAGAAGAAGAAGAAGAAGATACCGGTACAGCAGTAGGACATTGCGTGGCTTTATCCCTTGCGGATCTGAGCGTTTGGTGCCACGTGTGTGGTGCATATCTGGTTCACGACGAGAAGGTTCTCAAGCCAATTGTGAAGTATCTAGAACAATTAAAATTCGCCGATGAACAAGAAGACGGATCTGGATGAACATTATTTGCTTGTTTCAAAAATAGTACAAAAAATGGACTCGTGTGGCCCGCCTCCTTGCCGCGAGACCCTTCGACGGACATTCCTTTGCGGCGAGGAAAGCATCGTCAAGAGCTTCCGCTGGCACTACTGCACAACACTGCAAGTATTGGTGAACGTGGTTTGTGCAAGTTTACTATGCTTCCGTCGCCTTGCAGACTACTCCTAATCATACTGGTATTTACATGCTGTGCTGGGTAGCTACGAGCCAATTGATACCGTTGGTACCGCATTCCTACAATAGTACTGATTGCTCAGATAGAGAAGTTTGTAGTGTAGTTGAACAATGAAAAAATTGAACTCTATTTATTACCGGCAGGAAGAGGGGTAGACTTCCAACCCGGCCTTGCGGCGCTCTCCTGGAACGTCGCGAGGTAATCGGGGTCCTTGGACCTATCTATGTGGTTAGGGTGAGGTGTGGGAGGGGTTGGTGGATTGTGTAGTTGAACAATGATAATGTTCGACCATGGTGGAGTCGCTTGAGTGCATGCCAGTATGATTTATTCCTTCTTTGTCGGGGCCAGCCATCGTCAGCAATAGCGATTCAGTTGACAGGTGTCGTGTTGTTGTATTCGAAAAAAGTGTAAGCAGCGGATCTTAGCCTGACGTTTAGGCTTTCGGGATAAAATGCGATGCATCGATATGGAGTTCGTAGTGCCCGTCTTCCTTACCCAGAAAGAGTGGGAAATCCAAAGAAGCTCGCATTGCTTGGCGGGCAGCCTCGACGGCCAGAGGACCATTTGACATGTGCAAGGGGCCACACGTTGGTAGATTTTGAATCGTGATTGACAATAACTCAGTAGCATTGACCCCCTTGGGCAGTTGGGAGGGTCCAGGAGCCCCGGCACCCAAAAAGTCACCCACAACCATGTTGATGACTCGTCGTGGTGGCATTTTTGTGCCGTCTTGGTCATGCTGCTCTGGTTGTCGTCGTCTATTTCTAGGTGGGCCGTGTAATGCTGCTAGACCGGCCACTCCGGACATATCCGCGATGCCACCATCCACAAAGAGGTAATTCTCCTCTCCATCGACCCACCCCACAGGTTGAAAGAGAAAAGGAAAACACGCCGATGCTCTTGCCGCTCTTGCCATACTTCCACGTCGCAAAAGTCGCCCTTCCATTCGCTGAATATCAAAGCCCGAAACTGCCACTGGGATCTGAGCATCCATAAGGTCCAAGCTTGAATCTGGACGCTCAGACTTCATAAAGTCATGCATGATCTTCTCAAATTTGTTGCCACGAAAGACTGTCAAGAGCCCTGGGAAGTCGGCAAAGTCGGGCAAGTCGATCGTCGTGCAAAATTCGGCGGCTCGCCGTGGTGGAATACCTGCTGCCAATAGAATGGCTGCCATGGCACCCGCAGAGGCACCCGCCACACCGTTGATGTTGTCCTGTAGCACATCAAAGGTGGAATTAGAGAGTTCGTCCTCCCATGCCGCCAATGCGCCGAAATAGCCGTAGAAGCCAAAAAATGCGGGCGCCATTCCCAGGTAGTAGCCCGAAGATTCCAGCAAGAAGTCTCGCAGAGTCTTGTCAGTTTGTTGATCGGATCCAGATTTCTTTTGTATTATATGTGGCGCAGTTTCAACGAAAGAGGGTGTGCGCAGGGATGCCACCGACGAAACAGAGAGCCAACACCCCAATGCAATCCCAACGAGAACAAAGGGAATGCGACCACTCGTGAACTGATTCTTCAAATCTGAGCCACCCAGCATTTTAAAAACGAGCAAGAACGTCACGACGGCTGCTAGGGTAAAACTGTAATGGTGCAAGTATCGGAAAAGATGTGTAAGCTATTGACCACATGCCCCATTAGGAAAGGAAACGCCGTCCCCATTGCTACGGTATCTCCTCTTCTTCCTTCTTTTCGTGTTCTTGATCTTTGGTTCGGCGGCAATACGTACATTTTCCTGAGCGACGTCAGTGCGTGGCGATGGCGTTGCTTGCTGTTTTGTTTGGCGCGGCAAAAAAAATAATATCCGACGTATAAGCTACACGTGTCATGTTCTCCGCGTCGTGGCCACGTTCGGATCGTTGTCGATCGATCGACAGACGGTTGGATCTGAGTCACGGATTGTGACTGAATAGAAGAGCACCACGCTTCGCTTATTGTCGAACATAGGAACCTAGTATTATAAGTACAACGGTAGCACTTCTCTTCTACCTGCTGGACGAATTGACAGCAGATAGAGGACGATTGGGACTAATCAAAATTACCTAGTAGCAGAGAGAGCAACGCTCGATGAACGGGCGTGCCTTCATGCTGATACGATAGCCAGATGATTCCGATGATCGTGACGCTGGCGCTTGCAAACCACTTAGAAATCGTTTCCTGCCCCTTGATTTCGCCAAAATAAAAGACACCCCATAAGCCACTAATCAAAAGTTGCCCTTGGCAGAAGGAAAAGCCGACACCTTGTCCAAGATACGTCACGGCAAGAATACTACAAAAATTGCCAATGGAATAAAAGATCCCAGCCATAGCACCTGGAAATCCCAATTCTTGCACGTGCCAGGCTGGTAACTGATCGACTGCTTCGCGCCACTGATAGTCACGATTGACCAAATGATACAAAAAGAGGCCAGCCCAGATCAATATGCAGACCAGCATACTTCCACTCGCATAGGAAATGAGATATCCTGCACCACTCAACCCTTGATCCCGCTGAGCGTAGTGCAACGGAATCAGGTTCAATCCACCCCACACACCATTGACTACCGCACCGAGTAGGCCCATCTGTCGGCGCGGAAGAGCAATACGCCCCCCGAATAAGACGACGCGATCTTTTGACAGACCCTTCTTATCCTCTTCAATCAACGGTTCGAGAGACACTGTGCTGTCTTCGAGTTCTAGGGGCACCATAGAACTTGGAGTACTGCCCATATGGGCAATTGACGTGCCGCCAACATTGTCAGCACCAGTTTCGAAAACATTCGGAGCTTTGACCGGGGATTCCAAGGATTTGGGGTTACTATTCTTTCCTTTGAGAGTATGCCGTTTCGGTATGGGCGAGGCAACAACGCTAGGTGCCGGCGATAGGACAACTGTTTCTGACATTGCAACTGGTTCGTAGTCACCTCCTCCAGCTGAAGACGGCTTCGTTTTGGGTGCCTCTGAATACACGCTCATTCCTACCAACCCAACCATCAATATCATGAATGCCAGCATAGTTTGTTGCAAGGACTTGACATTCTCTTGGAAAATAATGATTCCGAATACAAAGCTCGTTGAGACTTGAATGGCACTCCACGTTCCTACGGCAACGGCTACTCCCGCATTTCGGATTCCTGTTGAAAAAGGTGTAAGCGACCCAAAACAAATCATTTCCTGCAATAAGAAACGCTTCTTGATTCATGCCGGTCTTCTTCGTACCATAGATTCCACATGCAGCTCCGGGGACCCAGAACAACCCACTCACTATCCCCCATGATGTAAACCGCACTGGCTCACCAAGTAGCACGACTAACCAAGAGGTCAAAAAGCACACGATCGTCTTATAAGACTGCATCACGAAGAAATTAACTTCCACATTCGTATTCACTTTCAGTGGAACTCCAAAAGTTCCCCAACTGAAGACAGCGATAATGGCGGCAGTCCAACCACAACCCTCCCCACAACCATCCAACAGCGAAACCATCCTACAAGTTTGTAGTGGTGTTTCAGGGATACAAAAATAATATGATGATGTCTCAACAAACAAGAGGGTGTGTGGGGTGAAAGCAGGTAAATGCGGGGCAAGAGGCAAGAGATGCGATGCATGCCGAATGCGATTACTCCGTTCTGTTATTCTCCTGGTGCGTCCAGTCACTCACTCCTTTCACGCTCGGGTCTTTTTTTTAAAAAAACGTACACATGCCAAACTTATTTAACGCCCCATACTCTACTCTACGAGTGCAGTACCAGTACTGTACATACAGTACAGTACCGGTAGAGTAGGCCACCGGCTGGCGCGGCGCGGACGGCCAGCCAGATGTCCCGGTACCAGGTACAGCAGAAGCAAGGGTTATCATAAGATAAAAGAAAAAAACCTCTAGTAGAGAGCGACCGTTGCGTCACTCACCGCTCGGCGGGCCTGCATTTTGAAAATACGAGTACCGGTATCCATACTGTATCTATTTCATACCTGTACCGTGTACCGTACCGGTACCGTACAAGTACTGGTAAATATCCAGCACGACGACGTGCGTGGCTCGCAACTCGGAACAAGGAAGATGACGAATGATCACTATCTTTCCATTCTTTCCATACTACAGCACCGGTATTGCAGAAGTGAAAGTAAGCCCAAGATGATATCGCCCCGTACTCCCTCCCTTTTGAAGTCGTTTCAGCGATGGAGCCAACTTTCCGTTGCAAGAGCAGCGCCAGCAGCCCGCAATTTCACCTCGCCTGCTGTGAAGCGGTTTCGACAGAAGCAACTTGGTGGTGTATCTGCGACTAATGACCCCCGAGATGTGCCTCACTCGTTCGAGGAAATGGACACCAATACTCTCCTTACCGTCGCCGCCCTTGAAAACCACGAAGCAAGAATCGAAGTTCTCAAGCGTCATATCATGTCTGTGGACAAATGCTCCCACGCGGAAGCTACCGAAGTGTTCAAGAAGATCGCGACAAAGAATCGTGAAGGAATGGCGATGGCCGCTTTGCCGTACCAGTTGGGCATTTTGGCGGGTGCTATGGCTGCGTTGGGATCGATGCCTATGGTGTTTGATCTCAGCACGACTCTCTGGTTTAACGAGTACTTTGTTACGACCGAAGTGCCCGGGAAAGAAGATTTAGAAACCCCTCTTGAGGTCGGATCCTGGGCTTGGAACTGGATGGAGCCGCCGCTTGGAACCCTCAGCTTTTTACTTCTGTCGCTACAATTCTCCCGTGCTCAAATGGACAACCTGGGTATCAAACCGTACACTTCAACACTGAAGAAAATGAGAGGAAGAAGCCTGGCGAAATCGTTCCCTCGATATCATCCGAAACTCATTATGGATTTTAGCGAGACTGATCCGTTGATGAAGATCGGGAAGAAAGTTCTTTAAAAAGGGGGGTCGCAAAGAAATAAGCGTGGCTGGGGTTCGTTTGCAATTTGACGATTTGGTGAACTGTTCCCTCGCTAGCTGGTTGGGAAATCCAAAATGTGAATTTAGTACAAACTTGCTGTCTCAGCGACACTATTATCGTCTATCGTCCTACTGTAGCAACAGTGAGTGAATCAAGAAAGAACATCACCTAATAGTAGATGGACCGGAATGCTCAGAATAATAGATTTCATTTCATTTCATTAACCTCTTCTCATCAAAACAATACAGTGCTATAGTAGCGACAGCGAACCAAGGAAGGACGCTGCTGCCACAATCCATTTCAATCTAAATCCTTGGGGATGAATTCTGGTTTCGCTAGCATCCGAAGATGATGCGGATGACTGTATAGGATTGAAGACAGGAGAAGAGGGCATGGTGGGTGTCAACCGAATCTACGCACCACAGACAGACGACTCACAAATTGAATCATGCGCGAGTCATCATCCGACGAACATTCAAAAGGAATGAGAAGCTTTTGCAACAACAACAGCAACAGCAACAGCAACAACAACAATCTAAAATAGCTCACTCTTTTCACCGCACCTCTACTTTACTATTGTATTGTATCGGTACTGAAAGGACCACGACAGGTTACGACCCCAACAACTATTCCTCAACTCAGCGAAACGGATTTGCCTAAGGGTATCTACGACACCCGCTGTACTTGATCGATATTTGCTGAGAGCGCAATTTTTAGTCCCCAATCTTCCAACAACGACAATGACCTTCTCAACGATCACCGATGTCTTCATCGTCTTCCAGCCGCATCCCCATGATCCGAAAGCGCATATTCATTTGAACAACGTCTATTCGGACTGCATCACTGACCCAGGTCGTCTCTACGTCGATCCAACCACGCAGGATGAAGTCAAAGACACTGCTGCTTTACTCTCGGAACTTCGTCGGATCATCACCTTCGAGATCATCGCGCCCAATGCCACAATGACCGCGAATGCCAACACCGATATCGAAGCCAAGATCAATCAAGCTGCGTTGTTTGTGACAAGCGGAAACAACCAAAGTCGGCTGAACAAAGCATCACTCACCCGAGCTCTAAACGCGGCTGTCTCTACTGGCAAAGACAACATCGAAATTCGAGTCTCACTCGCCCACGTATACTTCGATACCAGCGGCGGCCCGCTGAACTACCTCGACTGGAGCCTTCTTACAACATCCGTGATCCCTGTCGCTACACCGCCCGCACCTGCAACTGCCGCGGATATCGCCCTAGCGGTCGCTTCATCGATGCCTTTGCCTCTTCACACCTCTCCAAATCACCATCCGGAGAGTGTGCCTGCCCGTTGCCCCATGGCAGTCATGCATCCGATCGCTGACGAGCAGCATCCGACGAACATTCAAAAGGAATGAGAAGCTTTTGCAACAACAACAGCAACAGCAACAACAACAATCTAAAATAGCTCACTCTTTTCACCGCACCTCTACTTTACTATTGTATTGTATCGGTACTGAAAGGACCACGACAGTGGGTGCAGCGAGTAGGTCGGGGTTCTCGCTAGTGCTGGCGCTAGTTGGTGACGAAGACGAGGAGGAGTCGTCGTGTTCGCATGAAGAAATAGGATCTTCGAGTGGATCCTCTGGGACTTGACAAGTACATATTTTGGATACCGATCCAGCATCCACGTACTCGATAGTCTCGTTATGCTTAGCGCAGTACAATATAGGTGCTCCCGTTTCTGGATCCTGACTTGGGAATCCACAATAGGGGCATTCAATCTGCCCTGGCAAATCAGGGTTACAAAAGCATGGAAACTTCTCAGGGTTGGAACAACTCGTACCCAAGGCATCACCATACGATTCACCATATGAGAGAACGACACTATCGCCAGCGGATGTGTTAAAGGTACAGAAATCAGTTGTCGCATTGGACGTTGGAGAGACTGTGGAGTTCCAAGAGTCGTCTTCTATCGGAGTGGACTCCGAGGAATCGGGTATCACGGGCGACGACGACCCCACAAGCAATGCATTTCGCTGCTCCATCAACGTCGGAAGATTTCCTTCCGACCAGAAATCTACAGAGAACACTGTTGCTGGAAACCCATGAGCAGCATAACAGGCATCCAAAATCTTCCCGGCCCACTCGACGGTGTTTATTTGTTGGGCCGCTTCTTGACTCGGTTGAAATTGGAGTCCAAACAGGGACTTTTCCGTCACAAATGCCTCCACCATGAAAAAATCTCCAGTCGACGAGCTGGTTCCTCCTTGAGTAATGGGACAGTCTGGCAAGAGCGTAGATTCCAGTTCGGCCACCGATTCCCATTGCCACCAGGTCGCCAGTGCGAAATCCTCCCAATAATTGAGGCCAGGCACGTGGTCTCCAGCTCCTTCGGGGCCTTTGAAATAGAAAAATAGAACTTGCTGATTGGTTTCAATGAGTTCCCCCAGGGTCGGCCACGATGATGATGCTGGTGATGATTCAACTGATGCTGGCCCATGATCGTAGAGTCGGTCGATGAATCCACCAGGAACTTGTTGGAGTAGTTGTTGAATCATTTCTAACGAAATGGGTCCGCCGGCATTCTCGTTGATTTCCAGCGAAATCATAATGACATTGTTTGGGTTTGCAACGATCCAGTTGTTGATCTCCGTGAATGCTTGCATCGGATCGACCCGTCCTACTCCACATCCCACCATATCATTTCCGTGACATAATTGGAGACTTCCGTCGCAGTTGCAGATATCCACATTGAGTCCTCGATAGCCGGCATCAAGAGCCTCAGTAATCGGATCTTGTATGTGATTGGCAGCAATGGAAAACCCATTTTCGACCGCTGCCATGGCATTGTGCACCATGGCAAAATACGTATCCGCCACGCTGACGGTACATAAATTACTCAGTCCATTGCAAGAATCATCGATCGGCGCGGCCGCAACTTGGTATGGTGGAAATGGTATAGAAGCAAATGCAATGAGTGCTGATAGTAATATCAGAGAAGAACAGGAATATAATTTTTTCCTGCTGATGGCCAGAACAGCGGAAAGAATGGGGGGAAGAGCAAGGAGCAGCATGGCGGATGCCTCCTCCGCCACACTTCCCAATTCAAAGTGGCTACTGACCGAAATGCTTATTTTGGAGAATATGGAAATGGATTTGGGTCGCTACTCAGTGTTTGGTGTTTGGTGTTTACGAGATTGCCGGTACGACCAACTCCCAACAACTCGCGAGAGATGAGATGAGAGATAGGCAAGATTAGATACACACCACCACCACCACCACCACCGACAACAACACAAGAAAGAACAAACACGACCGACTATCATACAGTATTCAATAGTGGTACTGTATTGCCGTTGCGCATCATCGATCGCGATCACCGATGACTTTTTTGCCGAACTGCTTCCCCCGAATTTCGAGCAAAAGCGCGGAGAAAAGGAGCAAATATTAGGGGGAAGTGGCACAAAAGGTGCGTGGAGTGCCGGTCAGGCAGTGATCTCCGGGAGGGTGGGGGGCGGACAGACACTATAACACACGCAAAAAATGACAATAACGAACTGATGAAAGGAAGAGCTGGACTTGTATTTACTGTACCATTACGGTGCGGTACCGGTACAGTTATGCTTCTTCAAAAGCAACGACAACGACGATGACGAAGGGCTAGAGTAGCGAGTGCCCATACTGTACAAGTACATACTGAAGTCTGCCTGGAACTTTTATTTCTATCCGACTATTGCAGACAGTATCACAATACGTACTGTACTGAAATAGAAGATGGGCCGCTCACAAGTGCTTTATAATCGCACCAAAGGCCGATACCGCAACCGCAACAACGCCGCTGGACGAGGCAACGACAACAACAACAACAATGAACGACCCGACGTTGCTGCCACTGCCACTGCCGTGCCACCGGGCCGAGGAGGAAAGAGTGCACAGGCATCGCAAGTTCCTGCTCCCCCACCACAACCGACACCACCTCCAACAGCAACTGCAAGATCCTCCCGTCGCCCCAAAATTGATGAGAGCATTTTGTTGGCCGATCCACCCACGACATTTCAGTATCATTCTAGTAAACATCATCATCATCTTCTTGCAGAGCAGGAGGAAGATCTCATGTTTGCATCAGGAGCATCAGAAACAGGAGGAGGAGTAATTGATATTGCTAGCATGGCGGCGACCTTGACTTCTTCCCTGTCACTATCGCAACGACTCCGAATTCCTTCTCATGTGGCACATCAACTACTACATCCTCAGAACATGCTGGACGTCGTCGTGGCCCCAAAGCACCACCACCAGTCCTCTAATAACAGTAGAAATTATACTCGTAAAGAAGAAGAAGGAGCTAGTGGTGAGGAGGAGGATAGCGGGGATGAAGGAAATGGGGAAACAATGGCACAGGACGATGCTAGCTATTCGGTCGCTCATAATACACGGATACGCGTCGGTGCGGATGGTCAAGTCGAGGCTCGTCCTCAACCAGGTCTCTACAATCCTCTACCGGCAGTAGCGGTTCTAGATTCGTCATCGAACTCGTCATATAGAGAGGATGGAAAACATGATGACGATGAGGATGGCCAGGAGGAGGAGGAGGAGGAGGAGGAAATGACGACAGGAGGAGGGACCTCATCTTCTACTCGAAATAGAAAGCCACAGTCGCCCAATACAAACAATAGTAATGGTCGACACAACAAAACTGGTGGAGGAAGCATCCTGCCGACATTTGAGGAGGGGGAGGAGGAGGAAGAATCGGTGGAACCTTCGACTCGATATATTCGGCGTGCCGGTGGTTATGATGATGATGATGATGACGACGATGATGATGACGTCCGCAACCTGAGTGAAGATCGATATCTTGCCCTGGCGGATTCCAAAGAGGACGAGGACTACGAGGATGGACAAACATCCTCCAAGGGGCAACCTCTTCCATCCACTACTTCGGTGACGACATACGATGAGAGTGGAGCCTCATCTCTTCCTCCCCAGCCATCAACACCAGGAACATCCTCGGCGTCGGCCTCGGCCTCCACCATCAAAGACAACCCAGCAAATACACTTCAGCGGCACCATCAGCAACAGCCAACAGCCACTGCAGCCACTACCAAACTACCCTCGAACATTGATACCAGGGACAACAATCGATACACGTCTACGGCAGCGCTCACACCCAAACATGCTAATGAAACAAGGCAGCAGCAGCAGCAAGTCGCCACGGTGCCCTCTGCCTCCTCTACTACTGCCGGAGGCGAAAGTTTGGAAGGATGGCTGGATCAAGCCATGGTGGTGGAACCAGTCAAAAGTATAACTACACAGCAGAAGAAGCACCTACCTGTCTACCACATACCAGTCGACCCGGTCATGGTAGTAGGAAGTCAGGACGATGATGATGACGATGATTACTCGAATCTGACCGACTTGCTGCCAGTGCAGGATGATGGTAGTAGTAGTATGAGCACTCTGACCATGACGAAACGACTCGGTGGCCGTTCTTCCGGCGATCCATCGTTTATGGCAGTACATGTACGACCCTTACTAGAAGAAGACGACAACGACGATGACGAAGAAACGGACAATAATGATGATCTCATCTATCGATCCCTCCGTGGTATTAGTAGCAGTGGAAGCAGCAGTGAGGGTGCAGGGAGCACTACCATGAATAGTCGAGGGCGGATGCATGAAGACGATGGGTCCATACAACCACAAACGACTCGGACGACGAAACAACAGCAGCCACAAATAGAAAGAAGAATGCAGCAACCACAGCATCACCATTCTAGTACTTCTGCAAAGCAACAACCGAAACAACAAAAGTCACGACAGTCCTCGAATACTACCAAGAAGAAGCATAGTGGACCATCCTCTGGAGGTGCTGCCGCCGGTGGAGAGGACTTGGATGCGTGGTTGGACAGTGTTATTTCCTAAATCAAGAAGAAACTAGAGTAGGCTACAGTTTTTTCATGATAATACTGCGTTCAAATGTGCACACATTTGATCTCATGTCCTCCGCTGGTGGTAGCAGCACTAGCTTGCACGACAGGAGGAGGAGCGAGTATGGATACGGCAGAGAATGAAGAGGGACCACCAGCACTACAGCAGTAGTACTTCCTACCACTATGTCATGACCCCGATGATGATTCTTCATCATTCCTCTACTACTTGCTCCTTGTCCTTGCCAACCGCAGCGTCGTCACTTCACCTCTAGACTACTGTAAGAGGAGTTCTTCGTCGTCCTTGTACTAGCTAGCACATCGAATACCGGTAGGACCACCTGCCCCACTACTACTACAGGTCGCAGTCTCAATAGTTGCATTCGCCCGTACTCGTACTCGTACCGACCAGCGAAGACTTGTGATATTTGTTTCCTCCATGGTTTTGGGGTAACAAACATCAAGATGACGCTTCAACTACGACGTAGGAGAACGACGTAAAGATCTAAGTAATTTTAGTCGTATTTGTCGAAATAGGGTTGACTACAGTATCACGATCATAAAAGATCTCTCACGAACTCGGGTACAGTAAGAGTACAGTACTCCAGACGTTTACGATCATAAAAGATCTCTCACGAACTCGTACAGTACTCCAGACCTTTAACAGGGTCCTGTTTGAATACAAGTAGATGTAGGTACATCTGCATACTTATCGCGTTTCTGGGCAATGAATTCAACATGTCAATGTGAACCATTTCTTGTCATGGCACGGGGAGTCGGATTCGCCAAGAAGATCCCCCCGCAGGACAGCCGAAAATAGTTCTTTCGAGACACTCATTGGCTTGATTTTGGTACCTTTTTCAACAAATGCGTTCTGAGATGTATGATGAGCTGAAATGTTTAATAAGGTAGAAAAAGTATTCAGTAGAGATGAAGTGGATGCTATGATTCTATCACACAGTCGTCGGTGGGAGTTTGTTGTCATCGTCGTGATGACGATCGCGGAAGAAATTCTTTCAAAATGATGGCGCGGCAGGACTCGTGTTCGTGATTCGGGTGTTTGTACCGGCGCCACGTGGACCTACTACAGTTTTCTTTCGCGCAACTCGTCTACCGGTACCGCGGTGGTACCGGGGCGTGCGTACTACCGGTACTGTGTACGTACCGGTAGGTACGTCACGATACCGTCAGTGCGGCAGTCGTGGGTGCCAGAGAACCATGGTTCTCTGGTGGGTGCGTCCACATACATTCCGCATACACACGTACCAGGTGTACCGGTACCGTACCGGTACAGTACATGCACTGCTTGTACTGACCGTACACCAACCGATCCTTTTTTGGAACACTCGCGACGACTCGAGGCCTATTTCTTTCAAAATTCCGATCGATTTGACGGAAGCAGGAAGAAGCCAGAACAGAACTCAGAACTCTCTCCTTTTTTATCAACGTCATCCGATATTTAATGATTTCGAATCCGATTGGAACGGCTATTTATGCTACTGTCGTGATATTTCGAATTATTATCCTTCAACCTTCTCCTCATCTTGCTTGTCTTTCGATCATATATACAACCTCAGTCACGCACGGGTTTCGAATTCATGTATTGTTAAATGAACGATGGAGGCAAGGAACAGCCAAGAATTTGATGTGCCTTGCGAATTCTACCCTCTACTGTACGAGTACTGTACTCGGGTACCGGTACCTGTACCAGGTACTCAACAGTGTTATTGTACCGAACCGTACGAGTAGTCTACCCTGAGTCTACCCGCTACTATGAGTGCACAAGAAAGTTCTTCGCTTCACGATCTGGAAAGTCTCAATCGAGCGTCAGAACTTTGCCTAAGACTACAAAACTCCCAAGAAAAACTACGAAGATCTCTTCCAGGTCATCTGAAATTTCAAAACGAGCTACTTCTGGGAGATAGGCTTAGGGAATGGTGGATCCCACATGGTTTACACTTATGGAATCGTAAAGTCGAAGAGTTCCGGATATCCACATTCCACATCACCCCCAGTTGAAGAACCCTCCTCAAAAGCCATTTACTCTACGTGTAACAAAACACAGCGTTGTGCTTTGGCTTGCTCTACAGTAGTACAAGTACAGTAGCCGTAGCTTGTTGTTGGCCACTTTGTACATTGTTTACCTACTATTTTCAAGCGTCTTTTCGCTCATATTTTATCATCACTCATCCTTTGGTGTTGTGTGTCTTCGGACGAAAGGAAAACCATTCTTTCCTCTCATTATTTCTTTGAACGATTGCTCTGCAAGTCCAAGAACTAATTAATACAATGGTTCCAGAGTTTCCAACTTCCCACGCGTTTGGGCGCCCCCCATCCAAAGGACGGAAGCCGCTTGTTGATAAGAGTGACTCCACTCTTCCGTTTCCTTTCAAGTTGCACCAACTCCTCGAAGAGGCAGATGAGTATGGTACTGATCACATCATATCTTGGTTACCAAGCGGCGAGGCGTTCAAGGTACGTGATAAAAATGTTACTTCAGCTAGGATGATGATTTTCGTTTGGTTCTCTAACAGAAAATGATTCGTTCTTCCGTTTCCGACAATCAAACAAACAGATTCACGATCCCAAAGTATTTGAGACCTCGGTGATGACCATGTATTTCAAACAAAGCAAGCTCAAGTCATTCACCCGGCAACTTTACATATATGGCTTTACCAAGATCTCCAAGGGCCGAAATATGGGAGGGTTCTTCCACCCTGACTTCCGGAGAGAAGATCAAAAGGCTTGCATGACTTTGTCCCGAAGAGAAAACAAGGAAGATAGACGTGTTAAAAAGAACAGGCCACAGATGCTCGAAGATCTTCAAAGAAGTTTGGCTAAAGGCCGTACTTCCAGCTTCGCTCTCCCAGTGAAGAAAAATGGCCTGGAGCTTGGAACAGTGCCCGCAGTAAGAAACACAACGATTCCGCAATCCCTTCTTGCTAGTTTCCCCACCTCAATCCCTCGGGGAGCAACTGTTGAGAACAAAGAAGAGCGCGCCAAGAAGAACGCTTTGACCTTGTTTGATCAAACCTTCGGTGATGATCTGGATATGGATGACTTCCTCGGGGGGACCACTTCCCTCGGACCCATTTCAGCCATGGAGACCAAGGCCCTCCCAGCACCCCCTTGCGCGTTGCCTTTGGATTTTCAAAAGCAATCACTCCCCCGGTCTATATTTCAAGGCTTCCCCGACCTACAGAAGAGCACATCAGTGCTCTCTTATGGGGTACCTCAGCAGCAGCAGGAAGTAACCACCCCTGCTAGCGATGTGTTTCACATGGAGCCCCGATCCATCGAGGAAATGTTGGATGCGTTTGTGGAAGAAGATGATATGATCCCCTTCGCCGCAAACTCTTTCTTTGGCGCCGAACACTTTACTGAGAACCATAATTTCATGATGATGGAAACCTAATAATAATCCAGATCAAAACTCAGGACGAGACGTGCTTGCACACAATCAGTGATGACTCGGGGCCGCGAATCATCATCTTCCTCGAATGAATGCCCCTTCAACAGGCATGTACTATCTTTCGATAATACTCCCATGTTGTATGAATAACTATATAAATAATGTATCATTCCAATATCTTTTCATTATCTATTATATGGAAGTCTGTTAGTCTATTCTAGCTGTAACGCATATCTGTCAGACATCGTTGTCTTGTACAAAGGAGGTGCATCTTGTTGCTTCCTCAGTGTCTCCGGGTAAAAGTCAAAGCATGCATCACCGGAACAACTTTTCATGGATACCTTCGCAACGGTTCCTTTGCTGAACATGGGGGAAATCAACTTCCAGGCCAAGGAGAACACCTTCGATGGTCGGAGGAGGGTGATACTCTGGGCTGTTTCAGGGTAGTTGGATTGCGTCATGTGGATCCACGGCTTGAGAATATGCGATACAAACGTGGGAGAGAACTGCGATAGACTCATTCCATTCAAGTCGCAAGTCTCCTCGACAAAAACCATTTGCTTTGTTCGCAAGCTCTCCTGATAGAGATGCAAGTGGAGAGCTTCCAGTAGGTAGGTCCAGTACGCAAAGAATGCCCGTATTGAAAGTTTCTTTTGAAGAATGAGTTTCGAAATGCCCTGAGTATCCCACTGGCCCAATCGTAGTACGACTGGCATCAGACCATTGTAGCTTTTTATAGGTTTGATGTCACATGGTAAGTAGTCGTTAACAACTTTCCAATCTTCGGGTGGCCGGAAAGCATCGTTGTCTCCAGCGCGTAACCGTTCGTCAATCAGCAACCGAATTTCGTCTACCCGGTTTTCATCTCGCCATTGCAGGAACTCACGATATTGCACTGCAGCAGTCACGGGGTCTTGAATCTTGTCCTTGCGCAAGAAGCGCAGCAGTCGAAGATCACCATAGACATCTGGGAATGCTTCTACGACTTTGACAGTCTGTCCATTTTGCCTGGTGATTGTCTTCATTTGTAGCTTTTGTAGATCCCTTTCCAGGACTATTTTCATTGCCGCCAAGTGTCGCTCTTCGTTCGCGTCTTTGCAAGCCCACGAAGGAAGATTCATGTGCGATTGAGTTTTCTGGACCCCCCAAGGGTCCACGTCCACCATACTTATTATCGAGGACGGCGGTATTGCTGAGAGAGGAGTCGTTCGTTTGCTGCTTGTCTTTCGGAGTGAGCGTAGCTTCCGAGCCCTTCTGTTCCTTTGCTGTTGCGTGAAACCTCGAGTTATCGGAGAAACTATCGATCTTGCTCCCACCGACGACTCAGGAACTGCAACTGCAGTTGGAAGAAGTGCTTCCGGGCCGATGGGACGCCGCGTGTTTGTAGCCGTCTCTACTAGTTGCAAACCGACAGCTAGCAAAGGAAACCAGCATAAAAGGAGGAATAATATTGACATCATGTTTTCTTGTTTTATTGCTATCGTAAATTTGTTTTGTGACATGAAGCATCATCGACGTTCATGCGTTCCTGTCTTATGCTGGAAGCTGTTCTTGTTGTTTACACGAAGAACGAAGAACAAGAGATCGGCGGTTTCGTGTGATTGCTTTGTTCCGGAGGAGGCTCGTCGTCGAGGTCGGAGAGGGGGTGAGTGAGCGAGCCAGGCAAGATGCCGATGACACGTCACTTCAAATGTGACACTTTTCGATCACTCTGAACCCGACGAACTGCGAAGAACAACGACAAGCGTTTCTCTTTTGGCGCTATCATAGGCCCTACAGGTATCATTGAAGTTGGAGTTCGTGAATGCGTTCACGACCGCGTCAAGCGTCACACTCCTGACTGTCGGCCAGACGTCCACGTCACTTTTGAAAAAGTGGCAAGCTGGCTCGAGAGCGAGGAGAAAGAACGCTTTGCTTTGTTGCTTGTTGCATGTAGCAAGGGAAAATGAATGACCATGGTGGCTTGGGTTGACGAATAATAACTGCTGTGCCCGCCCGTTCGCTGCAAAGTATTGCTCATCACACACGTTGGCGTCCTTGGCCAGAAATTGGACCACCCCCGCCGTTCTCGAGCTTTGTTTTCAAGCAATTTTCAAAAATGAGAAGTCGAAACAAGACCTTGGTCGTTTTTGCCTCGTTTGGGGCAGTAGTAGTAGCATTCGCGTTCACGCCCACTATTCCATTATCCCGAAGGTCCACTTTATGCTCGATAAATGGATTTTTCTCGAAGACTCGCCTCTACGAATCTGTCGAGAAAGAATCGGGGCAACTATCCGAGATTACTAGTAATAATGCCACCGTTGTGGCTGTTCAAGAAGCATATATCAATGCCAAGATTACGACCATGAAACTGGAGGAACATAGGCCCTTAGGGTGTACCGTCGAGGAGAGTGTGGATACCATAAATGATCCTTCAGTTGTGTTTATCAGCAAGATCGTCGAAGGGGGGCATGCCGAGAAAGCTGGATTGGAAGTGGGCGATGTGCTAATTGGCGTGACGGGATTCTTTGGAGACATGACGCCAGTATGGCAATCGGGCGTGGAAATGATGTAAGTGGGAGAAAGGAGGCTGCTGCTTGCTCCTTGTATCTCAGGTCTCATGGCTGTTTTTGATCACACTAAACCTTGTTCGTCTTCAGCAAAATATTGGTGGCGGCAGTGGCGGACGAGGAGCCGTTGATGTTACAAATAGCTCGGGGAACAGGTGTTATGGAGCGACACGAGGCATCCATTGTAGATTTATGTCAAACACCAGGCGCTAGCGATAAGCAAGTGGAAGACTGCGTGGTCGAATTCTTGGCATCTGGCTATGACACTTCCGTGAGTGAGGAGGAGGAGAATGGCGAGGAATGCAGCCTAGAGGACGATGAGGCGGATTGCATGATTGACAGCATGCTTAATTTGTGGGCGGATGAACTTCCGCCACCTCCAACGACATCGGGTATCACCGATACAAGTGGTGAAAATGCACAGTCAAAACCAAAACCTTGGAGCTCGCGGTCGTCCCCATCCGGTACCTTTGTTCGCGATCCCGTGACGGGAGAAATGCGAAACATCGACGCGTAACGAGTACGCGCCGAAACACCATCGGGTACGTGCTACCTTTTTGCAAATTGAAGCACTCTGGCGTTGAGAAGTGGTCTTTTGGCTATTAGTAGCTCAAGCATAAGTCGCATCTGCTAGTATAGCCCGGTGTCATCTTCGTCATCTCGCGGTATGAACAGCTGTTGCTGCTGCTGCTGGTCTACTCGTATATGGGGTGGGATACGGACAGAGATAGTACAGGTAATTTTTATTCACAGTTACAGTTCATTTTTCGATGAATCATCACGAGTATCGTCCTCTTTCTTTTTGGAAGGTTGCTCCGATGTATCCGTCGCTGAGGTCGTTCGAGCTGTATCTTCCTTGACCAAAATTTTGTGCGTCATAATATCATAGTTTGGGCAAAAGTGATAGTTGGTCGTGAATTCATCCAGTTCTGGAACGTCCAAACTACGATGTATCGCCATGACCATTAGATTGGGTTGTCGATTGATATGAACGCCCGCGTCGGGAAAATTGATTCCACCTAACTTTGAAGCCTCGTCTTGATCACAAAACAGAAAGACAGTCGCCACTTGATTGGGTTTCTCTACCACAAAGTGTTTCGTGGTGACTCTCGCATGGGTCGCACCAGGTAATCGACAACTAGCGGGCATTTTCTTTTTGGGATCATCTTTGATGATTCCTTCCAGTTCTTCCTGGGTACAGGTTGGCAAGACAGTGACTCCAGTAGTGTCCTTGTGAATGTCCAACAGTTCTTCCCCGTGGTTAGTGTATTGACTTTGGAATTCTAAATCGTTCCATCCCAAGGCGAATCGAGCCATTTCATAGAATTTACTCGCCAGGGAATGGACCAAAATTCCCTGCTTGGTTCGATCGTTGACTGTGGAAAAGGGGATATGGGCTCCTTCAGGAGAAGGAAAGTATTTCAGCGCTCGACATTCTTCCGGCGTCGTAAAGTTGGGCACTTGGAAAATACTGGAGGTAGGGCGCTCATGGAAGATCTGCATTAGAAATGGTCGATATTCTTCACCAGGGACTTCCTGGAAGTTCCAGCTGCGATTTTGCACTTCGATGGAAGTATCAAAGTCGACATCCCCACAGGCATAGGGTACTAATTCATTGGCCATTTGATGTCGTATCTGCGATTGAAAGTTTCGTTCTTCCTCTTGTTTGGCGAGAGTCTCATTGACCTTTTGTTCCATGCACTCGGTCATGGCGTCCACCAGCTGCAATGGATCTAAAGATTTTTCTTTAACTTGTGCTTCGCAGGCATCCAATAATGCATCCGCTTGGGCTTGGGCAATTGTTCGATCGTCTTCATGCTTGACATTAAAGTCTTTGTCAATCGTAAGCTCTACAAATAACGGATAAGACAATCAAAGCAAAGCAAAGCAAAGACAAAAAAGACAAGTGCGTACAAGAGTGAGGTTTTAGTGAGTGCGCCCAGCCAAGCCATTCTCGATAGTAGTTATTTAGTTTTCACTTACGTTGTCCTTCTTGTTCATTGACTTGAAAGTATCCTTTTTTACAATCGCCCGGGATTCGGCACTCTCCCGTCTTTTTACTGGGCATTTCTCGGACTTCAAATTCATGTCCGATGTAGGAATTGATCCCCTGCTGCGCTCCATAGGGATATCCTTCTCCGCTTTCACTGTTGCTAATAAATGTGTTGGGTTGAACCGACCGATTGATCCACAAGACATCCACCCGACGGCCCGATTGGTTGTGGAGCTGGATAGTTCGTTGATTGGGCGTTTCTCGTCGCTCCTTGCCCAAGGCTGCGGCATTCACAGTACCAGTAGTAGAAAGTTGAAGAATCAGCATCAATGCGGAAAGCGCCAGCAGTCGTCGTTGTTGTCCATTCTTCCAGAGAGATCGGCTTTTGCTTTTGCTGCTCCAGTTGTTCGGGTTGTTGTCATTGTGAAGGACCGAAGCATAATCATCATGAAGGTACCGGTAGGATAAAATCTTCATGCTGTTGAATGTTGGATACCGCGTGATGGTATCAAGAAGGGCAGAATGATAGGAGTAATATCACAAGGTACAAGTAGTTAGAAGGTGTGATCGGACGTGTTATTTTACACTACTAATAGTAGTAATTGTGTCATTTCCGTCATGGTCCATGGTCATTGCATCGCATGCTGTTCCCGGTTCCCGCAGACACCACGACAATGAAAGGTACCAGTACCGGTAGTGGAAGGCGGATGCGAAGTCTGCGATGGGTCATGGGAATCCAATCCCGAACCTTCGGATTTAGGCCCAAACCGGGTCACATAACAATAGTGAAGTTTCGAAATTCCAGATTCTAAATTCCTAAAAATCTAGGGCAGAAGTAGCCGTTTGGAGTGGAGCGCGCCGGCAGAGACTACGTTTTTGCGATATTTTTGGCGCGCCTTTTATCGTGTTGTGTGTTCTGTGTTTGGCAACTTTTAGTGGCAAGTGGCAAGAACAAACATCGATCATCGCACATCTCATCGCACTTCCTTTTTCTTTCCTTTCCCATCGATCGTTGACCACGAGAGATATCGAAGAATTGTTGCATTCATTCAATCACTTCAGTTGTTGTTGTTTTCATCGCTTTCCGCCGGTTTCCATTCATTCAATCATTATGAGTATCGATTTCGAAGGTGGTACCGTGGTGTTGGCCCACGACGAGGAGTTTGAAACAATGTCGTCGAAGCAGCAAAGGGATTCTCCTCCTCCCTTTTCCTCGACGTTGTCTCCCCTTGTGGCGGCGAGTGTTGCATCGCCTTCTCCCTACAAGAAGAAAAATTCCAGCATGATCACCACTCGTCGTGCTAGGCCCACTACTCCCATGATGATGGATGACTCCTCCTCACAGGGTGGTGGACGAGCTCTCCTTGGCTTGTCGTCGTCGTCCACGTCTTCTTCGTCGAACAAGATGACTCCGGAAGCCAAGAGACTCAAATTTCATTCGTCGACTGATGCTGCTGCTACTTCTACTTCTACTACTAGTACCGCTGCGCCTCGAGAGGAGGTAACCTTCCGCATCGAATATCCTGCTAGCGATACGATTCATGCTCCATCAAAATCGATGTTGAAGGCCTTGTTGGAACAAGTTTTGAACAACAACAACGACAGTAATTGTGGTACTACTGCTACTACTACTACTTGCGGAGAAGAAGCGCTTGAGAACGATCAAGCTCATCTCCAGCCGGCAGGAATTTTGAGCTTGGAGCAGGTTTTGTTGCCTGCCGTTGCTTTGCAGGAAGAAACCGCACTCAAACGGGTACAGGCCAAGATTCAGCGCGATGCTCCTGCCTACAAGTCCACCATTGAAGATAGTCGTCGTCTCATTCGAACCAGCATTCGCAAGGCCATCGAAGCGGTCCAAGTGTCTCGTCAGCAACGACTCGAGCAGCAAGTGGTTCGACGTCAAGAGACTGCCGAACTGGCTCGTCAGGAACGACTGAAGAAACAGCAAGAACGAGCTCGTCTACGACAACTTGACGCAGACCAAAGACGTCAAGAAGTGCAGCAAGCCCGTGAACGACGTTTTACAGCCTTGAAACGTCAGCGCAACAAGAGTTTGTACCAAGAAATTTTTGTTTTGCATCGCAGCATGACACGATTGGAAAAGGAGCAACGGATGTGGAAGCAAGCACAGGAGCAGCAGGAAGAATGGAAACAAAAGATGCAGTCTAATGATGTACCGGTAGTACCATGCGACTCGGGCGCTCCTGCTGCTGGCGGCTCCACGGAAGAACAAGAATCGTCCGACTCGTCCACGAACAAAGTGCAGGTCTTGCGGGATCGTACTGAAACGACCATGCATGACATGGTATTGGCATCTAAACGGATTCAACAAGGGTTGGCTCAAGTCTTGACCATTTTGAAGGATTCTGAACAAACACGTCAACAGCTATACAAGGATTATCATCGTAACCATCACTTTGAGGGATACCAAGGAGTTCGCAATCCGAGGGGTCTTATTCGTTTCTTGAGTCAAGAAGACTAGTGCATAATGATATGGTCGTTTGGGCGACGAAAAGGGGACGAAAAAACGAACGCACGAACGATGCAAGAGTCTCGACAAAGGCACCAACACAAAACCAACAAATACTTCCAGTAGGAAATGACTACTCGTAAATAGTATCGAGATTCATTGAATCCATCAAGCTTTCCTTTCTTCTAATTATTATTACAGTCTGGTCAGACTAGTCTAGCACAGCAAACTCAGAGCAGAGTGACATGGGTAAAATTTGTGTCACCATTTCCAACGCTTTTATGCTGGGCTGTCAAGTCCTTGGTCGTAAGTGAATTGAAAGCAGTCTGCTATGACTACTAGAGCTCGATGTTTTCATTGTCCTCCGAGTCGGAATCGCTGTCGATTTCTTCGTCGCCTTCTTCAACCGTTTCTGTCCCCGACGACGACGACGACGACGACGACTCAGTATCAACTTTAATCTTGTCAAACATGGTTTTCATTGGATCGTCTTTCTTTACAATAGAATCTGGATACTTAAGCAGAAGCTTTACAAAAAGACCCGCCAGCTTGCTCGGCGTATCAGCCTTTGCTGCCAGTGACTTGGATTTTTCCACATTCTCAGGAGCATATTTCTTGTAAAAGTAGCGAATCGCAGCTTCTCTCTTCTGGGAAGCTTGATCCGAAGGCGTACACTCGCATGCTTGGTATTGCGATTCATCGAATTTCTTGCATCCGCCCAACTTCATCATCATCGTGCTCAATTCCACATCCTTGGTACATTTCTCATCGTCATCTCCACACGTTTCCTTGGCACAGGCATCGAAGGTCGAGTCGCACGTCTTTTTCGAGACTCCGCAAATCTGATAGCACGCGTGCCACTGGTGGCAACAACTCTCATAGGGTTTTTCACCAGTCTCACCCATATTCATCATTACGGCGCCACCACCCATACTCGAGCAGCCAGTCGATTCAAACTTGGTGCGAGATTTGGGAGCGGGTGTATGACCCGAGCTACACCGAAAGTTCGGGCAGTTCTGGTTCATCATGTTGTTAAAGTCAAAATTTTGACCTCGACCACGGGCGACAAGAAACACAAAGGTAAATAGAAATAACATCTTCATGATAGCGTATAGCAAAACCTATTCGAGTTGTCTGATAGGAGTAGTACCGGTGGATGTATGCAATGCCGATGTCGCCTTTCGCCTTGACAGTGCGAGTAAGAAAAAAAGGATGAGGTGCAGAGAGTGGAGACTACTCTACCGGTACTACAGCAGTGCTTGTAGAGCCGATAGCCGCGAAACCAAAAGAAAACGTGGGGCTCTCGCTCTATTCCGTCGCATTCTTGAAGGCCTTGGAAGTCGGCAGGAATCGAACGAGTCAGATGTGCGAGTACGTGCGTAGGTACTACGAACCGGTATCGGAAGTCACAGATCAAAGTGCCGATGCCGACATCAGTTGGGAGAATGAAAATGGTACAGCGACGAAAGGCACACAAGTGTACGAATTGACGGCTCGAGAGATCCAATTAGATAGCTTACCATGGTAAGCTTCCAGTAGTTTTTAAAGCCTTCCCCTCTACTCCCACGTTAAGAAAATGGACCCTTGGTTGCGCCTCTTTGCGGACGTTGGGGGACTGCTCACCAGGACGAACCAGTGGAAGTGGAAAAGAAGGATTTTGTAAATGACCCCAATCTCCGAGCCGACTGGATCAAAGCCTTGACCAACATGCCGACCTTGTTCCTGCTCATCCCTAATTTGTCGAAACTCATTTCGATAGTCGACTCATTGTAAAGACAGTAGATGATCAACAGTGATCATAGGGATCAAAGCAAGGGCTCAGTGGGCAGGCACTGCTGCTAGTTCTTCTTGATGGTGCTACTAGTACTAACAGGGAGAATAACACTGTCAGGTGTGGATGTGCCTCTACCCTCTGGTAGAGAGGCAGTAGTTGGCAATAGCCTACGAATATAACTACAGTACTACGTAATAGTAATTGATATTGAATTGAATGCGTCATCATCGACGGACCGAAACGAGAATGACGCGTTGGCTAGCTGACGCACTTCAGCTCCCTCGAAATCAACGTGAAGAAGTGCAACTGGCGGATGTGTATGACGCTGGCAGCGATTTAATGACCTTATGTAAAACAAGGAGCGCGTTGAATTTGAACCTTTCGTCGTTATGTATTTTTAATTAATTAGAATCATCATCCAATCGAATGTGCGTCAAATTGAAAATCCAGAAGCAGAACAACGACAGCTGCTCCCATCTGCATGCACCCACGCACGGCAGGGTAGGAGTAAAACCGGTACCTGGTACAAGCAGAGTAAAGTAGTAGTAGTACCTGGTAGTACAGAAGTACAGTACCGGTACTCGTACCGGTACGGATCCACAGGAGCTCGAAATCTTTTCCCGCCATTATTATGTTGTAATTCTTTTTCTCGTCGTTGTCATCGTCTTTTATGTTTACCCTCGCAACATCAGTGTTATTGAGCAATTGAAACACCCATCTTCATCGCATCGATCGTATTATCGGCGAAGCCGAGATCTATTTTGAATCGGCAAGATAAAATTCAATATCAGGTATGTGAGTCTGGTAATGTCGAGAAAACTGGGACTGGAGATTTGGATTGGCACAGATCATGTACTGTACCACCACTTCCTTGCAACTCATTTGCATCGGCATTGGTGGCATCTCGTCCTAGTAGTAATCTTCCAAACTGAGCCTCTCGAATTCGTCGACCATGTGTTGTTGTTCTCCCTGACCATGGATCCTTCGTCCTCGTTGTTTGCAGTTGGATTCCCTCGATTTGCCTGGCCGGTTTTTATTCTTCTTTGTCTTCCGGCTAAACATGCCAAACATGATGGCTCTTTTGGACGCAATGGAAAAATCATGTTGCGTCGGGATCACGGGCTGCTTTGACCAACATATTAGCGAGGCGTAAGCTCATCCGAGCATCGTATTTCCTGGAGGCACGAAGTTGCATTCGTCGTAATCCGACCGGAAGTAGAGAGGCAGGGCCATCTCCCACCCTTTTCGTCATGGTCGTCTTCGTCGAAGAACGAAAGACGCAAAGCGATGGGGTCGAGATGACGAAAGAGCCACCGCAAAAGCCAGCACACCGGACAACTGGAAGTGAACTGGCTCTTCCAATGAGATCCCACCATTGCCGAATTTGCGCTTTGCTGCGTCACGCAAAAGCTGTTCATGTGGTGCGTCACGGTTTGGCTCGCGCACATTCGTCTAATTGAGTTGGATGAGGTCTCCAACCGAAAATGTCCAAGCTACATTTTTATCCGTAATGAAATTACTCGTTCCCTCCAATTCGTTTTTACATAGCAGAATTCAGACATTTCAAGTTTGAAGTTGCCGTGCGGATATTCTCTTGCGTTTTTGTGTTGATTTTCGTCTTCCGTCACGATAGACACCAACTATAATATTGTTGTGTGTTGGATTAAAACAAGATCTTTGAAACGAATCTAAACCTCTAACTTAGCCTTTCGTGTAAAGACTGCAGGAATGAATACGCCAAACAATAACCAGGCATCGCTGTCTCCCGATAGAGATTCCTTGGTAGCGTTGGATGCGCTTCTGCGGATTCGAGAATCACAAGCCCGCGACTCTGCAATGTCCAACAGCAACAGTGGATCGACCACCAATGGTACGTGCTTTACATTCTCGCAAGACGCATGTTGCAGGGAAGCATCCATTTTCTCACTCTCGCCCAGCATTGTCTTCTTTGTCAAATTCTTTTGCTGCAAGCTTGAACTCTCTACTTCCCGGTATGAATGCTGCTAGTATGGCCATGCTCATGAATTCCAGCCAAAACCACCACGCGGCTAGTATGGCAGCTAGCACAGCGCATTATCGCTTGGCAGCGGCTCAGGCCGCAGCTGCCACTAGCTGGGTGGCTGCAAATGCTCCTCCTATTCTTTCCGCAACTGTCACCACGGCAGACTCCGTGAGTGCTCCTCCAATATCTGCAAGTGCAGCAAGGGAACGAGACCAAAACCAAGAACATCCCGATGGAAAGAAAGGAGTATCCACCAAAGCTTCAATCAGACGAGAAAAGGTCGAGGAAGCACTTCGTTCTAAATCTCAACGCGGGAGGAAGCGAGACGATTTAAGTGAGAAAGAACGGCTCGAGTTGACCAGGACCCGCAACCGAGAACACGCCAAGAGCACAAGGTAAGAGAGAGGAGGAGGACCAGGTACTGCTGTAGAGATTGTCATGATGACATCGCGAGCCATGCTTCGCAGACACGTTTCTAACAGCCCCCATTCTTCTATTAGAGTTCGAAAGAAGGCCCGTTACCAGGAGTTGTTGGATCGCGAAGAGAGATACCTCCAACTGCAGGAGCAAGAGGACCTCGAGGATGAGAGACGAGAATGCATTCAAGACTTCTTCCAGATGCGCCAGAGCATGCTTCTAGATCAAGTTCAACGTCTACCGGACGATCAAAAGTTGGGTGGGGGATCCTCTCAACCAAACAAGCCTGAGTCGTCCTCTTCAAAACTTGCAGAACTCGTGGACGGTACAATGCCATTTGAATTTGATTCCTTTCTTCCAGGCGGCGCTAACGCTGATAGTGATGATGCTTTCGCCAAAATGCTGGAATGGGATGAAGCTTTACTGAGACGAATGAAGTCCAGTTTCGTCGAAAGCGCCACGACCGTTTTCTCCACGCTCACGTACGAAATCGAATCTGGTCCTTCCAGTATCGCCTTGAATAAGAACGACGACGCATTCTGCCGAGTTGGACTGTTCGTGAACATTCTTCCTTCGTCCTCCAACGCCGCCACAACGAGCAATCAAGCTTCTGGCAAGAAAAAATTGGTATTGTCGGGTATTTGTGCTTTCAGATTCGGTCCAGAACAATCAAGTCGTTTGGCGTCTTTGAAATGGACGACTTTGCAGGACGAATCATGTTCTGCTGGTGGAGTCACCCCCCCCTCTTGGGCCGGTGGCGAGACGGACAGCAATAGCAGCCAGCCATCGCGCGAGACCTTGGGAAGTCAGTTGGTCCACCCAAGTGTGGTTTCATTGGATCACGTCAGACACTCACAACATGTGGATCTGGATGATAGCCACGGGGGACCTGGGATGAACATTTGAAAATATCCTACTTGGGATTCTTGAGCGCCCAGCAACTCTGGGACCGATCCCAAAATATTTATATGTTTGTCTGTACATGTCCATATATGTGAAGCCATTAGAAGTGTCATTAGTAGTCTTTTCCCTGGACATTCCCTTTGCTTTCGTTCTTGATAAATAGGTTCGGAGCTTGCGTCGTTTGTCCTGAGTGATGATTTTGATAGGTCTGTGTCAAGTTATTTTTTATAATAGTACGTGAACTAGCAAGAGCTGAAAAATAACAAATTCAATAAAATTTTGATGGTAGATCGAGAAGTCCAAAAGGGGGACGACTTCTTCGATTGATTCCGTCCCCATTTGACTCGGGCGATCGACCGGACGTGCTCCAAGAATCATCATCATCCAACAGAATCGAAAGCCGCGTGCGGTGCGGTGGAGAAAAAAAGAAGAATGAGATGAGAGGAGTGGAGAGCGGAGCATGCAGCGAGACACGATGGGTGTTTTGTTTGTCCACATCGAACAACGAAGTGCTCCTTCATTGCATGTAGGCCTGCATAGTAGTACGAGTACAGTGTTATTATACCAATCTACCGTAAAGTATCATGTCGCCATCGCCCTCATCCATCAATGTGTACTGCACCATCACTGCCTCGAATGGAGAACGAGTGCCTCTGGAATTGAGCACAGACAGCACGGCAACACATTTGCGACAAAAAGTATCGCAAGTTACAAAGATTCCTTTGGATCAGCTCCGCCTCATATTTCGTGGGAAAATGATCAAGGACGACGATGCTGCCACTGCCGTCGAGACCTACAAACTCGAGCCAGATTGTGTCTTGCATTGTATGGGAAAACCCGTGCTGGATAACTTGTCGTCGACGACAACCACGACTCCTGCTTCGACTGCCACTGCCACTGCCACTGCCACTACGAGTACCACAACGGCCGCTGCGGTCCCCAGCATTCCAACGACCACAGCAACATCGGCAACAGCAGCAGCGTCTATCACCGTGGATCCACTTTCTAGTGCCCTCCAGACGCTTCGCACATCCAGTCCTCCCGCCGTCTACAGTACCGCAGTTTCCACCTTGGGAAAAATTCTAGCCAATATTGTCGCGCATCCCTTGGAAGAAAAGTACCGCAAAGTCAAAAAGGAAAATGTTGCGTTCCAAAAAAAGTTGGGTGGATTGCCGGGAGGCGATGCTGCCATGCGGGCCGTAGGATTTCTTGTAGTACCAGATGAGGGCGGCGTTCCCGTGTACCAACTGCAAGCGTCGCCCGAAGCTTGGAATCAACTCTTGGCGCACAAGGCCACGATTGATGCGGCAGTGACACAAGCGCAACGATTGGTGAATACTCCTGTGGCGTCAGCAGCAGCGTCAGCAGCAGCATCAGGCACTGCCAACCCATTCCTAGGAGGAGGCATGATACCCCGTATGCCAGGAGGAATGCCGGGCATGCCTTCTGGGGCGGCCATGGACAATCCCATGGTGCAATCCGCCATGGCAGAAATGATGAGCAACCCAGAAGCGATGCGGAATATGCTACAAGTAAGTACACGACTGGGAACGCAATCATTCGTTGATTGACTACAGTCGATACATTACTCTCACTACTTTCACTCCCAAAACACGACTTCGTTCTTCGTACATACATACGTCCTCCGTTCACCTTTTAGAATCCAATGGTCCAGCAAATGATTCAAAATGATCCAAATGTCTCTCCTATGCTTCGAAATAGTATGCAACAGCTCGCAAGCAATCCTGCCATGCTCAATCAATTGTCTCAAATGATGAGTGATCCAGCCATGCGGTCGCGAATGCAATCGATGATGGCAGCCGGGGGTGGTGGTATGCCTGGCATGGGGGGAATGGGAATGGGCGGTATGCCCGGTATGGCTCCTCCAGCGCCAAGTAATCCCATCAACAACAATAATAACAACAATAGCAATGGAGGCAACGATCAAGACCAAACAGAAGAGGAAATGATTGCGGAAGCCATTCGAAGGTCACTGGAAGAAACCTAACGCAAGTGCAATATATGCTGGAATACAGTCAGCATAGGTACTTGTACGAACGTAAAGCAATACACATTACAGACAGTACGAGGTATAGACTATACTACCTGTGCGCTACGAGAGAAATTCTTGCAAGGAGATCTTTGGCTTTCTCTAGTAAGAGAGACTATAGCGTAGACGAAATTGCAAGGACTGCTGTATGTATAGTAAAATTTATCCTAGAGGATCAAATATAGCGGGCGTTTCCCACAATCCTGGAAGGGCATTAGGAAATTCTTCAATGGTTGCCAAACTCAAGTCGACAGAAGGATCGTTTGCCTCAGGTCGATCTCCAGGCAAGATGCGGCCCTCTTCTGACTTGCCAGTGATCAATACCGTCTTCATTCCTAAATTCTTGGCTTGGCGAATATTCTTCATGGAATCTTCCACCATTATACACGATTCTGGAGAGGGATGACCAATGCTCTTAAATATTGTCTCAAAAGCGGCCGCTTCAGGTTTGCAATGGGGCAAGACATCGTCGACAGCATACAATCGTTCTTCCCCAAACAACTCGAACAATCCTAGTGTTTCCAGGACTCTTTTCACATAAGCTCGTGGTCCATTCGAAAAGGCGACCAATATCAGTGGACACGTTTGTAATTTCTCCTTTAACTCTTTCTTGGGAGCACCCAGTTTGGAATAATCCAAATTTGTCGCCCAATACTCGTCGAGATGTTTCGTATCAAATGTGGGAGCTCCTTCTGGGAAACGACCTTCTTGTTGCGCCACGGTGAGTGCTTTGGCGGTCGCATGATATCGTTCAAAGTATTCGTCTCGGATTGCCTTGGCGTGCGCCAGGGAATCAAATTTTAGGTGATCCACCATGTACTGTTGGACGATCTCGCCATTGCGATGGGCAGTGAATCCCGTGCCGACGTCGTACAACGTATCGTCCACGTCAAAAATCAATGTCGTGACGACTGCTCGTCCATTGTTACTGTTTGGTTCGGGCATTTGTGCGTATCATATTATGTAGTAAAGACGTTCGTCCCGATGAATGAATAAAAGAAAATAGTGGAAGAAGAATCTTCATCATCACCTCGTCATCTCATCTCCGTCATCATCGTCGATCTTCATCTTTCGTCGTCATCATTCTTCGTCTGTACGGTCGGTCCCGGGACTTGTACTGTACCTGGTGCGGTACCGGTACACGGTACACGGTACGCAGTACCGGTACGGTATGGTAGGGTACAAGTAGGTACGGTAGATGCATAGCAGTGATCCGAGCACGGACTACTTCGATCTTACTCCAAAATCTCGAATGAGATACATAGGGTTCGTGCATTATTAATTGTGACACCCGTTATTAGCAAGTTCAAAACATAAAAAACATACGTCACGAAGGTTGTAATGGCTCTGCGGCCGCGCATCTTGCAACCAAACTGATAGCTGTGCATCGTGAGAACACGTGTCATTATGAGGAAAAGTTGCAGTTTATTTATGTTGTGGTGACGGCCGTCTCGCACTACAAGTACGAGTACCAGTACTACACGAAAAAGAAGAACCTTTCTACCGGTCCATCACTATTTCAACAACCCCGAACATAACAGTACGAGTACCGGTGTATCGATCGATCGATCAATCAATCAATCAATCAATCAATCAATCACCCTCGTCATCGCAAAAGATAATACTCCCATCATCGTCTCCATTGCGTTGTGTTTACTGACATTCAAAATTCCTTTTGGATCGTTCATCGAACCTTCCGGCGCTGACTGCTGTCTACTAGAAACCTTCCGCTACTGAAACTTCCAAAGGCAGAGATCATCGTCCGAGATATTTTTTAACGACACGGCCTGCCTTTCAATCTTTCCTGCATTCGAAGCTCGAACTCCTGTGTTAAACCTCTCCTGCTGCTTGTGACATAGAATAATTTCGCTTATCATAATCTACTACCGGTATGGGAAATCAACCGCCGTCGTCGCCTTGTTTCGACGATCAAGTCTACACGACTTTATCCTGGGCCGATGCACAAGGAAGCTGCCGAAATCTATGCAACGCGACTACCAACAAGAGAAAGGAAAAGGATTCTTCTCCGATAGAGTTTGTGCGCAAAACTCCTGCTCGCCCGCCCAAGCCTGAGCAGCGCCAAGATGATATATCCGAGACACTATCGAGCACCTTGACTCCGAAATACCACGACCCTCTACCAGCTCTGACGGACAATTTGTCGAGCTCCGACCCGGAGGAGGAAGAGGATCGGAATAATCCTCAGCATCGCTTTCGCTCACATACAAGGCCGCGCTTCAATGCAGCAGCACCTCTGGGTACGGAAGGCAATGCGATTCAGCTTCATAATCAGCCCCTGAGTCTAAGTCTATCACACAGTGCCGAGTACTATCTCGGCGTGGGGGCAGCGTCTTCCAACGACCACACGAATACGACTAGTGGTAGCCTGGAACGAGATGCACGAGTAGATTTAGGAACATCCAGGGGAAGTAGTGGTGGAAGAGAAGATGTGGACGAATACTATTTTGATATCAGCGAAGAACGATTATTGCATGATCATCATCAGCATGGCGAGGAACGAGACGAATAGTCGACATTCAGTGATACAATTTTGAGCGCTCCGTCCGTGGGCCATCCGCTTCTACACTTATCGTTTCATAAGCTAGGTGCTGTTGTCTGCACCTGTGTATTCGGGCTGCACAGATTTCAGCCAGTTGGTGATGTCAGCATCATAGCATTGTTGTTTGATGATGATGATTCTTCATTCTCTACCGGTAGCTAGAGAGGAGTATGCGAGTAGACGACAGTACCGGTACATAATACACGAGCGCGTGAGCAATGTATTGAAACATTCACTAAGTAGAGTACTACCGAGTACCTGGTAGTCTGTACCCGATACCGGTAGACTACTCCTCTGGGTAGAGTACTAGTACTAGTAGAGAGTGGAGTCCTCCTCGAACTGTTGGTACGTAGACTTAGCTACCCCCTAGTCAATCTCTGGTGCTATTGTCGTTCCGGCGCAAGAGAGATTCATTGATCTCGAGGAGCGTCAAGGCGTGGTACAGAAGTACTGTCTAAATTAGACAGTGCACTTTTTCGATGCTTTACTAGTACGAGGATATAATATGGTACCCGTGGCACAGTTCGAGTACCCCCTGTTACAGAGTACTTGTATTCGTATTGTACCTGGTGCAAGAAGTAGTCTACTCGTCGTACCAGCAGAGGTACCTTCTTGTACTGTAGACTTGTAGACCACCTGCTGGTACCAGTTACACGGTACCTGGTACAGTACCGGTATGTACTACTACTACTGCTTAGTCTTGCGTCTCGCAAGAAATTGTTGTTCCCGAGCGTGACTGGTCTGGGATCCACGAACCACGTCATCAGTCAAAATCGCGCTATGCGCGCGCTCGCCGCCCCTCTTTTCGGAAAATCGGGGCACATTCTTCAACAGCCAGCGTTCGTGTAAGGTACAGTACAGTAAGTACTGTACGTACCAGTACAGTGCTCAGTCTACTGGTACTTTACGACACAGGCTACATGTGTGCGGTACGTACGGTACCGGTACGTAGGCATTCTACCACCACGTGTGTCCAATCTACCGTACGGACAAACGCAATCGAGGGTCCGTAAAACAAAGGATGGTAAAACCAATGCTCCCCTTGTACGGTACCGTACAGTACCAGGTACCGCACCGGAACAGTACCTGTACCAGGTACAGGTACAGGTACTGTATGTACCTGTACTACTGTACGTCTTCTCAGTACAACCGGTATGTACAACCTGCTGGTACAGTGTACCGGTACAGTACGTGAAAATTGTACAGTAGCCTGGTACTGTTCGTGCTCAGTTTTAGCCCTCCGACGACCCAGCACGACGACCCCCTCATCATTCCTCTCGTCACTTATTTCCCGTTTCTTCCTCTCGTCGGCATCTCGTCGTAACAAGAACGACGACGAAGACACAATTTTAACAAACCGGTAATAATAGCCTATCCTTCGAGTACTCTTTAATCCCATGACCATGACCGCCACTTCCGATCGTCACGAAGAGTCTGCTCTAGGCAGCGGAGACGCAAGTCCCTCTTCTTTTACCAAGGTAAGACCAACCAGAGACTCTGGAGGTGAGGATTGGTTATTCTGTTTAGTTTCAGCGCCTGTTGTGCTAACGTGAATGCACATCATATTATTTTTATTCTCGTCGAAAGATCTTCAACAAGTCGACACAGTACACCGAGGAGGCGATTCAAACGTTCGAACACACCTTCGGCAAGCATTACATGTCGGCGGGAGGAGAAGCCATGACGGGTTTGATGATGGGAGCCTTGCAGGCACCCAAGGGCTGCTCCATGCTCGACATTGGCTTTGGCATCGGCGGTGCCGCTTATGCATTTGCCGAGACCTTGGATGCGACAGTCCGTGGGATCGATGTCGGTGTTCAAGGATGCGAATTGGCCAAGGCGGAGCTAGTTCGACGCAACGAGGAACGTGTGGCCGCTGGACTCACTCCACTTAAAATTACTTTTGAGCTGGAAGACTGCACCCAGGCTGATTACGCGCCAGAATCGTTCGATGTTATTTATTCGCGAGACACTTTTGTTCATTTGTCTGCCGAGAGCAAGGAAAAGGTATTTGCCAACTGTTTCAAATGGCTCAAGCCGGGTGGAAAGATCTGCATCGCCGACTATTCCCTCGGACGCAATTCCGACGCGTCGGGACAACCGACGCCAGCATTTGCCCAGTATTTGCAGGCTCGAGACTACCATATGTACACTGCTAAGCAATATTCGGTGGCCCTGGAAACACCGGGATTCACCGATGTCAATGCGAGAGATATGGCGCATTGGTACTGTGTCACCTGCCAGACCGAATTGGATCGAGTAGCCCAACCTGGACCCAGTCGCGAAAAGTGTCTGGAAGAACAGGGAGCAGAACAAGTGGCCAAGCTGGAGCAAACCTACGAAAACAAAATTCAAATGACCTTGCGGGGAGATCGTTCTTATGTTTTGATTACAGGTGTCAAGGCTGATGGTGAGGCTGAATCGTCGGCGTCGCTCCAAAAAGAAGTCCAAGAAGCCTATCTGAAGCTTTACAACAAAGGATGGGTCATGAGTTGCGACGGAAACTTGTCGGCACGGGTGGCTCCAGGATCGCCTGACTTTTTCGTGACACCCACGGGCATTGATGCTACCCAGATTGAACCCTCACAAATTGTTCGTTGCAATGGCAACGGCAAGACCGATGGTGCTATCAAACCGACTTCGGAAGTGGATTTGCACACTTTGATTTATCAATCTCGTCCTGATGTGGGCGCTGTGGTGCATTCGCATTCTATTTATGCTTGTGCCCTTGCTTGTTGCCGCATTCCCCTTCCCCCCGCCCACTATGCCGTCTGCGAACTCTTGTGCAGCCCCACCAGCAGCTGCGCCGTTAACGACCAGGAGGGCGCCGCGGCGGTTCAGTGTGGAAGCTACCACACATACGGAACCTTCGAGCTGGCCACTGCCACCTTGGCCGCTTTGGGCCAAAATTATGCCTGTTTCATGGCCAACCATGGAGCCGTCGTCGTTGGAAAGGATCTTGCTGAAGCCATGTACTTGACTGAACGATTGGAACGAGAATGTGAAATCTACTGGAGGGCCAAGCAGTTGGCCCGCCCCATTCCTTTGACATCGGAAGAAATTACCAGCCTCGCGTTGAGGGATAAAACGTACGGCCAAAACCCAGAGGAAGAATCCTCGTAGATACATACGTCAAAGCTTACGAAAAACAACCTGCTAGGGCCATAAATCCCCCAAGAGCCTTGTTTGGAATGTTGTTGTTGATACACATTCTTGTGGACCGTCGATGGATTTTGGAACACCAATGAATAAAATAAATGTGCCGTTGTCGTTTGGGACTGAAAGTACGACGTTATCACTTGCAGGAGAAAAGAGTGCGGAAAGAGGAAGAGTACAATACCAATACTGTACGAGTCCTACTGGCGTCTAGAGTAGTTTCGAGTTATATACATCTTGCAGACTACTGACGATAGGCTCTTCCGTCATGTGTCGACTCGAGCGGAAAGCCAGCCTGAGCCAAATGTTGGATCAAACGACTTTCAAATCGACGGGAATCCGATTTCGAGGGTACTGGCAACACAACTGCAGTGCAGCTAGACCAGGCCGGGCCCTTACTGCGGTGGCTTTGTAAACGTTGAAACAGAGAGTCCGTTTCACCAACATAATAACGAGGTGGATTGCATCCCAACTCCAACAAATAGACGCACGATTTATTGGCAAACGTGGGCGGAGGATTAGCCTTTGGTGGGATGGTAGTTGAAGGTTGACCGAGCATTTCTTCTGCTAGAGCCACTGCTTTCTGAAAGCCATAATGGTCCTGTGTGATTATACTGTTGATTCTAGTAACAAGTTCCTTGGCATCTTCGGGAGTCACAGTGTGGTGGGAGAGATACTGATCTAGTTCGTCGGCTCTCTCAATGATCTCATCGGGAAGACCAAAACGTGCAGCGGTCACCATGGCCAATGAATCGTTGCAGACGCCATCTTCCAAACGATAGGTCCACTCGTAGGAATTGCTTGCAGATCTTGTAATAGCCATTTGTTTAGTGATAATGCGTTCTTTCGCCTTCAGCGGCAAATTCAAGATATCGTGCAGATGAGTAGCGAAGATGCCACTCATCCCACGGCTGGCCATGGCCTCAAGAATAGCAGCGGCCAGTCGAGCACCATCACGAGGAGAGGTTCCTCGTCCAATTTCGTCCACAAATACAAGTGATCTAGGGCCGCAGCAGCGCATGAGTGCCGCGATATCTTCCATTTCGGCTCCAAACGCACTTTTGTTCTCGGCAGGGACGTCGGCTGAAGCTCCCCGTAGAAACAGGGTATCAAAGCGAGGAATACGAGATCCTTCCATCAACGGAGCACACAAACCACAGACGGTTAAGAGCGCGGCAGCAGCTGTAGAACGCATAATCGTAGACTTTCCACTCATGTTTGGGGCTGTTAGAAGAAACATGCCATCCAAATCAAAGGTATTCGGTACCGCCTGCGATTGAGGCATCCAGTACGGCCAAAGCCCTACGAGCTTGGCCGAGGCACCCGTAGTGCCATCGATATTGGTGCTTTCTGGGTCCAGTGTTTCCGCCAGATGCCAATTATTCTTGATAGCCTTGACGGCATGGTGATAGGCGGCCGACAAAGCCAGATTCAAATGTGCCGATTGGATAATTGCTGGAATGTGGCCGTCGTCTTGCAACGTCTTGGCTAAAGTAGACAAGATTGACGATACTTCTTCGCAAGCTTTGTCACAGGCCACAACGTACTCTGATAGAGCCTGCTGCACATCTTCTGTGGTGTAACGGGTGTTGAGTTTCTTGCCGTGCCGATCCCTTGGGATAATGTAATCCTTTGCATTCCCAGAAGTTGGGACTTTCTTGAGTACCAGCAAATTATTGAAAATATCTTGTGCAATCAGCACTCGGTTGCTCTCATCGCCCTTTACGAAATCCCGAGCGATGACTTCATCAAGATGTCGCCCCGCTTCTTCCACTCGTCGGTACACCTGCTCTGCGACTTCTCGCTGAACCCGACCTCGCCAAGGAAGTTCGTTCCGTTCTACAAACCCATCTGGAAGATACTTGTAGTGTGTCAATGGGTCCTCCAGAGAGAAATGCAAAGATGCAGCATTGTCTTGAAACACGAGCAACTCATCGTCGACATGATGTGAAGGGCAGATGACGGCTTCAATCGTGTCCATAGCCTGCTGACACCGCACCAGCAACGATTCTCGGTCGGCAACCAAGCCGCTTTCATGGGAACACAATGTCAGAAGCGCGTCTATGGGCAGGTCATGGTGATGATGATGATTTTGCGACACCACAAACCGAGTCACTGCGAGCGTGTGTAAGAGTTCTCCATAGATGGCCGCACTCGCTTGACCGGCCCGAATCAGACTCAAAACTTTTCCCAAGGGTGGAACCGTCAACCGGGGCAACACCATATTGTTGTCTTCATCCCTCAGTGACTGGACAACCTCGGACATCGCTCGTGCCACTTTGGGTGGAGGTGGCACCAACAAGTAACGCTTCAAAAATCGTCGAGTTGCTGCAGGTGCAGCCTCGTCCAACACATGAAAAATTAATGAGGGAATGGCAGGATCTTGGAGCAAACCCAGCTGGCTCGCTGTTTCCAAATACAATGGATTGGTATGGGCTGACGATTGAGAAACGGTAAAGTCCTTTGGGCTCGGTCTTTGTTCTGGAATACAGCCACCCGGCTTTCGACTTGAGGAAGTTAAATCGTGGCGCTCTTCGTCATGCCGTTTTTCATTCCAGTGAAGTAAGGTATCCACAATGACAGAAATATATCGTTCGGATTCGGATCCATCCGTGTTGGGAATCAAATGAGGTGGCAGCACGATGGTACGGACTCGAAAGCCACCCAAATGAGCTTCTACTAATTCTCGCTCTGCCGTCGTGCTGGGCTGGGAAGGATGAGGCAAAAACGGCAAGGAAATCGACTTGGTGGAAGATGATGATGATTCGGTAGGAGAAGGAATATACACCAATGGTTCCGCAGGAGGATATGCGGCCAATCGACAAGCCACCGCCTCTGGAGTCAATCGTTCCGAATACTCCACCGACCGCTCTTCCAAAGAGACCTCCATCATGTGATACCCCGCTGCCGTGTGAACAATTCCCACACATGGACGGGATGGTGGTAGCTGATCCAATGCAGAACCACTTTCATGCTCTGAGCCCAGCAACCAATTGTGGTCATACAGATATGTGGGCGATGCCGGTGAGACGATTTGCGACAAAACCCTCGTTTTGAGTTTGTTGGACGCTGTTTGACCGACTTCTTCGTAGACGGCGACGCTGAAGCCTTGTTCTGTAAGTCCATTCAGAGTCGCCTGTACATTGCGATAAGGACATCCTGCCTTGACTTTGCCTCCCATTGGATTCAACCCAACATGTTCGACTAGCAGAATCGCATCCACCCCAAACGTTTCATAGAAATCACCCATTCTCGTCAAAATCACACACTGGGGATATAATCGTTTTTGTTCTCGACAAAATGCCAAGAAACTTCCCTTTTTGCCAGCAGCTGTGGGTGTAGTAACTACAGCTCTTTTCTTGGGCGAAGCTGTCGGATCAAAGCCCATGGGACATTCGGTGGAATCGAGTTGTTTCAAGAGATCACGTGCGACCGGTCTTGAGATCTGTTTCAAGGGATCTCGCCAATAGTCATCCAATTTGGATCCTGGTCGGTCAAAGAGTGAATCCACGATTTGCTCATGTGTCGGTTGATGATCTTTCCTGCTGGTAGCACTAGTTGTGCTAATTCTAGTAGTAGGGACCAGCATTGTTGGATCATCCTCGTCCAATGATTCTTCTTCATCATCATCATCATCATCATCATCGAGTTGCTGCTGTTCCTCCTGCTGTATCTGGCTTTCTTGTTGTTTGATTAAGGATCGGCAGTGCAAAATAAGATGCGCTAATTGCCGTTTATCGGGTGGAATTTCTTCATCGGTCATGGCCTGTTGCAGCGCCGACTTGGCCGTGGATTGGTTCGGCCGTCCAAAAATCGCCATGGAAACTTGTTTCGGGCTTTGGACATTGATAGGAGTGCCGTCATTGCATTGAGTGATTCGTTCTTGCAGTGCTTCAATAATACTATCGTTGCTATAGTTGCCAGAAGACTGATCATCATCTTCTTTTTCTTCGCCACCACCGTCCACATGCCCAACATACGATTGAAGCACCGAAACGAAGGAAAACTGCCGACGCCGATCGACCAGATCGATTCTTTGCAAATGCAAATGACAGTGGGTACGATGATGATGACTTGCTGTTCTCGTTGTCGTTGTTGTGGAGCATGGGGCAGAAGAAGAAAAGGCACGGACCGCCAAAGTCGGCTGACGATGCCGAGAAAATGCTGCTGCTAGCAGAAGGCACGACGACGCCATGAGAATATAAAGAATTACCGGTATTGGAGACAAACTAGCAGCAACCGAATTTCTTCTTCTTCTTCTCCGTTTCGTGTGTGGCACTCTCATGAATGAATGAATCAATCAATCAATCAATCAATCAATTACAGCAAGTCAATCTGGCTACCAGTATGAAGCAGTACTTGTACATTACTGTACTTGCACCGGTACTCGTACAAGTAGCCAAGCGTGGAAAGAATGATCGTGGGTTGTAATACCGGTACGGTGGATAATGGTGTGGGTGTTGGGTGTGGGCGAGAGAACAATCCAAGATTCCCAAGCTACGCCTCGGTCAGTGCAAGGTAATGCAAATTGGGTATGTATATATTGGTACGGGATGCTTGGTTGGTATCGTATGTATAAAGGTAAATTGAGAGCGCGCCTGGCTTGAACACATACATTACTTAGATGTATATTTTAAAGTATACAGTATGAAATAAATAATGAGACCTAACTTGCATCAATTGCATGACCTTGGCCAGTGTGCGGTACATGAGGTCCCCAGCCGCCGGCATAGTACTGGTACCAGGTACGAAACGCCGGACCTCTCGCCCACGATGACCCTTGAGATGATCGTTAATTGCTGACTTCAATCCGGCACTGTTAGTCCGGGAAAAGAACAAGGGCCATTTCATATAATACATAATATATTATAGGTTTTAACCGACTTTGGTGGTACTGTACAGTACCATGGCCAAAAGTGCCGGAACTGTACCCCTGGTACCAGAGCTAGGTACAGGTACCAGTACGGTACCTGGTACTGCTGCTGGTACCGTAGGTTTATCGTACTTGTACCAGGTACCGGTGCAATACCAGGTACCAGGTACCAGGTACGGCCCGCCCCGACGTAGTACTGTTCTCTTCTTGTAGGGCTCACGCAGCACTTTGGGCCTCAAAAATATACGGTAGTGCGGTAGTCTTCTACTGTACCTGGTACTGTTCAGGAAAAATGGACGGCTATGATATTGTACCGGTATGTTCTACGCGAGTACAATTCGCTAAAATGATTTTGAGTGGTGAAGCGATGCCCACCGTAGAACATGGTATGATTTCTACGTGTCGCGACACTACCTACAGTACTTCAACGCAGAACCCATACCTTGCCTTCTCTTCACTATTACATTGTACTACTAATGATGACGACTCAGATGTCTTGCCCCCTCTCCAGTTTGTACATACGTACGTGGAGAAGAGAAAAGATCTGGCGATGAGCATGTTCTTGCAACAAGCCCAAGAGACTTCGCCTTGCTATGCTCTGGTAGAGTAGCTCTACAGTATTACTCTACTACTCTACCACTAGAGAGTAGACGAGCGAAAAGGTGTGGTCGCCTTCGATGAGGCCAGTACTGTAGATGGAGGAGCGGGGTGGTCTTGCTCAAGCAGAGGAGGCGTGCTGCACATGGTGATTTCAATATATATTTAATAATACTACTATGTTATGAAGAAACTGCTATTACAATATGACCGTACTTGATAATGATCATGAAGGTGGTGTCTACTCGTCCTGGACGAAGAGTGGCAGCAGAATGTCCATCCTCATGATCATACTGAGAATCGGCACAAACACTGGAGGGATAGTTCCTCGTAGGCAGTAGGGCAATTGTTGTCTTTTCTTGGGCCACCCGGGCACATTGTTTGTTCTTTACCTGCCATTACTCTTAACGCTAGGAACTGGCGGAACGGTAGGAGCCTTGGTACTCTTGACGGAGACGGCAGGAGCCTTGGTGCTCTTGACGGAGACGGCAGGAGCCTTGGTGCTCTTGACGGAGACGGCAGGAGCCTTGGTGCTCTTGACGGAGACGGCAGGAGCCTTGGTGCTCTTGACGGTAGGAGCCTTGGTGCTCTTGACGGTGGGAGCCTTGGTGCTCTTGACGGTAGGAGCCTTGGTGCTCTTGACGGTGGGAGCCTTGAACTTGGGTACCTGCAGCAAACGTTCCTCACCGGCAGCACCACGAGCACCGAACACGCGAGAGCTCCTGATGGATGCTTGGACTTGCTCGTCGTCGTCAGACAAAGATGAAACCACAAGAACCAAGAACGCTGCGGCAAGAGCAAGAGGGAAAGAAAGTTTCATGATGATGATGATGATGATGAGCGCGTTGGCATTCCCTCTCGTTGACAATTTTGCCCGCTTCTTGTAAATTATGATGTGGGCAGGTCGCGGGGAGATCCCGCCATGGGCGGGTCTTTGTTATCATCTGGGTTAGCCAGTGCAAGTCCCAGGTGCAGCTACGTAGCGAGCACTTTCGATCATGAAGGGTCATTTGCCATTAGAGTAAGATACTTCATCATCATGATCGGTCATTTCCCCAAGGAGCGGCCGGTGCTTTCTGTATTTATGGAATCATCTTTGTACCAGGCAAGTGTCACGACTAACAGGGGGCTGTCCTCGCTCGCTGAGACAGGTGCCGCCGGTGTGTACCGGTACCAGTACCGCTTCGAACGGTACGAGTACGGCACCGGTACAGTGGACACGTACCGGTACTGGTGGTACTGTACAGGAGACATATTCAATGAGAACCACGTATATGAAAACCAAGATAAAAACCACGCGATAACGCTAGTAGTAAAAAACCAAAAGACTCAACTGGCGGGAATTGAACCCCAACCTCCTAAGTAATAATAGTTTTCGTTTTGTCTGTGATCGGCTTTGGCACTCCTCTTTGCTTGGCAGGCGCCCTTTGCACATGGCTTCCCTGGTTCCCTGGCGCCTCCTCTTCTGACACGACTGCAATAGATACGGGATTCAATTCGTGATTTAAAGTAGACGAAATTAACGCCAATCGGATCGCCCACCTTCGAGGCCCCTATAGGGGCCTCGAAGGGGTTTTTTCGAGGCCCCCCGAGGCCCCTATAGGGGCCTCGAAGTCTTAAAACACGGCCCTTCGAGGCCCCTACTTTCTTATCTCTGCTTAAAACAAATAGAGATAAGAGCAGATAAGAGCCTCCCTCCGACATTTGCAATTTTTATTTCTTCCTCGCATCATTATCATTGTTCATCACCTGGAGATTTCTATGGAGTAGCGGGAGGCCAAAAATACGATAGTGGGGGATAGCCAGGAGCATTCCCCAGAGAAAATCTGCAGGCGGAATTTGCAAGCTCCCTGGAGAATTTGGCAGAGAAAAAGTACCTTAATTAAATCTGAAGTTTTGTCTTAAGAGAATTCTGCCTACTAAAAAGAAACCAATAACTAAAAGGAATCCACAGGCGATCGTGCATAGGGCAAAATAGCTATGTGTGTATCAGACCTGGAATCTTGTAAAGATATCCACTTGGTTGCTACAATAGTCTATTGCGATCTGATATTTTCATGCAAATCGGATTATTAAAATTTAATGACAATCCGATACGTTTCATCGTTCGCACATTTCAATTCATCTACAAGTAATGGTTGGCTGTCACACACAAAATATCGTCCCGACATATGATGTCTAACACCACCATACTTCATACATACGTATACCAGCTGTCATACCTTCGTATGTTCAGCCTCCTTCATTTTTACTCAACACCTGACTCCTCCTTCCTTCATTCCCTCCCTTGTCCCCAGTCGGGTATTTCGTGGTTGTACTGTGCCGGTACGAGTGGTTTGCGGCGTTTGGTATTGAGCAGGCCGAGGAAAAGAAAGGCTATCATCATGCTGAAGCCGAGTTGTGGTCGTCGTCGGTTCGTGGTCATTCACCATGCCAGCAGCAGCAGTGTCGTTTTGTTGTTGCTCTGCAGAATTATTTTCATTTGTTGGACGACTCCTGGCACTGTTACGGCTTTCGCGTTGTCGTCTTCGTCGCTCTTGGCCACACCAGCCGCCTCATCCTTCAAAGGTGATCATTCGTCTGGAAGGAAAAGCAGCAGCAGCAGCAGCAGCAGCAACAATATTTTGATTTTGGATCATTGGAATATTAATCATGAAAAGGGACGGCAAGACTGGCTGCTCACTTTTTATGTGGATTTTCTGAAATGTGCCTTGGATCCTCGTAAGCTCGACAACCTGGAAGATCCCGATCGACGTGAAAGAGCTGGATTGTCGTCACTTTCGCCCAGCGACAAAAAGAGGACAGTATGGGCCAACATTGGCGCTCATCAATTTCATTTGCCTCAAGGAAACCCCGACGCCCAAGTGCTGGACGGGGTCATTACCTTGGTCTACGAGGATTTGAAGCCTCTGCTCGAACGGTATCCCATGGTGGCACCGAGTTTGAAAGATTCCATGTTTCAAATGGAAACAGAAGAAGATGGGTCGGTATTGAAAGTGACAGATCCTTGGGGATCTCGCTTTCTTCTAGTGGAGGGCAATGGTCGTGATTCCAGGGGACTGCAACCAGGAGAACCGTCCGAGGGGTTGGCCTTACGAGACCTGACCATTCACACCCCTCCCGGAGCGAATTTACCAGGGATTGGTCGCTTTTACCAACACATTCTGGGGGCACATTTGGTGGAAGATACTACCGGTAGTAGGCCCACAGGAAATAAGAATAAGCATGAGGATGATTGTGTTCAAATTCAAGTGGGTCCGCAGCAAACCTTGACATTTCGTCCATGCCCTTCGACGACCCCAACGAGCCACGTCGATTTGCGAGACGAACCGGTCGAGATCCCAGATGGCGTGCCCGCGTATCTCTCCAACCATGGACCTCATATTTCCATGTACGTGGCCGACTTGGCCGCAACCTACCAAAGAGCCGCAGACTTGGGAGTGATCTACGTCAATCCTCGCTTTTCGAGACGAGCCTATTCGTTACAGGAATCCTTGAAGGATTGCATGTTTCGGTGTTTAGATATTGTCGACCCTGAGGACGTGGAGTCGGGACCGATTTTGCAACTCGAGCATGAAATTAGGAGTGTCGTCAGGGTAGATGGTACCAAATACAAGTCATGTCCCTTTGACGAAATTCCTCCGGAATGCACCAGATAGAACAAACAAGGAGCATCTCGCTGCACCAATCTTGATTGCCTTTCTACTCTATTAATATATTTGGCACTCTGAACTTGTAAAGGTTGGTTTTGGATAATTTTTTGGCTACATGATATGCTCATGCTCCTGAACTCTATTATCTCGTTGAAACTACATGGACGGGTGATGATTACCAACGTCGCTCTAGCGCCTATCATCCTCGTCTGCGTCGCTGTCGCTACCTTCCTGGCTGTCATCGCTATCGCTTCCAACCAGTTTCTGAGTTTCTTCGAGTTGTTTATAAAGTTCAGGGTAGCTTCGTTTAAGGATGCCTTGGAGGGAAATCCCGATTTGGTCGTTTTCCAAGGCCTCATCGAAGACCTGTTGAGCCAGTGCCCGTCTCTGATCCTCGTCGGGACAATGCACCAGGCATCGAAAAAAGGCTGCGTACGTACGCGATAGAAAGAACAAGCCCCCTCGAGCCCTTTGTTCTTGTGCAATCTTGTAAACTTTCCATGCCGTCTCCCATGATTTGCAATGGGCACAAATTTGCCAGACCAGTAAATAGACGGCGTGGTCGGGGGCGTCTTCTGGATTGTACAAGTGGCGGACCATTTGGGGATCATTGCCGAAAAAGTAAGGGGTCGAATAGGTGTGTAGGGATTGAAAGAGTTGCCAGGCCCGTTCCACGGGAAGCGGACTCCCATCGTAACTTTCTTCCACTGATGCCTTGTTTTGAGCCATGCGGCGAGATGTTTTGGCCCACGCATCCAGGGCATATTTTGTGGTGGTCAACCGACCCAAAGCGTATTCTCCGGTAATAACCGAACAAAGCTCGTGCTTGCGGAGCACTTGATCAACCTGGGGTCCGTCCGAAGCCAAGCCAAAGAGAGAATGCCATATTTCGCTTGTAGGCCACCAGGGTTTGGTGAGAACCATCCGATTCACAAGTTTAATGGCAAAGGCAAAATGTTGATCCCTGAGGCTCCCCTTTCGTGTCGTCCCGCGGCGTCGGGACCTACTCCTCGGCTGCACCAACAAATCAAAGGTGGACTGAGACATGACATCCTCCAATTCCGCTACAACGTACTTATCGAAGAGTACCTCCATCAAACGTTCGGCTTTTCGAAGGGATTCAGCTTCTTGGCCTCCACGTAATCCACCATATGCTTGCTCCAGCCAACGGTACGGAGGTCTACCATACAGCAAAATGAGATGATGGAGTGTGATATAGTCCTTGGCGCGCAGAAATTTTCTGGCCGTGCTGCTGTCGTCAGTAGTCGAAAGCAATCGTTCGGTAGCATCGCGTCCAAATTTTCGTTTCATTAGAGCTTCCACGAGTTCATAGTATCTATCCACTAGAACAGGTGGAGGTGTATTTAGCAAACAGTGAAAACCAAAGGTGAAGAGACTGTTTCGATTTTTCGCATCCAAGCGTGGTTGCATCAGTAGCTGGACAACCGACAGAGTCGCACCTGCGGCCTCGGACAGTGCCGTCTTCAATTCCTCCGGTAGTTCCTCATTCGTCAGGTTGCTTTTGTTGCTGAGATCCTTGTCATATTGCTCCACCAGAGTTGCTGTATTTTTAGTGATTTGCCAGTATCCGTACGAAATGAATCGCAGCAAGTGTCGACCAACAGAGGGATGATAATGATAGACGGATTCTGCCTTTCGACAAGCTTCAAATGTACCAGAATCACAATACGCTCGTACCAGCAAGCGTAGAGACTTTTCTGAGAGGACCTTGGTCCCACGGATTTGTGAGAGGAACTCGGTCTCACGGAAGGTCGCCTGGTCCACCACTTCTTGAATTTGGTTCGCACGCTGCCGATACCAGTCTGCTGCCTCCAATCCTTGACTGGGAAATCGATAAAAGAGCCGCCCGATCAATCGGGTATAGTGATATTGGCCGGATGCAAACTCTGGAGAGGCATGGGCTTCGACAAGTGGATATTTTTTCTTTGTAGGAGGAAGTAATTCATCATCTTTGCTCCCAGCTCCCACAAGACTTTGTATCCACTTACCAAGCGACAATTGAATCTTTGGTTCCTCAGTATTAACTGTGTCCTCTGATGGAAGGTCCTCCTCCTTGGGTGGATATCCGACCGGTTGCAAGGCTTCTACCATGATAGTTCGTTCGTTTCGGATTCGTTCCCAGAATGCCAAGACCAGTCTTTGATTTTGAATGATTTCCATGTCCGTTTCATTGTGCTGGGAGGGAATGACGGGGCGCTTGAGGGGGGAAAGCATATAGGATTCTTGTGTCATATCCTCGGCATCGTCCGCCTCTTCTTCGCTTTCCGACCTGCTGGAAATGGATCCTAGATCGACCAAACTCTCATGACATGCCGTGCATAGCTTTGCGTAGGCTTCTTCGGATTCGAGGATTTGTTCCCAAGTGACATCGGCCAAGGATGGATGAGAAAATTGTTGCAGAAGATCATGCCACGGCAAAGAAGCGTCGTCTACCGCATACGACCCGGATGCTGCTGTTGCTGCTGTTGATGTTGCCAACGATAAATCTCCGTCCTTCCATATTTGGGCGTAGTCTCGCACGCATTTCAAAAAATCTTTCTGTCGTCCCTTGTTCCAGGCCTCCAATTGTTTCCCCGCCTCTTTGTCGAAAGATCTGCGAATTTGTCTTGGCCTTTGTTTCTGGTTAGTATTTTGATCAGTGCCAGTCCCTGTGGCGTTATGCCGTCCACTATTCCACTGTGTACTATGAAACGAGCGATTTGGAGGATATCGAAAGGGGGGCTGCTGGTGCTTCTGTTGTGGCTGTGGTTTATGATGACTATGAAATCTCGTCGGGGCGACAATGTTATTGTTTGACGATCCGCCGGTAACTGTAGGTATCGTCTCGTCATGTTCCCGGATACCAATCACACGTGTCAGCCCCTCGATCGAACTGAGAGATAAAGGCTGTTCCCGCCGCGACGATACCAACGGGGAAGAGATGTTTCTTCTTTGGTGTAATATTCTTGCGGGTCGCCGCCGCCGTAGGGAATGCTGGTGTTGAAGAACAAGGCGCCGTCGCAAAAGGTTTACTGCTTCTGCTGTGGCAGACATGGTGCGAATGTAGTACAGTAATTCACCCCAAGGGCGTAAGTATTTCAGAAAGTCGTCGATTGATGGATGAAGTAATGGAATGGTCGACCAGCAAAAGCTACAGTATGATGATATGGTCCATGGTCCATGGTCGAACTGAACCGTTCGAAAAAAATCTTTCTCGCGAACAGAACCGATGGATGATTATTCTGCGGTGGAGCGATCGGTCATGTTGGTCGTGTTTCCTTTTTCACTCTGATGCATGGACGGACGATCGATCGATCTCATTGTCTGCGTCTCCAGTCTCCGGTCTCCAGTCTCGATGGTGATGATTCCGTCCTCCGTCCACTTCTTGAATCATCGACTGGCTCGACTGGATCACTCAATCAATAAGGGGTGGGGGGCGGGGGCGGGGGGCGGGTCCTTGTATCATAACGAAGAGAAAGATCGAGATCTTGGGGTGCGATGTTCCGCGTGGAAAGTTGAAGGCAAAAAAGATCATCTCACGCACTTTTCGTTGAGGATGATGAAGGGATGACGACGATAATAATACTTGTACTGCACCCTGGTACTTCTTTGATACGTCAAGATGCTATCATTCTTGCTACAAGTACCCCAACAACAACAAACAACTAAGAACTAAGAACTAAGAACTACAAGAGGACCATGACACATCCTGTCGCTCGTTTACTTTTACTCTGGTCATTCCTCCAAACCACTGTCTGCGGATTCCAACCTGTGACGCGGCTTTCTTCGGCTGGAAAATCTCATTCCATCATCGGCCATCATCATCCACGTCGAGAGTCGCTAGAACTTTACGTGGCAACGACTGCCGGTCAAGAGTACATTGTCGAAGTGGTAGAAGGGGGAGAAGATGATCCACGTGTATTGGATGTGGCAGCCTTTCGCAATGGCATGGTAAATCCGGAAATGATGGTCGAACGGGCCAAAAGCAAGCGCGACGCGATCGACACGACAGAAGCTGCAGTGAATGGTCTCAAGATTGGGGTCCTATATGTAGGACCCGTGATTGCTGCTTTTACCTATTTGGAGTCGAACGATGTCACTCAGGCTTTGTCGAACTACGCCCTCCTGGGGGGAGGAATCGGTGTCCTACTTGCCGCCAACAACTATATGGGTCGGGGAATCCACGTGCCCGACACTGCAGAGGCTACCAAGTAAGTTGCAAAGAATATTTTCATCATGGCTGAACCTACAGTATGTCGTTCCCATTTCTCATTCAAGTCGAATGCGTTCGATCCATACTCTAGCCGTATCATTGTCGACTTTTCAGAAGGAATCTACCGAAAACAAGACATTGGATTCGTCGCCGTCTCGGAGGACTCGACGTTTGCCCCAACCCGAGGAGTCATGGGAACGGTCGATGCGCAACTTCGAAATTCGGACAAAAGTCACCCAGGGGCGCGAAAGGTGTCGGGTCTTCCATCTCATTTGCATATTAAAAACATGGAAGTTCACAAAACGTCTCGGAGGAGAGGGGTCGGCCAAGCCTTGTTGGATAAAATCATTGAATACGCCAAGACGAAAACTGATGCTGAAGCATTGACATTGTAAGTACATCGAAGATGATATCATTTCTGTGCTTTTGGTATGGATCCAAGGTCTGATACAGGATCCAATACTAGAGAAGGCGGCATCTGAACCATTGACACTCTCACTCCACATGCACATTTTGCGAACCGCAGGGAGGTCGAGGCCGCGAACCCCGCCGCCGTCAACTTGTACAAGAAGGCGGGCTTTGAAGCAAGAGAGAACCCAAACAAATTGAGCAAAAACGTGTACATGGTCAAGTTTTTATGAAGGAAAAGCCTTTTCTAGATTCGTGATTGTCGTTGGAAGAGTTTCACGAAGAATGGTGGTGCTACTACCCGTTCCATCTAAAGACTTGGAGTAGTACAACTTAACCGAAATTTCGTTGTGTAAAATCCCTTCTAGCTAGGATATCGATGATTACAATCTGCTACCTCGTAAAGGATCTAAGATCCGGTTCTGGACTTGTTCTTGTGAATAGGATCCGCAATATGGTAATGTTGCCTGGCGCAAACTGACCGCTTCGCCGATGAGACCCTCGGCGAGAAGAAACAAAGCAAGTTACGCCGCTTCACTATGGACTGCGCGATGCAAGGATCGATGATCGCGCCGATGATGCGATGTACGAGGATGTATCTTCATTCTTTTGAGTCGATTATTTACATGTTGGTTGCGCGTTGGTCAATTCGGCCATTCGAAATGATATACTTAATATCTCAATAAAATAGTATACTCGTAGAATTTTCTCAACGGAAGACTATTTTGGTAACAAATAGAGTTACATAGAGCGTTCCCGCCAAAGACATAGGGCGAAATAAAAAATCCGAGAGACGACCCAGCTGCGAGAACTTGTAGCGGCGCGCCTGACAACGAACACGCCTACGAAGCGTGCACTCTCTACCGGTACTGGTGTCCCCTGCGTTTCTCGGAAGCAGAAAAGGGAGAGAGCATTCCAACGCACAACACTATCCATTCCCCTCTTCCTCTCTTTCTTTGCATCACCTATCCACACGTACCGCTTTCGTCATTTCACATCCAGTTGATCTTTAGCACGCTTGAGAACGACGACGACGACTCAAGAATGAACTGCACGATGGTACCACAATTGCTTCTGTCGTTCTTGCTGCTGGTGACAACGGCGGGGGCGACAACAAGAGAACAAGAGCATCATGTGGATTCAGCTCCCGCCTTTCGGGTACGAAACGTGCAAGATCGGCGGGAGGAATTGAGTGATCGGCAGCGGGAAATAATGGCGTTGGAACTGACCTTTGAAGAGGAAGGTGAACCCATCAATGTGCCTCCTTTCAGCTTGCAAATATTCCCGACGCCCAATCCGTTGGCGTCCGACAGCAGGTTGACTATGGAAGCCGCTCTCGACGACTATCTCACAGCCTACTTTAAAGGTCTTTATCCCGAATTGGACACGGATCCGGTAGATGGCGCTCCTCAATTCCTTTCTGCGTCTGTCGGTGTAGCGAGTATGGCCCCCATCACTTCGGACAACGCGAGACGGAACTTGCAGCAGCGCAGCGGGACTCAGTTCGATGTTGAAACCACACTTCGATTCCAGGATGGTATTTTTCCAGAGTATGGGGAACTGGAGAGCAACATGCAAGATGCCATGTTCAACAATTTCGATGTCTTTCTTGCAGACTATCTTTTCTTTTACGGCACACCCGACTTGGCCAACATTGATTCGGGCACCTACATTTCGGGTTTTACCACACCCCCTGAGGCTACTGACAATCCTACCGCGGCTCCTAGTGCTAGTATTGGAGGTTCTATTTCTCAAATCAACGAGAGCGTTCCAGTCAATGCCCAAGATGGGGACGGAATCAATCCTTTGTATCCAGCGATTGGTTGTGGTGTGGTCATGTTCGTTTTGACTGCCTTGTTTCTGTCCTATCGACGCAAGCGCCTACTTGATATGGATGTCAGTACAGACGATTCCGATATTGAGCACATTTCTGTAGACTTTGACGGCCGGCAAGAAGCCGTGGAGCTGGAGCGCGAACGCCAACTCCAGTATCAAAAGGAACAGCAGATGATACACGAACAGCAGGAGCGCGAGATGCTCCAGCAACAGCAACAACTAGAAGCGCAGCGAAAAAAGAACAACAATAAGCGCAAGAACAAGTTTGGATGGAGCAAATCCAAAGTGCCCGTCGAAAAAATCCAAATGGAAGACGGTCGAACAACCATCCATATTGCTCCTGTAATACCCGACGAAGATTCTGAGTACGACCAACGGCCTGACGAAGATGATTCCGTGTACGACCGAAGACGCGGCGAATTGCCCATGATCTTCAATGTTGCCAGTTCGATGAGCCATGAGTCCTTCCATGACGACCATGACAATGATTTCATGCGGACTTATACGTCGGATAGTGGTGAGCATGATAGTTCTGCCTCGAGCAACATATATCAACCTTATGGCAACGGAGGTGGTCGACGTCCTCTGCCAAGTATGAGCCGAGGTGGCGCCACATTTGGTGCTGGTGGCCAACAAGACATGAGAAGAGGGTATGCGTAGCAAGGGAATGGCGTGCTGTAGTTTGATGGGAATTGTTGTTGAGCTACAGACGGTACAGTACATTATGATGATGTGTTTCTGAAGTATAATCTTGAGTAACAACCGAATTGGGACAGCATAACTTTTCTAGCAAGTCTCTGCTCTAGTAGCATCTCTACTCTAGCTAGAGTACGTTTTAAAGAGGAATGAAAAGCTGAACTCCTTGGGATTCCAAGCGTCACTATCAAATATCACGAATGTCTGTTCTAGATCATCTCGTATCCCGATCCTGTATTCGTCGAAGTCCGCACTCTTTGTCCCGCCACCTTCTTTTTCAATTCCGATCCGAATGCTCCCGATCGCCTTTTGACAGGTTCAGGTTTACCGGCACCTGTACGAGTACAGTACGGCATTCAACGGGCCAAATCCCGATCATTGAGGGGTGGTGGGTCCCAAGGAGACTAATCAAGTTCTTTTCAGAATACGCACAGTACTTGACCTACGGGTACAAGTACGTACGTAGAAAGCTACGGGTACAGTACTTGTCAGCTGCCGCACCACGAATAAATGCAACGCTCGATAATACTCGTAATAATAGATCTTTCTTGCCGCGCGGCGCCGGAGCTCAAAGCCCGCCGCCACTATGATGCGTGCCAAGAGCAGCCGCAAGAATAAGCAAGAGAATAAGAAGCAAGCGCCAAAGCTGCTCGCGTGTTACTAGTGCATTGTATAATACTCCAAAGTATTGTTTTCTTCTTGTCGTTGTCCTATTGCAGGATCCGATCCTATCACTCTAGCATTAACATAGAATAACAAGCACAATGGACGTCGAAGAAAGCACCGGAAGTGTCAACCTGGTACGTCGCAGCGTTGCTCGAGTACTTGCTGCCGCCTGCCGCCGCGATCCTTTGCGGCAAGCGCCTCACGCCGCATCGAGTCGTAGATCTCTTGCGGCGCATTGTATTCTGATGATAGATGCTCACACTCTGTATCCCTATATTGTAATCCGCACTATTGTCTATCACAGATCTCCAAGGAAGGAGACTCGTTCCCCGTGCCGACCGCCGTCGCCAACATGAGCGAGCTCGTCAAGACCATGATGGACGAAGACGCCGAAGACGACGAGGACTCGCCCACGGAGATCCCGCTGCCGAACGTCAAGTCCCAAGTCTTGCGCAAGGTTATTGAATTCTGCGAACACCACTTGCAAGAGCCCATGACGGAAATTGAAAAGCCGCTCAAGAGTCAGAACATGGCGGACGTCGTACAAAAGTGGTATGCGGACTTTGTTGATTTGGAGCAAGTCTTGCTGTTTGAACTCATCCTGGCGGCGAATTACATGGATATCAAACCGCTTTTGGATTTGACTTGCGCGACGGTTGCCAGTATGATCAAGGGCAAGACTCCGGAAGAGATCCGTGCTACCTTCAACATCACAAACGACTTTTCGCCGGAAGAGGAAGCCCAAGTGCGAGAAGAAAACAAGTGGTGCGAGGAGGCTTAGGGCGGCGCCAGCCAGTGATGGAAGAGGAAAGCGGCCCTCGTTCGTTTTACCAGAGGCGAAACTATGGAAAATAGGGAGATGTGGTTTTGGCTTGGTGGAGAGAAGAGACGAGGCATTTATTCATTTTTCACCCGTACTCTAGTCGGTCGACTGTATGGAATCGGGGAAGGATCCTCTTGCAGTTCGACAGGTCTATGTATAGCTACCACCACTACGAAGTACTACTATTACCACATCTAGATCACTATTTCAACGGAACTATCAGAAACGTCGTCGTGGGTGAACCAGCAGTTGGGCAGCATGCAAGCAAACAGACACCATAATTGCCTCTGCAACCCCTCTCGTATATCGGTGGACCGCTGGTTCTACCTCTCTACTAGTACTACAACACGACAAGTAGCAGTGAGACCAAATGCTTGAGATTTTGCTAACAACTACACATACTGCCTGCATGATATACCCCTGTAAATTCAAAATACGATACTGCTCTCTAGTAGACTATCTACTACTATACATGAGAGAGCAGAGAGGGACGATGCTGGTAAAAACGTAGTAGACAACTGGTGTATCTATTACTACTTCTTGATTCGTCTTTGGCGATCATGGCGGTATTGATCCTTGATGCATTGGGGATGACTACTACTGTAGTACTGTCTCTCAGCTATCGTCAAGAAAGTAGTGCTAAAATATATTGTGAACTCTTGGCGCGGTGCACTACCATACCGTACCGATACTGTAGAACTCCGGGTCTCAACAAGCAAAAAGTACGCGGCAGCTACAGTACTAGAGAGGTAGACTCTCTCCTACCGGGTAGTACGGCACTACTCTCTACTGGTAGAGTAGAGCGGGTAGTAGTAGTACTGTAGAGATGATATTGGTAGAATGTAGAATACTAAGAGCAAAAGAGAAAAAATAGCAGGCAAGCTTGATCGCGGAGTCGAACCACGGACCTCCTCATTACTAATGAGGTGCTCTAACCAACTGAGCTAAACAAGCCGAGCTGAGGGATGTGGTTCTCGCAAATATATAAAGTAAATTATTATTTGTAGTTTTAACTGTCATCCTTGCGGGGCGCAAATCCTTTCGGACTCGCGGGGAAGCGTTAAATCAAGTTCATGCAAATACTTAAACGGACACGTCACGAAGCGCTACTGTACTTTAACCCAGGTACTAGCAGGTACCTGGTACGCGCTGTACCGGTACTGTACAGGTGTGTACGGTTCAGTACCAGGTACAAGTACCCGGTCTCGCGCTATTTATCATCCCACGTTTATTGGCGCTACCGCAGTACCAGTACCGGTAAAAGGTACAGTAAAGCACTCTGCTCTTGCGAAGCAGTACGAGAATACTCTACCGTGCGTACGTACCGGTACTGTACAAGTATGCACTCGTACAGTTGTACCTCTATCTAGTACTGGATTCTGAAGAAATAGCTCGGCTTCTGCTTCACGCCAGACGCCAGAGGCATTTCATCATCACATAAATGCCAATATTCACCAGTATCATAAGGAGCCTCTCTACTATCCCACCTGTTTGGACTGCGTCCGAGCAAACAACCGAAACCATTGGCAACCTTGCAAGTAATAATATGGAAGATCCCGCTCCAGACAGTGGCACGGCGTATCGGGAAGACACAAGTAGTGGTGGGAACGTCCCAAAGGAAGATCCGGTGGAGGAGAAAAAAACAAAGGATAATACGACCTCACCGCCACCAGAAGATGAAGTCGAGGGAAATTCGCCTCATTCTTCGAACAGCAGCAACCGTGGAGAATATGGCGAGGGAGCTCCTGCTCCTGTTATTCCCATGAATGGTGGCCATTCCACGCGACAGGTGTCCGCGGATGAAGAGGCGCCCAGGGCTGAAGTACACAATAACACCACCACATCAGTTTCAGCCCCCGAGGCACCAGCCGGCGCTAATAAGAACACCGACGACGCTGTTACAAAAAAAGAGGAACGAGACGCTGAACATAATTCGATGGACGATGCCGATCCGGAAACGAATATTCCAAATGGCCAAGAGGACTCGTCTATGAAACCGGAAAATCCTCCACCAGTAAATGAGGTGCGGCCGTTGGAAACTAGCGATGCGGACGAACCCCCCGTGAAAAAGCAAAAGACCGAAGATGGGGGTGCGGAAGCGGAAGAATCTGTAGAAGAGGCAGCGGCTTCTATGCTTGACGAACAGAAGGATTCACCTCCTTCTGTAGAAGAAACGGACACGCCCCCCGAACCAGCTGACGACAAGGGTGATAAAATGGAAGTAGATTCCATGGATACAGAAAATAAGAGCCCAGAAGAGCCTGCCCAAGACACAAATAATACAGCAGATTCGGGCCGGGAGACTGAAGAGCCTGACCAGTCAGCGCAAGATGGATCCATTGAACACAAAGAGGACATGTCCACCGCAGTGTCTGCTGACGATGGTGATGCCGCCAAAGCCATAGTCGCCGATGGACCCCATGATTCAAAGCTTGACGAAAAGGCTACGCCCACAGAATCCATCGAAGAACCCATCGTCGAGGAATTCGCCGAGGAGGCATCAGCAAATAAGAGGAAGGATGCAACGGACGCTACCGAGAATGCTAATGATGGCGAACCGATAGTGAAAGTCGACAAAGTAAGTGCGCCTCTGGTGTCCAAGGGCGAAGGTTCTGCGATAGGAGCTGAGACTCCAGAGACTGCTCCCTTGAATATTGAAAACGCTACTGGAAAAATGAAACACGATGACAACACCGGTGACTCGAAAGTAGACTTTCCAGAGTCAAAGACAGAGGCCGACCTGGTTGTGGGTGGCTCCCCCACGCCGTCTACTGGTGATGGAGCTTCTGGCGAGAAAAAGTCGGCCAAACACGTCCGCAGCAAACATGTGGATCCACAGATTCTCGGGCTTCGACGACGGATTCAAGGGGCATGTCGTGACAATGATCTCGAGTCTGCCATGAAGGCATACGAAAAAGCCGTCACAGACAATATTCGGCTGGAGGCCCAATCATTTTATAATTTACTTAATCTGTGCGATGGCCTAGAACGATCAGTGCATGTTGGAACTCCCAAGTGCGATGGTGGGGCCAGTTCTCCAAAAGTGCCCCCAGCGGAGGATGATACGATCGACAACAAGAAACGGCAAGAATATGCATTCCGACTTAAAGATCATATGATGCAGCTGAATATTCCACTCAACGAGACCGCCTACACTGCGATTATTAAAGTCTTGGTTCGCAATAAGGAATATGCCAAGGCCGAAGAGGTGATAGACGAATCCAAAACGGTTCAGCAGTGCAAGCCCAAGCTACGACTTTTCTCGCCACTATTAACAGCATATTGCGAGGAACGTCAAATGATAGACGCCTTGAAGTGCTGGTTGCGCATTTACTCGAATAAATTGGAACTAATGGAGCGCGAGTTGTTGAGCCTCATGAAGTGCGCCATTGCGACAGGAGATGTCCATGTATTCGATCGCGTGTTGAGTGATGTCGCCGAGGCTGTCGCGGTGCCGTCTAAAGACACTGTGTCACGAATACTGGAGTGGTACGAGTCACCACACGCTACTGTCCACACAGAGTCCATTCGGATACCCAAACATGCCGATGAAATTCAAGTGCAATCCCTTTTACAAGAAATCCACAAGGATGAAGTGGAAAGACCACCGAGTATGGGACCCGTGCAGACTGCAAACGGGTGGAACGTGAGCTCTGCGGTTCCCATCGATACTGAAAGTGGCAAGCTAAAAGACGGATGCCTACAAGATTGTGCACTGCTGCCAGTTTCAATTTCCGCTAGGGCGTGGGAAGAAATGATGATGATGAACGAATCGATTGTTCTGGAGGGACAAGTGGAAGGAAATACATCCGAGTTCCAGGGCGGTCGCAAGGGAAAGATGCGAACTGATTTTGATCCTCAGGAACGAAAGGAGAGTTGGAAGCATTTCACCGATTTTTTGGAATCTATGGGACCTATCGATGTCGTAATAGATTCCGCAAATGTTGGTTACTTCAAGCAAAACTTTGCCAGCGCTCCCAAGCACGTGGACTATGACCAGATTGATTGGGTCGCACGTCGTTTCTTGGCAATGGGCAAGAAGGTGCTGTTGGTTTTACACCAACGGCACTTCGCGCCCAATCTCATGCCGGAAAATTTCAAGCCGTTACAAGAAAAATGGGAAAATATGGGCATTCTCTATAAAACGCCTGCCGGGATGAATGATGATTGGTTTTGGCTTCATGCTGCCTTGAAGCACAAGACGTTAGTCTTAACCAACGACGAGATGCGAGATCATCACTTTCAAATGTTAGCACCTCGAACTTTTTTGCGTTGGAAGGAACGACACCAAGTTCATTTTAGCTTCGGTGACTGGGAATCCTCTGACCAAGATGGCAGTGGCAATTCTGCCAGTCGAGGACGCACGGTCGAGCTGGAGTTTCCGGCTCCGTACTCCCGTCGCGTTCAACGAGTTGAAGACGGTCTTGTTGTCCCATTGATTAAGAAGGGAGACGAAAATCGATTTTTAGACGGTACGCACGTCGCGGAAGCAGATGAACCAGAAGAGGAAACGTACCTCTGCATCCGAGCCGTAGAGTAGCAGCGTTGTATACGTTTAGAGAAATGAATGGGGTTATAATGGTGCGAAATAGTTAAAAGAGCTAAAGCAGTATTAACTGGTCTACACTAGGAAAAAATGAAAAATCCGCTGCGCCTCGATGACAGCCGTTGGACTTGCTGCCAACGAAGGGGTTGTGAGCAAAGAAAATCATTATAACGGCATAAGTTCGGGCGTACAACCCATTCGAAGGAACATCTCCGGCATTGGTCCCGTGGTGAGGATTCTCGGCCACAAGCAGAGGTGAAGGGGTGATTCCACGGATAGCACCAGGATCCAAAAGGTGGCGCCACCATTAGTCGCAGGTCAATGTTTGTACATCATTCATGCATCGCCATATCGAAACAAAGGCGATCGTCGGAAATACCGATCGGTCCACGATGTCTTATCAAGACGACCGACTCCTCTCCGATTATCACCTGTCTTCGATGCTGATGACAACAGATCATTGAAGAAGACCTTGGGAAAGAGACATTTTAGCGTTCTTCAACAAGATCTCGCATGCTGGTTTTATGGAACGCCGATGGCAGCAACAGCTGACGCATCATCTGGAATCGTTGTTGGGCAACGATGATGTATCGAATACTGTAGCAATCGGAGATGCTGGATGACCGGCAAAGCGAAATAGCAAAACCAACAAGAACAATCGTTGGAGAAAAGAGAAGGGCTTCATACGGAGGATCTTGAAGCCGCCGACATTCTTCGACACTGTCCAAGTAATATGCGCTTTCAACTACCACAATGATGATTCTTTATTGTTTTCTTTATGTATGCTTCGTCCATATTAGTCCGAGGCATATATATATGTGAAATATATATGCAATCTCGGAGGAATCCTCCGTACGTGTTGTTCGCTCCGTCCACGGCACGAGATTTCGCTCCGTTTTTTTTCAGGACACGACATCGCACGCAGCACGCAGCCCTCTCTGTCACAAATTGCAAAACATCACGAGCATTCACATTACCCCACCACCAAAGCGAAATAATAGCAATGCAATCCATCACCTGCATGAACAACAATGCTGCTCTGCTAATCGAGCAGAAGAAATACAATGTGGCGCTTGAAATTCTCGCCGAGGCGCTAGGAAATGTCCAGCATGAAGTCGATTGCTTGGCCGACCCTTTGGAGCATGTTGTGGAACACGCGGGCCACCACAACCCCCAAGAACAAGTCGGCAACACTCGAGCGAATGCTTACGTTTACTCTTTTCTTGACAGCCAAAGAGTTCAAGAACGAAGAGAAGCTGCTATGCAATGCGATCCCCTTGATCAGCACCACGCTAGCTGCTCAGCCGCTCAACAATCTTGCATGCGGCTGCTGGACCAAGAAGAAGAACGTGCCCAAGATTTCGTTTACCGCCATCCTATCCACGCCAACCCCGATCTTGCCAACGACACAGAAAACGGAGTCTACATTCTAAGTGTCATCATCGTCTTCAACTTGGGATTGACGCATCATTTGATGGCTCTTGACGACTCTCCCATGCAGCGAACGGGGAAGCAACAAAAAGAAGTCGATGATGATGGTGAAGATACTAGCCAAAAACACAGAAGGCGCTACCTTCGACACCTCAAGAGTGCCTTGCGTTTGTATGAACTCGGCTTTCACATGCAAATGAAAGGTTGCGTTTCTATGGATATGACATATGCTATGGCTATGGTCAACAATTGTGCCTGTATATACGAAGCGTTGAACAAAAAGCGACGAGCAATCAAGTTCTACCAACACCTGCTATCCTCTCTACTTTTCTTGGTCGAAAACGGAGAGGCTGAAAACATTGATGAGCTCGACGGTTTCCTCAGTAACGCCTCTCGACTGATCCTTCGAAAGAACGTTGTAGCAGCGGCTGCATGAAAGGCAATAGCTTAACATACTCAATGCTATAAGCTAGTACTAAACGGCAACAAAGCAATTCCTTTTATCAATCCACTGAAGAAGCTACTACTAGTCATTGTAACTAGTAGTAACGAGATGATCTCGATTATCTTGCCCCCTTCATCAGCATGTGCTCCATAGTTGCTTGAGCACCAGGAGAATCAGGTAGGTACTGTAGTCTAGCTATGTATGGCGGTTATCCTGGTGATCAGCGGTTGAGAACTTGTGATGACGACAAATAAGCGAACAAGAGCGAAAGCGAAAGAAGCGCGAAGAGGCGATTTTGTGTCCGCGGAAAGATGAAGTACTCGTTCCAGTTTTACAGCGCAACAGAAATTAATTAAATGCGATGAGACCTATTGTTCGGTAAACTGCAACAAAAAACATATCATACCACACATCATAATATGGTTCAATAGATTTTCAATTTAGAGAGGTAGTATGTTTCGTCATCCGTCACTCGCACCCATTCTTGGAGCTCGAGTCTCGAGTGTTGATTCGATTCACGAGTGAGTCGGAGCGACTAACTCGATTCATCCAGACGACGACTGACTTCAGTCCCCAATAAAACCCGGATCTTGGCGGAGAAAGAGAAAAGATCTTTTCGGCGGCAAAACCTGATGGGCAAAACCGCTCCCATCATTCTTCATCATGACCGCATCGAGTCTCATCTCAAGAACCATTGTCGCCAATTCATTGTCGTTGTTGTTGCAACAAGATAAGACGCAGAGCCATCGACTCCAACTGGTTCTTTTCATATAGACAGTCAGTCAGTACTGATAGATCTACCGCAATCTTCATCAATCCTCGTCGCCTTCATCATGTCGTCCTCGTCCGACCGAAGTTTGAGTACGACGCTCGCCTACACGATCGCTGCCGTGTTTGTAACTCGTCTAGCTTGGCAAAACACGCCACAATGGATCAAACAGGGGCTTCGGGGCAACATCAACGGCAACGATAATAATTCTGACTCCAACGATCAACTGGCCACTCCCATGGCGGTGTATACAAGAATCAATGAAGTCATGCAGCTTGCCCACCAACTTAGCGAAGACGTTATCCGAGATGATATGCCACAGTACAAAATGTACTGCTGTTTCATGAGCATGGTTCACTTGATGAAGGAGATAGATGCCAACCATCCCGAATGGCGTGAGTCTTACTTTGCCAAGGACGGAGTGGACGTGACCGAAGGAGAATTGGAGGTTCTCGCCAAGTATTTGGATTTTGCCGAATGGTCGTACCTAGCAAGTCAACTGGGTGTCGAAAAATTGCTGCGACCGTTAGGGTACAAATTGATTCGATTTGATAATGCCACGGAACCGGGTCGAGTGGGGCATTTTGTGGTGGTGCATCATCCGCGCAAGGAAGTCGTCATTTCCATCAAGGGAACCTCGACTCTGGCGGACGTGTTGACCGATATTATTGGCAAGGCCGTCCCACATACGATACAAGGAGACAAACAAGAAATTCGGTGTCACGAGGGCATGTATACAGCAGCGCTATTGTTAATGGAAGAGACCATGCATTTGATTGAAAAGTTCTTTCTTCCACGAGGCTACAAATTGGTTCTCTGCGGCCATTCCCTCGGAGCGGGCGTGAGCTGCTTGCTGGGCATGTTCATCAAACAGCAGATTCCCGACATTGATCTACGCGTCTATGCCTTTGCCACACCCGCATGTGTTTCTTATGAGGCGAGCCTGAACTGCGATGGCTATATTACATCGATTGTCAACAACAACGATTGTGTCCCTAGATTGTCGCTCATGAATCTTCGATTGCTGGGGAAAATGCTGGTCTTGGTCGAAACGAAGTTGGACGAGAAGGGACTTAGCCCCGATAGCTTCCAAAAGGCCAAACGATACTTGACCGATATGATGAAAATTGACTCGGACTTTCTCTTGACGCCCCGTGCGTTGACCCAGTTTTTGGAAACGGAATTTGCCGAACCCCGCAGTGATCGATTTCTAGATTTGGAGCTGTATGTTCCAGGCCGCGTCGTCTCCATTTGGCAACATGTCGCGGATGCGACCATTATGGGTGGAAAAGTGACCGATGGACAGTCTCAAGTTTTGAAACAGATTTTTGTCGAAACCAACATGGTCTCGGATCATTCGTGCGATTCGTATCGAGCGAATCTCTTGCATTTGTTGGAGCAAACCGCCAATACTATCTAATACATATACGAGTAACGCAAAGGCAAGAACGATTTTTTCGCTACAATTGCCTAGCTAGACCTTGAAAATGTACACCTTCGAACGATCCTCTGGCGTTCTTGGTTTTATCGCCACCATGAAGCCTCGTTTTGCAATTCCCCTAGGGGGGGAATGAGGCGTGTAGGAATCCATCGCCGATGACTTGGTGTCGCCTACTTGGTGTGCCACTCATTCCTTACGTTCATGCTAGTGGATAATTTACAAGTACTGTCTGCACTTTACAGCACTGCCGGTGCTGCGCTGTGCTGTAGCAGCTACAATCCCTTCCAGATGAATGCTTTAAAAATTCCTCGATACGAGTCTGTGTGGACTTGAATATCATGAAGAAGATAGTACAACATGACCAACATGGCCAATCGCCCATTTTCCAATTCACTGACCAACGATTCTTCATGCCGCCCCTTGTCTCGGACTCCAAAATACGCCAATCCATAATCGCCCGGCATGTCTTGTGGATTAACTTGAACCAAGACGACCGTTTCCAAAATCCCACAAATCGCCAAGAATTTGTAAATATCCGTCAGTGGCCATTGGTGTATTAGTTCAAATATAGGAGGCAACTGCTTCTGACTCAGTATGTCGAGTACATATCTTGGTAAATCCGAAGCAGAAGACGAAGCAAAGGATGAAATCCAGGACCAGCAAAACGTGATCATGGCCACTCGACCATGTTTCAATTCGGCTTCCCGGTAACGAGCGAAATTATCATCTGTAGCCAAACCAAGAGGATCAAAATAATACATCAGAGGACCCTCCCGTTGCAGTATTTTGGATAGAGTCGGGCTGCATCCGAGTTCTTCTTGCAGGGATACTGGTGAACTATTAAAAGCGGCGGTGATGGAAGACTTCCTCTGCAGGAGGAGAAGGAAGGCGATAATCAGCGATCGCGGGGAGTTGAATTGCAACATCGCCGTCAATCAATGTAATGATCCCGTCCTGAAAGTTGTGTCTCATGGAATAACGAGAGAAGGTACAAGTACGGGCTACGGCGGGTATGTTTGTGGTTTGTTGTGTCGTTATTTTGTCGATGACGATGATCTACTACCAGTATGCGATCGATGATCGAAGAAGAGAAGCGCGGCCGCATAGCTACCACGACAATTTTGAAAGAAGCAGTCCGGTCCGTCTAATCGGATTCAGAATTCGACTGCCTCGAATACTTTGACGGCGGGGCGGGCGTTCGTCAGCATAATAATCATCCGTTGCTTTCTTTTTGCTACATAGCTTTGCGCTTTTAGCGCGTTTGACCAGCATGGACCATGGCGGAATTCGGAGCTTGAAACAACAAGCAGAGTCCAAAGCTCACAGCTCCCATACAGCAGCCGTTACAGCTACACAGCGTTTGTCGCAAATAGAAGCACGCTAGCAAGACACAACAGCTGCAACAGTGGATTAATCACTCTACTACGTGTAGTCATGGAAGACGAAGAAAGCTTTTCGAGCGGCTCTGCTCTGCTGTTTGCCGTCGTGAGTTTTATCCTGTATTGGTTGTTCTTGCGTCCCACGGCAGCTCCGACGACGGGCACCGGCAATACTGGTACTGCGACACCCACTAATAATCATACCGCCGGTCCTACTTCCACACCCCGCCGACCCCGCCCTCAACCTGCGGCAGCTGTCCATGATGCGCCAAGAGTGCAACATCAATATCACATGAGCCAAGCTGCCGCCGAAATCTTGAGCGAGTGTCAATCCAAACCCAAGCATGTGTCGTCTTCCATCGCCGCAGTTGGTTTGGGGGGATCCAATGTCATTTTGAGCGATAGCGGATTGGTGGCGTTTGCGCATACGGAAGCGGCCTCGGTGGTATCGAACGATTCCGCAGCGTCCGTCCGACAAGAACGCGCAAAAATTCTAAGTCGATTGTGCCATCCGCATCCAGGAGCATCAGCATCAGGATCATCGTCAGGAGCGACACCACCGCCTTTGAAAGGATCGACATTAGTGGTTTCGATATCCCAAGCTACTATCAAGGGATCGTCCTGCTTGCCGCGGATTTTGTATGTCTTGGGGACCTTTTACAACCTAGTCGTGATTGTGGGTGTAGACGATAGTAATATTTTGGGAAACAAGGGCGGGAATGCTGCCGATGGTGCTGCCTTGCAAACCGAGCTGGTAGAGCAATTACGAGGATCCTCGTCGCTATCGGAAGATATCTTGCCCTCGCATCGGATTTTGGTAGCATCCACAGTGACAGGAAGAGTGGCACTAGTTCGACAATTAGCAAAAGTCGCAATGGTCGTTGACTGGGATCCCGAAGTGGATTCGCAATTGACACGATTTGGGTACAAGGTAGCGCTGGTACCCAACTTGAGTATATTGCTAGAATAGACTCCTATAGTACTGCACGGTTATGTAATACAAGAATTGTTAACAATACGTACGAATATGAGGAGTGAGTCGGATTGTAGTCGTTGTAGCAGCATTTGGTCTATCTCGAATACTCGCACTGCACTATTATGCGCGCGAAGTGTATCCCTCCATTTGAAACAATAGTGGTACTGCATTGTACTTGTCTTCAGTATGGATTGTTGTACATCTATCGAAATTGATATTGTCAAAGAAGATAGCCAAGATAGAGGACTCTAAAAAGAACTAATAAAATGTACGTTCACCAGTGTCGGAGTAGTAGGCTCGGCTTCCCTTTGATTTGTATCTTCCATCACCGGTACTGTACGAACTGGTAGACTACTCCCCCCCCCCTCCCGGCTCTCTACTCTACTAGCCAGAGAGAATAAGCCAGAAAGCTTGTCCTGCGAGTACTACAACAAGCAGACGACAAGAGCTCCCTCATTAAGGTGTTATTGTATCAGGATTGGATCGGTTCTGTACGTGTGCCAATAGTCAACGAACACAAGAAGACTCCCATGCACGTCCCATGCCACCGCCAAGATCGTCTAAATAAATTAGGCCTACATACTGTGCCGTAGCTAGCAAGTAGACGCAACAAAGACAAGACGACGTGTTCGGACACCAAGTCAATAAAAATAATTAGCTTACTCCTTTGGCTCTTCTTCCTTGGTAGAAAGCCCAGCAAGTGCTTCCGCCGCTTCGTCGGCCGCTTTACCACCATCTTCACCAGGTTTGTCTTCTCCAGCCAACAGCTTTTCCATTTCTTCTTGGCATTCAGTAAACTTCTTCTTGAATTCCTGGGCAGTATCTGAGTCGACAAATCGCATGGCAAAGACCGTCTCTACCAGGTCTCCGTCGGCAAAGTCAAAGGCCGACCACACCCACGACCGATCGCTGCCTACATTCGGTTCCAATTTGATACGGGGATCCATCGCATGATTGGCAATGACCTTCATTGTTTTCTCCTGACGCATCAGTAGTCGAAGACGCTGGTGCTCTCGGTGTCGCAGAATACGAGCCTCACCAATGCCACGCTCTCTCCATGTTTTGTTGCCCGTGCCGACGTCCAGCATAGTTTCGCCGTAAATAAACAGCTTGGCGCGAACTCCAAAGACGACTTCTTCGTCTTCTTCGCCCGATTTCACTTCGACTTCCTCCAGTTTCACCTATCGAGGGGCAAACACACACCAGAGACAAGGATTAGTCACATATCCTACATTCCCATTCAATTCGTGGCCACAATATTTTCGCCAAATCTCCACATGTCCATGAAGATGATGGGTCTCCAAAACTCGGCTACGCGACCTCTGCGTAGAAAAGCCTACGGCATGCAAGATGCGCCCACTTACCACGGGTTCAAAATGGGCTGTGCTTTCTTCTTCCTTGGCGGCATCTCCCTCCTCCTTTTCTTCAGGGGCTGTTGTTTCTTCTGCGGTTTTTGCTTCTTCTTCGCTCATGGTTGTCGATGGATGATGAAAGGGAATTCAAAAAGTGATTTAATTATGATATCTATCGTGAAAATGACTGATGGTAGCGAGGTTGCTTCGGCAGCCACAGACGATGCTCTGACCCTGCTGGCCAAGCAATGCATGCATCGGGCATCGGCCCAATAGACAACGCCCGCCCCGCATGCATGCATGGCGCGCGAAGGGCGAGGAACGAGGCCAGCGTCCGGATCGAGCGGGTCGGATTCCGGCCGGCGGCGGTACGCCCAATCTACCGGTCGTAGGGGACTGTACCGGCACAGTACGTACCCCAGGTACCCTCTAGAAAACCAGGTACTTGGACTGTACCGGTACAGTACAGTACCAGTACTCTACAAGTACAGTACTTGTGCAATACACAGGACACGGCACAAGACAGTCTTTAAGACATTCCCCACTCCTCTGAATAAGAGAGCTCCAAATGCCGCAATGGCTAAAGGCTAACGCACAGAGTGTGAGGCCGTGGGTTCGAGACCGAACCTCAACCCCCCTTTTTCAGAGCACATCCCGGCTGAAGGCCAGACGTGACTCCTGACTGCATGCATAGTGCATTATGAATTCATAGCACAAAAATCAACGTACGAACAAACCCAACGCGAAGGTTCGCGCAATTGACTAATCCGAACAGCAAAAAGCCCCTGACAAGGGCAATAATAACAAGAAGACAAAAGAACAACAAGAGCTTAGATAAGCCCTATCTGTGCGCCGTAGAGCCACTCAACAATCCACCATTAAACAACCCAATTCGGGTCCAAAAGATAAGCCCCATTGAAGTGTGCCTTAGCGCCGTAAAAATAACAACCACTAAAAACAATAATCATAAAATAACACGCTAGCGAAACATTGGGAGGAGTTCCGTATGGAAGCCTCAAGAGGTAGCAGTGCTTCTCGACCAACTAACCTACTATAACAAGCATTGGGAGGAGTTCCGTACGGAAGCCTCAAGAGGTAGCAGTGCTTCTCGACCAACCAACCTACTAATAATAACAACCATAAACAAAAATCATCGCAATATACCGACGGCCTGATCACCCGCACGGCATAATTGCAACACACGCCCACAGTAGCAGAAGGGCACTACAAACTCGGGGGAGAAAAAGAAAAATCCCACCCTGCCCGCCCAGAGATTGAGGCGCAAAAACCAGCACATAATAACTCGGAGGAGCGCAGTTTCCCCACCACTACCGACCGCCCCCAGTGAAGGGCACATACACACAAGAACAAGCAATAAGTGGAAGAGCGAGCAGCGCCCACCCGCCCACACCGAATACGGGCATATCAACAACATAAAGTAGCGTACGACCGCACCTTAACAAATAAAAACACAACTTCAACACGACCCGAAGCGCCAAGAATGGCCGGGAAAAAAATACACTTCGAGGCGAAGCCCGACAATTCAAGAGCGCGCGCGGCTCGTACTGCAGTGTGTAATGGTTACTATGACGTGAAGCGTCGGCCCTCTGACCACGCACGCCTGCAAAAGACCACGCCCGCCTGGCAATAAAAACAACTAACAACTGAAACAAGGCATCTTAGTGAGAAATGTCTTGGGGGAGAGTGCAATACACAGGACACGGCACAAGACAGTCTTTAAGACATTCCCCACTCCTCTGAATAAGAGAGCTCCAAATGCCGCAATGGCTAAAGGCTAACGCACAGAGTGTGAGGCCGTGGGTTCGAGACCGAACCTCAACCCCCCTTTTTCAGAGCACATCCCGGCTGAAGGCCAGACGTGACTCCTGACTGCATGCATAGTGCACTTGTACTCGGCCCTCCACGTGGCAAGTGGAGCAGCCGTACTACATTGCCAATACCACTAAAGCTCACGCTTTGACAACACTCATCTACCTTCTCAACACATCACAGACTTGCCTGGTGAAGACGGATTCAAAAAACCTCTTACTACAGAGGCGGTAGAGTAGTGGGAAGTTTTCCGGAGTTGTATTTTTGGTCCTCGGCGCTGCACCGTAGGATTCCTACGGACCACTCCATAGCTCAGCCATGACGATCTCAAATACAATCCGACAATCTACACCAAATGGGAGCAAGGACATCCGCTTAGTACAGTCCGTGCTCCTATATGGAATAGAAACTTGGACCATGACACTGGTGATGGTGGCGATCCTCCGGGGCTTCCACCATCAGGTTGCACGCCAGATCACCGGACGCAACCCAAAACTACTCCAAAACGGTAGCTGGGACTACCCAAGAATTGAGGTGGCTCGACGAGAAGCAGGGCTTTTCACGATCCAGCACTGCATCGCAGTTTGTCAGAATAGTTTTGTCGACAAGGTGGCAACCCGCCCTATCCTCTGAGAATGTGAACGTGCTGAGCAACAGACTGGGTCAGCACCCAGTAGAATCTACTGGTGGACACAACAAATGCTAGCGCTAGACGAGGATGCACCAGCCCGCGGTGTGTCCGACTCTGAACCGGACTTGGGCGGTGATAGTGATAGTTAAAGTTCGCATATTAGTGGTCAGCCTAGGTGCCCGCAAGCCTCTGTCGGGATTGGAATCCCATGCTGGGCAAGCTCAACGACACCGGAGGTAGTTAACAACAACAACAGTACTTCTTGTACAGTTCTTGCACAGTACCTGGCACTGTACCAGGTACGGGACAGTGGTACAGTACAACGTACAGTACAGTACAGCACTGGTATGTACCGGTAGTACCAGCGGTACTGTTCGCTGCGTACCAGGTACTGTAGAACCATGTACTCGTACAGGTAGGGCCTACACTGTGCTAATAACAGGGGTAGAAAATGCTGCTGGAACTTGCTGGAACTCCAAAAACAAAATACCGGAGCCTGAGACCTTCCTCCTATTCTTACGAAGAATATTATGTTATCATGCGGTACAGTAGTAGCGCGTTGGGTTGTTGTTCTTCTGACCTTCCTGCTGGTTGTTCTTATCTTGCTGATGTCGTGCTAAGCCTGCCTCCAGCAGGACGGTACAAGTAGTCTACAGGTAAAAGTACCAGCGGCGGATTGAGAATCAGATTTCCTCTGCCACCAAGCAACCATAAAAATGGATACGCTAGCTAGTACAGGCAGGTAGAACAAAATTGAAGAATCCACTGGTTAGATCGATGCAGGAGTACTGGTACTGCCATCATGGAAATAGTTGAACTACCGGTAGTAGCGCGTAGATAGAGAGCTACTCGATAGTAGAGGCGTTGTTCTTGCTCAGCTCCGACCCCAACAGCATATTGTTTTGGACGGTAGTCTACACTTCCAGTACCAACGATACCGTGTAGAAAACTTGCAAGATGAACTTCCAGTAGCATCATGGATGTTCCTTATTGTTCTTGGTTGTGGGTACCCTTGTTGTTGGGACCGTAGTACTGGTGCTAACGCCACTGGTTCTTGCATGGTCCTGCTCCGCCGGAGGACCCGGTCTCTTCCCCTCGAGATGGAACTTGAGAATGCGATTCTGATGGGCGAGATAGCTGACGTCTGCTTGACTTAGCTGCAAAGCTGTCGACGTAGTAGTGGTGGTGGCTGTAGTTGCGGCGGTGGCAAAGTCATCATCATGAGGAGTTTGTTCCTCTCGTCCTCTCGTGTTTGCAGGATCGGCACCCCTTCTTCTAACAGTATCGTCCTGATCACCCTCCGAGTCAATCAGAAAATTGTCATCGAATTCAAAGTCCGATGATGATATCCTTGCTTGATCCTCCCCGTCTCCGGGTGGCCAAGAACCGGCATCAAGCGGCAACACGTCCATAGCAGTTTCTTCTTCCCCAGCTTCTTGTTCTTCCACATTTATCGGCTGGATCATATAACGAGGCGTTACCGCAGAAGAACCAGCATCGAACCCACTCTTGGACTCTTTGATCACGGGTCTAAACGGAGCCGAGGGCGGGAGTGGTGCAATCTTTGCAATATTGTAAAAATCTGGATTCCCTGTACCAGCCCCTGAGGCATTTCGTGCAGCGGATGCGGCATTTTTTACTTTGGGAGGTCGTTTCATCTTCAATGATAACTCTGGAATACCTCTCAGGAATAGCTGTAGTAAGAAAGAATAAACAATTTGTCAGTTGAATTCACTCAAGCTTCTGGTTCATGTGGTTCTTCTTCCTCGAGCAAACCACCGCCGCGAACGTACCTCATGATAGTATGCGTTGAGATCTTGTCCTTCTACGACCCTCGTAAAAGCCCAACCGTTCACCTGGAAAGAAAAACGGGAAGATGTTAGATGGAAAGTGTTTGATTCGGGATCAAGTGCATTCTCATAAAACTGTAATATCATTTACTCGCTCACCTGGCGCATGAAAGAAGCGATTTTGGAGCTTCTGAAAAATTTTGGAATGAGATCTTGCTCGAAAGCCTCTGGCTTTACTATCCTCCATGATCTCCCATGAGGCAGCCAAGAAATATAGTTCTGATACTTTGGGTTGGATAATATGTAATGCAATTTCACCGGGAACGGCAAGTTCATGTCCAATTCATTCTCCTTCTTCGTCCGAATAGGTTTGTTCGGGACTTGTTGCTTGCCGCTCATAACCCTACAAGTACTCGAAGGGAATAGCATGTAGTTCTGATCCAGCCGAAGCATACCCGACGATGAAGGTACAACTCGGTCAATCGAGAACTGCATTGGCGATGTGTTCGTGATAACATTTGTATTCATAACTGAGACATCCTGGGGAGAAGAACGTCTATACAGATCGGACATTGGGAGTGTTCGCGTGCTACTACTAGACCCGCTACTCGACCCCCCTCTCCTTTCACCATCAGTAGGAGACATGGTATCCAAGGTGGATATTGCTTCAGACATTGTATTAGCAATATCAAGCGGATTAGGAATAGTCGGACTTGACGAGGCCTGTTGACCAAACCAGCTGACGCCCTGGAGGCGGCGTGTCATATCAGAAACCCTTTGCAAATTGAGCCCTTGTACTTCGTTTAGTGGCCTCGCTGGTAGAAGGAAATCGGAAGAAGATTTCCCGTCGTCGTCGGTCTCATCTTCTTCTGAGTGTTCAGTCCTCAGGGCTTCGTTCCTTTCCATCATCAGCATTCATGTATTTGCTTTTGGGGGGCGCGATGTAAATGAGCTGATGAGCGAGAGTTGAGGAATGAGGAAAGAGGAAAAATAGTGGAAAATCTCGCGCACTTCTGGAAGAAAATAATAATATCGGATGCGGATGTGCACAGACGAAGGTTCCCTACGAGTACAAGGTACAGTACTGGTACTGTATTCTACTAATAGAGAGCAACCGGTAGTCTACTGTACTTTAGAGGTACAGTACTGTAGGGCCTCCTGCAAACCAAACAGGAACATGGCCCTTGAGCCTTGAGAGCTGTCTCTTCATTCGCTATTGTGCTGAGAGTAGTACTACTGGTAGACCGTCGGTAGATAAGTTTACGTAGAGGGACCCTGTCCTTCATTATTCATGCCATTAGCGATTGTTTAAGCCAAATCCACCAGTCGAATTTGAATATGCCCCAATCGAAGCACGTTAATTCCTCTTTCCACTAAAGCCCCTCGGATTCACTGATGCAGCTAAATAATGCAGATACGGTACGAGTAGTAAGAAGTGTTAATGAGCGAGGAGCGCTCAACCGTCTTTGATCTTTCCGCCTGTCGTCGTTTGTGGGACTTTTTTACTTCAAAAAAAAAAATACACAAGCCGCCAAAATTTTACAGTATTTTATCATCTTCGTTCAGATATAGACGAAAAATTGATATTATTTCAAATGATGGTTATTTAAGGACACCTTTCATTTGTCTACACTGAATTGGAATTGAATGCAAGACTGAAGAGAACTCCATTGATTTATTGATGACCAAAATTCCGCCTATTATTGAATTGAGTACCGGTAGACTTCTTATGCAAACGGCGATAAGACCCCGTGTCGCTTTCAACGCGCGGTCGGATCCGACCTCATGGTACTTGCAGTGTGCTGTCGACGTCATCGGTCTGTCCTTCCATCCTGTCGACGTCAGCCTGAGCCACTGCGTGACGTCATAGCGTTCCAACTAGTCGTGACACCGCTGTCAAGACTAATGCATTTCATCTAGGAGAAGCGATCCTTACTTCACAGGACATCCAAGATCGCCATCACCTCTACATTTATGTTCGTCAGGTGCCAGCTCACTGGATTCGGTGCACTCATCATACTCTCCAAGAAGGATGACTTCAAAAATACCCTCGATGGTATAATGAAGTACAAGCACCCCGCCCGGCCGGGGGACGCGCAGGTACTATACATCTCACCACCACCAGCGAGACAGAACCTGTAGGCGGCGCAGTGTTCCAAAATAACAATTCATGTCTACTAGCTTATAATTTTCACTTTCAATCATTCTTGTCGACTACCTAGTGCATCCCGGTACCGGTACTGGTAGGGCAGCATTCAAAGCGCGGGCAACTCGAAACATGTTTCTCTTCGCAGTCGCGCATGCAGTCGTCTATAGCGCGCCGGCCGGCTAGCCGCCGCTCTACAATTTCGCTGCATTCTCAACAACGAGAACACAGCGACGACACCACAAAACAACATGTGCCAAGACTGACGACGACGCGCGTAGACGACTCTACTACGGTAGCTACAGTAGGTACTGTAGTACCCGTGCTCGTAACGGTTGTTGAATGCCAAGAAGCGAAAGTGCGACCTCTTCTTCCATACCGGTACCTGGTACGGAACGTACCGGTAGTTTCATTACGGCCATAACGAGTATTCGTAACACTTAACATTCTAATCATCATACGAGTACAGCAGTACTTGTACATATTGTATTGTCAGTTCAAACAACAAATCAACCATGACCACAAAGGACGACGCTCCCGCCGAACACGAATCTGCGGCGAAAAGCCATCGCAAAAGCGGTGTGATTAATAAATCTGTCCACGCCGTCAAGACCGGCGGGAGGGTTTCTGCCAAGGTCGTCGGAACTGCGGTCAAGACCGTCCTTCCGGGTGGCAAGCATGACGATTATCGCTGGGAGGAGTTGCAGAGAATCGAGAAGAAACGCCGCAACATTCTAAAGCGAGCTGAAGAACCCTTCTGGAAGACCCTGACGCACTGGGACGGAACGGTCTTGTCTCATCTCAAGGGCGATTCGGTCTTGTGGCTCACCATTGCTATCTACATAGGAGTCCGGGTGGCAGCACGGGAGGGTCTTCCCGATTTTGTGTCGGGCTTGGACTCTGGGCGCATGACCATTGTTGGTGGATTCTTGACCTTTTTCATTGTCTTTTACGTCAACCAAAGTCACAAGCGCTACTTTGCCTTGTACGGGCATAGTATGGCGTGTAAGGGACGTATCTTTGATACCGCCACTCTTGCACGAACGTGCCTTCCTCAAGAAAGAGCACTTCGATTGATCCGATACATGAACGCAGCTCACGCGGCTGCCTACGTCGGTCTCTCCGCGGTGTATCCTTCTAAGAGCTATTTTAATCACATTGAAGAGACCTTTCAGCTGTTAATACCCGAGGAAAGAGCGCGATTGGACAAGATTGGTTTGGACACAGGAGGCTCCGCCTACCGAGAATTGATTGTCTGGGCCATGATGGAAGTCGAAAACGCCAAGAAAAAAGGACTGCTGGACCGTGAATTGGCGGCCATGTTGCGGACAGAAGTGCTCAGTCTTCGAGCGGCTGCAGGGCAACTCTACAACGCGGCGGATCTACCTATTCCTTTCTTTTACGTGCATTTCATCTGCCTCTTGACAGCTATGTACCTACCGCTCTTCGCCATCGGACAAGGCATCAATGCTGGTACAGGCGACGATGCCCACTGGGTGGTAGATGTCGTGGCTGGATTGGTAGTCGTCTTGCAATCGATCTTTGTGATTGGACTGAGAATCTTGGGTCAAAAAGTTTCCGATCCTTACGGTGACGATTTGGTGGATCTTTCGGTCATGTTCTACGTCCAATTCACTTGGCTGAATAGCAACCGTATTCTTCTCAGTGAAGACGCTCCGGCATCCAATCATTATGAGATTGAGCACGATCTCGCTCGGAACCGAATTACCGTCGGGGCCGCCTGGGACGAGGGTTCAGATCGCGGACTGGGGTCGGAAAAGAAAGACGGAGGCCCAAAAGGTGGTGAACTGGAAGTCAATGACGGTACTGTTCATAATGACGACGACGCAAGCTCCTCTGATGGTTCCATCATGGACGAACAAATGGGATTTGGTCGAAATGCTGAAACGACTTGAGACCACAGTATTACTGCATGATTACTTGTAAGTGTGTGTCTGCAGTCTCTCTGCGCGAACGGCTGGCACATGTATATTGTGTATTTATCCAGGAGAAGATGCGAAACGTCACAACACGAATTCGCTCTGGATAGTACTAGTACTGTCAAGTGAAATGAGACAATTCCACCTTCTATAGAATAAAATATGTAAGTTATATATTTCAATGAAAACATAGTGCCGATAAACTCAGTGCTTCGAAGACACTATGCTTCCGCTGGTAGAGAAGGACGATGGCGAGGGGAAATATCTTTGTAATATCGCCCACAGCTCTTTCGAGGCCATTGCCTTGAGGAGATGTTTGGTTGCGCGTTGAGTCTCCTCCGGAAAGAAAAGGTCACGATAGGTCTTGCCTGTCTTGAAAGGAAGAGGAGGGGCTGCTCGAGGCAAATCCAAGAACCCAAGAATCGAGTCCACAGTTTGGTTGTAGTTGGTCTCGTAGTCTTCATAGTAAATCACAAGTGACGGGAGCTTTTCCTGTTCGATCATTCGGAGAGCGGCATTGTGCCATTGAACATAGCGAAACAGCTCGGAATGACAGGGTACCTTCAGTAATAGATTTGCATCAAAGGGGATGCGCTTGAGCTTATTCTTGTTTGTAATATTCTTGGGCAATTCGCGTTCCATCCAAAACGATTTATCGGAAATGGTACACCAGCTCATAACACCTTCTGGAGACTCAATGAATTTGCGGATTTGTTTCTCAGAGAATCCAATGTTCTTCTGACGCATTTTCATTCCGTGATGCATTCGAGAGATCACATTATCAAAAGGGTTCCGAATCAAGTGAACGACGCTCGTGACCAGGTCTTTGTGTAGGTACTTTGACTTCTTCTTGGCGTGATTGGATGGATCTTTGGGGTTCACGTATTGCACGCTCTCAGCACAACCATTTAGAAATCTTTCTGTAGTAACAATTGAATTCTGTAAAGCTGCTCTATCGCTATAGCCTGCACAATGGGTCTTGGTTAGCGCCACTGGTGGCATAGGTAAGGTGTTGTTCCTTTGCCAGGGACCGTGTGCAATACTATCCTTGGTTTGACGGACGGGTACCATTTCATCTTTGTAGTGAATTTCCATGGCATAATTTGACGCCGTCGAACTCATAGACACTTGTTCTGTATTGTGGATCGTATAAGTAGTCCCACTATTAGGAAAGCTGATAAGCCAGGATACTTTCGAATCAACCGTCGTTCCAGGCTTACGATCGCCACTCGTTTTCGAAGCATGAGATGACGAGTCGTCGTCTTGACGCTTTGTTCCGGGGGAGACTTTCTTATCTTCTCCTTTACTCTTGTCTTTCTTTTTGCGATCACGATTGTGGATCTTCTTTTCCTTTCGAGTCTCTTTCCTCAGAGTCTTCTTTCGCTTCCTCCTGTCGGTCCACGTTTCCTTGACTCCAAGCTTCGAAAAAGTCACGGTGGCCAGCAAGTCTTTTTCAGCTGGAGTTATCAATTCAAGGTCATCAAACTTGGTGACTAGCGATGCCATGATATTGCGATTCCATCCCGATTCTCGCATTATGGTGACAGACACACTCGACAAGGCAACCACCATCACCCCGATGAACATGGTGGAAACCGCCGAATTCCTCATTGCCCTCCTTTCTCCATTCGTTGGTCCCTTGGATTCCATCATGCTTTCAGAGACATTGGTGAAGAACTGTGTTTCTTTCCAACTAGTAGAAGTACAATGGTTCATCTCAGCTTATGGCTGAAGGAGAGGTCATGAGAGAAACAATACCATGGATTTTTTGGAGTGCAATATCGAAAATGGATGGATGTACTATGAATCTCGACAAATTTGTGTGATGGTGGCAGTTGGGGATTGAGCGAGTTGACGAGATTCCCTCGACATAAGCCCTTGATCCGGCCGGCGCGCTTTCATGTTCGTCGCAATAAGTGAGCCATGTGCCGTCGGCGAAATAAGTTTACGATCGAGAAGCCCAAAAAACTCTACTGCCGACGAAAATGTTAGACGAACGGAAAAGTTCTAAAAACTGTTGTGCATACTGTAGTGTAGATTTTAGTTTACCAGCACGACGTCAATTATGGAAGGGCAAGGTAATACTATTTTGATCGACAGAGGGTATCGGCTTTTAAGCCAGCCAAAAACGGGCTCAATCTGAATGTAGCTGCGCGCTACTCAGTCGCCAATATCCTAGGTCGGGTAAAGGTATGCACATTCAGTACCTGCTCTACTCAGTAGTAGTTTAGGCAATCGGAGGAAGGTACTCGCCTAAAGATGGAGGAGCAAGAAGAACATTGTGAGACGAATTTCCTCTCAAGAATGAAGAATAGCAAGGGATATCCTGCGTACACATAGTGTCACTTACCAGCAGTATTTAATTGCACTTCGACATCCTTTCTTTTCTTTTTCTTTGCCTTCAATGCAGCCTTGAACTTCTTCTTGTCTTCCTCTACTGCTGCCCGAAGCTTCGGTCCAGCGATACGGACATCGTGTGGGTGTTTGATGTACAAGGAGCAGGTGAACGAAACTATACCAAGGATCGATATGTAAAAGCCGGGAAGAAGTCGGGGCAGCAAGGAATCCCAAAATGGTGCCTCGTCGTCTTCCACCATCTCTGCCGCAACATAGTAGAGAAATGTGGCGACCAAGGGCATAGTTCCACCGAAAAGCGTGGCAGCAATATTGTGTCCGATGGCGACACCAGTGAAAGATAGTGTGGGATCATCCATCCAAAGTTCAACTTCAAACGCCGCCATACCTCCTTGGATCATCGAGAGACAGGCCGCAAACTGCATTTGACCGAGCAAAATACCCCACCAGCTCTCGCTCTCGAACATTCCAAACATGGTGGGACAGCCGACGATAATTGCTGGAAGCCCAATTCGAACAAGGTCGGTTCTGTGTTCGAAACGATCCGATGTTTTACCGGCGATGAGGAGGAAGCAAATGTAGGAAGCGACGACGAAAAAGTTCATTGCATCTGCGTCAGCTTGTGACATGATACCCCGGAGCTCAGATAGGTAGACGGGTGTCCATAGGAAAAGGATGTAGAAAGAACTGGTGACAGCACTGAGTATCCCAATCATGCCAGCAAGCTGGCGGCGACGGAATGGCGATGCTAGTAGATCCATGACGGCAGGTTGGGTATAACTTTCGCTCGGTTGAATTATCTCGTCGGTTTGTTTTTGTTCATTGCGCTCCTCCCAATGTTTGGACTCTTCCGTATGACTCACCACCCTAAACAATATCGGAGCCAAGAACAAAGAAAAAAGAAACGGGAGTCGCCAACCATATGAATCTATTTGTTCCTCCGTCAATGCATATCGAACGCATGATGTGACCGCGGAAGCAAGCAAGAACCCACCAACCTATTTCACAAGGAGGGGATGGAAAAGGCGTTTGAGAATGTGCACGTTAACGTGTGAGGATATGACCGCGTTGATAATCAGCAGGGGTACATGGTAGAGTCTCAAGAAAGTACGTACCGAACTGGCATCACAGACACTCCCTCGGAAACCGCGAGTTTTGGCCGAGGACTGTTCAATGCTGATGACATACGAGCCCGCTAGCTGACCTCCGACAGAAAGCCCCTGCATCATTCGCAGTAACACAAGGAGAATAGGCGATGCGATTCCCCACGTCGCGTAGCCTGGAAGGACGCCCATCAAAACAGATGGGACAGTAATTAACAGAATCGAGAATACTAAAGCATGTTTGCGACCAACGATACGATCGCCTATCTCTCCAAATAAAACAGCGCCGAGTGGCCTGAAGTAGAGAAAAAGTGTCACGAGATCAGTGTTCGTTGGTGCTCAACATGTAAGCGCGGGTATGATCGTAGTAGCTGTACAAGGTACTCACCTCATGAGAAAGGCAGCCAAGTATACCCCAAACGAATTGATCAACTGGAGCTTGTCCGATGCATCAGGAAAGAAAGCGCCGCCGATTTCCGGTGCCAGGAGGCCATAAACGGCAAAGTCGTACCTGTCGGGAAGAACGAAGGGATAGGAAGGTACCGGTAGGTGAGCAAAGCATTTCTCAAAGTTTTCCTCATCTCTGCGCTGGAGATTTTCGTTCCAAGCTTGAACCATGGAGCTGGGGAGATTGGGCTTCTCCCCTAGCCCCAAACTAGGCACTAAACCTGCATTCAGATTGATTCCATCTTCCGAACATTCTCCCGTTTCCGCCTTACCATTCGTAAATGTTTCCTCCCACTCCACTCAGTAGACCCCAGATATTATCATCGCCGTGCTCATTGTCAGACGCCGAATAAAAGGAGAGCTCTTCTGCCGTGATATTGGCCCGAGCCTCGTCGTTTGCAATCGAGTCTAGTGCTTCCATCCCCTCAATTCTAGTCGCTACTTGTCTCGTATCTTGCATAGGCGCCAGATCTTTGATTGGAGCAGTCATTCCACCGGTCTTTTTGCCCGATGATGACGATTCGTCCATCGTGGCGAACGACGCCGCAGATGCATCCATGGTGTTGAAACGCTTGTGGAAGTTCAATTCGCACTGACTGTCCTCTAGGTTGTCCGATGATGGAAACGCTACAGTAATGTCTTCTTTCTTCAGAATCTTCTTGTACCAAAACTACTCGTACGGTACCGGTAGCTACTAGGGACACGAAATGCTTGTTATTATAGCACGACCGTCAATTGCAAAACAATGTTGTAATCAAAACAAAGTACTGTAGTATCGTCTTTTCCCGAAATAATGATAGAAGGTAGCTAGTACCGGTACGTGCTGTAGAATACCAGCCCAGTCACAGAAGCAACCACACGGGCATCGGGAACATTGTCAAAAGCGCACACGTGCCGAAGAAGTCGATACAAGCTCGCAAAAATGGGGTATGTAGATATACGTATCCGAGGAATGTGTATTTGGGTCTGGTTCCCGCCCGGCGGCGATTGCCAACCAACGGTGGGCTCGCCTACGAACCGGTACCAGGTACTGTACGTTCGTACCGGTACACACAGTACGGTAGATCTACCGGTACTCACGCTGTATCACACGAAATTGTACGTACAGTACTATTGTCTGTACGCGAAGTACCGGTATGATTCTGTGCCGGTACGACGCCAATGCACCCGCGCGAGCGAGACGGCGCGTGCGTTCGCGTGGGTCCCAAATCAGAACTCACGTACACAGACAGACCGTGAAAGATCCAACCGCATCGCATCTCAAAACCTGCTGTCCCACAGGTACCGGTACTTGTACGGTACTGTAGGTATGATCTAGCTAGGATCTATGATCTTCTTTTTCTTCTTTGCCGATGATGCGATGATGATGCCTTCACAACCAGTTCACAACGTTCATTGAAGCAACAAAACATCATCATCATTACTATTACTATTACTATTGCAAGACTAGAAAGATCAGGACACTTCCACGCAAATAATGAGGTGTCTTCCCATTAGGCCTGATACCGTTTACACCAGCTACATCGACGGAACCACAGAGCGCCTGACGAAATCGGGGCTCGACGCTGAAACCCAAGCGACCTTGGTCCCCGTTGTATCACCGGCCACGAACAAACCAGTATGTTGGTTCTTACCGGCGAGTGATGACGATGTCGCTCGTGCCATCCAAGCGGCCGCCACGGCCTTTGAGGACGACTCTTCGGAATGCTGGTCGCATCCTTCCCGAGCCCCACAACGTGCCAAGATACTACGATTCATGGCGGCCAAATTACGGGAGCGCGTCGAAACATTGGCAGACATGGAAGTGCTTCAAATTGGAAGACCTCGAAAGGAAATGCGATTTCAATTGTCCAGACTACCTGAGTGGTTTGAATATTTTGCGAACTTGGTGTGCGTCCACGAAGACTCCATCCCGCCGTTCGGACCGGGCTACATCAACCAAGTGAGACGGCTTCCACTCGGCGTGGTCGCCCAAGTCACGCCATTCAACCATCCGCTGCTCATCACCATAAAAAAGCTGGCGCCCGCCATTGCAGCAGGGAACACTGTGGTGATCAAACCTAGCGAACTAGCTCCCGCCTCCATCGTTGAGCTAGCAGCCTTGTGTACAGAAGCCGGCCTTCCAAAAGGAGTCATGAACATTGTCCTAGGCGCCAAGGATGTTTGCTCGCGTCTCATCCAAGATCCAGCGATTGTCAAAGTGGATTTTACAGGAGGTCCCAACACGGGGAAAGCCATAGGAGAACAAGCTGGCAGTAATTTGAGCAGCTTCACTCAGGAGCTGGGAGGCAAAGCTCCCATGATTGTCTTTGCGCCTCCCTACGTGGAGCAACTCGACGAAGCGAGCCTGGACGCATATTTAGATCCTATCGTCAATGGATGTGCCTTTGGAGCATTTATCGCAAGTGGTCAAACCTGTATTGCGGGTACGCGTATTTTGGTACAGTATTCCATATACAACAAACTGCTTTCCAAGTTAGTCGAAAAGACCAAGGTATTTTGTATGGGAGAGCCCATGGATATGGCGACGACTATCGGTCCCATCATCACGAAGCGACACATGAATTGGATCCATGATACCATCGAGTCTAGTATGGCGAAGGATGAAAAAATACTACAAATATTGTGTGGCGGGAAACGATTTGAAGGGTTCGAGGGCGATCTGGCTGAATTGAACGATGGAAACTACTACGAACCGACCATCATTGCTGTTTCCCCCGATATTATTTCTCAAATGACGACGCAAGAAGAAGAGTCCTCATCAATGATGACGATGGCGATCCAAAGCGTCTCAGCAGTCCATCATACAAGCGACGTCTTTCAAAAGGAGCTCTTTGGGCCAGTGGTCGTTCTCGCCCCCTTTTTCGATCAAAATCACGCAACTGCGTTGGCGAACGACACAGACTTTAGCTTGGGATGTTCCATTTGGACAAAGGATCTGATTCAAGGGCATCAAATGGCGGACAAGGTGAAAGCAGGAATTGTATGGATCAACGATCACCACAAGAACCACCCGAGCAGTCCGTGGGGAGGCTTGACGAAAATGTCAGGAATTGGTCGGGAAAACGGTCTTGACGCCTTTCGAGAATACACTCAGGCCAAGAGTGTCGTTATCAATTGCAACGAGTTCACAAGTGATTGGTTCCAAGACCCCAACGCCAGATACAACTAGTGTAGCACGTACCATAGAGTTAGTACTAGACGGGGTCAAAGTAGTATGGCTATTGTTGGAGGAGCTACTTCTTGTACCTGATAGTACTACAGTCCTGGAATATCTCAAAGAATTGGCTGGTACCAAGAATACCAGCAAAGAAGAACAATTATAGACTCTAACTAGCTATCAAGCCTACTCTAGTAGAGAGTAGATTACCGGTAGTAGTAGCGCTCTCCTCTTGGAGTACCGGTATATCTTACGGCAGCGAAAAGGCGCTTTGTCTTACAATATTGCAGTACTGTACTGCTACAGTACCGGTACGAGTAGCTGTACTACTAGTAGTAGCAACTATCCATACCGTGGATACCCCCAACGAACAAAGGGAAGACACGAAGTCGAACGAACACAAGTTGAGCCGATACCGAAGAGAGACGACCGATGAATCTCATAAGATCATCGAGTCGACAACCAATATCGCAACTTCGGATTTCTAGATTAGTTGGATACCAGACAGCCAACGCCTCCTACTAGACAATGAACCAGAACTGGTGCAGATTTCTCTACTACGAAAACACGTTTGGGTAAGGGGTAAGGGTACTATTCTCGAAAGAGGACAAATTTGCTATGCAAATCGAAATCGACTAGCCAGGGACATGGGCCAGCGAAATATTCTACCATCTACTACATCATCGGTCTACAGTGCGCCATCATCTCGTACTGTAAATTCTCCCAATTTTGATGTTAACATGATTAAGAAATCGACTACGTCGACTAGCGAGCGTGCGAGAATCATCACCTCTCCAATCTCGCATACACCAGTACATACGTACTGGTACCGTGGCGAACTAAGTTCGTACTGTATTGCTATTAGTAATACTGTAGCTACTCTACTCTACCGGTAGTTGACGACTAAAAGCACCGGTACAGTACACGTACCGTACTTGTAGTATTTTGACGGCCTTTCGGGAAACTCCGAGCGCTACGTGCAGCTGGCGACAATGGCGACAGAGCACACTCCGAGTCGAGTCGTCGGCTGAAGTTGCCTTCGTCGCTTTTGAACTTCAACACACATGGTAATATTTTCCGTTCGTTGTGCTGGTCGCCACCAAAAGGCTATTGTTTCCAGTCGTTCTCGAGGACCCGGGAATTGAAACTTCTGTCCTTCAATAACAAAAATGGGCTTCTTTTACTTGCAGATGAAAATCTTCTCCTTCTGATGATTCCGATTCCGATCTTGTTGTTTTGATGATAATATGATGGTGATGGGTCGCTGCGAAGCTTACCGTATGATAATAGCATGCAGATACAGTACTCGTAGCGAGCAGCGAGTAGACTACGGTGTTCATTTTTTACCGGCACAGTCCTCATTCATTGATCTGAATGAATCATCGTCCTCTGAGCATTGTACATAACTCCTCTTTTCGATAAACTCTCTGGCTAGTCTAGACTACTGTTCGATACACGATACAGGTATTCGTACAAGCCAAATCTGAAGACAATGAGCGCAACAGGCTTTCTTCGTGCAACGTTGTTTCTCCTGTGGTCGTGGGGTTTCCCCGGCACTCGAGCTCAAAATATCTTCCGATATACTAACACCGCATTCAAATCGCACCCACCCAAGCCTCCAGCGGATATCACGGTCGGGGCATATTACTATCCTTGGTATTATCGCCATTTCGAAGTGGACAAAAAGGGCTTCAACGTGAGCAAAGAGGGCTATGTTCGCAGGATGCTTGTCCCTCGTCAGGAGATTCGACTCGGAGAGTACGATGATAGACAAGTTTCCGTCATTGAGCAGCACCTCGAATGGAGCCGCCAAGCGAATATAAAAGTATGGGTTTCGTCTTGGTGGGGACCCAACACCGACACGGACGCGTTCCTAAGGGATTTGGCATTTCTTCCCGCCGCGGTTCCCCCCGTGTTGAGCAACTTGAACGACCACAAGATTGCCATTCTGTACGAGACAACGGGAAGGATCAAAGAGTCGGAAGGATACAATGTCACGAAACGCGTTCCAGATGATTTTGAGTACATCTGCAATAATAAGAAGTATACTCAACATCCAAACTACTACAAGATCAATGGAAGACCGGTCATTGTGATCTACCTTACCCGTCTATTGGATGGGAAGGACCTTTTGGATGACGTGATTCCGATCATTCGCGAAAAGTGCAAAGACGTTTACATCATTGGGGATCAAGTCTGGGGAAATCCGCCGACTAAAACTCTGGACTATTTGGACGCAATCACGAACTACGACGTCTATGGAAACATGGGTCGGCCAAAATATGCAGAGCAGAGTCGTGTCGATCAGTACTACAACAGGTCGGCCCAATGGAAGAATTACGCTGCCCAACATAAAACCTTTTTTGTCCCTGCTGTTTCACCTGGTTTCAACGATCGAGGCGTTCGCTTGGAAGCCAACCATACTGCACTGTCGCGTCGCCTAGCAGCTAATTCGCAGGAGGGTACGCTCTTTGCTGCTCAGCTTGTGCAAGCAAATAAATTGTTGGATCCCGGAGCGGGCTATCTTCTGTTGGTCAACTCATTCAACGAGTGGCACGAAGATACCCAAATTGAACCATGTGATGGATTAAACTCAACACAGCCTTATGAGCTAACAGGAGGGTTGCAATATGTTGGATACGGAACGTTGTATTTGGACATCTTGGCCACCTACACCAGTTCCAAGCTGACGCCCGTATCGACGCGCCCGATTGTGTTCACGGGTAAACCAGTTGCCAAAAAGGTCACGGTGGGGGCCTACTACTGGTCATGGCTGACGGAAGAACATTTTGAAACGGGTCTACGAGGCCAATTGGATCCGCCACAGACGTCTACATTCTCACTATCAGCCGACCCGATCCCTGAAGATCTTCGCATCTCATGGCAGGCCAATATTCGACTATGGATCACGCCCTGGGAAAAAGAGGGACACACGTCGGACGTTGGTGCACGATCCCTTTTTAACAGTACCTATCTACGCGATTCCGGGCACAAACTTGCTCTTCATTACTATGTGAAGAATCGAGTCGATAACATCTCGGGGAAAGGAAGTAACGTCTACAAGGATGTTAGCTACCTCTGTGGACGGTTTTTCAAGCATGCCAGTTACTATCGAACCTCTTCAGGAAACAAGCCGGTCTTGTTCATTGGTCTGACGAGAGCACTTTCCGATAGTAACTTAACCACGACTGTCAATAATATTCGGATGGCATCGACAGCCTGTGGTGAGCAACTCTATCTGGTGGGCGACCAAGTCTGGGGCCCGGCGCCTATGGCTGGCCCCTATTTTCCGTTCTCAAAGCTTGACGCGGTCATGAATCACGATGTATTTGGATACATGGACGAACCTGCAGGGTATGCAGGCTCTAGCCGACTCGACAAATACTACGAGGAGCAACGACAGTGGCGTATTGCTGCGTGGAATGAAGGCACGTCCTTCGTTCCTACGGTGATCCCGGGCTTCAATGATCGGGCTGCTCGAACCAGCAATATGGCAATGTCACGTATTTTGAATGAGGGTGGCGCAGAAGGAAGCTTCTTCAATGCGTCGTTGGACAAGGCTAAACACTTGTTGAATCCAGAACTCGACGACATGATTTTGATTCATTCCCTTAATCACTTTCAAGAGGACACCCAGATTTATCCAGTATGTGGAAAGGACACCGATATGCCGATGACCCTAACCCAGAATCTCACATATGCGGCTTACGAAAGTCTGTATCTGGACCTCATGAAAATGCGTTTTGGCTCCTATCATAACCCCAGCTTTCCTACTTTGTCAGTCTATGCGTGCCCAAGCCCAGCACCAAGTCTGACGCCCTCGGCATCGCCCAAACCTACCCAGTCAGCACAGCCAAGCTCTTCGCCTAGTACTCCTATTCCCTCCTTGAGTCCGAGTACGAGTCCTTCTCAAATCCCAAGTGCCGGGCCAAGCATCAACGTGTGCTTTGATAGCAGGACCTTCGTGGCCACAGATGGAAGAACTTGTGCTACTCTCAAACAAAGCAATTGCGGTAAAACATTGGACTCGACAGGGAGGAGTGCGATCCACGCGTGCCCAATCAAGTGCGGAAAGTGCACACCCAGACCAACTCTTCGGCCCACTCCTCCTCCTACAGAACTGAATTGTACGCCTCAACAGACATGGCAGGATAGTAAAAAGACCACCACTTGCCTTACTATCAACACTGCACTTTCGCGGGGCGGGCCTGTCGATTCATTGTGTGCGAAGGCTAATAAAACGAAAATAACGGGTTACGTCGCTTGCCCCGCAGAATGCAATGCGAACTGCCGAAAAGTCATAGTAAGAAATTAAAAAATTATGGCACCTCGTGAGTCTACTACTCTATAGTAGTTTTAGCAGTCTTTCTCCGTTTAGTACTAGTGGCTAATCTCGATTATCGACTTCGTCATCATCGTCGTCGTGAGAAGAAGTGAAGTACCTTCGGAGCAGTGCCCAGGTCTCTTCAGAAGCAATTTCCTTGATGAGATGTTTTACTTCATGTTGAACGGAATTGTCAAAGAAAGAATCTCGATAAGTCTTTCCAGATTTGAATGGCATAGGATCAAACTCCCGACTTTGGCCAAGGAAATCAAGAATTTGATCGACAGTTCGATTGTATGTAGTCCCGTAGTTTTCATAGTGGACGGTGAGCACCGCCAGATTTCGCTTCTTTATCAATTCCACGGCATAGTTGTGCCACTGAGTATAACGAAAAAACTCACCGTGACAAGGTACATGTAAGTAAGGGAATGGATCGTAGGGAAGTAATGATAGCGTCTCATTCGAGATCTCAACATCCTTCTTTGTCCCTGTGTGCGTCTTGTTCCAGAATATGTTATCGATTGATTCGCACCACGCCTTAACACCTTTTTTTGACTTCATAAAAGCCTCCAGCTGTTCCTGGGATAGATGGGTGAACTCTTTTATGTGTTTATTGCGAAATCCTAGATGCATTCTCGAGATTACGTTATCAAATGGGTCCCGAATCAAATGAATAGCGCTGTCAACCAATCCTTCCACTTCGTAGAGGGCGTGACGTTTATTTCGCTTTGACGAAGATTTTGTCTTGTCCTTTTTTTGATGCGTTTCTCGGCATCCATCAAGGAATGTCTCAAAAGTTCGTACAGATTCTCCCACAGATTCTTTGTCGTCGTATCCAGTACAATGTGTCTTGCAGAGGACTCTCTTCGGCGGTAGAGACAGGCCGGGATTGAGTTTCCAAGGACCCTTCTGGACATGATCACTATGCAGCTCTGTCAGGCGAATGGGCACCGGATCCCCGTATTCTTGCGGTATCTCCAAGGCATAATTGGTGGCAGTCGATGACCCACTTATTGATTGTGTGTTTGCCATTGTATAGGACGTTCCGCTATTGGGAAAACTCATCAACCAGGTGACGCTTGGCTCGGGCGGCTGGTAAGCTTCTTCTGTTTTGTTGTTATCATGTTTCGTTTTTCCAGAGAATACGACACTACCAATTTGATCATCATGAACTCTGGCTGCAGTTTGTGTTTTCTCACCGCCGCCATACTTATGCTGGGACGAAGACAGATCCAAGCTCGGCAGCCGTGAGTCCCTGTCTATCGACACCATCAGCAACACCGCGAGTGCACCGAAGAAGCCCACTGCAGCCGACCAACACGAAGTTCTCGTCATTGTCGATTTTGTTACCACTTTCGTACTTGTACCATCCTTGCCAATTTCAAATTACCTCGTTACCTTGTACCATTCTTGCCAATAGTGATGGTGTAAAAATCGCCGAAAGTCCACGCTCACGCACGGCCGAAAAAGTGAGATGACCAAAAATTTTGGCGCCCAAAAAATCGAAGGAACATTATTTAACTGTATTATTTTTGCTCCTGCGGCCTGCCGGCGCGGCGAGTGGGGAGGCTGGCAGCCACGCGGGACGCAATTCGTGAACGAATTGTTGATACATGTTTTACAGGAGTAGTCTACGTATGTATACTATATTCTACCGGAACAGTACGTACAACTGCTGCTCTAGCTAGTACCGACCCGAGAGAGATCATTCATCGTAAAGCAGCGAAAAAGTGCATTGCCTCTACTAGTCTAATTTAGCTGCTGCTTTGATGTTCGAGAGGGAAGATCATCTCTCTCCTCTCTCGTGCCGAAGCGACGACATAAGCCACGTTAGTAAAGCTAGTACTATGAACTACTACGTGCAGTGCCACCACAATAATATTGTATCCTCTTTCTCTACCCGTAGTATGCTAGTAGTCCTGCTGGTACTCTCGAGACGACTTGGATTCTACCCATTTGGATATAGAGAGTGCATGCACAGTGCGGTACTCGTACACCCGGTCGAGTAGTACTAGTTGTAGATCTACAGTTAGTCGTCTTCTCTACCAAAGAGTACTAGCTAGTACAACGCACTCGCTCTCCAACCCCTCTGGTAGTGGAACGACTTTCTTGATCATGAGGAGGGGGACAACATTTCTAGAGAGGTGATGAACCATATGATTGTTACATACTCGGAACGTCATGATCATCGACGATCATATATATTTTGTGGTAATAATTCATTTCTAGATAGTCTTCTTACGAGTTCTTGGCTGCATACCGGTCCTCGCTCTACTGTGAGTTTCCTCTTCTCGATGAGCACGAACGCAGTCGGTCGACATCGATCACCACAAGCTGATTGTTGTTTGTTTGGCAATAAAGAAAGGAGCGGGTAAAATCCTTGACCTGAACATAGGCAAGCGGCCTTGTGGTTGCGGAGCGATATAAAACAGCAGCCACTACTTGTATTCGTAATGGAGACAACTACGTACTCTCTAGGCATCGCTCATACATTACTGTACGCACAAACTAAAAAACGATAACAGTCAGTGGGGGGCTGGCATGACACAAACATGAAAGACGAAAATACGACGTTGAGACAAGCACATGAAGATTGGCAGTGGACGCTGCTTCCTCGATTTTCAATAGATTGGCATCTAATTTTAAATCTCAGCGGCGTCAGCTTGCTTTTGAAGGAAATCCAAAAGAACGGAGAGAGCACGCGTCTCTTCTCCGAAGTCGGTGACAACGGCGCACGAAGTTCGGACTGCCTTCTTGACCGAGCCATCGTCGTCAAGCTTGGCAAGGCCGCACCAGGCGCCAAGATCCTTTCCTGCTTCGACCATCACAACATGGACCTCACCCTCGGCGCAAAGACCCTTGATGAGCTTCTTGTACTCATCGTTCTCGCAGTCCTTGGCCAAGCAGCACAAACGGGCTGTTCGGCGATCCAAGGCCTTGGCGCATTCATGAAGACCCTTCTTGAGTCCACCATGGATCATGGCCTTTTCAAGAACCTGAACGTTGGAAGGAAGAAAAGGAAATCGGTTAGAAACGAGATGGGCTGTGGCAATCAAAAATGGGACGGGTCTGTGAAATCGCTCACCTCTTTCAAAGCGTCAAGGACGCTCATTTCAACCTCCTCCACAGGGGCAGGGGCTTCTGCAACTTCTTCGTCGGCCATGGTGTCTGATTAAAGTTTTGATGAAATAAATGATGGACTCAAAGTGCCGAGACTAGTTTGACTCTCACACTACGTTGCTAAAAGACGCAGGGTCCTCGAATGGAAACAACGCCACTTTGGATGAAAAGAGGCAAACTCCATCGGATTGTGCTTTTGGGGCTGGCGGCAGCTCGTCGTTGCACGTGGCTTTCAGTACTAACGATACAGGATAGCTGACAGGTTATGAGTCAAGTAAATGGTGGCCGCAGTAAAAAAATAGATTTTAGTCCATTGAATCGATATCTTAGTACGTAGTAGAGTACCAGCTACTCTACTACCTAGTAGGTACAAGTACTCGTAGTGAGTAGCGACCACGCACGACGACTCTACCCTAGTATACTTTTAGTCTAAGAGTACGAAAGACGACGGAAGTCCAAGGAGTAGCAAGCACCTCTTCTTTCTATAAGCCCACAGCCAGTACAGGTTGGTCTACTCTACCAGGTACAGAACATTGTACAAGTACTTGTACTACTTCCAAAGATGAGTTCTATCTACTAGTACTAGTAGAGACCAGATCTTCTAGTAGTAGAGTAGCTCTCCTCTACTAGAGTAGCTAGAGAAGGCTGACAAGCGCGCCTCACATCCTGGCGGATACAAAGAAATGCGAGAATGTTGGTTAAAACATTATATCTGGATCCTCCCTCGAAATTGTTGAACGTAGTATTAACCTTTGGAAAAAAGGCTTGCGATGAAGACTGCGCTCTACGCCTAGTAGGAGATCGACGTTCTCAAATCTTTTAATGAAACCATTTCACTGCTAACACAAATAGTACTATGGTATAACAAAATTTCGTGGTCGTTCCCCAAATGGCACCTCCCGAGAAGACACTCTGCGCAAGCCATCTTCCGACGTTTCCCAACACGATTCCACAATCAGTGAGCATAAATCACACCCGGATCTATCGATCAAGACATGCAACAAAATTGAAAAGGCCACAGTCGTTTTCTCCCTAATCGAATGGAAAACAGTACTGAACCCACGATGATCGCTTGGTTAGGCCGACGTAGCATTCAAGGGATTTGGTGTCCCATGTTTATCCGAGCCGTTGGGTCCTCCGGATGATGGCGATGGTTGTGAGAGTTGCATGGTGGCCTCCTGCATAAATGCTTGTTCCTGTTCAGGATCAAACATGGCGGCAAAGTCCATATCGATGTCATCGACATTCCCACCAAGGTCGTTCCAGTTGATTCCCTCCATTGGAATGTGCCCCTCGTCTCCATAAGGTTGTGATGGTGGTGGCATTCCCACCAATGGCGGCGGAGCCTGCAAAACCTGCCCAATGACCGACGGCTTGGTATAATTGACAGACTCGGCCACATGGCCAGCGGCCGCAAGAGCACTAGCCTGTCGTTCCCTGTCAGCCAAATCTTCCTGAACCCGTGCTCGTTGATCTGGTGGAAGATTCGCAAAGTGATAATTGTGATTGAGGCCTGAAGGACTAGGTGCCAGCAAGGGTGGAGGATTCGAGCCTCCGTTCATCAAGATGCCCAAACCTGTTTGTGGCTGCACCGACTGACTTTGTGGATGCGAAGGAGACATGGATCGAAAATGTGCAGCTCTTTGTTCGCCCTGCCCACTGTGAAATCAAAATAGAAATGCAAGAAAGCAAAAAAGCAAATAGACAAAACACGGTCAGAACACGACCGCTGGAAAGTGCAACTACACATCAGCAAAATAAATCCAGATGGCACGTACGTAGACATGACGGAAGGTTGTAGTAACATTGGGGCCGCCGATGATGGCCCCGCTGGTGATTCTAGTGCATACGAGGCTGGCGAGTCCCCCACGGATGACATGCCCACAGACGCTGGACTCGAAGCGCCACTTCGCCCTCCCATTGCCGGCGATGGCCGCAGCTTGGGCGAACCATTTTGTTTGGTGCGTTTCATTTGCAAACATCGTTCCGGGTGATCTCGATGGAAATTTTCATGTCGGTAAGCCCCCGCATCTGGGCCTTTTGTGACTCTTCGGAATCCATATAGGTTCAATTGTCGCTGGAAGCTGGTGAGCTTGGTGTGCCGGAAGTAACGAGGTAAAATGTCCCCTACAAATTTGTCCGCGTCTCGGACCATAAATCCGTCTCCCTTGGGCAACCATGCCACAACACTGGCATCTTCCTTTCGCAGCATTTCCATTAATTTGCGCGGGAAAGGATTGGAATGCCCTGTGCTGCTAGAACCACCAGGGCTACTCGTTGCCGATAAAGCGGGTGACACCGATGCCCCGCGTCCAGAGCTTCGTCGTCCCGAGCTACCAGAATTGTTGGTAGTGGCGGGCGACGAGGACAAATTGGCAGCCCCCGGACTTAGGGACAAACCTGGCTGGACTTTGATGACCCCAGCGGCCATGCCACCGCTCACGGGCATCAAAATGGCAGCAGGTGGAGTTCCTGCATGTGGTTGTTGATTATGTTGGGCTTCCGTCCGCGCCGTATCGAAATTATCACGCAGAGATTGTTGGTGAACATTAGAGGAAACGACCGTGGCGGGCGGCCCTTGCTGGCCTGTTTCTTGTTGCCGCTGCTGTGCCGCAGCCCTGAAACCAGCCAGATACATAGCCCGCAGCTGTTCCTGCTTGACGTCGACCACGGCCGGGGCAGCTGCCGCGCTCGGGTCGTTGTCATCATCGCCCTCCGTGAGAATACTCTGCAAGGCAGCGTCCATACTGTCCTTCAACGCAGTCATATCCATCGGATCTACATTATCTGCAGCATCCAGCGATGGCAGTGACGTGGAACTGGCACCGGACCGAGCCAAGAAAGAGGCTGGCTTTCCAGAGTGTTGTGGTTGATCGGAAAGACTCGTGGCCATGTTGGGCGTGCTACTACTAGAGCTCATGTGATTGGATTGACCGTTGGAGGTTGCGAAGGGAGCCGCGTGTGACGATTCTTCTTCTTGCTTGATGGGCACGTTGGATGACTCCGCTGGTGCTTGCTCCGCTGCTGAAGGCGCTGATGAAGTCTCCTTGTCTTCTTGTTTCAATCCAGCCCCCAGTTGAATCCCAAAGACCATGCTTTTTGTTACTGCTTCCGACAGATTAATCAAAGTTAATGCTTTGCCCACTGTCAGTCACTAGAGCTCCGTGCGTGCTGTTAATATCTCGCTTTGCTTTCTCGCCTCTTCCTAGCAGGTCACCAAATTATTTTTTAGTAATTCTCGATACGAATCAATCTGAATCACTTGATCAGGAAATCAGCGAATTGCAGGTGTTGTCTGTATGACGCTGGTCTTGATGGCAGATGAAATTGATTGATCAATGCTTGACACGCAGTGTTCCCTTGCTTGGAGATGGATTATTCAAACAAGGCGGCGATATTGATAGGCTCTTTTTTTAGTTTTGGTACTTGAATTGTTTCGGCGGACGCCCTCTCGCAATACCTCGTAATATCGAATCGAATAAATATCTACTCTTTCGGGCGTGGCCTATCGCGTGTTGTACTCGTGGACCCGTAGATACAAGTACTCGTACTCGTACAGGTAGCGACGATGATCGGATGAGCGATCGATGCGGCGGGCCGGGATGTCAGAATTTTCCACTGCGACGGTCTACGTGCGGTTTGCGTGCGCTGTTGCAGCAACTTTCTCACGCACGATGAGATACAGCGCAGTGCAGAGGTGAAAAGTTTCGCAAAGGACTGTTTTAGCTCTTAAAATGGCTTGCCGACCAATGACCGAAACAGCAAAAAGTCTTCGTTCGAACAATGGATGAATGAATGAATCCTCGTTGAAGCTTCCGATATTGTTATTCTTTTTTTTCCTCGCCAAAGTCAATCGATTGATTGATTCAGATTATGATGAATTGAAATGTTTTTCGCAGAAGCTGACTGATGGCAATGATGCAGAAAGCGGACGAAAGGAGGAACCGAGAGGAGGATGAGATTATTGGGCGCGAAAACACTGATGTGTGCGGAACCGCGGTTACAGTTGTTGTTGTCGTTGTTGTCTTTTGCTTTGACGCTGCGCGCGCGCGGTCACTCGGTTTGGTAGAAAAAATACGGCGATCTCACGCAGAAAACTCAAACTGCCGCCAACCCCAATCAGAATTCGGAAATATCGAGATTTACCAATCACAGCGGCTCTTTGTTCCGCGAACTTTTCGTTCAGTTAACGGCAATCTTAACGTCTCCTATGTTCGCATGCACTGCAGTCCGAACAGTCCAAAAAGCGAAGCCTTAACATTCCCAAAAAACAAAAAAAGCGTCCCACTGTATGTATGCACCGTAGGGAAAGTCGACACTCGACAACAAAACATACTTTCACTGCATCATCATGCCTTTTGCAACCAGATGTCACATCGGTGCTGGAAAGAACAGTGGGATTTACGCGGCTCTTGGTGGAAGCATGATTGATTGATTGATTCCTTCCCAATAAAACGGGCATCAGCCTACTGCATCAACATCGATGACAATCATTATTGTGTGTCTGGTAGTGCTACGGGGATTGAAAACAACTCGTATCGTCAAGATGCATGCGGCTGGGATAACAACATCTCGGTTTTATTTTTGTCATCGCACTCTCGTTGGAGTCGTAGCTGGCTGTTCTTCATTCTAGCCTGGAGAGTGCCGTGACCCATTTTCGGAGTACGACACATACATAGAATCTTCCCGAAGAAGGAGCGAAGCAGTGGTGCAATTTCACCAAAAGCAGATTTTTAGCAGAGCGAGCTCGCGAAAAGATTATGATTATTTTATATTGTTCCATCGTTTGCTCTGCTCGTGGTGGCTGTCTCAGCTCTAGAGGGCAGCAGACCATGATCACTCGACATCTTGGAGCACGTTAGTCTCGGGCGGAATATGCGGTAGAGATGTAAAAGCAAAGAACAATAGAAGAAATGCAATCAATAGTTTTAAATATCAAAAGTGATGCGAGCTAGAGATATGACGGCATGAATGAAAACCGCAGGCACAGCTTTACTCTCTAATACTACTACCTACTAGTCAAGCTCCCCAGAGACGAGCTACCAAGAATAGATAGTAGAGATAGAGCCTACTGTACCATAACACCACACTCGTAGGTATGAAGGATGTTACAACATGTAAAGTACTTGTTACAACAAGTATAATAGTACGAGATGGCCGCATGCATGCATGCGCGGCTTGCAGAGTCGATTCCATTGACTAATAACGAGGTGTCAACAATCAACAACATATAACTACTATGTCAACTAAAATATGTGAACTTTTACTTGAACTGTATTAGGAGTGTGGCAGCCTTCACCTTTCTTCCATGCATTTTTATCAATGCATGAGAGGGAGACACAACTACCTCTCTCACACCTCTCACATCACACCTCTGGGAAGACACAAAGCCTCGTTCATCTGCGGGTTTGTCACGCTTGTCTATAAGTATAGTCGTCACTCATATGAAACCGAAAGATTGATTGATTCATTCATCCGATGGCAGAATTAGTATGCACCTTCCATCCCCCCAAACTTGAATCATGGCTGTACGTGGTCGCCTGCCACGGGGCGTACTGTGTGGGCGGCGGTGTCCCGATTGGTCTGTGGGCGTATTATGTGGGACGTCGGAGACCTCGATGTTGCGTTGGGCTAGCCATGGTGGTCGCGCTATCCATTCCCCTCTATCTTCACCACTCTTATCGAGGCAGCAGCAGTGGTGAAGCAATCGATCCTCTGCCGTCGCCGGTCGTCTGGGTTGGGCATTTTTTGGGAAGTACCTTTGGATTTTCTACCGCTTTCAAGCTGTGGAATGTGGCGTATCAACAATTTCCCGAAGGAGCCGACGCTTCTCTTCAAATATTCTTGGCATGGTTTTTGATTCTACCGGAACCGCAATTTGTCAAGGGCAAGACACGAACGCTATCTAGAGATGAGATCCAGGAACACTTGTCGGGCGTATTGTACAAGATTGTCGGGATATTTGTGTTGCTGAGCATGTTGACTACTCCTGCAACAACAACACGGGAGGTGGTGGCAGGGTCGGAAACTAATAGTGATACTGCAAAGGCGCAGAATGGTGGGTGGTCGTCGATACTGGCATGGATTTTGCAAATCTTACCTACCAAAGGAGACAGCTTGGTGGAAGAAGCGTGGAATGGATGGCTTCATTTATGGTGGCTCTATACATGGGTCTCTTTTTGGTTAGAAGCCTCGGTCCTTGTGACCATGCCCATTACAGGCTTCCAAGCTATGGAGCCCGCGTTTCGAAATCCGCTTCTCGAATCCAGATCGTTTCAAGAAGTCTGGGGGACGCGATGGAATTTGCCGATCCAAGCTTTGCTACAACGAACTGCCTACGTTCCTTTGCGCAAACAAGGATACAGCCGAACTATTGCCGCAGTTGGGACGTTTGTCGTATCGGGGATCCTTCACGAATACAACTTTTGGACGCACAATTTTGCGGCCTACCGTCAACCTGGCATTGCAACCTTGTTCTTCGTCGCGATGGGCTTCCTTATGTTGGTCGAGAGTAAGATCTGGGCCATGCTCGTACCAGCGCCATTGCGAGCTCTCATTCAGAAACACGTTCCGTCATTCCTGGTCTCCTTTGGGCTCATCATGTTATCCGCCATTCCCGTGGAGCGATATTTTATCAAGAGTTGGTTGGAAGCTGGTATGATCGAAGCCTCTTCCCAGCTTTTCCCTCACGTCACCTGCCGGTAGTAGTAAATGTCGTTTGGTGATTTGCCGCTAAAGAATCCAACTACGAGCACAACAAGACTTTCGCAGTCGTCGTGCTTATTTAAAATAAACAAATGCTAGCTACCGTATACGCAAGTCCACGGTTTTCTTATACATCATCCGAGATACTCATTCGAAATGGTGACCAGCGGATGCTCCACTGTCATGGGACGATTCTTGTAGCATTCATTTGCGAGTACCATCATCCATCCTGACACGGCATCTGGTGCCGGATCTGGATGAAACCCGGGCTCTTCCTCATCCAATGTCCTACTACTAGTAATCCAAGGGGGTATCGTGAACCAAATGTGAAAACGTTCATTGTTGGCGATAAAATGCCGCCCTTCTTCTAAAAGTTGCCACGTGGGAGAAATAGCAAAATGGGGACTTTGGAATCGCAGCAAAATCATTGGTGGAATCATCACATCCGTTTGGACTCGATCACGTCCTCGAAAGGCTGGACCGAGTGGACCGAATTGATGATATCGAGTCTCAATGACAAACGTCTCCCGTTGTTCTCGTTGCCCCTCATCCGATCTTTCCACCAACCTCCTCTCGTTTTGCAGGCTGACAAGATCGCTCACAACCCGAGTGATTTCATCAACCACCGATGTACCCGTCGCCAAAAAGCAATAGTGGGGGTGTATGTATTCGACATTTTGTGGCTCTGTCCGACCAAGTATTCCATGAAGAGGCGACACCAATTTGTACAACGCCAATTGTCGGCGTGTCATGGGAAATGTTCTCAAAAGTGTAGAGTGTAGAAAGACCCACCGTCGATACCAGTGAACCGGGCCCTCGTCCTTGTGTAAAGGATCTATTAAGTCTTGAGTCCATGTATAGTGATTCGTCTTACCCTCTACGATACCGGCTACCGAGTGAGCCATCAAGAAGTAGGCAATCAGAACGTCACCAATGTAATTTTCCAGTGTTGTAGTGACGGAAAGAGGCGCGTTGGCAGCAAAGCCACGATCAGCCAATGGAGGATGACACTCGACAGTCGAATTCGCTAGCAACCGTTCATGAATTCGATGCGCTTTGGATACCGACTGCAGCTCCTGTAGACACGCTTGGAAATTGTTGGTGGAGATTCCTTGTTCAGATATCAGTTGTAGATCCTCTTGCTGCAAATCCAGCAAGAGCCATCGCACGTCATCATTGGAGGGATGAGACATGGGAAGGGCTCTGTACAAAGCCTGTATTCTTTCGACGATCGACGGCAACACATGCCATTGATTCTTGTCGCCGTTGATTGGTTGTAGGAGAACGTCGACATTCTTTTCCGTATCGATGGTCCTGCTGGACGACGACATCGACAGGGTTGGAATCTCTCGCACTGGCACTACGCGAGAAGGTTCCGAGAGCTGATACGCATGGCGGAATAAGAATTGTCGAGCGCGACGCCGCTTCAAGTGAGGCAAAATGTCTCGCAATAGCCCTTGTCGGGAAACCTGAGAGTACCGAAGACAGTCTCGCAGAGGCAAATACTCGAGCACATGGTTGCGAGTATCCGGCGAAAGGGCGGCAAGAGGCGAGGCCATCATCATCATCATCATCATCATCAATCGCTGGTCGCGGTCAAAAATGCTTTGCAGTATGCAGAGCGGGCGTAGAAGTACGATACAGCATACGAGTAAAACGCTGAATGGTCTGTAAGTGCCGTACAGTACTTGGTATTTACAGTATTACTTGGTACCGCAGGTACTGGTACAATACCGACCGGAGAGAGAGTTAAAACATTGGCTCCACCACCGCCATTGTCGTATGCGGCACTTTTCTTTTATATATTGAGTCATAGTTCTTACATTCACTCCAGTGAGTCGTAAAATTGGATCTTCGACTAAAATGATCGCATTCTTGCCAGTGATTTCTTATTTCTACAGGTACTACAGCACAACGTAGTAGGTGTACTGCGTAGCATAGTGCGGCGTCTCCTACTCGTACATTTTTTGCTGTGACCTCTTCTCACAGATAGAGTCAGTCATCACCAGGGTAAAGCTATTTCAGACTAATAGCGGAGCAGCTTTCAGTCTGAATAGTAATAGCCGGCGGGTTCATTCTGATCTGATAGAAGGAGCGCGTCTGTGTTCGACGGTGATTGATTTGCAAGAGGAAGAATGTATTTCTCACGCATTATTATTATGCAGCCAGCGATGAGTTCGCATCCATGTTATTATTGTGTCGTTTTCAGACACCCATCACAGATAATGAGAACACGATGATACACATTTGAGCGCTGCTGCAGCTCTTCGTTCTCGAGCTTGTACAGTATTTGATCATATCGTGGTTACTGTACGAATACGATCATTGATCATCATTCATCAAAATAGGACAAAATACACCCTTCAAACTACGGAAGTAAAATGGAAAAAACTGCTGATACTCTCACGACGGACCTTGCAGCGGTATGGACAGATGATTTATTTCCATCCGACAAGTACGCCATTGCATTCTGGTTTGAGTGGTTTATGATTGCTTACGGGACCATTGTGTGTTTGGCTCCCGCAAAATTCCGCGTCTTCCTAGGATTCAAAACCGGATGGACCGAGACGAATCCCAAGGTCAGCATGGCTGTATTCGATTGGTTTCATCAACGCTCCTTCTTGGCGATGGTAACCCATGGGTTCTGTTGGATCCTTTTCGATTCCGTGGGGTTGAAGCCTACCGAAATATATGCTCTCGCTGGCCTTCCGTGGATTGTCATTTCCCTGCATTCTTTGCTCAACGAGATCCCCAAAGAGATGAACACTTCGATCAGGCCCGACGCCCAAATCCTCACGATGATGTTGGTACTCGATTTTCTATTGTTCATTGGTTCGCCCCATCTTCTTTTGATCGAGAAGATCGTTAGCACTTTGACAATGATTGCTGGCTTGCAGCTGTACTTCGCACCAGCCTTGTCGGCCTCCGTCTACAAATTTCCTCAACACCATGCCGAGCAGGCTATCATTGTCCAGCATATGAAATATTATGGCATTCAATTGATTGTCATGACAATCCTAGGAGGAACCCTGGTGTGGCAAGTGGGCGAGGAGGACACCGACAAGGAAGCTAGCCGTGCCGTTGTTCTCAATTCTTTGGCGGTGAGCTGGCTTGTGGATGTCATTTTGTACATCCCGATGCTCTCGAGTGCGAAGACGACGTTCACGAACATGAATCATATCTATGCGTGGATTGTGGTTACTGTAGCCGTAGCTTCGCTTCTCTTGACCTGGTAGAGAACAGGAGATCAACAAAGGCTGCCGCTGGTGAGCTGGTTCAAAGTATAAGAAATAAGGAGAAGGCTCTATACTACCGGTAGTAGTAAATTCGGGTAGCGCAGCTCCTGTAAGATATACATGCAGAAACTTTATAGCAAGCATAAAGGTTATTACTCTTAGATAAAGTTCATCCTCCTCCTTCTGAACCAGAAACTCTCTCAGAGCAAATCCATACGGTACCGGTACGTATACTATACTCACAACCCAAATATTAGGAGAGACTTCGTTGAAAACCGACTTTTCGACCCGATGGATCGGCTCTTACTTTCTGTGGGTCTGTTGGGTCGAACACCAGAAGAAGCAAGAAGAATCATCGAAGCACGCATCACAGAGGCTATCATATTACTAGAAGATATTAATATTTCTCTTGCAGATAGATGGTACTGTAGGACAAAACAAAAAGCAAGTAGAGAAATAATAAGGACGACGACCCGAAACAAAGCTAACGCTCCGATGATAGTAGGCGAAAACCTCTGACAAGACTATTTTAGCTGGGTGAGAATTATTGTAACGCTGCCGCTCTACTCTAGCTAATCTTGAGTTCCCATCACGATGAGAACCTGATGAGAACACTTCAGAAAATTAACACGAATGAATGACTGAAAAGCCTCTTGCCATCAACTTTTCCCCGAATCCAAATCAGAGGATCTACTCGTACCTACCACTAGTACTACCTGTAGTAGTTTGAGCTTCACAATGACAAGAACCGTGCGTGACTTAGTAGCTCTCGCAACCATTAAATTGACATTCTTCGAAATTGTTGAAAGCAACCACAAACGCATTGAACTAAGACAGACAGCGATACCTCTCTTCAAAGATGCAGGAAGAACCTCCGACCAATATCGACACTCCACAACATTCATGGATGGACGTGATTCCTATCGATACGAAGTATAGCATTGCCTTTTGGTATGAATGTTATATCTTCGCCTTCTCTCTGTGGGCGTTTCTGGTACCACACAAGTACCGCCAGCTCGTCGGTTACAAGGCAGGATGGAATGAAATCACCCCCAAGATCAGTATGAGTCTCTTTGACTGGTATGCCTATCGTTGCGCTTTGGCATGGGTGACCCATGCTTTGTACTGGCTGCTCTACGATGCTGTGGGAATGAAACCTACTTCAGCGTATGCGCTTGCCGGGATTCCCTTTGGTCTGGTTTCTCTCCATGCTATACTGAATGAGATACACAAAGAGAGCGGCTGCAGCAATCGACCCGATATCCAAGTCTTGATCATGGTCGCTACAAGGCTTTTCTTACTGTACACGAACTCGCCCCATCTCTTGCTAGCTTCAAGGATCACGAATGCCTTGACAATCTTGGCCGGCTTGCAGCTCTACTTGGCTCCCTCTCTGGCTGCTTGGATTTACGGAATGCCCAGTCGCTTCGCTGAGGAAAATGTCGTTGTGTTTCATATGAACTACTATGGTTGGAGTGTCCTCGTAATGTCTGTCCTTGGAAGTGCTTTGCTTTGGCTCGATGAGGATCTTGACAGCGCAAAGGCACGTGAGTATATGCTTTTTGCCTTGGCCGCAAGCTGGCTGTTCAGTGTTGTCAGCTACGCCCCGATGCTACCCAAGGCGCTCGTCCTTGTCACCAACACGAACTTTGCTTTTTTCATGTTGACTCTCGCTCTCGGGGTTGGAGTCGCCTTGATGTTCTTGTAGATGATCCCGGGATGTGATCATGCAAACAATGCAGAAGACTTTGTACATCAGTAGATACTTGCACACGAAGAGGGAGCAAGAGATCGTCTTGTCTGTAGGTAATTGTAGGACTGCACCAGACGGCCATTATTCATGTTGGTCGATTGTTCAAGAGAGTGATCGAGGAGTCGGTTCGATTGGAGGATCCTCGTACACTTTTGCAATGAAACTAACTAATGTTGACAAACATCAATGCATAGCCAATCTCCCACAAAGAATAAACTCTAAACATTGCTGGTCGAGTCTAGTTTTGTCTGCCACTGCTGCTTGCACGATGTTATTGAGGAAGATTGAGACTGAGTTCCCTCCCCCCCCACAACAAGTCGTAGAGGCTCCTGCGTTCTTTGTACGTACTTTGAGGCCCCAAGGCATCTTCATCCACACGTGGAAGGGCGGTCTCCTAGCTCTTTGGGCAGTATTCGAACAGGAATTGGGGATCCGAGCTGGCTATTATTCGTATCAGCCTGGAGTATCAAAGAAGAATGAACCAACCAACGAATGAATGAACCAATGAATGAATGAATCATCGTCGTTCTTTATTCGGCTGTCTTGTCTCCCACCGTCCATTTGGTCACTTGATCGTTGATATCGCAGATTCGCGCACTCGTCACGTCGATACAAAGAATGGCAATATCCTCACCGACGATGAACTGAGGATAATCGGGATTGTGAGAAAGGTGCATCTGGCGGTAGTGTTCTGCCTTGGCGACATCTCGTTCCACAATCCGACAGTTGCCATTCAAAGTGATGGAATACAAACCAGCGCTACCGCTGTCCTGGCCGAAATCATGAACGAGGAGGGCCACTCCATTTTGATTTTGCAACATTTCGAACTTCTTCGTCTTCTTATTGGTGCTCATAATGACAACTTCCCCGTCCTCCGGGTCGTTCAAATAGGTGAATCTCATGAGACTCAGATGGGAACTCCCCAGCTCCGAATCCACGGTCGAGAGGTAGGCGAGCCGACACTTGGAGAGCATTCCACGGACGAGTTCCGGAAATGGCGGCTTGAGCTGAGAACCGCGACGGGCCATGCTTGATAACGAGTCATTGTGAGCCTGTTCTCGGCGTTTCGCTTCGGCGATTCCCTGGAAGTGAAAGTAGACAACCGGTGCCAAGACAAAGGCTGCGGTCGCGATCCAAGAGGCTGAATGATGATTGCTGCCGCAATTTGAATGATTATTTGGTTTCAATGTCATTGTACAAGTACAGTGTAGGTATGTTACGACCTATCTGTAGTAGCCGAGTATGGGATTGTTAGCTTCATTAAGCTACCGATACTTTGAACTTGTACTGTGAGAGCACAAAAAGCACTGCACATCGCGGTACCGGTACAGTACCACGGATACCGGTATGTATCTATGGTAAACGTACTTATACTGGTACAGTACAGGTACAAGTACTCGTACAAGGGTAGACAAGTACAAGTACGGGTATGTTGTATCTCAATCTCTCCTCGCTCTCCCCTCGCAAAACGCCGTCTGGTGGAATGACGACGTGCACCAATCTTAGTCGAATGGTTCGAAATGATATTAAAACACTAAATAAGTACCTTTGAATGTCAAGTTGACTTTTGGAATTTGCCGATCCTTTTGCGAACTGCAAATGACTGCGACTTCAACCAGGCGAAGAATTATTGCGGACCGCCCCCGCCGGCCGTTGTCGGCAGTCGGCAAGCTGTTGTTTTTTCTCATGATGATGAACATGAACATCTAGACTGACTGTTTGGAGATCATGGTGTAAGATTACCAGTATGCTGATTGCATTGCAGACATCAGCGAATAAAGAGGACCGTAGCTGTAGCGTAACTCTCTCTCTAGAGAGAGCTAATAGTAATAAACGAAGAAGTAGTTGAGAATTCGCAGCGGAGTCTACTAAAAGTACCAGTGTCTACTACCTAGCCGCAGGTTCTCGAAGGTGATCGAAGCAGTCAGGGAGCGAAACAAACGCCCCTTCTGCTGATCAACAAACTTCTTAAGCAGAGGGGAAGAAGTCGGAGACGTTTCCGAGCTTGTCGTGGACCATAAGGGCCAACATACCCATTTGGGCGGCACGGCCTTGGTTCAACTCGATGGCACGCTTGGAAAGCTTGGTCTCCTCGTCGAAGGAGTCCCATCCGAGGTCGAAGGCGTCGTTACGGAAGTCACCAACGAACTCTCCTCCGGTGATGTCCTTCATGACGGCAAGCTCCAAGAATCCAACGAAAAGAAGGACTTGAAGAGCCCCGGCAACCGGGACAGCAAACGAGGCATCCCATCCGTATCCAAGATCAGAGAACTTGGTTCCATCGTAGGAGATGTCTCCGGGAAGGTAGATACCAGCGGCGTTGACCAAGTATCCAACAACACCAAGCATACAGATACGTCCGTGCTTGATCTCGACGTATCGGAGACGGTCGAACTTCTCTTGGTCACCATCGGCGACAAGTCCAAGAGGATCGAAGAATCCAAGAGGAGGCTGGGCACCAAGCTCGTCCTCGAAGGCCTTCAAGGAGGTGGAGGTGGTGGCTTGCTTGGCAGGAGCGAAAGCAGCGGCGGTGGCGATAAGGGAGGCAAGGACGGCGGTCTTCATTTTGATTGACTTGTTCAAGAATGTACTCGGACGAATTGTGAGCCTAACAAAAAACGACTTACTTCTTCTTGGCGATTGCATGCTGCTGCGGAGGAGCTTTACGATAGTTTATTCTCCTTCCTTTGTTGGATACACACTCAAGTTACGGATGGAAAGATACGGGGCCGGTTTGAGGCAACGATAGGGGAACCCGGTTGCTCGCTCCAGAATGTCTCTCAGTACTAGGAACTCGTAGGTTTCCTACGGTGCGGCAGGAATGTGCTTGAAGATACCCACTCCGATCCCGAGCAGATGGCGTTTAGAATTTCGGTCGAATGAATCAATCACGCGTACGGTACTATGGTATGATTCGGTACGTTATACCGTACCGGTACTGTAAAAGTCCCGAGCGCGGGCGGGCGGGGAGTGGGAGGAGAGACAGCCCCCGGCGCCCGCAGTACACGTACACGTACAGTACCTGGTAGCAACCGTACTCGTACAGCACGATGTGCAGGTAGTATTACCAGTACACTTACAGTACCGTACGGTAATACGAGTACGCCGCCCACCCCGCCGCCGATAACAATTCTCGACTAGTATGAATGAAACCGTCATGAATGAGCGAAACCGTCTGCACGTCGTTTTGTGTCGGTCCGTACTGTACCAGGTACTGTACACGTGTACGAACCTGTCGTGAATTGGATTCGCGATGTACAGAAACAGTCCCAAATGGAGATCCAATCGGATGAGTCTGCGATTCAATCGGACGGTAGTCTTGGAAGCGACGTTCCAGCGGAAACTATTGTTTACTATACATGAAGAATGAACAATACAATCCAACGATTGTGATTCCCTAAACGGAGCGAAAGACTACCATAACAGGAAAGGATGTGGGATAGAGATATAGACAGTTGGGAGCGAATATTAGTATCTTCATCGCGGAAGATATGATTAATTGGATTCGGCAGTTCCAAGACTGACCGGCGAGAGCAAAGATCCAATTCCAACAAACGGAGTTATCAAAGGTAGAATAACATTGTTATAATCTCGAGTTTGAGACGAAAGTTTACTTTACTTTACTTTACTTGAGAGAGGTTCGTGCATCGGAAGATCAGACGAACTACTAGCAATACTACACGACACGGGACTGAAGAAGTAGTCCCACGAGTCATCAGTCAGCTGACGAAGAACAGACTACGGAGATTTCAACACGAACCGGTATCAAAAAACAGGTCGGTGGGAGCAAAAATTAATACCATATTCGTACTGTAAAGCAAGACGAGAACTGTGATTTGCCCGTTTCGTTGCAAAACTCGCACCAAAACTCAACTCTCAGACAAGGAGAGCCAAAGAGTCATAATGTGGTTCCTTTTTCATCAGAGTGCGGAGACATTATTGAGAGCTGGCGGCTTGCGTTCGACGACTTGGTTATTACCAACTATTGCTATTTGTTGGAAGCCTCTCGCCTCTTACTTGCAATCGATCGGTGAGCGTGTGTTAACAACCTCAATCAATCAATCAGTCAATCAGTCAATCAATCAAATTAATCTATCAAAGGAAAATCCTAAAAATGAGCCAATACGGCTATGATTATTACGACCTCCTCCGCGAATCTTTCGCATCGAGCAGCAATTTTACAGTCATCCCCTTGGTAGACAAGGATCAGCACGAGACTGAAATCTCTGGCTATCATGTCGGTCGGAATTTACACTGGCTGCCAGAGACTGACGAAATTCTGTGCCATATTCCCATCATCTTCCGTTGGAGCCAGGACCAGGATGATATCTCCAGCGAGGCGTACGGGGGGTCTGCCGCTGCTCTCTTGGCGATAAATCATTTCAATACGGGCAATAGTAGTATTGTCAACGAGCTGGAAAATATTCAGGAGAGATGCCCGATACGATTTACAACCGAGTTGATTGACTCCCGGTCCAGTGGTTCCGTGGCCATGCAATCGTTGACGAGACTTTTGACCAGAAGATCAGACGACTTTGAATCTCCTCAGCCATGCTCCCTGATTGGATCGAGTTTGAGTTCGACGACAAGATTGCTGGCCACTGTGACTGGCGTATACGACCTACCCCACGTGACTTCTTCGGCGTCGAGTGTGGAATTGGACGATGAAATTGAATACCCTCTGTTTGCTCGGACACATCCCTCCGATGCCAGTATGGCCCAACTGAGTATCAACTATTTATCGACCCAGCTTGGCGTGGAATATGCTGCTGTCTTGTATGTTGACAATACATTTGGAAATTCATACAACTCGGAATTACTCAAACAGGCTTCACTCTACAACATGACTATTGTGTCGGAAGGATTCCGATCTGGAGCCACGGATGAGGAAGTCAGTGCAGCACTCGAGCGACTCAAGAAAAGTGGGTATCGCTACGTCTTGGGAGTTTTCTTTTCTGGTGACTATGAGCGCATCATGACTCGTGCTATGGAATTGGAGATTGCAGGGCCGGATACCTTTTGGATGTTCAATGGGGCACTAGCATCCATGTTTATCAACGGTCATCTCAGTGTTGAAAAAGACTCTCCACTGGCACAGGCAACATTCGGAACTGCTATACTATCGGACGAGGGAGGCCTTCCAGGGTTAGATCTTTATCATGATCGATTTTTGACGCAATGGAGGGGCATTGGGGGGAACAAGGAATTGCTAGATTACATAAATGCCAAGCAACCCAAGTCGAGCACTCTGTCATTTGACCGGACAAGCAGTTACTTCGAGTGGCTAGCTCCAAGTCATATTTCGGCGTTTAGTTATGACGCTGTTGTCGGACTCGGGCTTTCCGCGTGCAAGACGTATGAGGAAAACAAGCAGCTGAATCCGGACGCGGGAATATTTTCAGGGCAGCAGCATCATGCGGAGTTCGTTAAAACAAGATTTAACGGTGCCAGTGGGGATGTCATAATTGGACCCGACTCCTTTTCTCGAAAAGCGAACTCTACCTACCATGTTGTCAGTAACATTCTGCCTCGCAGTGGATTGCCATCGACTAGCGCCACAAACGAGAATTTTCAAGGTCAGCCGTGGATAGTCTTTGATACCTCCACCCTATCATGGCAACGTTATGACGAAATCAATGAATTTATATACTCGGGCGGATCCGCCGTGCCACCCCAACAGATTCCAGCAGCGCAGATGGATTATTTAGAAGTTTCTCCCGCTGTTCGAGGAGTTTGCTTGACACTAGGAGGTCTAGCAATGTTCTTGTCGATTTGTTTCTATGCATACTGCTGCGTTGTCCAACGAAACCATCGGGTAATTCGAGCCGCTCAGCCGTTGTTTTTGGGCTTGATTTGCTTGGGCTCTCTGATCTTGGCATCGTCCATCATTCCAGCTTCATTTGATGATACGGTTGTATCCGCAAGAGGAGCCGACGTGGCCTGTGTGGCAAAATTCTGGCTCTTTCCCATGGGATTCTGCCTCATATTCTCAGCCCTTTTCAGCAAATTGTGGAGAATCAATAAATTGCTATCCAATGCCATTACCTTTCAACGCATCCAAGTCACTGCATTTGATGTGATGATTCCTTTGATTGTCCTAATGGGGTCCAACGTGTTGGTGTTGACGCTATGGACAATACTGGATCCGCCCTATCTGGAACGCGAGGTACTGGAAACGGATCAGTACGGAAGGCCATCCGAAACAAGGGGCTTTTGTTACTCGGATAATCAAGAGTACTTTTTGTATCCACTGGTGGCCATCAACGGTGTTGCCCTGATACTCGCTCTGTGGCAAGCGTGGATTGGACGTGGCATCACAACCGAGTTTAGTGAATCCAAGTTCGTTGCCATGGCAACCGTTTGCATCTTTCAAGCCATATTCATGGGAGTCCCAATCATGATTATCGCTGATGACGACTCGACAGCTTACTTGTTCGTGTACACGACGATTGTGTCAGTTATTTGCTTTTCCATCCTATTATTGATATTCGTCCCGAAGATAATGGCAATTCGCTCCAACGATCCTGCATCGGCTCCATCCGTGTCGATAACGAATTCCAGTATGAGGGTTGGTGGCAAGAAAGTCAAACTCGGCGGCTCTTCGTCATTCAACAACACCGACACTGGCAACAACAACATTGGGCGAGTCTCCATGTCCGGAGAAGTGCAGTCTTCACAAGGCTTTGTCATCCCAGAAATGAGTCGAGGACAAAGCAATAGTTCCGACAATAACTCGAGGGGGAGAGAATCAAAGGAATCATCATCCCAAGGGCGCCTCTCCTCTGTCGTAGAGGAAAGTGGCGAGTTGTCTACTACAAAGGACACTGGGGCTCTGCAGGTAGCAAGTCAGTAGCACAACTCTAGACTACTTAAGCAATCAGTAACATTGACATGTTTCTATATAAAAGAGCAGATTTGCGTTGTAGCTCTTGTCTGTGATCATGTTGTAATGCAGGAGTAATCCATAAATAAAAATGAAATGGTGCTACTTTGGAGCCAACCCTTTTGCTGTCATACTTTGTCATTCTTCTTTGCTCGTAGGGTTGCGAACTCTGTGCATCATTCTATGTTCTGCTTGTCTCTTTCACACTGACTCTTTCTGTACATATGATGATGATGCTTTCCGCATCCGAAACTACTGTAGTTTCTAGTTGCGGATCGCCTGCAATTCAAATGGCTAGAAAGAAATGATGGGAGTGTCGTCTCTTCAATCGTGCATGCTCGCATTCATTCCTTTAGAATGAAAGATTGTCCACCTTTTCCTTGACTTCTCGAATGGGCGCGATGAAGTTGGAGTCCATCGCACTGCTCATGCTGTCCTTGGCTCCTTGAATGGGCGTAAGGAAATTGGTATCGACCGCACTAGCCACACTTTCTTTGGCTCCTTGAATCGGTGCGACTACATTCGCGTCTACGGCACTGAGCAGACTTTGCTTGGCTTCCTGGATAGGCGCCACGAAAGTAGTGTCTACCGTCCGCGAGAGTGATTCCGTCGCTTGGTGCATGGGCTGCACAATGGTGGAATCCGTGGCTTGATGAAAGGCTTCACTCCACTGGTCCACATAGGGAGCAGCCACAACAGCCACCTCGGATCTCGCCTCTTCAACATAGGGTGCCGCAAACTCGGAAACCTCATGGGAGGCATCTTGGATCACAGGAATTGCCGCTTGCACGCCTGACACTAGGGCTTTGGCAATGATCGGCACTACCACCTGGAGTCCCTCCCAGGCTGCCACTATCAGCGTTCCGATGAGCGCCATCAATGCCGATAGCATCTTGAAGAGTTCTTTGGCAAACTCATCGCTCAAAGCACCCGCTGCAGAGGAGGCCACGTCTCCCACAGCCATGAGCAAGGTGGATGTCACAGTGTACACCACGGCGAGTCCTGCTGCAATCATGCCACCTTTGACGACAAGTTCGACCCAGACCGGAGATGATAATTCCTCCTCACTGGTGCCACCTACTACTGATTTTGAGGTGGTGGAGGTCATCTCGTCTGAATTGTTGTTGCTGTTGTTGTTATCCGCCGAAGACGAGACGCCGAGCTTCGTGATACTGCGACCGGTACAGGTAGCACTTCTCCGGGAGCAGGTAGAGGTCGAGGATGACGACGACGACACCATAGCATCCGCATGATGACAGCAGCGAGACGATGATGCTAGTAGAATGGGTGCTTGAAAGGCAGTGGTCGGTCGCAGGACGGCAACCATCACGCCAAGGAGAAGCATCATCATCTCCAAAACGGAAATTCTGCTGGTATTCATCATCATTATGATCAAAAGAAGTATGTATTCACTCGTAGAATACAGACGGACGTTGACTGTTTGGAAAACTGAAATTGAGGGAGCAGTGCAAGAGCAGGCACATACAAGCAACAGCACAAAGATGTTGATGATGATATTATGATGAACGTATTGGTTCGTACCGGTACCAGGTACTGGTAGTCTTCCAGTAGTCGAGAGGATAATGAGAGTATTACTGTAGCAATGCAATGACCCAAGATCCAATCAAAAGAAATCCTTCGAGCAAAAGACACGGGTTTTTGAAAGTTCTCATGATGCCGAACATATGCTGGTCTGTCCATCGATCACCAGCACACTACTTTCCATCTTCATCTTTGACCTTGCTTTGACGGGCACAACAACAATGGACACAGACAAACATACTTACAGATAACATACAGTAGTTAGTGCGCCGCTGACGTAAGTGTCTGATGAATTGTGACGTGTCGGGAAGTTTTTCCGAAGATGGAACAGTGGTGGAATGCCGCAGAATACTTCCACAGAATGGAATGTCATAGAATCTCCGTCTGCGGTCCCGCGTTCACATGGACTGCCTGTCGTGTCATTCTGCTGGAAGTCTTCGCAGTGGACTGTTCTGGCGGCGGTTACTACCGGCACAGTACTACCCTCGGTAGCAGTAGTACTGGTAGCTACTACTAGTAGTAGTAGTGCAGTAGTAGAGAACTCTATCATTAATCAGCACGTTGAACGGTATGATACAGTATCTGGAGCTGCTACAGAAAACTACTACAGCTGGTTTTGTCCTCAAGATTAGTAGTAGTAGCTACTACCGGTAGTAGAGTTGCCACTATCTCTAGTTGCTCTCGAGCGTCAAGGTAGTAGTTAAATTCGACACTGCACTCCTTTTTCGCTACGCTTTACTACGATATACTACTGAATATAGACTACTCTACTAGTAGTAGAGTAGAGCAGAGCAGAGCAGAGTAGCAAAGCAAAAGTAGCGTAGCGTGGCTGGTCTAGCAATCATGAGCATGTACACTGGCAACCTTGTAACGATCCATCATTTTGGTAGTTGTTGAAAAACCCCGTAATCGTTTCCATCGACAAGGGTTCTGTCAGCCAAGGATCCGCACCGCAATTCGGTAATCGATCATCCCTCAAGGGAGTCGGTTCAATGATAAGTTCGTGTTCGGCCATGGGTGTTGGGGCAATCGTATAATCAATTGGGAAGTTGTACCTCTGGCTGTCGAATAACGAGGAGCCATTGTATTGCGTCGTCACGCCGCCCTCCTCCTCGGTGCAAAATGCCTCAAACAAACCCTGCCATCCCGGTGCATCATCGCACATGATATCTGTGATCGGAACCAGAGATTTTAATGAAGAAGAACAGGGAGGAGCATTGGACTGTGTTGAGGGGGAATACTTGTTTTTTCGCATTGGAAAGTCGAGGGTTTGGGAGGTTCTTTCGAAGTGGGACAGGGGCTCTGCAATTGTTGGAAGTCGTCGTTGAGCCGCTGCCAGGACAAATGATTTAACTGGAAGCATGAATCTTTCAGGCGAACAATAGCGACTCATAGAATCGCAAAGTGATCTGTTTCCTCGGATAAAGTATGGGTGTGCCCAGCCTCCCTTGTATGGTCCTTTTAGGATGCGCACCCAGTGCCACATATTTCTGTATAGGAAGAACACGAGAGAAAAACATCAGAGAGAAAAACGTCACAAACAAACATCCAGAGTCAGAAACGAAAACGAAACGCAGTTTCTTCGCGAATCCAATGGACGTACAATTGGCGTTCAAATGATCGATACTTAGTTTGGCTAAGTCCAAAGCTAGGGAGAATCTTTAGAAGTCGATCGGGGTCATGCACCATGATCGCAGATCCATTTGGAACCCAACAGACAATATCGGACAGTCCCTTTTGCTCTGCGAAAGTGATGAGATCCCAGAGCTTTCCGGGGAATTGGTCAAGGGCAGAGCCTCGACCTGGAAGAGTTTTGTTTGTCTTCGGTTGCGATCCCATGGCTATCGCTGCACCGTTGTGCTGTATCGTTTTCTAAATTTGTGGTGGTCTCCTGTTTTGTGAGTGGTGATTATTGCCATAGACCATACCGGTAGTACGAAGTACCGCTTCTGGTAGTAGTTGTGAGTTGCGCGAGAGTCGGCGAAGCCCGAGGAACAAAGAATTCGGATAAATACATCATATTATCCCCGTCGCTCGAAAATTCACGAAAGAAAGATGACTACTGTACTGTACCTCGACCCATCACCACGTAGCTCGTAGTAGGGATTACACCGACCTTGTCTTTCCTGCATGCAGCTTCGAAAATGATCAGACACAAATAATGAGATGCGCCATTCTTCCTGATGATGGGCGTGGTGGGTAAAAATAATTTGAGCTGGTTGACTTTGCCACGCGGGCTTTGTAGCAATAACAATAATAATGGAGAAGATTTTTTCGTCTGCATTTTTTTTATAATTGGGTGGTCGATGGAGTCAGTCAGTCATCAGTTTTGCTAGACTAGCTAGTACCGGTGGTTGCGAACAGAGTTGTCCGAATCTAGTAGCTCTAGTCTGCTGGTACGACTCCAGGTAATTGGAGAACGGGAGGAGCGAAGGTATATGCATATTCGTACACATTGCTCCTCTAAGGTAGAACATTTATCAATTGGATATGCGGTGGTTTCTAATGATTCTAACCCGCTACCATGGAGATCATCTATGATGTGGCCGGTTAACGCCCCCCGTTGAAGCCACGAGCGACACAGGTGGCTGCCTGTTCCACTGTTGTGCACCAGAGGGCTTGTATATACATCGAAGGCCAGTCCAGGACATTGTCGCAAGACGTTATTGACCGATACCCTTCCATAGCAGTAGTACTATGTCTCTCCGTCTCCTCACGTAGAGTAGATACTTGTAGCAAGACTTGTTCCAAGAAAGACTAGAAAATGGCGTCGAATGCCTCGGCGGACAGTGGCTCCAACAATTGATTCATGCCAGCATGTTCCGGTATCGGGGTGGGTTCGTACATTTGTCCCGATTGAGGAAACGATAACGGGTCGAAAGGTTCTTCAATGAAATGCAACAACTGTCTTTCAAGGAGACTTGAATCTTCATCACAGGTAGTTGTAGGAAGGGGCTCCCAGTCATCCTCGGCAACCTTCATTGGCGTTGAGCGAAGCTTGCAAGTATTCAGTGGTTCCATGCTGGGAACAATGTCATTATTTATTCTGATCAAAGGGAAGTCGATCTTTTCACTCTCCTTGATTGGAGTAGCGCTCATGTTGGTAGTAGTTTGCATCACATTCGGAGAATTCATAAGGACCTGAAGAATGGATAATTTTGGAATACCATGTCGGCTCATGAAACTACAAAGGACTTTGTTCCCTCGGATAAAGTACGGGTGGATCCACCCTCCCTTGAAGGGTCCGTCGAGAATGCGCTCCCAGTGCCACATGTTTAGCTGCCGTTGAAACGAGCGATACTTCGTTTGGCTGAATCCGAAATGCGGAAGGATTTGCAACAGTTTTTCAGGATCGTGTACCAAGATCGCTCTTCCATTCTGAACCCAAGAAATAACATTGTCAAGTCCCTCCCGTTCGGTAAAGGTCATGAGATCATGAAGCTTTCCTGGAAACTGAGCGCTTGCCGCTCCGCGGGCAGGGTTTTGGAGTCCGTTTCTCGGTGCTGAGCCCATTGTGTCTGTGATGATTGAAGCTGGTTGGCAGTTGTTGACTGATAATCGATTGTCGGTATTTGGTCGACGAGTGTCACGGTATGTGGATATTGTGAGATGTGATCTGATGAGATGCTTTGCTTTGAGTTTTTTTTTGTGAGCTCGTCACTGACGATCTGCGATTTTTCTTCTTCATGCGCTGGCGGCAGCCGCCACCCAGGTTACCAAAATAGCCTCATATCGTGGTAGGGAACTCTTCCTCGGAACAATTTCAATACCGCAAAGATCATCTGTCTTATATACGCAACTCTTTCGTATAAATACTACCACTCTCGGCGCGGTGGAACTTGAAACGGCACACTGTGCCAAGACGTTATGGATCCCTTTAAAAATACTAATTGCCTGGTGAGTAGATGTCCGATAACAGCTTTTAGGTCCTCCGCAACTCCGCGTTATCGGTAGCGCTTCGTCTCTGCGTTCGGTCCGAGCGAGTGAGAACGCCAGCGTGGCGGCGGGTGGCGGTGTGCAAGTACACGTACCAGTACCGGTTGTTCAACCAGTTATCCTTTGTTCAACTGTTCTCTTGTTGTTCGGAGTGCAGTTTTACAGTAGTCCGTGTGCCAGCGTGGTGCATGTTCTCTACCACACCGGTCACCGCGTACAACCTGTATTGTAAGGCCGAAAAGGAATCGGGAATCTGGAATTTTGTGACGAGGGGCGGACGAGAGGGCACGAAGAAAAAAAGAATGATGCCAACAATAAGCGAAGCCCGCAAAAGCGAAAGGTGAAGGAGAGAAAGGAGAAGGATCAACGGAGCGACGATGGCGAGAGCCTCTTTCCCGGCCCTTTGGGCGTGGACCTTTAGACTACACTACATGATCTTGTACTGGTACACTACGAGTACCCTTGCTTTGAAGATGCTCGTGTTCTCAATCGCCTCGTCATCGCGAGCAATCTCCAGCTCATCGCTGCGAATATCCAAGTCGGCAATTAGACGACGATGGCAATCGTCGACTCCTCCTCCAACGACCAAGGAGGTCGAGAATGGGGTTTCCAGCAAGAAATCGTTCTGGACAAACGCCGAGGTATGACTTGCGATTGCGGCTTTCCTCTTATAGAGGACTCACTCCTTGACTGGCGGACTCATTCACTCCTGACGAGCCTCACCTTTTCCGTGTCTTTGCTCGACTAGACTTGGGGCTTCATGTCCGCAATGGCAGGATGGACAATGTCTATAGCTGCAATTTCAGACGCGGTCAGTAAAGGACCCGAAGTGATTTCCTTGCCCATGACATCCGTCCTTGTTCTTTATTCTTCGCTTTTTCTGAGGTGGTCGTTCGCGGTGAAACCACAGAATTTGTTCCTGTACGTAGTAAGCACATTGATTGTTCGTATAGTTTGATAGAAACCGACAAGCTTCAGGCATCAGGGTACACTCACGTTTGCCATCCCATGAAACATAGAGGCGCTTGTCACTTTACAAATATCTGTGCACAACTCAACCAAGGGCGGCGGGCAATCGAATACAAACTGGAGAACAATCTGCGCAATGAAGTCGATGATACAGCTCAGAAGGTTGGGGTGGTAGTCGCTGTCATGGGAGGAGCCATTCTTGGAGGGCCAGTTGTTCAAGCAGCATTGATTCGACAAAATCTTGGAAGAGTGTCGGCTATCGCTGCCGCCGATGCGGGACCGTTTACGATACATTTTTGGGCCCCAATGTCAAAATGGTTGCTCAGTGGCGCGTCACTCTTGGATTACAAACGGCCCACCGATAAAATTTCCATTTCTCAGTACTCATCTCTGACACTCTGTGGTCTTATACATTCATGGTACGCACTTCTCGTCACTCCAGTCAATTACATGTTATGTAGCGTCAATGTGGCGCTACTGCTGAGCAGTGGCTGGCATCTGGGTCGTAAAATCCATGCGGACTACTTCAAGAATGAAAAGATTGAAGATACAAACGCTGATTAGATCTTTGCCTAGCCTTCGAATGGAACTAGCAGAGGAAACCAGCAGTTACGTTACTGATCTTTTCTTCACTTTCACCATCGGAACAATGATGAAAGATAGGATAGCGATCAAAAAGTAGGAAAGAAGACACATGTTTTTTAAAAGTTGCTAAGTACGAAAAGTAGCGGGAAATCTTTTCGCCCATGTCACATTCAAGCAACGCTTGTATACTGTAGTATTCCTATAATTAATATAATAGTACTGACGACTGACGAGAAGTGTGGGCCTCTCTGTTGAAGCAAGTGGCTATTTACAACTAATCTGGAATCCAATAAAGATACCCACTTGATTGTTGCAATAGTCCACTGCGATCTGATATTTCATGCAAATCGGATTATTAAATTTTTATGTTCCTATCCGATGATATCTTCCTTGTTTCACGTTTCACTTGTTTCTTCTCCAAATAATGGTTGGTCGATAGACAATATCTTTCTTTCTTACGTTGATGTCTCATACCACCATAGATCATATGTATGTATACTGCCTTCATACCTTGGTATGGTCGGTGTCCGACCAGTTTACTCAACACACTCCTGTGGGATGGGCTTCAACATCTAGTCCTTCAGCCCCAGGATAGCCCTACGGAACTTGTGGAACGCAGCTCCTTGTAGAGGCTTAGTAAAAAAATCAGCAGTCATTTCAGTGGTGGGACAGTACTCCACAGTCACGTCCCCATTGGCGATCCTATCCGCCACGAAGTAGTACCTGATATCGATGTGTCGGGTTCTCTTACTGCTTGATGCCAGCCCGTTCTTTTCCAGTAGCATGGCGCTCTGGTTGTCTTGATACACTGTGCTTGGGCCAACGTCATACCCTTGCTCCAGCATGAAGTTTTTAGTCCAAATGACTTGTCCGAGCACATCGTCAACGCCCACTAGTTCAGCTTCAGTGGAACTCTTGGTGTTCAACTTTTGTCGAATCGAGGTTGAGTATGCCGAACCCGTACCTAGAGACATCGTACCACCTGTGTGGCTTTTCATATCGTGGTGCACTGCAAAGGCTCCATCTATCCACCATTTGATGATCAAGGCTTTGTTAGCTGATAGTCTCAGTACTAAATCGAGCGACCCATCCAAATATCTCATTGTACGTGACAGCTTCTTCCAATCATCTTCGTCTGGTTCCTTCACCCGAGTGCTTAGATACGCAACTGCTGTCTGGATATCGGGTCTCCCACGTTTGCAGAGGAATAGTAGCTTCGCAGTTATGTGGTGGTACTGGTTTCCCATTTCGGTGGGTAGCTTCGGGCAGTCCTTGTTCACGGTGAAAAGGTGGTTCCCAGCTGGGGTGGCTGAATTGCCGCGCATACAATCGGGGGCCTCGTCGAGCATCTTGGTGATGTAGTCCCTCATGTCGATCGATACGAAACCGTCTTCGGTGTAGTCAATAACCATTCCGAGGTAAGGATGTCTCTTCCCGAATGTGACTTGTATTGGAGCTTCCTTCCCATATACGTCATTGAGTTTCTTCAGTAAGCCTTTGACCACACTCAGTTCCATGTGCGAGATCTTCAAGTCATCCACGTGCCAAAGGACAGTAATTTGCTTTCCGTTCACCACTTTGTGGAATCCAATAAAGATACCCACTTGATTGTTGCAATAGTCCACTGCGATCTGATATTTCATGCAAATCGGATTATTAAATTTTTATGTTCCTATCCGATGATATCTTCCTTGTTTCACGTTTCACTTGTTTCTTCTCCAAATAATGGTTGGTCGATAGACAATATCTTTCTTTCTTACGTTGATGTCTCATACCACCATAGATCATATGTATGTATACTGCCTTCATACCTTGGTATGGTCGGTGTCCGACCAGTTTACTCAACACTCTCATGATGAGTTTTTTACCAGCTACTGTAGCTTTTCCATCCAATTCCAACATCAAGCACCATTCAACGCAATAACAACGAACAACGAGATAACCTACCTTTGTGGCACTTCAAGTTTCAATGGTTTGATATGAATAAGGAATGATGATACATGCGCCAAATCGTCAAAGTCACAAGGAGCCGACGAGAGCGACCTCGGCTATTCTTTTTCGACGGCATGGGACAAGAATCATCATCGCTTCTATTCTCCTGGCAACGCCCGTGCTGGTACAAGTAGTCTCGGTTCCTTCAGCACTCCCGAACCATGTCTTTCCATACAACATATTCTCCGCCAGCCTTGTGATAAAGGACTCCGGGAAAAATCAGTCTCGCTGTGCCTTGGATGCGCCAGGTTCTTTTGATTTTGATCTACGGAGGTTTCGACTACAGAATGACGATCATCAGAGCACTCCTGGCGCTCCGAAAAGGAAAGCATCCACGGCAACACAAACACAACTCCCGTGCCCCTGGGTCGATTATGCCGCACGTATATTGCGAACAAAAGAAAAGTTTCTTACTACAGAAGAGAAACACGAGAAACAACGACTTATTAGCGATAAACCTCGCAACGTCTTGTTGGTCGGGGACTCTCAGGAACGAAATATCGTGGAGCATCTGTGTAAATCTTCCAGAGATGCCGAGCTTCGCGTCGTACGTCCCCGATGGACAGACATTGGTTCACCTACCATCATACGCAGCACGACCAGCGATAAATCTGACAATTTGCTAGTTTGCACCATCGGTAACTTGACCGTCGCCAACTTTTTTCATTTCGGGCTGATCGGTCATCATCGCTTGGCGGATAACCACGTATCCTTCAAAGACGACGAGCCCACAAAGACTGATCGAATCCAAAGGATGCTCCCCTACTTTGTGAGAGATGCATTTGCTAGTTCACTCGACAAAATCCAACTGAATGCGATCGTTTTGAATTCCGGGCTGTGGGACCTTCTGGCTATTGCGACCCACGAAAGTTGGAGGGAGGAATTGAGCACGCTGCTATCGAACAGAAATTGGGGTGAGCAAGTCTACAATTTGACAGAAACTATACGAAACATCCTCCCAACTTCTGAGATAATTTGGAGAAACATGCCAGATGTTGTCGAAGAGAGAACCAAACATCGGGACATTATCCAGGTAGGAGCGTTGACTAATCCGTTCACTTCGAAGCATGTAGAGTGGATGAACCATGTGGGCACTGTCACTGCAAAAGACCTAGGGTTGCCTATTCTTGACTGGCGAGGATCACTTGTTCAGGGAGAATTAGAGCTATTGACTGATTGGGATGGATTCCATATTCGGAAAGCAGGCCTTGATGTGTACATCAACCGAATTCTTAATTTTATCATGGCTTCTGATGTTGGGGTGTAGTAGTAGGTGGAATTCCTTTGGCATGCCGACAAGAAGAGCTAAACAACAACGACTTCACGAAGGACTTGAGGTGATGCCCTCAGAAAGAAGAATATATCCGAAAGGTGATCGAGGTCTCGTTGAAGTGGTTGGCGGCTAGTGGTGGCGAGGGTTTGCTTTCGCCGGTTCTTCTGGGTGCTGGTGGTGGATGCTTTTGGGTCTTCGTGTACTACTTGTTGTTCCAGTGAGTGATTTGTGGGCGTAGGTACCTCGCTCGATAAAAGAGCCGCAAGCTGAAACGGAAAAAGGCATGTCCAAGGATCTTGAATAGCGGCTGCTTCGGGAAAGAGTTTCCACAAATTATGAATTTCCTTCGCCCGACTAGGATAATTGTCAATAGCAATGTGCAATGGAAGACGCCCAGTATTTGTGCTCGCCGTCGATACCGTCTCCGGCACTGCGTCCAGCAACGGTTTCAGCACGTCCTCCCAAGGCTTTTTCGTTTCGAGCGCTACATGTAGCGGTAAATTCCCCTCTTCGTTGGCTGTCACAGCGCTCTGCTCGTGTCGGCGAAGAATAGTCTCGGTCATCAATCGTCCCTCGAGCATAGCGGATTGTGCAAAAACATGCGTCGCATTGGACAAATAGTGTAATAGCGTGTTACCACGCTTATCTATCGCCCCAGATAAGTCTGGAATTCGAGATAGCAAGTAGGAAACCAAGGAAAGGGAATGTTTGTCACCCAAAAAGTGAGCACAGCCGAACACTGCTTGAAGCAAGCGGACGCAATACTCATGCTCGGAGTCCCCATCGAACAACAAATCACCATCTTCCTCTACTCTATCCTCCACCATTGAAGCAATGCAGTCTCCATATTCCCCCTCCCAATCAAACTCTTCTTCCAATGGACTAATACCGGTACCGCTTGTTGCTCCGTTGCGACTCGGGCTTTCGCTGGCGGCAAGCTCGCCCTTTTTAATTTGGAGAGCCTGGTGCGTCTGTAGCAGCATGTACTCCAGTTCTCCCGGAATCTCCTCGTCACCACCTTCCAGATACACAAACGATAATTCTTGATTTGCGACATAAAATAGAGGGACTCGATGCCGCTTTTTGCTGGGTATCAACAGGGATTCTTTGCTAGTATCATATTGTACCAAGAGTAGAATCACATCGTCGTTGGCTTGTTGCTTGATCGCTTGTAGGATCGGTGTGTCGCCTGTTTTACTATCGACAAGGTACAGGGACTGACGAGTGGTATCGTGCATGAGCAAGCATTCCAAAATGGCGGGAGAGGCTTGACGGTCCAAGGCAATCGAAAGAGGAGAGCGAAAGGAGAAGGAAAGAGGACTTCCCGAAAGTAAATGCGGGCAGGCCTCCAAAACACACTCCAGCAAATCCACGGGGACGGGAGGAGTTAAATGGACGCTGTCACACAGGGCGTGAAGTAACGTGGTCGAATGTCGTTTCTTGCGACCGCCGCTATTACTTATGTTGCCAGTCGGCCGGTGTTCGACTATCGCACGTCGCAGCTCCACATCATCGAGTCCCAGAAACCTCGTACGAAACTTTTTCCATGCGGCATTTCGAATGTATCCATCTAACTCATTTCGGATGGCTCGGATGTTGTACTTGTTCATAGCACTGTCCTCTGGGTGATTGTGTTGTGCTTGTTGTGCTTGCTACCGGTATGATACAGGTAGTTTTGAACTGAAGTACAGTAGAGTGCATGTACAATCTACTCGCACCGGCGATAGCTGATAGCTGAGACAACGAGAAACGAGAGAAAAAGCTACTGTACATGCACTGTCCTCTGGGTGATTGTGTTGTGCTTGTTGTGCTTGCTACCGGTATGATACAGGTAGTTTTGAACTAAAGTACAGTAGAGTGCATGTACAATCTACTCGCACCGGCGATAGCTGATAGCTGAGACAACGAGAAACGAGAGAAAAAGCTACTGTAATATTATCGCATATAGTCTTTGCCATCATGGGGGTTGAAAAGGTCGAACGGGTCGAACGTTGGTGTGCGACATCAGGTTGTTGCACTGTAGCGGTGTCTCGATCTCTCTTCATGTTCAATTCTTTGAAACGAGGGATGGAAACCGAAACCAAGAAAGAACCTACTCGTACTCATCAACGCTGACGCAGCTACACACTTTATTGTTATACCTAGATCATCATGGCAGCACTCCAGAATCCAGTCCAAAGAAGAAAACAACAAGACGAGTCCACTAGCACCACTGCGGTAGCTGGCAGCTCGTTCGTCGGCGTTACAAAGCTTCATTTTATAAAGCACTACTAGTTCTTCATTCGCTCCAGATGTTCCATTTCAGTCGTCAAATATCCCTTGTACTTCAAAATGTCTGCCGTCATACAAGAGTGCACGGGCAAGACAAACAGCAAATCTCCAACTCGGTAGTTGTGCCAAACATTTGCCGGTACGACGACTTTGCCATGCTCTTGAGAGACACCCTTCAAGTACATTCCTTCCACAATGTTCTCCCATTCCAAGCCATGAGGTGTTTTCCTCGCAACGACCCGACCAAAGATGGTCCCTTCTGGTTGTCCACCGAGTCGATCCTTAGAGAAGTGCACACCGCCCCCATACAAGATGAGCTCATGACGTTGCGGATGCTTGGCAACAATCGGACAAGCCATTACCACCGCAATATCCTCATGCTTACATGATCCAATCGAGGCTTGCTCCAGATCGTAAAAGACAAAATTCCCAGGGCGCATCTCGTCGAATCCTTCGAATTCCGAGGCTGGCAGAATGGAACACGAAGGGGTATCCCCCACACTCAACTGAAGATTGGGAAATTCTGTCATGTACCGCTCTTTAAGCTGAATCAATAGACGTTTCGAATCACGATGAATCTTCAAAACTTGTTGCATTTCATGACAGTCGTAGGTGTGACCGGCATGGGTCAAGAATCCTTGAAACTGCATCACCTTGCTTTTTCGGAGCAGATCGAGTACTGGCTGTATCCGATCAAAATCTTCTGCTGGAATCCCCGTTCGTCCATACCCAACGTCGATCTTGATCCAAACGCCTATTATTATCGAGTGTTGAAGGCGTTGCTCCAAAAACTCGACGGCGTCCACATTTTCGACGACAATATTCAGCGAAGGTATCTTGCCGGCCAAGCGATTGATGGTATCGATTTCCAAAATGTTGACAGGAAAAGCCACGGTGATATCATCCCACTCATCACAAAAATACTCAGCCATGCTAAGACTGCTGACGGTAATTGCCTGGACACCTCCTTCTGCACGCATCCATCGGGCAATTTCGAGACACGCATGGGTCTTGCAATGGGGTCGTAATCTTGCCTTGGCTTGACGGGCCTTTTCGGCCATGCGGCGGATGTTGGCCAAGCATTTCGACTTGTCCAATACCAATGTGGGAGTCGTAATAGTCGGGACTGAAGACTGAGGAGGGGTCATGGTGAATGAATTCTAGCCTGACCTCAGAATTAATAGACTCACTCCTCCTCCTCCTCCTCCTCCTCCTCTACTCGTATCGGTAGCAGATATTAGTGTGATGAAGTTTTGTTGTCTGTTACAGTTGCCCGTTAAGGCTGAAGGCTCGGGGCGACATTTGGATTTCGCACCGCCAATAGATACGGTACGGTACGTCTATGAGTACCGTACAGGTACATACTCTGGTACAGGGTATTACTCGTACTATCGGTATGCAGGAAGAGCGTGGAGCTCTGCTCTTGGTCTGTGCTGTTCAATGTTCAATCATGATGATGATGTCAGCAGAATAATCCCTTGAATCATCATCGAATCAAACCGAACCAATCGATTTTCGCGGTCTCGGAGGGCGCGCGCTGCCGCGCCACTACGGTACAATAAGTACTCGTACTGTACCGGTACAGTACCTGGTACAGTACCTATGGTACTTGTACCCGCAGTACGCTGCTGCGGTAGTACAACGTTATAGATCTCATCGCTATCATTATGTCGTCTACTACTCTACTACCGGTACCGGTAGAGTAGTGGAAAGAGGGACGGCTTGTACTAAAGGTGCTCGATCCAACAGTAGAGTGAGTCCATGCTGGAGTACTAGTTGATAGCTACTTTTACAAGTAGAAGAAGGAGTAGGACGATCCCTTGACCAATTCTATTCTAGTTGAAAGTTATACGTTAAGAACAATCATAGCTCATTCCTCAAGCTGCTGCAGCGACCGCCGAATCACGCAATATCAGCCGAGATGCATTCCGGATAAAACCTTCCAACTCGCCCGTTACGTCCGGCTCGCCATTCGTCTCCATGGCCAAAAACAACGACGATAGTAGGTTCTGGAAATACTTATCAGCCCTTTTCTTCTGGTTCAGCTGCTTGTAGATTTGGCCACAGTTATTCACCAAGGCCAATATATTAACAGTATGTAGAGCGCAATCTCCGATCTTTTGTAGGTCAAAACTAAGTTGGTACAGTCGAAGTGCTACCAGCAAACGGGGTTTGCTGCTCACGAGCCTGGACTTCCTTTCTTTCATAGCTTGTAAATGATGTGAAAGAGCTAGGTTGTAGACGACCAAGATATTCAGCGAGTCTTGGTCCAACGTTTCGTCAACCGGTAGACCGGTGGAAGGGATAGGATGCCGGTAGATAAAGTCGCTGTCTTCTGACGATGATTCTTCATCAGCATCACACGTTGTAGGTGTTGAATTTTTGTTGATGATTTGTTTCCTGATTTTCGGTAAAGGGATCGAGGACGACTTTGCTCCAGAGTCCAGAGAGCTACGCCGCGAAGGTCCGTGTTGCATGTTGGTGCTTTCTTCCTTCCGAGAGCAATCCGCCTCCCCGCCCTCGTCCTCCTGAATGGCTTCTAATCTTGCCAGTCCCTCTGACAAAATGGAGATGGATTCTTCGAATCGTCCAATCTCAATCAGTAGGACAGCAAGATCGTTCATTGCAATGACAGATTCCATTTTGCGGGGTTGGAGTGTAGCTAAAAAGTTGCCTGCAAATGCAATTCTGTTGGTTGACACCTTTTGCGATTGTTTATTGTGAGTGTCGCCGTTGTCTAAGAAAAAAGTGTTGTTGTTGTGCGACGACGCATGCAGGCAGGCCATTCAGTCTACGAATACCGGTACTGTACCGGTACCGGTACTTTCTCTCTCTAGCTACTAGTAGTAGGGCCTATTTATTACCCCGCCTCAAGCAGGTCCCCGCTGACATCTGGTAGTGTTGGATTATGCAAACTTGTACAGTACTCGTACGTACTTCGTAATAATGCTTGTTGTCTGGTATCCTTTTGTGTCTTTCGGCAGACCTTTCCGCCGCTGTCCCTAATCATAGGTGGAACTGCGTCCAACCAATGGTCGACTCATTCACTCTACCGGTAGTCTACTTTACTAGGTACCGTGCTTTTCGGTAAAAAAACCACACTGCCGGTACTGTGCCTAGTCTACTTTTTACGTACCGGTATTTATCGCGATCCATTTTGTTCCTCCGAACGATGTTATTACCTGTCCTCGAAGACACATACCGGTACAGTACGAGTACAGTAATCGTACCGGTACTTGTACTACACGCACACGGTTCGAGAAAAAAGGGGTAGAAATTCAAAATTTTGTTCATTCGCTTGCGCTAAAAATTGTGGATGATGATGATGATTCTTCATTGCACTCTGTCCAAGATGTCAAAGAGAGACAGAGAGCCCAGCACGAGTAGTTAACAGTACTGGTACTGTACCAGTACTTGTACAGTACTCATACTGGGTACTGATACCATACAAGGTACTGTAACAGTCTCATACTGCCTCTCTGACCACTACCAGTACTGTACTTGTATAAATATTGTACTACGGTACTACTCGTTAGCTACTCTACTAGTAGTAGAGTAGCTCTCTCTAGAGTAGAGCAGAGTGACGGAATGTGTTTTTCCTCGTGCAGGGGTAGTAGAGAGCTCAATTCAGAGTCTAACAGGACCGCTTAGTGCACTCCTGAGGGCCGAGCGAGCATTATTGTTGGGCAAGCAAGCAGGAGTCAAAGCAAAGTCGAGTGCTTCTTGCACGGTATGGTACTCCACTTTCAGGGCCATTGCCTCTCGAATATCAACGAACACTACCGGCACCGGTAGCCGTGAACTGCAGGCAAACTAATAGTTAGACTTGTCATGGACGTGGCTACTCACTCTCAACGGACATGATGTCAATGCACTTCGAACTATACTCTCTACGAGTACTGTAGCCAGTAAACGAGTAGGGACCCTGCAGAGCAACAAAGAGCAGACACGTCTTGGCTCCCCTTACACAGTCCAATAGAACTATAAACAGTAAGCAAGTATGTGTGCATTCCTGGACCCCGAATTAAATTACCACGGCTACCCAGATTTCCCGGGCTTCTGATAACGAAGAATTAACATTTTTTCCCGTTTGACACGTCTGCCTACTGCATGTGAGGGGGGAAAATCGATTCCGAGTAGCTGGCACTCCTCGCCCTCGCATTCAGGCTATTATTATGTATTGTCGTCGTCGGAATGATCATGATGGAGCTGGAACAATCGGACCAGATTCTGCTTTCTCGAAATGGCTCCTATCCGTGTCCTGCTAATAGCACCGAGGGTTCGAGAGTTTGGACAGATGGAAATAGCATGAAGTGAAACAGCAGATTCATCATGAAAGGTGGACAAGAGTTTGCCATCTTGCACGCGCCATATTTTGATGGATTGGAAATCATCCACACTGGCAACTTTGGATCCGTCCTCGGAAAAGGCAATCTCATGTGGATAAGCATTCAAGAACCGTCGGCTTTGAATGTTGTTGGTCCTTCTTCGTTTGCATTCCGAAGTGGCACTCCAGATGTTGAACGATTCTGGTTGATACACCGACGCTGCGACAAAGCCACCGTTGTTGGATTCCGACAACACATTATGAAATCCGCCTCGCTTGGTTTCATAAGTGGAATCTTCTAGGTTCCAAACTCGGACACAATTGGAATTGTGATTATCGTCGTCGGACACGGCAGCTGCCAGAGTCCGGCCATCTTTTGCGATTTCCATGGTGGAGACGCGTGACAAGGGACCCAACAGGGTCTGAACTAGACTACCCGTAGCGAGATTCCAGAATTTGATGGTTTCCGACGAATGATGGGCGGCAATGATCATGGTATCATCAGGTGAAAATCGTAGACAACTTACATTGGAGGAATGGAATTTCCGTGGCTCACCCTGAACCTCGATCATCGCTCTCGCTCTCGCACTAGTCTTTGACAACAACGAAGATGAGGACGATGCAGCGGCTGCTGCTGATGACATTGCTGTGCTGGTTGTCGGCGTGACGACGACGAGGTTCCAAATAAGTATGGTATGATCCGTCGATGCCGACGCCAGCAGATGATGATTATCCGACTGTTGCTGTTGTTGTCTTCCTCCAAAGACAACCGAATGAACGGCCTCCTCTGGCCAGTGACCTTCCAGTGGCGTTTGCTCTCCCTGTTTCAAATGCCACAATCTCACTCTTCCGTCGGAACAGCCACAAGCGACCGACATGCCCGAACTCGAGAACGCAAAACTTTTCATTCGACAGAGATGGTTCTTCGCAACTAGGCGATCGGGCCATGGTGGAAGGATGGTGTTCTTGTCATTGTTATTGATGCTGATGTTGTTTGTGAACGATAATGATTCATGGAATGCTTTGCAAGTGGATGACAGTCGGTCAAAGGAACGCCGGTCGAGCAACGGCAGAATGTTGGTCAACAAAATGTCGGAAGGAAGTTCCACGCCATGGTAGGAACGAAGCATCATCATGGCATCGGAATGACAAGTAGTAGAAGTAGAAGTACAAGTACGTTTATCTCAACCACTCACAATACATACCGGTACAGCAACAAACAATTGCGAATGAACGCAACGAGAAGATGGTTGAAATTGAAATTGATGAATGACGAAAGAAGAAAACAAGATCGTCGTATCTTTCAATTATTTCCATTGGCTACTGTCGAGAGAACAGAACAGAACAGAACTTTCAGTTTGAGCACTCTACGAGTACTGTAAAGGAAGTGCTGGCTAGCTGGCCTGGGATGACGTAGGTGCGATTTTGACCACTTGGATCGTATTATAATTTTCAGGTGCGCAGACCGCGCAGAGCCCATCAGACACCATCATCATCGATCATTATTCAAGTCATCAGACAGACAGATGCGACCAATTCGATTCGATTCCAAGGTATGGGTACCAACCTACATAGTGTCTACATAGATATGTATCATAACTATTTCTTTTCATGTTCGTAAGCGAAAGAACTGCCGAACCGAACGAACTCTGTTCGTTGTTCTCCGATCCTGATTCCTTCTTCATCAAGCAAGTCGCCTCTGAGTTGGCAGCCCGAAGAAGATGGGCGAAAAGAGAAAATGCGAATGAAATAATGGAGAAGAAAGGATCGCATCGATCGGCATGCGCATGCAGGCAGGCGGCAGAGAGGAGAAAATGAGAAGCGACTCCGCCCTTTTACGGTACCAGGCAGGTGCCACTTCGCTATCAACTTTTTGAGAAGGGTCCCTTGACGACTCCTCTTCTTGGGCAACCAATTTGGTTTGAAAACTAACAGTAGAAGCTAATAGAAAGGTAGCATGTGTTGTAGCCGTAAATAGCGTGGCTAAATTAGAAAACTAGTAGTAAACTATCGACAAATCAATCGAGAGACGGATCGAGGAGATATATATGTACAAGCTCGTTTCCGTCTTCGTCAAAATGTAAATCGAAAGCCAACTGCAGCAGGTAGTATACAAAACAGCGCAGGAGGCGAAAGAAGGTCTTTCGCTTTGTGTTGTTTCCTCTCCCAGGTAGAAACAATATGTGCATGAGAGTGTGGGGAGGATTAACATAGCGAACCGTTCGAGCCGCGTCGTTTTTGAAACGAACCGAGCGACATAAGATCAAAAGATTCATTGGATCGAGACAAGCCTTGGCATCGTCGTTTTGAGGGCTGGGTGAATTCCTCTTCATCGCCGTCGAAGTTCCATTCGATGGAAGGGAAGGCAATAGACTCCTCCACTTGATTGGCGGCGTCCTCAAAGTCGGCCATGCCGAACGATCCGAGAGTAGATCGTGATCGCTTCATTGCGTTAGCTTGGATCATGGGCTTTTCCGTTGAGATAACATGGTTGGGAACAAATGTAAGAGCCTTTTGGAGGGCTTCAGTAGCTGGAGATTGGGGTTTGCAGGTAGACATGGTAGTTTGTGTGTAAAAAATTGACAAGTTGGAAATTATGGGAACAGGACGGGTGAGATCGTTGGAGATGGATCGGACTGCATGAGGCATGAGGAGGCAGATAGTAGAGCAAGATGTTCTCTGCCGAACCTAATGTCAGCAATTCGTTAAGTAATTGTCGACGACAGCGCAAAAATCCCTGAGGTGGCAGTGATTTGGAATGAGGTTGATCGCTTTCCGAATCCAAGGAACCGAAAAATACTGAGGTGGCAACAAAATAGGATCAGCAAGAGGCCTTCTTTGACTATTTGAAAGCTAAATTATTTGAAGCAAACCAGTCCTTGTTCCTCAAGGAAACAACGATCAGGGGAAGAACATGGCACCGTTCGCGTCGGTTCCCCACAGGTTCCACAATCAGAACAGTGATGCGAAGTTCGCTGGCAAACCAGGCTATCCTTCCTTTATCATAAGTCAAGAATGTTCTCTCGATTGAACTTGCAATGATCGGTCTGGGGCACAAGACACCTTGAAGAAGGGCCATAAAAAAGAATGGTGAATAAACGGTGGTAAATGCCACTGGTCTAGTTATCTGGGACTATCTGTGCTGACGAAAAAACAAGCTAAATATTTCGCATATGCTTGGCGCTACTGATGAATGATTGTCGTGGTTTGAGAGTGGCTTGCTACTGTACATACATCATACCAGTACTTTACTGTACTCGTACCGTTACAGTCTGTAGCTCAAGCCGGTTACGCACACAGGACAGGCAGGCACAGTTAGTACTTAGTACGAGTGTGCACTTCACACTAACTACCGGTATGCCTCTATGCAAGCTATCATGAGTTACAAGAAGGAAAATCTATAGATTGGAATGCGAAGCAATAGTCCCTCTCTTGTAGAGAAGTGATAGCAAAACAATAACGCCGCTCGATATTGAATTTTTGCAACTACTCGACAGAGCACCAGTGGTTGTCCATCAGTTCCTCCACCAGTACTAGGACAGGTACTTCTGCTACCGTCAGCACGAGTTGTATGCCTCCAGGAGTGCCCCGTGTAACTCGGATGTAGCAGCTCCCAAGACACCATTGGACGTCAGTTTCGCGCCTTCCGAAAAATCTAAAGGATTCCCTGATGCATCAGATATACATCCCCCTACTTCTTGTAGCACAAGTACACCCGGTGCAACATCCCATATCCAGTCTCGATGTTCGGACTTTGGGAGTCGGACGTAGAACTCGGCGTCACCCCGTGCTACAACGCCATACTTTGCTTGACTGTCCATCCGGATAGAATGAAGTATTTCGCCACTAGAATCATGACCCCCGTGAAGTACCTTTGCCATGGCTTTGCATCTGCCAACTGGATCTGCAAAGCCCTGCTCCACACCAACGCAGAATCTAGCCTTGGTAGCGTCGTTGATCGTATTCGGGTTTCCCCTTGGCAAAAGGATTGGTGGACGGCTTCCTGGGATAATTGGGAGCTGATAGCACCCCTGCCCACGCAGAGCTACGAAGATGCATCCAATGTTCGAATCATCGCTTGCCGAGGATGGAAGATTCGGGCAGGCCAGAATTCCAATGTGAGGGACGCCGTCGTTCAGCAGACCAAGCGCGACACAGTACTGCTCCTTTCGTAAGAAGCCCTTGGTTCCATCAATAGGGTCTAGGCACCATACTCGGCCTCGCTGTTTGCCATCGTTTTCGACATCAAAAAAGGTCTGGCCCAAATCTATGCATTGTTTGAGTATATTTTCATCGTCGATTCCCGACGCGTGTCGGATCAGTTTTGTTGCTTCGGGGGTCAAGTTATCACTTCTCTCCTCCGCAAGGTACAAGTCATCTGGAAAGTTATGCTTCAGATGCTTCAAAATAACTGCTTGACTTGCGAAATCGGCAACCGTCACGGGCGACTCGTCCTGTTTCGTGATTGTGTTTTCAACGTTCTTATCCATCTGATCCTGTAATTTTGATGTGATGACACATGCTTTACGAACGGCATTCAATGCGACTTGAACTTGCGGGTCAAAATCATGCTCGTCGTTGATAGTGGGCCTTGCTGGAAGCCGTGTAGATGAATGATACCGTGCCGCGTTTACCGCCGATGATGTATCAAGGCGACAAAAGGCTAAAGCACCAGACAGGGGCGCCAAAACATCGGTCCAGTGACATCTAGCGACAGTACGTGTAGCGAGAAGAATTGAGAAATTACGCAACGACCAGGGAAATGCTAGAGGGCGCCTCATTATATCTTCTGCTTTGCTGAAACCACAATGACAATGCCGAAGTAGACTTTAGACGTTCAATGACAGGTTAATGTGGTATGAGTACCGCCGGTACCGGGATGTGGTTGTGACTTGTGACATCATGCTACTAGGGCCCTGGCATTATTTTTTGGCATCTTTCTTCTTTCGATTTACCCCCGGCCGCCGCGCGCGCGCCGCCCCCGCCCCCCCTGGCGGCCGACCGGCGCGAATAATGGTTATCGTATTACAGATTACACGGTATATATGTGCGGTTTGTTTGATTAAGACGACTGAAAACGAACACCTCAGTGACGTATGTGGGATCAATCCGGTAATCCATGCGATCTTTGGCGTCGTAACGCAACTTCGCAAACTGATGAAACAGCAGTCAGCATCCCCTCCCATCAGCTACCATGACAACGCAGCCGGTCATCTGCCGTGGTGACTGCATCATCCAACGACACAGAGCGCCTCTCCGCTTCCCATTGCAATCCAGTCGGTTGTCATAATCGCTAGCTTCCAAAAAGACAAACAAGAAATAAAGTTAAAATGGTTAAAGTTCAGGTTGTCCTTACTCTCGCCACTTTGGCAGTGGCAAATGCGTTCGCACCCCAGCAAATGCCCAGCAATGTACGTGATTTGTTGTGATGTTGTCGTCCGACCGACCACCAATATTCGCCGATTGGCCTTATTTCTCCGTGGGTCGCCCACAGTTTGATGATTTTTGACGAACCACGTGTCTCACATTTATTTCATCTCTTGTATCACTATGTTGCCGTTTGGTATTACTGCTTCCTGCATGCTAAATAATTACTTCTAGGAGGCGCAAACGGCTCGCCGTGATTTCATCAAGACGGCGGCTGCCACTACCGCTGCCGTCGTTCTCGCTTCACCTACTGTGGCGTCGGCTGCTGTGGAAGTCCCCAATCCAGTCACCACCTATGATTTTCCCACCGATTGGGGCCTGTCGTTCAAGTACGATGAAGATGCCGCAAAGGTTCGCGAACACATGTTTTTGGCGACGACGCTTGGAAAGGGTGCCGACCGTATGGAAGATTTTGGAAAGAACATGAAGAAAGAGATGGTCGACTTTGTATCGTACTACCGTCGATTCCCTAAGATTGCTGGAAAACCATCTTTCAGTACTCTCTACACCTCCATCAATGTTCTCGCTGGACATTACACCTCTTACGGATACAAATACCCGCTCCCTGAGAAGAGGCGCAAGCGTTTGTACCAAGAGTATGCCGAGATCGAAAAGTCCCTGAAGCGTAGCCGTTAAGCACGAAATGATATTTGGTTGTGTTGGCTGCTTGTCGGTGTAGGGCTCTGACGAAACATGGACGCTACTTCTTCTAGAGACTAATGCTAGTAATATATGTTTCGCACTATTGATTTCTTGTTCTATTGGCAAGGGAGTAAGCGGCTTCGAAATCTCTTAGCCTCGATCATGCAAGTGTAATGGCATGCGCGGTAGTAGTGGCAGGGCAACCATATTCGTAGTATTAGCTAGACTGTAGCTCACATCTTCTGGTTGAAGGACTGAGTACGGTAGTACTGTAGGTACGCAAGGCGGTGCTAAACCTCCGTAGGGAATCTCCCTGAAGTTCTACTACTCGATCTACGAAGAATCGATGATGATTGGTCTAGTCGAGAGATAAGTAGTACGGTATGTACGAGTACTGGTTCGGAGTAGAAGTTAGACGCTGTGCGAGATTGATTGTATTGTTTAAGCTTATGGTCTACCCGGAGTAGTATAAAAAAAGAGAGCTCGGTATTACAAGACAACTCTTTACTTCCCTGACAGAGGTTGTTTCTTCCGGCCCGTATTGAGCTTTGCATAGGAATACAGAAAGCCTCCCGCCATGCTCACACAGATAAAGAACCATGTCTCTTTGGTGATGATATTGTCAAACAGGAAATATCCAAGGAACGCCACGGGAATCTTATTTATCGATCCGATAATGGCGTAGGTAGTGGGTCCAGTGACTGACACACAGTTCAAAGAAGCAAAGTTCAAGAAGAAGCCAACAAAACCTGCAAAGAAATTCTTGATGAAATAGTCCGGAGTGTGAATCGCTGGTGTCTTGGCCAAAACGTCTAGTTGGCCCATGAAATATGCGACAGGTAGGAGGAAAAACACACATAGAACATTGTTGTAGAACACCATCCCGAATTTGGAAAGCTTGACATTCTTCGTGGCAAACTTCATGTAAAGCACATAGCCCGAAGTAAATATGCAGTTCAAGGCCATCCAGAAAAGTCCAATCCACGATACCGTGATATCATTCCAAGCCGCAGCAATCGCACCTGTCAACATGATACCGAACGCCACCATCACCAATGACTCCGTGGTAGACCCAAAGAAATACCAATCACCAGCGGTAGTAATGATATTGGTTACATTCTTGAAAATTGTGACCATTGGGACTGAGTTAAATTGAAGCGCTGCCATTCCCGTGAACAGCATCATGCAGAAGAAAAGGTTGACCGGCGCCCATTGCTTGGCGGTTGCGATATCAAAGCTTGGGTAATCCACCCACTTCATTTTCTTGCTAAACTCGACGCAAATGACAGCGACGATGGCCTGAATAACAACAAGAAGAACATTCAAATCAACATCAATCAAGTGGTTGTAACTGATGAATCAATCAAGAAAGCAGTAGTCATTAGCGATGTTAGAAGTTTTCAATTGATACACAAAACTGCGTGAAAAGCACATACCTTGAGGCCAAGCTTTTGTTTGTCAAGACCATCGAAACACTGCAGAAACTGTACAGCGTGCACGCTGAAAGGACCTTTCCGTTAGTCACGGCCTTGAGAGACAGCCAAGAGAATGTCGAAGATTGGCTCGAGCTTGACTCGGACGAACTAGAATCTTGAGAGCCTGTGGAAAGGAGAGGTCCAAGCTCCACATCTTTGAAAGATGCAGAAGTGTTCAAGTTTCGGCAGGAGTCATCACGTCTCTGTACAGGGGCAGTGCCTCTTGGCGACTCGGAGCCGTTCTCCTTTTGGGGTGTCGTACACATTGTTTGTTATTGTCGTTTTGTTGGATTGAGGAACGTGAACGAGAGAAGAAGTGCAACTGGCGATGCGATTGTTGAAACAGACAGTAGATTTCAAAAGGCGTCAACAAACAACAATGATAATCAATTTATTGCGTTGTTTGAGAAATTAACTGATGGAAGAAAGAATGATTCCAAAGTTTTTCTGGTGGCAATGCAATGCTTATGATGTGTTGTGATGAAATGAGATGAGATGAGATGATGAGAGCTCTACCCGGGTAAGACGGACCCGCTTCACGAACAAAAGAGAAGAAACACGCGAGAAGCAACTAACCCAATAAAATTTGAATTTCCGTCCACTGTATGCCACCACGCGTTGTTTGTCGCGAGACCGTTTTTCAGTTCCACGCTTTATTTGTGGCTGTTACAAATTCGACTTGGCTCTCTCTCCGCTGTAGGCTGTCGTTGATTTCGTACCGGGCGTGGCGAGCTCGAGATCAGACGCACTCGACGAACGCAATTTCCGTTGAGAGTCACGAGTTCCACAAAGTTCGTAGCTGCTATTGTGCCCCAATATTTGGTCAACCTTCATATATGGATATCTTATATATTTACTATCGAAATTTCTATCGGCTCATCTTTCAACCACACAACGCATCACCTCATCATGTATCATCTTTATTTTAATTTTTAGTCGTTGTATTTGTAATAACGTAGTTACGGTAGATACATATATCAATAGCTATCCAGTGGTAGAATAGAATTAGAATGTGATGTGAGAAGCGAGAGCGGCGGCGAATGAATATCGCTTAGAATAGAAAGGCACAAAGTACAGTAGTCTACAGTAAGCAAAATTAATCGACAATGCGAGCAGGCAGCATCTGTACCTGGTACTGTACTGTGGTACCGGTACGTACGTTCCGGTACCGGGATGTACTACCGGTAGAATCATCATCATCAACCCATCATCGATCACGCACAAATAAATAAAAGAAGAATCATCATCATTATTATCGTAAATTCCAGCGCATCCGAAACGCAACACGCAAGATCCGAGCGCCGGCCGGTGTGATGTGATGGCATTTTCAATATTCCGTGAGAATGAGTTGGAGCTGTTGTTGTTGTGGAGAAGCGATCGGAGAAATACTACAATTATGAAGGCTGCTGTGTTCTACCGCTACTCAGCAAAACAAATGTGGAATTTTGTTGCTGCTGATGCCAAATCAACAGACAGTCAGTTCCATTGTTTACAACTCAGTTGAATTCACAGTATTATTTGTTGTATAGTGTAAATACGATTGGAGTGTTGTGATATGCGAATGTTGGGTTGTAGCGGAAACAGCACAGCAGCAGATAGCTGCAATCATGGGATGATTCGATCCAACAAGAGAAGTATGAACGATCTTAAGCTGTTTGCTGAAGACGATGATGTTACCATGAGCACGCTTGATGATTCAGAACAGTTCATGGCGCTCGATGAGCAGGGCAGTTCTTTCTTGTTTGGAGGCAACGAAACTGCCCATTGCCTTCAGCGGGAGCTCAAGAGACTGCCGATGGCGATCCAAGAGAAGGTCGGCCAAGATATGGTGGGAATAGTAGCGGACGATGGCACCACAATCACCCCAGAGAGCTTTGAGGTCTTTGAGACCGAGATTCAACAAATTCCAGAAAAGGCTGCTTACGATATGGCTGTGAAAATTTCTCCAGACTACGTCCAGAGCAATCGGTTCAGATTGATGTTTCTGAGGGCATGCCAAGGGGATGCGAAGAAGGCGGCGAAGCGGATCACTCGACATTTCAGCACAAAACTCAACCTATTTGGTTCGGAAAAACTTGTCAAAGATATTGAGTTGTCGGACTTGGATGAGTACGATATGGAGGCGCTACAGTCGGGAGGTTTTCAAGTACTTCCCAAGCGGGATCTTGCTGGTAGAAACGTCCTGTTTGGAAGATACACTGCGATGAAATACCGTGAGATCAAAAATATGGTAAGTTCATAATACCCCGCCGAATATCATATTGCAAAGATTACTACTCTGGAAAAACCTAGTACTGACTTGTTGATTCTTCGATTAGCTACGGGCTCTATGGTACATCTGGATGTCAATGCTTGAGGACGAAGTGAATCAAGTAAAGGGAGTGGTTGCAATAGGATATGAACTCTTTCGAGTACCTCTACAGCGCTTTGATCACAATAACATTGCGGAAGACAGAGATTTTGAGATGTTTGGCGCAGAGGGAGGGTTCGATCGAGAACTCGCTCGAGAGATCATCCGTATTCCGCTGAGTGTACCAGCCAGACCTGTCGGCTACCATCTATGTTGCGACTCTCATCAGTGGGTTGGAATCCTGGAAATGATCATGGTTACCCTTTGCAAATTTGTTCGCCTCCGAATGCGGATTCACAATGGTAGTGAACAGGAGTGCAAGTACGCTCTCTTGACTTCTGGAATGCCGGCAGAGTGTATACCTGTAGATAGTTGCGGTGACTTGGATCTCACAAATCACAACGAGTGGATTTGGGAAAGAGAACGACTGGAAGAACTCCGACGTAGTACTACAGATGTGCTGTTGGTACGGTGACGGTACTCTCTAGATTCGATGCATTTCAATCGTCCTTGGTTCTTTAACTTCTCTAGCACTATTTTTTAGCTCTAGCTCAGGCTAGTAAGCATCACAGAAGATGCATACGTCGTTAAAGGAGAGCTCCGTAGGAGGAGTATTATTTGAGAAGTAGACCCGCGTCGTGGTGAGTAGTGAAGTACTACTAGGATGACTCGCTCCCTAAAGGGGGCAGAACCTAAATAGTGGTAGTCTACTAGTAGGGACCTCTAGAGTGAGTATTCTGCAGAGAATCCAGAGAGATGAGGGAGGAGGAGTCCACCAAAGTCTCTAAAGTACAAGTAGTCTCTAGACGTGGAGAGAGGGGAGAGAGCGGGAGGAATCGCGGGAGGGACTGGAACGAAGTAGGACGTACTGTACCACCAGCACTCGTGGGTTTGTGATGTTATTAGACTACCGGTACCGGTACAGTACTATTCTATGATGAAAAAGTAGTGGCGAGAGAAAAAATAGAGGACAGAACCAAAATTCGCTTCATTTTAGTGCGATGCGGTGGTGTATTCGAATAGCGCTTTCAAATATGCCCCTTGGAGAAGGCGGTAGAACAGACCTGGTTTCCAATCAGAAACGACCAACGCGTGCTTTCATGTCGCAGTGCGATCGATATAGCGCGATGATTGATTACTCAAGGCCCTCTCGGGGTAGAGTGGCAACGGTACCGTAGAGTACAGGTAGTACTGTACCAGTACCAGGGTACCAGTACCGGTAGAGCTGGCGGCTCTTGTTGCAACTGTCCGTGCGTTTTGGTGGAGAAGGTTGCTCCAGGCAGATTGCAGATTGCATTTCGACTTTTGGCTATTATCACTTCATTGTGCCTGTGCCTGTACTTGGTTGTTGTAACAGTATCGGTACCGGAACTAGAGGTCATTTCTTCGACCATTCATTGGTGTTGAAAAAGGGGAAGGGTCAGTCAACTATAAGTATTTCAACAGCAACGATGAAGAGAATAAGGCTGTCTACTGGCAGCGAAATTTACCCGCCATCTGATGCAGCCTTCAGCAATCTGAGTGACGAGGACGAGGAACATGTTTCGGCTCGAGCTGCGTACTGCTTCGGCAGTGCGCAGGCTCCGATGTGCCTTGCTCGTGAATTGCGTAAAATGCCCACCGCTCGTCAAGAGGAGGCAACGAAAGACGTTCTCGGTATTCCGCATCCGACGGGGATTTCACCCGAAATGATCGGAGAACTGTGGGAACACATTAACGAACTAGATGAAAAGCCGGCATGGGATCTTGCTGTGCAAATGGATCGAGGTTACGCCATGTCCCCGAAGCGTGCCATGTCGTTTCTGAGATCTGTGGAAGGAAAACCGAAACAAGCTGCCAAACGCTTGGCTCGCCATTTTCAGGTCAAGCTCGACTTGTTTGGCTCGGAAAAGCTTGTCAAGGATATTGAACTGTCGGACTTTGACGAATACGATATGGAGGCTCTGTATTCGGGGGGCTTTCAGGTACTTCCCAAAAAGGATCGTGCCGGTCGACCCATTCTTTTTGGAAGATACACGCTCATGAAATACCGAGAGGTCAAGAACATGGTGAGTCGTCGTCAGTTGTCTTCTTGATGCTCCTCGCATCAGCAGAGGGTCCAACAATACAGCTCATTGAACGTTATTTATGAATTCCTTCTCTCGACGACTGACTCACTCGTTGCTTTACTATCATAGGTCCGCGTCTTGTGGTACATGTGGAATTCGATGGTAGAGGAAGAAGCCCATCAGATTTCCGGTGTCGTCGCCGTTGGGTTCGAGAATGGAAAACTTCCACTTGAGCGCTTCGAGAACGAAGACGACTCCATGTTTGACGTTCACGCCGCCGACGGGGGTTTCGATCGTGACTTGGCTAGAGAAATCCTTAAAATACCCTTATCCGTGCCCATCCGTCCCATGGGGTACCACATTTCGAGCGACAGCACCCAATGGCAAGCCATTTTCGACATGGTGATGGTGACGATTTGCAAATTTGTCCGTATCCGCTTACGATTTCATTATGGGACACAGCAGGAGACCGCCTATGCCATGATGACACATGGTATTCCCGTCGATTCTTTCCCCATCACACCATCGGGAGACGTCGATCTGACGGATCACTACGCTTGGATTGAACAACGGCGTGAGCTAGAACAACAGAGGAGATTGCTGTAACAACAAAAACAGAGTTGAGTCCGATTCATTCCGCTTGTGAGGAATACATTTTTAACGCGCATCACTGCTACCATCACCACCATGCTAATAATAATATAATAGGAGTAATATCAGTCACCGCATGATTGAAGACTACAGTTGACCATATTCTACGTGTAAGAGGCTCCATCTTCTATGGAATATCACCACTAGCTAAGATTGTGTTCTGTTCGGGGGCATTGCAAATGATGAAGAGTCAAGCATTGATCGACCATTAGGTTTACTATTTGACCTACATGTCACCTTTGGGTCTTCGTTTGCGAGGAGGTGTCTTCCTTGATGACGAGCGCCCACCCGACAAAGTAGGTTCCTCTACTTCGTCTTGCTGTCTTCGCTCCTTTGTCTTCCGGGCACGTTCATAGCGACTGGGAGGTACTATCGACTCCCCCACACCATTGTGCAGTGTCCAAAGCCAATTCTTGTACAAATTGAGCCTCCAGTCGCTTTCTTGTTTCACTGTGGGAGCCCAGTCGTCGCCCAGAATGCGCAAACGCAGCTCCGCCTCGCTTCGAAGCAAATCTCGAAAGGTTCCCATATCCATCCATATGGGAGAATTCGGATCTGGGGGGTCAGGAAGTGCATCCTGTTCTCGCCTGTTTGGGATTGTGCGAGCATTGTAGATTCGTTTCGGGGACCCATCTTCATTGATTTTGTCTCGACGTGATCGTCGTCGACCCTCGGAATCGTCCTCTTCGACCTTCCTGCTACTTCGAGACCGCTTACCATCTCGCGAGTCTTCCAAGGTGCCTGCAGCCGAAGACTTGGGACGTCGAATAACGGCATCGTCTTCTTCCCTGCTTTGGCGACGTGAAGCTCTTCCGGTTCTTTTCTCATTAGACGATAGCTGAGGTTCGTTGGATTGCTTCTCTTTCGACATGGGTCGTTTCGGATCACTAGTATTTTCCCTCGGCATCGCCTCATCGGTGATTCCATCCGTATCCACTTGTCTGGATCGGTAGGCGGCCTTCGTAGATTCGCTTTCAACTGTCTGGCGGCGTCTTCGTGCCATCTTTTCGGCTTCCACGCGTGTTTCCGCTTCTTCCAAAGTATCCACAAATTCAATTTCCGATTTTCCGCTGCTGATGGGGTCAGCAAGCTTCCACTGGGGCGGGATTCCCATACGGGGACGGGAAATTTGATCCGCCACAATGATAGCCAATGCTTCACCCTGTAATGCTTGTATCTCCTCCACCTGGTAACCTAGACGAGTCACATTCGCCAGCGGCACCAAAACTAGAGTCTTTCCAATGTCCTTGTACAAGATTACCCGTTCATCAGCCTCGTCCTCTTGATTACCATCTTTCTTCGCTTTCATGTCCGATGGGTTGGTACTTGTTGTAGCAGTCACTGTTGGGCGTTTGTCGGCTGCAGCAGTAGGTATTCGTACCTTGTCTTGTTTTGTTTCAATGATTTTCGAATTGGATTCTCCGAGCCGGGTATTGTCCTGGTCCGGGATTTTGGGTGATTTTCCGTCGGCAGTAGGTACCTTTAGCGATGAATCTTGAGTATCATCTTCGTCCTCGTCCTCAGTAGCTGCAACTGCCGGTGACTTGATGCTGCTGTTGTTGGTAGCGGATGAGCGGGACGTCGCTTTGGAAGAAAGCTCTGCACCGCTCGTTCGCTCCGTACTAGAAGACTCGTTCCTGTCGGGCACTTCTGCTTTACTTGAAGTCGCCGGTGGTTTGATTCGAGTGACAGGAGGAAGAGTTCGTCCCACTGTCGAGGGCGTCGGTGGTGATCTCTTATTGAATGAACGTACGGGTTCTTGCTCTTGCAACTTTTGGATCCGTTCCTTGGCTTCAATCTCATTTGCTACGATTTGCACCATAGCTTGTCGTTGGTCGGAAGTACGGGTATTCGTAGGCCCCACTTTCCAGGGAGCGGGGAGACCTAGCGTGGCGCGGGGTCGTCGAATTTGGTCTTGGACGATAATAGCGACCGCATCGGGAAGCAATTCTGTGACTTCCCCTTCCAAATATCCCAAATTCGTCAACACGGATAGATTTACCATTTTCCAACCTTGTTTGGCCTCTCGGTACAAGATCGTCTTGTTGTTTGTCGATGACGATACCGACTCGTCTTTTGTACTACTTCGAGCAGTTGGGATATTGTTGGCTGATGTTGTACCACTGATGGTGACATTGGCAGTAGTACTTTTTGCGTTTTCTGCTGCGTTTGACTGCTGCTTTTCCAAGGAGGTTAATGGTTCCACCACACTTTGATTCTTCTTTTTGGCACTGTCGATTGCCACCCCAGCCGCACTTATGGGAGGCGATATTCTTGTCTTGTTAGTTAGGTTTGTAGTATTTAGACTTGATGGTGATGCTGACGCATCGCTCGACAAGTTCTTGGGATCGGGTGTTTTGGCAGTAATAATGGTATCGGAAGGAGTTGTCGTCGAGTTATTGGTAGTGGTGGTGGCGGCGGTGGTCGGGGTGGACAAGACGGTCGAGATGTTCATGGTCGAAGAAGATACAGTCGGCGCGATGGAAGATTCATTCAACCCAACAATACTGGTCGGAGCTGTCTTGATTATTGTCGAAGAGTTGCTGACCTGTATTGTTTGGCCCCCGTTGGTATTGTTGACGATAGCAGGAGCGGTTTGATTCGTGTCGTCGATAGCAACTGTCATGGAAATGATAGCAGGCACTTTATCATTTTGATTTGCCGAGGAGTCTTTGTCGTCGGACGGAGGCGCTTTCAAGACACTGCTGCTAGTAGTGGAAGATGTTTTTTTGTTCCAAGAAGCAGAAAAAGCAGCCTCTTGGGACTGTATTTCTGGCCTCGATGATGATTGCGGTGTGTCAGTAGTACTAGCCCCCGGATCATCCTCTGGTATTTGTTGCTGTTGCTGCTGTTGCAGCTGCTGTTTGGACTCTAACGTTTCGGTTGTTTCTTCAATATTATTTTCAACATTGTTTGAAAGGTCTTCGTCGTGATCTGGCAGGGCAACCGCCGGCCATTTGGAGTAAACCTCTTCTTCTCCCAGGATATCTAGGACATACTCTTTGTACCACTCTGGATCCACTTTTCGGATCATTTCATGCAATGCCTTTCGTTGTTGCAGCGAATAGATATTATTTTTTTTGTTCTTGTTTTTGTTTTTGGTGCTTGTGGTCGTGGTCGTGGTTGCCGCCGCCGACGAGGAAGAGGAAGCTTGTACCGGTAGAGCTCGTACGCTTCCATTTCTCCTATTGGCCGGTGATGCTGGAACATTGCTGGTTCCCCTCGTAGTACCAGTACTCGTAGCACCAAAGGGGGACGGCCGACCTACTCGATGAATGGTACAAGTACTACTACTAGCAGACGACGACAGAAGGTATCCCCACGTACCCTGCCGTTCCCCAAGAAACGCCACGATCAGTGTCAGTATTGGTATTGTTCGAAGCAACCGAAACCAGCCGTCCATTCGAATTCTTCTTGTTCTTGTTCTTGCTGGATGCATTGTTGTTATTTTTGATTCTTGACAGGACTTCTACTAGGTGTTCCTGCTACTGTAGTACCAATTATATAGTCTACTGCGACGACAGAGAAATAAAATGAATATCTGGCGCTGCTGAATTAGAATAAAAGAAAAGGTAATAATCTGCTCAGTGGACAGAACACCACAACAAGTTGGATTTGACAACAACAGTACCAGTACCAGTCGCTGTGTACCGGAACTGAAACTGTTCCAGGTGGAGCAACATGATGCAATCGAACGATTCGATTCTTTGTTCGATGCAAAATGTTGGATGCACGGCTTTTTTTGCTCAATTGAGGAGCACCCACAACTTATACTGGGCCCCCCCACAAAAATCCCCAAAAGGGACCCACTAAGTCTGTCCGTCAGCCGATGGCTACCGAGTTGACCGCACACAGAGTACAAGAAGAAGTAGCGCACCCGTCCCAAGCAACACCACAAACCGGTAGACTACAATAATACATACTACAGTAGTAGAGCTACTGTAGTACCAGAGAGCCTACTTACTACTTCACGGTTTGATGTTTGAGATATTCGTACCTGCTACAGTACTACCTGCTACTCTAGAAATTGTTTGTTGCTGGATGATCATGAATTGGCTACCCCCAACGAACGAAGGACAGACAAGAAGTCGAACGAACACCCAAACCTGAAACCGATACCAAGAGAGACGACCGATGGATCTCATAAGATCATCGAGTCAACTTCGGTATTGTACCCAAGGGTATCCCCGAGAGAGGACGATCTTGCTACGCAGATCCAAATCGATCAGGGGCATAGGCCAACGAATTATTTCACCAACACTACTATAACATCGGTCTACAGTGTCGGAGGAGTTGAGGGTTTGTTGGCGCCTGCGCCATGGCTACCCCCAACGAACGAAGGACAGACAAGAAGTCGAACGAACACCCAAACCTGAAACCGATACCAAGAGAGACGACCGATGGATCTCATAAGATCATCGAGTCAACTTCGGTATCGCAACTCCCAACTTCGGATTTCTAGATTAATTAGCTTTAAAAACCCGCCCGCCATCCCTTCACACCTTGACAAGGACGAGGCAAGGAGATGTACCCAAGGGTATCCCCGAGAGAGGACGATCTTGCTACGCAGATCGAAATCGATCAGGGGCATAGGCCAACGAATTATTTCACCAACACTACTATAACATCGGTCTACAGTGTCCGAGGAGTTGAGGGTTTGTTGGCGCCTGCGCCATGGCTACCCCCAACGAACGAAGGACAGACAAGAAGTCGAACGAACACCCAAACCTGAAACCGATACCAAGAGAGACGACCGATGGATCTCATAAGATCATCGAGTCAACTTCGGTATCGCAACTCCCAACTTCGGATTTCTAGATTAATTAGCTTTAAAAACCCGCCCGCCATCCCTTCACACCTTGACAAGGACGAGGCAAGGAGATGTACCCAAGGGTATCCCCGAGAGAGGACGATCTTGCTACGCAGATCGAAATCGATCAGGGGCATAGGCCAACGAATTATTTCACCAACACTACTATAACATCGGTCTACAGTGTCCGAGGAGTTGAGGGTTTGTTGGCGCCTGCGCCATGGCTACCCCCAACGAACGAAGGACAGACAAGAAGTCGAACGAACACCCAAACCTGAAACCGATACCAAGAGAGACGACCGATGGATCTCATAAGATCATCGAGTCAACTTCGGTATCGCAACTCCCAACTTCGGATTTCTAGATTAATTAGCTTTAAAAACCCGCCCGCCATCCCTTCACACCTTGACAAGGACGAGGCAAGGAGATGTACCCAAGGGTATCCCCGAGAGAGGACGATCTTGCTACGCAGATCGAAATCGATCAGGGGCATAGGCCAACGAATTATTTCACCAACACTACTATAACATCGGTCTACAGTGTCCGAGGAGTTGAGGGTTTGTTGGCGCCTGCGCCACGGAAGGTAGTGTCGGCGAAACTGAAGTCGAATGGGTCCGCCAGCAGCTGAACTGAATTGGATTACTTCGACTTGAGAGTTGAGTTACCAAAAAAAAAACCGTGAAAGGAAAATTCCAAATGACCATGACGCGTCCGCTAATACTCCATCACGCACCGCATCCCTTCATTGCTTCACTATCTTTCACTATTCTCGGCGATGGTGTCGACGAGGAAAAGGTTGTTGGGCTTCTCCTTGCGGCTTGTGATACCTATCGCTGTCCTCTTGTCGGTTTCTATTCTTCCTCCGTTGATAAAACATCACACAGAGGTGGAGCTTCTTCTGGAGGAGCAAGTTTTGATAGAACCCATCCTCAATGCACCAGTACCAGTACCAGTACCAGTAGTATCCTCCGCACATGATTCTGTTCACCGAGATGGTGGCTCCTCCCACCAACACACTTATACTTCCACCCCACCCCAGCTCCAGCAAGGGAACCACTACCTGCACTTGTCTTTGAATGAAACCATTCGCATTCTCAAAGATCTTGGAGGGCACGACAGGTACGACGGTGGAGAGCTCCGATGTCACACATCACCCGACGCCTATTACCGAGAGCCGGAACTCTACTGGTACGACTACCGGCACTCTTCGTCCCGCGGTGCTTCTCATAATACGAATAGTAGTAACGCCACTCGACGTCTATTGATTGCTCAGTCGGCGGCGTTTGGAACCTACAGCCAGCTCCTGGACTTGACATCGCCCATCAACAAGGCGTATGCTCGAAGGTGGAAACACACCATGTTGATCGTTCAAGGAACCTTGGTGGTTCTCCAGGAAGAGATCAAGACAAACTGCACTCCTCCCGAGCATCGGTCGACCCACAACAAGATGCAGTTGCTCAAGTTGGCTACTCTTCGACTTGGCGATCACTTTGACTACTTGCTGATTCTGGACGCCGATGCCATGATTTATGATTTTTCGGTCGATGTTAGCGACTTGATGCCCCCACGTGCCATGGTGGCTGCCAATCGCGTCATTGCCAAAAAGGGCGTCAAGAAACGTGCCACTTGGAAGATCAATGCGGGAGTGACATTGTGGAATTTACACCACCCCTATACCAAAGACGTTGTGGATGGGTGGACGAAAGCGGCAGTCGGATTTATGAATGGGCGGAACAACAATCAAGGCGACCAACTCTTTCTCTATCACGTCCTCAAAAGCAATGCATCCGTGGAAGCCAATGTCTATTCGTTGGGCAAAGAATTCAACTACAACAAGGCTACAGTCATTAAACATGTCAAACGACCAGAGATTACCTACGAAATCGGCCACACGGCTCTGGACTCGAGATCGGAAATGATTCATAAATTCACCGAGGAAATTTGCCAGAAGTTTCCAGAGGATTGCCAAAACTTGGACAAGACTATCTACAGTCAGAAGTAGTCTATACTAGTAGTAGCGGGAGGTAGGTCCCACTATTGTTTGTTTTATCATTACTATGATTTTGAATACAATTTTGAATATACACTGTAATGTACACTATGTACGAGTATTGACGTTTATTGCTGGTCACTGGCCATACATAGATTCCAAGTGCCCGCAGGACCGTTTGAGATTTTTTCATAGCTTGGTCCATCATTATTCAATTTATTTATTAATATGCAGGCCGGACTGCCGGTGATTTCGTAGAAAGATCCACTCTCATTCCAAGCACAGCTGCAAGACTGCCAGGAGAGGGCTGACTGATGGTTGTTGTTGTTGTTGTTGTTGTTGTTGATGCTCCTCGTGATGCTGGCGAGTGGCTCGATTGCTTACTTTGACGACTGCCACCGGAGCTTGTGATTATCGCTTCGAACAGATTTTTCTTTTTATTGCTGCTGGATGTAGGTGGTTGAACAGCTGCCTTTGAGAACACAGTCTTGAATAGATTCTTCCGAGGCATCGATGCTGGTTCGGCATTAATAGTCAGGATTGATTGAGTCATAGGGGAAGAATAAGTATTCATACGGATGCCCAGAGCCGCAGGAGCAGTATGGAGATGAGCTGTATCGAATAGATTCTTCGTGGGTCGAACCGCCGTCTCGGTTTGGCGTACCGGCGGAGCTTGCCTGTTCGGGTCGATCGTCATACCCAAAGCAGCAGCAAGGCTACCAGTTTGAGGTTGATGCTCGTTTTGGCGTACCGACGGAGCCCGTTTATTCGTGTCGATCGACATCCCCAACGCAGCAGCAAGGCTACCAGATTGCGGCTGGCAGGTTGTTAGACGATCAACGGAGGCGTTTTTGATCGGGGAACAGAACACGTCGGCGGCCCGACTGCCTGACTGAGCCTTAATTCTAGGGAGTTCTTCTTCGTCTTCTTCGCTGTCATCGTCACTTGATTCGGAGCTGCTTTCACTCGCGGAGTCTGATCCTTCACCTGCCACCTTGGCAGCTGCTACTTGCCTCACTGGAGGCGCACGCGACGACGGATCGATGGAAAGTCCTAATGCCTCGGCCAGACTACCAGCTTGAGGCTCGAATCGGGCCACATTGCCTCTTTCGATACCTTTGGACGCTTCTCTGCGGTTGGACTTCCCCCCTCGACTCGTGACAAACTGTTGCTGAGTTACGGTGTCAAGTCCGAGTGCATCTTCGGGCGAGCCGCCGTAGTGAATAGTCGGTCCTTGTGCCGAGCGGCCTATGTTAAGTCCAAGAGCCTCATCAAGGCTACCGGATTGCGGGTATGATTGGAGCCTTCCTTCAACGGGCAAGGAATGCACATCTTCTCTCAACTCGCGCTTTTCAGCTCTCGGAGGAGTTTGAAGCGAAGACACGACATGGCTGACCATTGGAACGACATAACCCACGATTGGAACACGGGAGGATATTTCAACCACCAAACCAAAACCGGAAGCCAAGATGCCACGATCAGGCTGGGGGTCTGCCGTCTTGACTGATCGTATTGCTTGATCGACCTTCATCGGAGGTGCGTCGTGTCCAGTTTGTCGAATAGCCGCAGCCCGCGAAGACGGATCAATCACAATGCCAAGAGCTTCCGCTAAGCTTCCAGGCTGGGGTTTGAAGCGTGGGGCATGATCTTCCTCGTCGCTGCTGCTGCAGTCATCTGATCCAGAGTCCGAATCCGAGTAAGAGTGCTCATCTGATAGTGTCTTCATAGGAGGCGCATCGTGTCCATTCTGCCGAATAGCGGCCGCTCGCGACGACGGATCAATCGCCATACCAAGAGCTTCGGCCAAGCTTCCGGCCTGGGGTAGAAAACGGGGCCTTTGTTCTTCCTCATCGCTGTCGCTAGCATCTGATCCAGAGTCCGAATCCGAGTCAGAGTGCTCATCCGATAGATTTTTCATTGGAGGTGCATCATGTCCATTCTGCCGAATAGCTGCAGCTCGCGAAGACGGATCAATCGCCATACCAAGAGCTTCGGCCAAGCTTCCGGCCTGGGGTTGAAAACGGGGTCGTTCTACTTCCTTATAAATCTCACTGTCATCGGATCCAGAGTCAGAGTCAAAGTCAGAGTCACAATCGGAGTGCTCATCTGACAATGTTCTCATTGGAGGTGCATTGTTTCCAGTCTGTCGAATAGCGGCAGCCTTTAAAGTTGGATCAATAGCCATACCAAGAGCTTCGGCCAAGCTTCCGACCTGGGGTAGAAACCGTGGTCCTTGATCTTCCTCGTCGCTTCCGCTGTCGTCCGAGACGGAGTCGGATTCAGAGATATCATCAGATAATTTCTTTGTCTGAGGCAAATCACGCCCCATCTGCCGGATTGCGGGAGCACGAGAGCTTGGATCGACCGCCATACCCAAAGCTGCAGCCAAGCTTCCGACTTGTGGTTGGAATTTTGGCGTTTCATTGGAAGTTCGAATGGGCGGTACAGGCTGACCAATATCACGAGGTTGGCGGATCGGGGGCGCGCGAGAGCTTGGATCAACCACCATGCCCAAAGCTGCAGCCAAGCTTCCGACTTGTGGTTGGAATTTTGGCGTTTCATTGGAAGTTCGAATGGGCGGTACAGGCTGACCAATATCACGAGGTTGGCGGATCGGGGGCGCGCGAGAGCTTGGATCAACCACCATGCCCAAAGCCGCAGCCAAGCTTCCGGCCTGCGGTTGGAATTTTGGCGTTTCATTGAAAGTTCGAATGGGCGGTACAGGCTGACCAATATCACGAGGTTGGCGAATCGGGGGCGCGCGAGAGCTTGGATCAACCACCATGCCCAAAGCTGCAGCCAAGCTTCCGACTTGTGGTTGGAATTTTGGCGTTTCATTGGAAGTTCGAATGGGCGGTACAGGCTGACCAATATCCCCTGTTTGGCGGATCGGGGGCGCGCGAGAGCTTGGGTCAACCACCATGCCCAAAGCCGCAGCCAAGCTTCCGGCCTGCGGTTGGAATTTTGGCGTTTCATTGGAAGTTTGAATTGGCGGTACAGGCTGAGTTTGGCGGATCGGGCGCGCGCGAGAGCTTGGATCAACCACCATGCCCAAAGCCGCAGCCAAGCTTCCGACTTGTGGTTGGAATTTTGGCGTTTCATTGGAAGTTCGAATAGGCTGTGCTAGCTGACCAATATCACGAGTTTGTCGGACAGCAGGCGCACGTGAACTGGGATCGACCACCATTCCAAGTGCTTCTGCTAAGCTCCCAGGTTGAGCTTGAAAGCGAGTTTCTCGGTCCTCGTCTTCGCTATCGTTCTCACCCGAGGATGATTCGGAGGAGTCGCTATCAGATCGTGTCTTCGGTCCATTGTTTCCAACTTGTCGAATGGCCGGTGCTGTCCGCGATGGATCAACCCTCATTCCAAGAATAGCTGCAAGACTACCCGGTTGTGGCATAGAAGGCGCGTGCTTATTGGTATTGGATGGCATTCTGGACGTAGCTATAGCCATTGGGATTATCGCATCAGGTGGCGATTGGTTGGCTCGAATGGGCGGGGCTTTTGATGACGAGTCAATGCTCATTCCAAGCGCAAATGCCAGACTTCCAGGCTGAGGTTGATTGACCGCTTCAGAGAAACCAGTTGGCATGGCCCTGGGGGTGGAATTCGCCACAACGGCATCCAACAGACTCTTCTTTCCACTGCTCGGGGTATCAGTCTGCTGACGCACAGCTGGGGCACGCCTGTCCGAGTCGACTGACATTCCCAGTGCTGCTGCAAGGCTACCAGCTTGGGCTTGGTTTGGCGTCTTCTGGATGGACGACTTTGCCGCACTGGAAAACACGGTCTCGAACATATTCTTCTTCGCAACTTGCGGCGAATGGTTGGCTCGAATGGGCGGGGCTTTTGATGACGAGTCAACGCTCATTCCAAGCGCAAATGCCAGACTTCCAGGCTGAGGTTGATTGACCGCTTCAGAGAAACCAGTTGGCATGGCCCTGGGGGTGGAATTCGCCACAACGGCATCCAACAGACTCTTCTTTCCACTGCTCGGGGTATCAGTCTGCTGACGCACAGCTGGGGCACGCCTGTCCGAGTCGACTGACATTCCCAGTGCTGCTGCAAGGCTACCAGCTTGGGCTTGGTTTGGCGTCTTCTGGATGGACGACTTTGCCGCACTGGAAAACACGGTCTCGAACATATTCTTCTTCGCAACATGCGGCGATTGGTTGGCTCGAATGGGCGGGGCTTTTGATGATGAGTCAACGCTCATTCCAAGCGCAAATGCCAGACTTCCAGGCTGAGGTTGATTGAGCGCTTCAGAGAAACCAGTTGGCATGGCCCTGGGGGTGGAATTCGCCACAACGGCATCCAACAGACTCTTCTTTCCACTGCTCGGGGTATCAGTCTGCTGACGCACAGCTGGGGCACGCCTGTCCGAGTCGACTGACATTCCCAGTGCTGCTGCAAGGCTACCAGCTTGGGCTTGGTTTGGCGTCTTCTGGATGGACGACTTTGCCGCACTGGAAAACACGGTCTCGAACATATTCTTCTTCGCAACATGCGGCGATTGGTTGGCTCGAATGGGCGGGGCTTTTGATGATGAGTCAACGCTCATTCCAAGCGCAAATGCCAGACTTCCAGGCTGAGGTTGATTGAGCGCTTCAGAGAAACCAGTTGGCATGGCCCTGGGGGTGGAATTCGCCACAACGGCATCCAACAGACTCTTCTTTCCACTGCTCGGGGTATCAGTCTGCTGACGCACAGCTGGGGCACGCCTGTCTGAGTCGACTGACATTCCCAGTGCTGCTGCAAGGCTACCAGCTTGGGCTTGGTTTGGCGTCTTCTGGATGGACGACTTTGCCGCATTGGAAAACACGGTCTCGAACATATTCTTCTTCGCAACATGCGGCGATTGGTTGGCTCGAATGGGCGGGGCTTTTGATGACGAGTCAACGCTCATTCCAAGCGCAAATGCCAGACTTCCAGGCTGAGGTTGATTGACCGCTTCAGAGAAACCAGTTGGCATGGCCCTGGGGGTGGAATTCGCCACAACGGCATCCAACAGACTCTTCTTTCCACTGCTCGGGGTATCAGTCTGCTGACGCACAGCTGGGGCACGCCTGTCCGAGTCGACTGACATTCCCAGTGCTGCTGCAAGGCTACCAGCTTGGGCTTGGTTTGGCGTCTTCTGGATGGACGACTTTGCCGCACTGGAAAACACGGTCTCGAACATATTCTTCTTCGCAACATGCGGCGATTGGTTGGCTCGAATGGGCGGGGCTTTTGATGACGAGTCAACGCTCATTCCAAGCGCAAATGCCAGACTTCCAGGCTGAGGTGCATCATTGAGATCGGAAAAGTTAGTCAGTTTTGTTTTTGGGTTAACATTATTCACCATGGCATCCAACAGACTCTTCTTTCCATGATTTGGGGTTTCTGCTTGCAGGCGAACTGGGTGAGCATGTTTGTTGGCGTCCACCGACATTCCCAGTGCTGCTGCAAGGCTACCTGCCTGGGCATGATGAGCTGTTTGGGACCTAGGAGCCTCTTCTACAGTTTGACGGACTGTGGGAGCATGTTTGTTAGAGTCCACCGACATTCCCAAAGCTGCTGCGAGGCTACCAGCCTCGGCCTGATGATATGTCTGTTGGCTTGATGATTTTGCTGCGCTTGCAAACACGGTCTCGAACATGTTTTGCTTTGGTAATAATGGTGACTGGCTGGCTCGGATAGGAGGAGCATGCGATGTCGGGTCGACAGCCATACCAAGGGCTGCAGCCAAGCTTCCAACCTGTGGCTGGGCAGTGTTATCGATACGCTGTTCCCCTGCTTGGTAGATGCCACTATTAGGTACTGCTGATGGCGTAGCCCTCTGGACCCTCTTTTCATCTTGCTTGACTCCAAAGAAGGAAGCAGGTAGACCAAGTGTATCTGCAAGATATTCCATCTGGGCAGTCTCGTCAGCCGGGGCTTCTGCTCTAGTGGACATTTTCCCGTCTCGCTGTTTGTCAGGCTTAATACCAGTTTTGACTCCCATGATCTTGGCAAGGTTGGACTCATCGACGCCAAGCTCCTTATTTGCGGACTTGATAGCCTTGGCCTTGATGCGTTCAAGTCGTGACATCGCCCTTTCTTTGTCTGCCCGTTTCTCTTCTTTGGTCACGGGTTGTGGTTTGAAGGTACGTTCTCGAACTGGAGCTGCCGAAGATGAGGGATCAATCGACATTCCAAGAGCTGAGGCCAAGGAATGATGTTTCGGCGCGATTGAGGGAGCAACATTGTCTTCTTCCATTTCTTCTCCTTCTGATTCCGTCTCATTGTCTTCGACCTTGACATTCTTGATGACTTCCTGGAATAGCTTCCTGGAACCCGTGGAGCAAACGGATCCAGCACTTGATGGGATCGGTTCAGCTCCTGCCGGTTTAGACTTGGGTGATGGCGTTGTATTGACTCCGAAAAAAGATGCGGGTAGGCCAAGAGTTTCTGCAAGATATTGCATCTGAGCGGCTTCGTCGATTGATGGTTCCATGTTGGAGGCTTGTGCCTTGCTGTTTTTAACCAGGGGGTTTCCTGATTTACCAGCTGAATTCACACCCATAAGATTCGCCAGTCTGGACTCATCGACGCCAAGCTCCTTGTTGGCAGATTTGATAGCCTTGGCTTTGATACGTTCAAGTCGCGTCATCGCTCTTTCTTTATCTGCTCGCTTTTCTTCCTTCGTCATCGGCTGAGGCTTGAAGGTTCGAATTGGAGGCGCTTTAGGACTAGGATCGACCATCATTCCAAGGGCGGAAGCCAAGGAACTTGGTTGTGGGGCAACGGAAGAGGATTCGCTTTCCCCCTCGCTTTCCGCCCCAGCAGATTCTGTCTCGTCCTTATCTTCAACCCGCACTTTTTTCATGGCTTCCTCGAACAGTGACCTGCTGCTGGGGGAGGAAGCGTGGGAACCAACACTTGGACGCTTCTCTTGATTCGCTGCAGTAGGCTTGGGGGGTGTCGCCTTGACGCCAAACATGGATGGCGGCAAACCAAGCGACTCGGCTAGATACGTCATCTGCGCTTCCTCGTTCCTTCCATTAACAGCTATTTGCATTGCTTGATTCTTCTGTGGCATGCCCTCGGCTGGAGTGGTAGGCTCCGAAGCATTTCGCATCCCCATGACCGACGAAAGGTTTCCTCCATCCATTCCAAATTCTTTCGTCGCCGACTTGATCGCCTTGGCCTTGATTCGCTCCAGTCGATTCATCGCCTTTTCTTTCTCAGCCATCTTGGCCGCCCAGGTGGGATCGACCGGCGGTAGTGGTGCGGTCTCGGGGGTCCTCTCGGCGGGGGCGACCTTGGAGGATCGACGCTTGGAGGATGATTTGCCCGACGACTTTTTCCCTGGCTCCCGGCGACTCGGTTTATTCTTTTGTCGGGAAGAAGAAGAGCTCGAGTGTCGAGAGACTGACAAGGAGGATCGACGCTGAGATATTCCTCCCCCCCCTCCTCCTGATGACTTGCTCGATTTCGAAGATTTCTCTGCGAAGAAAGACGCGGGAAGCCCGAGTGTTTGAGCCAACATTTGAATGTCTTCGTCTTGACCATCATAATCCGCACCAGCAACATCTGCGGACTTGCTCCTACGAACCCCTCGTTGCCTCTCACGGTTATTTCTATTCTTATTCCCGGCTGCACCTGATGATGATGGCGGCTTACCTGCAGACATAGACATGACGGCCCGAGCCTTGATCTCTTCCATCCGCGAGAGCGATTCTTCTTTTCGTCCCGACGAGGAGGTCATCTTGTTGCTTTTTCGACCCCTTTCTACCTCGTATGGATTCTTGTTCATCTCGTACGTATAGAAGCGAGACTGCTCTCCTGGCCGGTCAATACTGGAGTGATCAGATGTGATTTCAGCAGTAGTCGGCGTATCATCGGTCGCCCGGCCCTTTCCATAGGGGGGCGTTTGTTGATGTTGTTGTTGCATCATCATCATGCCGGGTAGCATGTCTTCTTCGATGGAACTGACGCCAGAAAGGTCACCGCTACTAGTAGAATGACCACTCGGATCGGTGAAGGAGGGAGTGCTGTCGTTGCGGTTGGCAGAGTTTAAACCGCCCCCCATACCGGCACCACCCTGCATCATCTTCATGCGGTCTCCCAGGGATAAACCTGGCGCTGCTCTCCCAGCATAGAACGCCATCGTCTTGGATTGTTCTAGTTTTTAGAAGAGAAAATAGGTTGATGCCTTGTTTGTGTCATGGCAGGTACATTGAAAAGGGCGCGCCTCGGTCTCGACGATTTTGATTTCGGGGTCCGATTTCGGATCGGCGATCGACGCGACGGATGCACGTTCCTTGCCTTTTATTGATGCGCCGTTGATGCTCAACGTCCGAGACGAAATAAAAGATCCGTCCCTCAACGCTCCACACTCCGATATTATAGCCCGATAATGACCGGAACAGATAGGTGGGAAGATCCGGTGTCATGGGCTATAATAATTTCAAAGAAGATCGAATTTCATTGGCAGAAAGACGTCTCACTCTGCATACGTCAGAGACTTTTAGAGATGGTTTGGGCCTTTTTACACCCAAGCACGCATGCAGACTGATGGAATCATCATCATTGGAACACCTTCTTCGACATCGGCTACCGGTATGCTGTGGACAAGCGGCGCTCGCTATTGTACCTGTAGGTCTACCGTACATACTGTACCGGCACATCGGATGCTTTTGATTGCCTCGAATAAATAATGATTCGTCATCGTCCTTCTACTAACTGTACCTGTATCTTGACAAAGGAGGTAATAATAAATACGATGTACCTGCTGCTGAACAGCTTCAATAATGACTCCACTAAGTATTATTTATAGTACTACTACTTGTTGTAGTACCAGTACTCGTACCAGTACCGGTACTACTCGTATGTGCCGGTAGGTGAATTCAGCCTCGCTTCCTCACCACCACGGTTCGCGGGATGAAGGCATGAGGCATCTCATGGATCACCACCCAGTATATATCCAGAATGACCGGGGAAATCTTGTTGTCCATCATGCATGATCGTCATCGATCATCTACCATTTCCGTCTTTCTTCTTCATCCCTCCTCCCTACTACTCGTACTATGCCTTCCCCCCACCAGTGTGCGTCATCCTCACTTTGAACGAGGAGGTAGCTTTCTATTCTGTAACAATACTCTCAAAATTTAATCAACTGAATTGCTAGTATAGAGTAGCCAGGGCATCATTGTTTCCTTTTGCGGCTGAGAGATGCTGCTACTCACTTTCTTGGTCGTCAAAACAGCTGTTTGACTGGGTCATTTGGTCCAGGGTGCTGGTGATGGTGTGTTCTGGATCCTCGTTTTCTTAGTTTTTCTTCAGTCACCGCCACGACGACTAGTACTATGGCTTCAGACTTTGGCAAATCCTTGCGGAACCGCCAACACATTAGTCTATCTAATACACTACTCTCTCTCTCTCTCTCTCTAGCAGAGACTACCTAATAACAACCTACCGGTACCTGGTGCAGTAACAGTCTACCCGCCTACTGGAAACATGTTCTCGAGACTGATACTTCTTTGGAGGAAGAGGGAGAAGGAGACAAACTTAGTAGTAAATCTCTATCGACGCTTCGGTAGCGACGACGAGCCTTCCGACTTAACTTGAAGCGATTGAAATAATTCCTCCGATGATGACGTACATTGTATGCTGTTTCATCATGATCGTCGCCTTGATCCTGTTCTGACAGTACCAGTAGTACGTGTACCACGGTGTCCTTGTTTGGTGCTGTTGGTGTTGGTGTTGGTGTTGCTTCCACTACAACCAGAAGTATTAGGTTCTATGTCTGGCATTTCCGTCCGCGTTTCTTCGCCCTCACTATCAATGTGAACGGACCAGCTTTTTTGAGCGTCCATGGCGTAGTTGGCGCATTCTATGTGCATAAGTCAGCATCAGTCAGTATAGTAGTATGGACAGATCGAGGTACAGTAGAAACAACAACAGGAAATAAGTAATGTGAGGATAGGATACGCAGGACAACAACAACACAACTGGGCAAGACAATCCCATGAGTATCCACCGTTCGCCTTATTACTTACGGTCCGCAATAGCATTGTCTTTGCGATAGACGTGTTGCAGAGAATAGTCCAGAGTAATATTATGATTCTTGTGGCAAAGCTCTCGAATCTTGTGCATCCATTCTTGTGCGCATTGATAATTCGGACGGAGACTGTCTCCGACTTTGTATGCTCCTTTCATTTGTTGAATGACCAAGTTGGAATCTCCTTGAATCGTCAAGTGGACTACTTTTACGTTGTTGTTGTTGTTGTTGCTGTTGTTGCTCGTCCTTTTGTTTTCATGACTATCAATGCTCGTATCAATCATCCAACAGGAAAGTTTCTCAAAGACGCATTCCAAACCCACAATCAATCCCCAATATTCCGCCTGATTATTCGTTTGTTTACCACGAAGAAATCGCATGAGTCTCGTTTTGGATCGAGTCTTCAAGATTTTGTTGTTGTTGTTGTTGTTGTTGTTGTTGGAACTACTACGTGTAGTATCAGCACTACTCGATGTACCGGTAGTTGGCGGTGGTGCTGCCGCCTCTGCTGCCATGACACGGACACTCACTACTTCGGCACCACTCCCCGCCAAACCTGGATTCCCACGTGATCCTCCATCAAAACTGAGCAACAAGGACAAATCCGCGTGTGTTATTGTTGCGTCTGTTGATGATGATTCCGTGAGTGTTGTCATACGTGTACTACTAGCGGCAGCAACCCTGGGCCGTTTCTTGGCGGGAGGAGGAACACAATATGAAGGCGACGTCTCCTCCTCCGCTTGGTGAGATATTGAGCGCTTGGAACTGTTCCGTATTGATGGGAGAGCCTCAGATGACAACTCATTCCATGATGGCGATGGTGATGATTTGCTAGTATAGCGGTGTTTCTGAAGAAAGGCTTGGGCATCATTCTTCGCTGGAAAACACTTGTAAATAGCTCCACTGAATCCTTTGACTTGTCGTTCACACTCAGACCACGAGTCAAAGATACCGACGGTACGTCCAATGGCCACGGCATAGTACTTGGATTTGGATTTGGACTTGGTGTTGCTTGTTTTTGCCATATTACTATTCGTAGCTGTAAGTGTACATCGTTGTCGCCGTTCCTTTTCCGTCATTGTGGATCATCTATTCTATCGTACAAAGTATCGCACCGATACCGGTAGCGTATTACCGTAAATAGCTAGTCAGGCGCCCCTTCAATCCCAAAATTTTCCCCCAAGGCTGCGCAGATACACGCGTGTGGGCAGCGGCCCCACCATCGCGCTCCAAAGCCAATCCGATCGCCCCCCTTTCGAGGGCACTATAGGGGACTCGAAAGGGGGGCGGTTTGACGAAGATCCTTTTTGTGTGCGTTGGATATTACAGTATGTATACTCGTACCAGGTACAGTTTCATGCTGGATGTTGGGAAACTTCTCAACGGTTCAACACAACATTTCGTATGAGCAATAGTACGAATACTGTACAACACTGAATACCCGGATACTGTATCATACGGTACAACAAGGAGATAGCCCTATTCATTTCGTTGCTTTATCATATTCTTCCGATAGATACTTTTACTCCTACCAGTACTACTACTACTATCAATCAATTCATTGGTGGGATTATCCTCATGGCCATCATGGTGGTGGATAATCGTCATGGCTCCAATAGGAGAAGCAACAATACATCGTCCAAGAAGAACAGCTTGTTTTGTGCTCTCTTTGCGACGTCGGTCTTCCTGAGTGCTTGGAATCTTCTCAGGATGACGGGCACCGGTGGTGTGCTCATCGCCTTCTACAAGACGCAGGCTTTGATCAACGACAATGGTCTCTTCGCTACTAACAAGAATAAGAATAAGAATACCATGCACGTTCTTTTGGCACTGTCCGGCAAACACGTGGGGTTCTTTCGAGAAGTAGATGTCTTACTCAAAAGTCTCTTGTTGAATGCACCCGATGATCCAACTTCTTCTTTGGAGATTCACATAGTTGCTGATGGTCCAGCCTATGCCATGTTGGAGCAACTTTTATATTCTGATAACGATACGGAGGGTAACAATCAAAAGCAGCAGCAGCAGCAGCAGAACAACAAAGGATCATTTTCTACGAATCTTCATCGATGGAGGTCGAAGAATCCAGTGGTGGTTCGAACGTATAATTGTCAACCGCTCATTCCTCGATGGGAAGAAAAGATTCGTGAGTTGTACCGTCGGGGTGGGATGGATAGTGAAAGCACGAATTATGATTTGGAGTTTCATACTATTGGAGCATGGTTCCGTCTTTTTGTGCATGAAGTAATTCCCCTGTTAAAGAATGATGATGATACTCCTGACGCGACTATCGAGAATATCCTGTTTATGGACTCTGATGTGGTTCTTTTGGCCAATCTTCAAGATTTGTGGAATCAATACGATCATGCTCCTGCTGATGATTCTGATTCCTTGCCGACCTCATCGTCAACGTCATCCTCATCCTCACGCTACTATTTCCAGTGGGGTGCCTCCCAGTGTTCTGGATTTATGGTCTTGAACGTTCCGAAAGTAGAAGAAATGTGGAAGATTGTCGATTCCTATGGACTGAGCAAGGCACAGCAACACATCGCTGACTCTACCAAGGGGGATCAATTTTTTCTTCGTACCTTCCAACTGGCCCAACCCGACAAGGTGGGATGGTTGCCAGACCGGTGGGACAACAACCTGGCCGACGGAATGTGGAAATGGAGAAAAAATCTCGTCGAGCAACGACCGCAGATTGGGTACATTCATTTCAATGGCGGAGGCAAAAGTCAAGAGGCTTGGTTTTTGAAGAATGATACCGATCCAACAATACTCTATGACAATGAGTGGGTGACGGACAGGGACACGGCAAATACTTTTGGGATTGTGGACTATTACATTCGGCTTCCGTGGAAATGGGCCCGCTACTTTGCCGAGGCCAAGATACCGAAGTGGAGCAACGGAACTCTCATTGAAATTCATTACAATCGAAGCCTTTCATAATCATTATCATAATCATCCTTCGAAAGATGTGTGACGTCATATTTGACTTCAATGGGGGGGGCGGGCGGCGGGCTGACGACGAATCTCCTTCACCCCACGTACAGTACCGGTAGACGTGCGTACCGTACCAGGTACCGGTAGGATCAAATTCAGATCCGTTTTCTTCGTACAGTAAAGCATGCATATCCCTCAAATATTTATTATGCCCTATTCCGAAACCACGGTAACTCGTACCGTACCGTAGTAGAAAATGTTCAAAGATTCGTCTGAATTAAAGACAACAGCACACAACACACAACACACAATTCTTCTGAGAGGTGAAACTGCACACAGCACATTCATAATAGTGAAACACTCTCACTTCTCTACTGTTGGATACTGTGCATTCTTTTACCATGAAGGTACGCATACGAATACGACGATAGAATGCAATGACTAATGATGAGGAGCCGTCAAATCGATATTGATAGTAATGGAGAGCGCACACTCACACTTTCTTTCCACCACTCGCCGACGTGTTGTTGCTGCTGCTGCTGCTGCTGCCACCATTTCAATTTCGTGTTGTTGTGAGCGAGTAGATTCAAAACAAGTATCTCTCCGTCATTTCCGCCTCGTTGGCGGCTTCTGTCGCGGTCGGACAGTCACCGTCCTCGGTGTTCTTGCAGATCCTTCATAGTTCCGACAACGAGTCTTCCTTTCAGGACCCCAACACGCTCGAAGAAAAAGTCATTCATTACAGTGCTCTTGTCAATGGGTTGCAACAATTGGCGGCCTCGGAAGGAATTCCCTCTCTGCATATGACGGCTGGCGATCATTCGATCCCAGGACCCTTCTATCGAGCTTCGTCGGAAGTACAAGCCTATGGACACAATGGCTTGGCAGATATCGCCATTTATAATGCCTTTCCCAACTTGGCAAACGGTTTTGGCAATCACGAATTTGATGGCGGTATTAATGACCTCGCCTATATGATCAATGCCGCTAACTATCCCATGATCGCAGTCAATCTGGACTTTTCCAACGTGCAACTAGAACCTGATACTCCTGCCATTGAGATCGGCGTGGATGCCAGTCCCTGCACCGAAAATGCGGGCAAGGTCGTCAAGTCTTGCTACATCATGTCCGCGGCCGAGGGCAACAACTTGACGGTCGGGATCATCGGTCGGGCTCCCTTTGACTTTTTCGAGGTTATTGAAGATCCAGAAACCAATCATCCAGGCCTGGACTTTGTGGGGGGACGTGATCCCGACACTAACGAATCTCTCGAGTCAGCACTTCCCATGGTCTTGGAACAAGTCGATCTCTTGACGGCTCAAGGTGCTGCAATCATTGTTTTGCTGGACCACGCTCAAGATTTCACGGGAGATCCCTTGTCGCTCGAATTGCTCCGGGGTGTCGACGTGATCATTTCGGCAGGATCTACGGGATTCATGGCAGGCGAGACCAACGGTCCCTTTAACTATCTCCGTGAAGACGAAATCGGAGTGACAGCGGCCTATCCTTTTGTTGGTCAAGACAGTGAAGGCAAGACAGTCCTGGTTGTCAATACAGATCAACTCTATTCTTACATTGGACATTTGATTGTGGAATTCGATGATGCGGGAGACGTCATTGGTTACGATGATATGCGCAGTGGTCCGATTGCTACTACTCCTGAAGCGGTCGAACTCCTCCGGGTGGAGCTTGGTATCGATGAGCTTACACCGCAACCCGAGGTGAGCGAAGTCGTGGACCTCCTTCAAGCCTCTCCTTCCATCACTAGTGGATTTGAAGTCGTTGGTTCTACCGTGTTTCCGCTCAATGGAGAACGTGCCAATGTTCGTGGCCGAGAAACTAACTTGGGTCGCGTGGCAGCGGACTCGACCCTGTGGGAAGCCCAAATGTTTGCCACCGACAACAACCTCCCACCTGTCGATGTCGCCTTGAAGAATGGTGGAGGAATCCGTGATACCATTGCTGGTCCTTCGATTACTCGCTTTACCATCGAGGCAGCTCTGGCCTTTGACAACAAACTGGCCCTTATCGAGTTGACCGCGGGTCAACTCCTGGCTACCATGGAGAATGCCGTAAGCCGTGTCCCCTTTACGGATGGCCGCTTTCCCCAAGTCGCGGGCATGTATCTCCAATTTGATACTGTCATGCCCGGCGTCGAAGGCGCCGAAAGTATGGACACTCCGGTGCGCGTCAAGAATTTGAACGTGACCCGTGCCGATGGTACTGAAGACGTGTTGGTGATGAACTCTGTGGCGCAAGGAGATCTCAATCGAACCTTTGTCATGGCCACTAACAGTTTCTTGTTGACGGGAGGAGATGGCTATATCAGTTTGACAGTCGGTACTCCATTGGGCGAGACCGAACTGGGAGAACAACAAATTTTGGAGAACTATATTGTGGACGCACTCGGTGGAGAAGTAAATATGGTAGATCCACCGGTGGATCCTCGAGTGGAATTTGCATGTCTCAACCTTGTCGATGCCTTACCAATGGATCAATTTGAAATTCTGCATGAACTCGTCGTTGCCGCTGGACTGGAAGATGCAATTGACGTTCCGGGACCCATCACGTTGTTTGCTCCCACGGATGCGGCTTTTCTCGCTCTCCCGGATGGAACACTGGACGCTCTTAAGGCCGATCCCGAGGCTCTTATTGGTGTGCTTACCTACCATGTGGCCGGTGGCTTGATCCTTTCGTCCGACCTCGAAGATGGCCAGGCAGTGACCATGTTGAACCAACAAACAGCAACTGTCTCTATCAGTGATACTGACGAGGGAGTCGTCATGATCAATGATGCTGCCACGGTGACCGCCTTCAATATGCTTGCCTGCAACGGTGTTTATCATGTGTTGGATGCTGTTTTGCTTCCGCAAGCCGAGACAAGCCCGAGTCCTCCCACCGATGGCCCTCCTGCCGCGGCACCCAGCCCACCGACTTCCATGACACCCTCGTCTAGCGAGCAGGTCACCGGTGCTCCGACACCCGCCTCTGCCGCCCCCAGTGCCAGTGCCGGTGCGGGTGGTCACTTCCTCGTGGCAGCTGTCACGGGATTGTTCTTGCCCCTGTTTTTTGTTTAAAGATTATTATTATGGAATGATCATATCATCATTGTACTAGGTGGGAATTTTCATGTGAACTGCTGCTATTGAAAGTAACTATTGTTATACTTATACAATGTGCTTTAGTTATCATAGATGGTAGACTAGCTCCGTTTTCTCGAATATGATCCATACTGTAGTGCTTCCACAGTCTTGTCTTGTTGTCATATAAAAAAGTTGAGCCCCTCTACTAGTAGTAGAGAGACGAAACTCCTTTATTGTGTCTCCGTCTGTTTGGCTGTCGAGCCCAAGAGGAGTCGTCATCAAGATGACGTCACTTTCATGTGGATCGCATGCAGGAATGATCCAGCTTCTCTGATTTCCGGGCGCGGAAACGTTTGCACGCCGGCGGCGAACGACGCGCTCATCTTCGCGATGTTCCAAGTTGCCCAAAGGACACACACGCCATGCTGGATCGATGGATCCACTCTGGTACCGGTAGTGGTCTAATAGTCTACCGACTACCGAAGACAAAGGAATCATCACCATCATTCTAATAAAAGCTGGAGCTACTAGCTAGTAGCTGTAGTAGCAGTAGTAGGTTGTTCGATGTTGACAGCAAAGAGATTACTCCTCAATTTATCAATCATCAACTCGATCTAATATTCTTCAATATCCTCGTCCGCCACTAACCTTGTTGTCGGAACGCTTTCAACGAAAGCTTCACAAACGAACGAATAATATAATAATAACACCCGTCAAAAAAGAAGATGGGTCACCGCCAACACAAAAATCCCCTGTCCAACTTATTTCGCTCCCACAAAAAGAAGAATGGCGGTGGGCGTGCAGGAGAAGGAACGCCACTCTTGGCGGCCATGGAGGAAGGACATGCTGCTGGTGCTGCTGCTGGTGGTGGTGGTGCTGCTGCTACCGAATGGAATAGTAGCTGCGGTAATGACCAATCCTCGGATTACCAATCGTCGGTAGATTCTCGATCCGCATTTCATCCTTCGAATTATAATATCGGAGATGCCGCCCTGGGATTCCACGTCAGGCCACATCAGAAAGCAGCAACAGGAAAAAAGGATTACTGGAAGATTTTACGCGAAAGGGTCAAAGGAGGAGATTTGCTGCTCCACGGAATCGGTAACAATGAGCATCTGAAAGATCGAGCGAATGAAAGAAGTAGTGTGATGATGGACCGTAATGAACAAAAAATTCAAGAAGCCATTGATGAAATTCGACAGGGCATGGAATTCGGTCTCTGGCATTGTCTGATTGCCATTGTGATATATTTGGGCATTGCCGTGGCGTGTTTCAATACCATCTTTGAACCCTCATGGAGTATTTTGGACAGTGTCTACTTTGCCGTAGTCACCTTTTCCACGGTGGGTTATGGAGACGAAGTCCCCACCACACATGCCAGCATGATCTTTACTTGTTTCTATGCCTTGTCGGGTGTGGCGATTCTCGGAATTGCACTTGGTATCTTGGGCTCCAATTTAGTGGATGCACAAGAAGCCGTGGCCAACAAGGCCGAGAATTTGCTCAAATATCAAGTCCTGAGTGTCTTTGATACGAAAAAGACATCGCAAGTCAAATCGAGAGAAGATATTTTGTATGAAGAAGAACACGGTGGCAGGTCCAAGCCATCCGATGATGAAGAAGAAGAAGAAATGTTGCGGCAACCCTCCTTCTTTCGGTCCACACTGTCCTGTCTCAAGAGTTTTCTTCCACTTTTGGGAGTCATGCTGGGTATGGCGTATTGGATCGGTAATCGTGCGGGATGGTCGCTTTTGGAAATCACCTACTTTTTGATTGTCACTGCCACGACTGTCGGGTACGGAGATTTTACCCCCAAATCGGATGAAGAAAAGATGATTGCTCTCTTATTCATCCCCGTCGCAGTGGGTGCCATGGGAGTTTGGCTTGGTGGTGTGGCCAATATCATTGTCGAATCGCGATCGGCGCGGTATCGACGCAACATGGGGATGAAGGAACTCACCCAGCACGATTTGGATATCATGGATAGGGATGGGGATGGTGCTGTCACAAGAGCCGAGTTTTTGGAATTCATGTTGGTAGCCATGAATAAGATTGACCAAACATTAGTGGATGAACTTCGGCAACATTTTGACCGATTGGACGCGGATGGAACCGGAGAACTAACCAAGAACGATTTGATTGAAGTCGCTCGCGCGAAACTCAAGAGTCCGGTACACAAACTACATCTCTCCATGTACAAGAAACGTCTCATGAATGAATCATCAGTTGTTGCTGGGGCCAGAACGAGGAGAGGATTGATGGCGGGATGGAGCCCTCAGTTTTTCAGCCATATGAACATGAGACGTTCGAGCGACTCCATATCCTCGTCCGCTGCGCCATCTCGTCGCTAAAAGTGCCAGATCCACACCGCCGGTATACACATACACTATTATACGACGAGTATGCATTACTCCCGCCATGTTAGACAAGAAGTCAGCACAATAATGTAGAAGATACGGTACTTGTGCTAACATTGCTAATGTAGTCTAGTTTCCGATCTAGCAATGGGACGGAAGAGATAAAAGGCAGTTTTCGACGTGAGAAACTGTCGAATCCCCTGGACGAAACTGCACACAGTCGGCGTCATTGAACCATATAGTCTCCGTACGAAGTAACGAGCGATGCCCGTACACCGCGGCGCATATACAGTATTATTACAAGCTACCAAGACAGATACATCCATACTGTAATAGTGGTCTAGTGTTTTATTCTAAGTGTATGTTCATATGCACAAAATATTGGCTTCTCGTCTAGCGTTCTACTAGAGCGGAGAGGTAGTTGCTTCTCTGTGGCTTCACCCCAGCAGAGGAGTCCATGACGCAGTATGCTTTCCCCAGGGATTAGCTGCTGCCAGTTCGGATGAGATTTCGAGTACTGGTTTGGTCGATCACACTGATGACCTCGTCCATTAAGATACTCAGGTCAAGCCTCTGGTTCACCAAACCATCGGGGTTGGAGAATTTAGCCCGTCTCCTTTGAGAGCTGCGAAGAGTGCTGAGGTCGTCCCGAGATCCCTTGCGCATGGGAAACTTGGGGGCATCAAGATTAGCAAGGGCCTTGAGTTCCACTCGTTCTGGTGTGGCTTGCGTTTGCTGTTTGGATGCCATCCTTGCAGCGATTTCCGCACCGAATAACGACTTGAATCTGCTGCTCAATTCGATGGGTGTTTTGAAAGGTTCTTGGTCCAGTGTTCTCTTGAAGCCTGGCTTGAGAATCGCCAGATCATCCCGACTATCCATTCTCTTGGGAGGGCTAGGAGGGTTGAATTCAAGCTTCTCAGGTTGAAATTTGGGTCCTCGTTTCACACTCTTGAGTTGCAGAGGAGATGTTGGGGTGCTGCGCACAGGAGAAACACATTCGAGCGATCGCGAAGATGCGTTGTCCCCGACTAATTCAAAACGCTGAGCTCCTGTTCGGGCTTGCAAATGATTGAAGTAAGAGTCCAATAAAGCCATGATGGTACTTGATTGTTATTGTGGAATAGAAGAAGGAATAATGATATTTTGTGTTATGAGCGTTACAGTTTTTGAGATTTGAGAGATTGAGAAGATGGTTGAAAAGGAGCACCAGCGCAGAGCCACGCACAAAGCAGCTCATCGATCGGGCGGGCTTTCTTCGTCTCTGTGCTGAAGCGCTGTTGACGTTTCTCCGAGATTCTCTACATTCTCACAGGAGCTTAAATAAAGTTGAATTTGGTTTTCCGGACACTAATTATTAATTGGAGCAAAATAGTGCCTAAGTTTAATTAACGGTGGGCTTTTCAAGCGATTTCGCACGACCTGCTTCTCAACGAAAATCGAGTCAGCGATGTCAACGAACAATCAGTCGTCAAGAGAGACGAGAAGTGGTCGGTCGTCGTCGTCGTCGTCGTCATCATCTTTCCCTAATAGTACCGGTACCGTACCACTTCGTACTCCTCCTACCGGTACAGCCTGATCTTTTGTTGAATACGGCGAGTGAACTCGACGAAGGATGCCAGCACAGGACTCCGTTCCATCGTCTCTGTAGATGTGCAGACTAGCGCTGATGATCCCGTACGGGTGAAAAGAGTCCATTGAGTCAATCAATCGGACTGTCTAGCTAGTAGCCAACAAACCCTCAACTCTCTCGGACAATGTAGACCGATGGTATAGTACTGTTGTCGACGCCGACGAATTCTGCTCTTTCGGGTATACGAGGGGTCGCGGTCATTTGTAATTGTACGAATTTGGTTTGCGTTCGGACGGCTGGGGTGAGAATGTTTGCTTGGGTGTATGCTGGGGCTATGGCATTCAATTGGGCGTCGAGCAAGGTTAAATCTTCGAATTCGAACACGTTGCTGTTATAGTTGTATACATCGATCGCGGCGGCTTGCGATTCGGTGTCGATGGCGGGGCAGTGTGTTAGGAAGCTGTTAGTTAGGAGTCCGTATTTGTCTTGCCAGTTTCCACTGGCGTTTAGTGTGTTTTTGACGAACGAATCTACTAGTTGGTTTTTGATGCGTTTTTCCTCTGATTTTGGGCAGAGGCGAGGGACTTTGACGGTGAGCTTGTTCCAGGTTGCTGTTTCGAATACCGGCATCTCGCTCCACCAGTAATACGAGCGATCATTCTGTTTTGGAGTGTCATGGCGATAATTACTACCAGTACGATACGGCGGGGACGAGGACGAATGTGGGTCGGAAGCGAGGAAAACGCTTCCGCTTCCTTCCATACTTGACCTGGCCGAATTGGATTCTGGGTTCGAATCCTCGGCGGCGATACCACTTAGCGGCTCTAGTGCCGTACTGGCTAGACTATCTAGGTAATCGTCGTCCATTGTCGATGGGGGATTGTTGTGTTGGGTTGGGCACAGATACTGCTCGACGGTCCATCCATCTCTGATGGCTGGCTGCCAAGATCCAAGTGACCCTGTCAAATGTCCTTATGACTACTTGGATTCAGTATGGCGGGCAGTCGCCTATCCGTACACGTTACGAGTAGTGTGAGAGCAGTATCTTCTTTTGGAAGCAAAAAAAGACATACTTCGACTATCTTTCTCTCTTACCGCCAATGCTAGCAGAGCGATACCCTACGAACGCGGATATATTACTTTTGTTCGTGTTTTAACTTATCTTTGTACACTAGCTGGTTTTTAATCATTGGGAATCTAGGATAGTCTCGGGTGGCGATGTTGTGCTACTACTAGTACGCCACCTCTCTGAGCTTTGAGATTGCGGCATGAAGTGGTGCGAGTCTGGGGAGCCGTAGGGCGAGAGGAAAGGAACCGGCTGGCTAAGTTCTTCCTGTGATCTCATGCTGGACCCTGATGCGAGTACATCGGTGACCTCGTCGAAGATATGACTGAGCTCGATCCTCTGGTTGGCCGTGGAGGAACAGGAGTCTAGACGTCGGTGAGCCAGTTTCTGCTGACGATTAGTATAGTAGGGCAAGACAGCCAGATCATCGCGGCTCCCTTGTCGCACAGGGAATTTCGGAGCTGCCAAGTTAGCAAGTGCGTTCATTTCAACCCGGTGCGTTTGAGAGAAATTCTTCTTGCTGGCATTGAGACTCGATTCAATCTGCGTTCCAAAGAGGGATTTGAACCGGCTGTCCACTTGAGGATGGCTTGAACGTTTAGACTTATTAGTTCTCCTATGGGTACCAGTACACAGGTCATCTTGGCTCTCCATTCGCAGGGGTGGAGACGGCGGCTTGAGATCCAGGCTTTCCTGTTCGAATTTACTGTGTGATCCCTTGGACTTGTTGGACCCGGAAGTCGAACGGAGTGGCGGCCCACGAAGTCTCTTCTTCGATGAGTCTGGCGATGCTACCTGAGCATCATCTCGCACCAGGAGGAAGTTCTGGGCACCGGTGCGGCTTTGTAAAGAGGTGAAATATTTGCCAAGAAGAACCATGATCTATTGTTGGAACTACAGATTGGTGGTTTGGAAATAGCAATGCAAAAATAATATGTAAGGATCATGGTGATGAGGTAGAAAGTGGACTGTCGGTTTCGGCTCGAAGCATGCAGGCGAGTTGGTTACATGTACCGACGGAGCCGCGGCCTATATGTTCCAAAAGGCGGCCTTTTAATAATTGATGGCACGGAAATGACTATTATGAAAAATTAATATCAAGATAAAAAGACCGAGCTTTTTTGTTCCTTTATTTACTACTCCAATCAAGTCGTCGACCTTTTCATGTGCGTGTTGCGCTCTTCAAGGAAATTATTTGATGCCTGCCCTTCTGAGAAAACATCATACCCACTGTAGTAAATTCAAGATTACTATTGTTTCTTTAGCTTGGCATGCCCATCGACGAACAATGACGTGTGACATGATTATTCTTCACGAGTACAATACATGATTTTTTGATATTTTCCACTGGTTTCGGCGCTGACAACTACTACGACCACAATTATTTGTTGATACTCTCCAATCAACTATAAGCAAGTAGACTAGTTACACCTCTCTGGGTTGATTGTACGAGTATTCCCCAGCAGGCCGATCTACAACTACACTAAGACCTACTCCCAGTATTTGCCTATTGTTGTACTTCAGAACACTCTACCTCGTCCTGCTGGTGTGCGGCTTATTCTTGTTCTCTGCTAGTGCTGCTGGTGCCACTGCTCCTCTCTCTCTCTACGAGTACAATTTGATTTTTTCCTTTCAACACTGGGCCATTTCTAGTACAGTGCAGTATCACCACTTACTGATTGAGTGATACCCGCCCTCGCTCTGCATTATTTATAGTCTCCTTCACCACCACTTCTACTGCTTCCTGCTACTACCGGTAGTAAGCTAAAGCAGTGTAAAAGTGCACTGTCTGAGTAGTAGTCGTACTCTGGTACTAATGAAGAAAGCCAGAAGAGGAGGAGAGCTGCAAGAAGAAAAACGATGCTGATGATGCATTAGCTTGCTGATGTGGCCGCACGAAGCTACTCAATGATGTTGTGTAATCCCCGTCCCGCCACAACAATCTTCTGACGCATGCCCATCGCATCTTCTTCTCTCTCCTCGTGATGATGGATGATGATGATAATAATTCTTTGACACGACACGATGATTTGCAACTTGCTTCTATTTATTATTTTCTTCCCGCCGCCGCCCGGCGATGCAGCCGGTACCGGTAGAGACTAACTAGTACTAACTGACTACGGGTGTTCTCTATCTACCGGTAGTGGCCATGTTTCAGTGACTCAGCATTTTACGTGGAGAGAATAACTATGCCTTCTAACATAGGGAAGAATATTGTTAAATAAAAATTATATGCCTGACAATAGCGTTTGAGACGGCCACGTGGTTTTCGTCTGGGGTGGCACTACTACAATTGTTGGTTGGCGAATTGTCCAAAATAATACGATTATCTCTGACTACCTTTTCTTTCTCCTCTCACCGACCCTCCCTCGATGTTCGATGTGCCAGAGTACCATTCACAATTCACAATCTAATCCTCACAAATCCCACAACCCGACTATCTCGAACGACAGAAGAAAAGTATGACGGCTGAACCACAATCGATTGTTCATCAAGTATTGCGCCTCGAGCAAATGCTTGTAAAAGCAGTGTCTTCCATCGCACAACGCCGAAGAAGATCCAGACATTTGCGGCAGCAGCAAATCAAGGATGAGGAGGATACGTCGGATGACTTCTCCCAGGCGACCTATCCCGACAGTCTACTGTCATCGACACATCTCAGTACATCATTCCACCAATCCTCCTCCTCTTCTGTAATTCCAGAAGAAGATGAAAACACAACAGCTGCCGACAAAGAACAAGAAGAACGTTCTTCCGCCTGCCAGACGCTGAATCAGAACGACTTCCTTACAGACGTGATGATGGCCATGGCTTCCGAAATGGTTTTTGTACACTTCTTCATCCAAAACTCTGACATTTCCAAGAGCATAGATGAGCGAATGGACAATCTCAAGCTTTCTCACCCCAACTGCAGCTTCGTTCGGATCGATGCATCCATGGCTCCGTATATTGCGAGGCAATTGAAGATTGAAAACGGCCGCCCGTCAGTGGTAGCGATGAAAGATGGAAAACTGGTGAATGTGATATCTGATTTCGTTACTGCCGACTGCGGTGAACTTGACGATTGGATTTACACAGTCGAGTTGCTTCGAATGTTCAAAAAATAATTTGAGTTCGTACTCCCCCTAGTACTACTAATCATGATAAACGTAAACAAGGAATTGTGTGTTTTTTAAAATGCATATTTTCTTCCAAATAATTTTGAGGTAGTTGAGGTAGTAGTAGGATTGTGAGTGCATGAAATGCTGCTCTCGTCAATGATGGCGTCCGCGTTCTTCCTGCCTCGCCTCGTACGTACAGTACCTTGTACACTCTTGCTGGCAAAGAAATGCATGACCGTTTATTGTGGCACCAACATCAAAAGATTGGCGATCGATGATGCCGCCGCCGCGTGGACGAACGGACGGCGAGCGCAGAAAGGGAAGGCAGGCGGCCGGCGGGCAAGGATCGGATGCATGGGACGCCCGCCGGCGGCGGCGTTCCTCCTTTATCCAACAAAATTCAGCAGTAGGGTTTCTACGTATAGGCAGGGGAGACCAATGCCGCATTTGTGCGTCATTCCTCGTCACGCGGGTTCGGCATTAATTGATAATACCTGCCCTAATTGTTCCAAGCGTTATCTCCTTAAATGGACCCATCACTTCCTAATGTCGCAGAAGGCTCTCTGGACCAATCAACAGGCCCCAGTAGAGTTCTGATTTAATGACGCACGTACTTGGTTTGAAAAGAATTCGCTGCGGAGCCATCCATTATTTGCATCTTGCGTGCCGACAAACGTCAGTGGTTCCGCTTTTGGATCCATACAAGTACCGACACCGGGTGGGTGCGGTCGGCCGTGTCTTTCACGAGAGTAGCAGCTTGAGTTGTACTGAAACCAGCCTATCGGAGCCGTCCGAAACAGTTGACACCCATCGCCACCCATCACAATAAACCAACAAGGCAGCTCCTGTTTTTTGTTCTGAACCCTTTTTTGTTCTTTACACCAATTTATTAGCAAAGCCATGAAGATCTTCAGTAGTGCCGTCTTGGCGCTCAGCGCCGCCCACACCGCCAGTGCGTTCATGGTGCAAACGCCCCCGCAGACCGCGACGGCGCTCCAGTCGTCCTCGTATTTCGGAGACCCGAATCAGCCACAGGTCACTGCCGCTGCGTTTGCCAATTCCGCCGGAGGAGCCATGGCGTCGGCTGGCCGTGCTGGACCAGGCAAGGTCGAGAATATCTGGGATACGTTGACGCCCATCACCGTTCAAGGAGGTTCGCTCCGAACGTGGTCGTTCACGACGCCCTCCGTCGAGCGAGTCCAAGTTCTAATGAAGACTGAAGGCCGTCCGTTGAATGCCAACATTGAGTTGTGGCACGGACCTGACAACACGCCGCAAAAGGTCGCCGTCTATCTTGAGGACGGAAACCTGCGCCCCTTCAGCGCCGTGATCGAAACCCCACGAGGCCACAACGCTGTCGCCATCTACAACACCGGACACTTGGAATTCCCATTGTCCGCGTGTGTCGAGGCCGAATTGTCGGACGGCGGCGGTGCTGCTGGCCTTGGTGCCGCCACCAAGAGTCTGTCAGAGATGAGCACCTCGAAGACCGTGCAAGGAGGTGCAATCCACACCATCCCGTTCGCCCCCGCTGTTGAAAGCGTGGCATTACTGCTCAAGACGGACGGACGTCCTCTCAATGCCCGAATTGAGCTCTTGCAAGGCCCCAACAACAACAAGCAAATCATGGAGGTCTACACCGAAGACGGCTTGGAACGCCCGTTCTACGCCATCCTCGAGACCCCAGGAGTTGGAAATGTTGTTCGAGTGTGCAACACTGCCACCGTTGAGTTCCCCTTGACGGCATCTGTCGAACCGTATCTCGTCACACCAGGCGCAGATAATTACCCATCAGAATACGACCGCGGTTGGGACGAGAGTGCCAACAGCTTCTATTTCTTGAACCCTTAGTTTTCTACAAGAAATCTTTCGGGGAGCCTGGTGGTTGGAAGAGGAAACAGACAGTCAATGTCAGAAAAAATATGATGGTGGTGGTGGTTGCCTAAGATTCTAATGCGTGTATGAGGGCGATGCGTCGAAATGCTATTATCTGCTGTTGACTACTATGCCGAGTAATTGTCGCTTGGAATCTTAGAATTATTGTGAAGTACGTAAAGCTTATAAAACGACTTATAAATACGCTAAAAAGACGGCACTGATTGTAGGTTATATATTTTTTAATGGGGTAAACATGAACCTTCTCGACTTTACGACGGATCGGAAGATGGATGTATTTTAATGAAACGTTCTTGCGCAACATTCATGGGATGCGGATTTCCTCTTGGTGCCTTGGTGCTCGGATGATGGAACACCTTCTTTTTGGTCTCTTTATCTTCTCCTTTTTCTATCTCGTGCCGTCTCAAGATGCGAATTTCTTCCTTCGCTCCACTTGGAGCTCGAAATAACCCGTCTACTCCTACCGGTACAGCGTGGGGTTCGCACTTTTCAATTTTGGTGCCGATCGGCGATCGGATCCATCATCGACCGACCCGCATAGCGCCGTTTGAAGTCATGATGACCCATCACCAGCACCGGCACCGACCCATCACTTCTTTTCGGCGCGGACTGCCCGTCGACCGAAACATATTTGACCAATATGACTTCAGAGTCGTCACATCCAGGTCCCCAGCATCATCGCCCGCCGACACCACCGACCAGACTGCATCGGCGAAGCCCATTTCCCCCCCCAAATGAGAACACACGACGACGACGAGAAAGAAAGAAAAAGTAAAAAAAAAGATTTTCTTCATCCATAAAATCAGTTCACCACCGACAAGAAATCAACACCGAACAATGATGAAATCCGACAAACACCCGAAACGAATTACCATGCCTGGCATGATCTATGATGTGAGTGATAACCTCTTACAATGACAACATACCGTTGGGAGAGGCAACAACAAAACACAAGCAAACGTTTCTCACGCCGATGCCCCACTCTATTTTGTCGCGAAAAATAATACCGAATGAATGGATACTAACGATAGGCCAACCGTGTTCTCGAATGGGTTATGGATCCCAACACGGGTGGGATCCATCCAGATCTATTCGGACCGTCTCTCAAGGGGATTGCTTTTATCAACATTGTCGAAGCAGGCTTTGTGTTCAGCGGAAATGTCGGGACTGGAATCCTCATAGCCCGCAAAGCAGACGGCAGCTGGTCTCCACCATCTGCGATCGGTATCAGCGGTATTGGATGGGGTTTCATCATGGGAGCCTCCTTGAAGCAAATCGTCTATCTCATGTATGACGAAACTACACTCAAGGCAATGACCGGCAACGGCGTCAAGCTTGGTACTCAACTTGAGGCTTCGGCCGGAGAATGGGGTCGTGTCGCCGATGTCACCAGCTTTATGACCAATAAAGGACTCGGAGCCGGCGTAGCCTTGTCGTACAGTCAGGGTTTGTTTGGAGGGATTTCCATTGAAGGAGCTATTTGTAACCCTCGACCCAGGGTCAATGAAAAGTTCTACGGAAAACCGGTGACGCCCGAGGAGATTTTGTTTGAGGGTGCGGTCCATGTCCCCCAAGGCAATCATCTTATGCCCGCAGTATATGCCAAACTCGAGAAGCTTTGTAGTGGAGTTTCGATTTACGAAGTCACCGAGGAAGAAAATAACAAGGCCGAAAGTGCCCGGAAGGAGGCTGATGCCGATGGCGCGGAACACTTGAAAGAAGAAGAAGTCACTATCGTGGTGGTCGAAGAGAAGTAAGGTTTCGGTGCACAATTTTATATTGGTACTTCGTACCACAATGTAAATTATAAGAATAATCTTGACGGGTTCCCATTTCATGTTTGTCTGTTCGGCATCACTCTAGCTTGTTTTGCAAGCCGATGCAGCTGACAGTACTATGGCATCAAGTTTAAATCCTACCAGTGGTTGTAAAAGTCTTTTATATCTAACGCAATAGCCAGGCGAGTGCGAGAAGACAGACTAGCGGCAAGAGACCGTCGCGCAGAACTACAAGAGTCGGTGACAGCTGCCGCCGCGGGTGGGGTTCTACGTCACACCCGCCTCTCCCTTCTAACTCTCGATGACGATCCACTGCTGAATCCCGACGTGTTGCTGCTGTTGCTCTATTACGAGTAACAGTCGGAGGCGGAGGAGCTGTAGTAGTGGTAGTATCTTGTGCTTGTGGAAAATATTCCGGTCGAAGTATTGCCGTGACTTGTTCGGGTGGTCCCAGTAGTCGCACGGATAATTCAGTCACTTTGGATCCAAATCGTCCTTGCCAAAACCTCAAATCTTTTCCCACGACGACGACCGAGAGATATCTCGCATTCGTATCGTGAACCGCCGCGACTAGTGGTATTGTCAATCGAGCCCGTTCCCAATGATCGGGTGGTGCCTCCAAGACAGGTGTCGCCGTCGTTGCTTGTTGTTCTTGTGGTGGTATCGGACGACGCTGAGCATCAAACAGTTCAGCTTTGAGACAAAAGATGGAGGGACAATCCGTTCGGCCCATGTACCGCGCGGAAACTTCCAGTGTCAGTGAGGACGAGCCATCAGTAGGAATAGTTGTGAAGATGGTAGACAAGTCCAGTACTTGTTCCATGACACATGGGGCATAGGACGATACAAAATTGGTCAAGGTGGTCGCATTGACGGGATGTTCCGAAGTTTCAACAGTCCACGACATGCGAGGGTTGCGTTGGTGCCATCCCTGCAATTGAAATTGCCCACTTGGATTGAATAATAAATTGGCCGATCCAGGTTCTTCCACGATACTAGCTTCCACATTTGACGTGGATTGACACCATGCGCATCCATAGACTTGCTCTGACTTGGACGTGGGACCATTCGAATGATGGCTTTTTCTTCTTGACGACGAAGAACCTCCTTCATCTTCGGCGGATGGTTTGGGATAAGGACAATCGTCTCCGGGACAAGGGATGGGAGAAAGTGGTGGTGGTCTGACGGCGCTCCTCCGATTCCTGCTAGACTGTCCTTGTAATTGTAATTGCGATTGACGAACTCGTTGACTGTTCCGAGCATGACAATCGTCACAAAAATGTACGTTGCCATAACACAAATGAGTGGAAGGCCGACAGCAATATCGGCACTTCCACACCAAATGTCCCCGATGCTCCAGTGGATTCCGACACGTAACTTGTGATTGTGGCGCACACGCCACACACAATCGTTCTTCCAGCTGTTCTTCTCCTTCTACCAGCACTGCTTGATCCGCACACTCCACTGTTCCACCAAAATACGGTTCACGACAGTGACTACAAAGGTAAAATGCGTACTTTCGTCGGGCATGATCCAAGAGGGCCTTGCGAGAAGAAGACAAGCCATCGTCACCAACTTGATGTTGCCGCCAAAGATCCGGAGCATCCAAAGCAAGTTGCTCTTCCAACAGGCGATCGACTCGTTCTCGCAAAACGTCTGTGGTGCGTGTCAAATCGCGAAGATCCGGATGGTCGCAAATCGATCCACATTTCGCGCATTGGCATCCCGTGAAGAGTAGTCGTTGCTTTGTCGTTGGTTGAGCCGTTTGAAGTTGTTGCACAATGCAGTCGTAATGCCACTTGTGTCCGCATGTCGGAAGAGTAATGACACGGCGGCCACTGTCCTCTAGGAGCGAATCAAGGCAAATGGCACAATCAGTAGATGTATCTTCAAAGATCGTAGCTACTGTTGCTGTTGCTGTTGCTGCTGCCGCTGCTACTACTACTGTGGATGTTTCTCCTCCTGTTTCATCCTCCATCCTTATCACTATTATTTTTGAACATTCAATAGGTTGGCTGGGTATAATGACATTCTATTTGCCATGTGAGGTACCGCACCCCCATGGTAAACGAAGAAAGAAGAAGTCAAAAGAGAAACACGATAGTAGAGAAACTCCAGCATTGTCGGTGGTCTGCGGTCTGGGTCGGTGGTGCAGATGTACTGTACCGGTACAGTACAGTAGCATGAGGACCGCGGCCTTACTAATGTCTGTACTTCGTACCGTACCTGGTACCAGTACCAGGGACGTGGTACAGACGGTACTGTACCATGCCATGCGTGATACGCGTGCGCACATAATAGTACATACCCGTGCTTTCTACGTATCTCTTGTCACTACACGCCTTCAAACTTCGTGTGTCCTTATTTTTGGCGGGAAGAGTTCATTGGTGTGATGTGATTGGCCAACGATCGATTTTATCTGGGATGGGCTTGGGAGCAGAAAGCGCGGCACTAATTACTGGTGACGTAAGAGTCATTCTCAATTCCTGGAAGAACGATTATTGCCCACAACGGTGCCGGACAACGCCGGCGCCGTTTTTAATCAAATATTTTAACGTTCCTACTGGCAAAAAATCCATTGGGCCAACCCCCATCAGCGGTATGGTTTTTAGCTTCTCAAAAATGAGCCTTTTACTATTTCTGACTTTTCTGTCATCTTTCTGTAAAATTTCTATGGAGTCAAGACCTATATTATTTATAACCTTAGCCCTATTAGAAATTTTTAGCAGCGCGCGCCTCGAATGTTGTTGACATGGGATTGGTTGAAGTTCCGCGGCTGACCGATCGAATGATGACTGATGACGCCGCTGTCATCGCCAACAAATAATACACGGTAGCAGATCTCTTTTTAGCTTGACAGAAATCTCATGATTCTTCCCAACGCCCTCGTATGACCGTACTAGTAGAGTAGAGAGAGAGGGTCTTCTTCATATCCTGAGCCATCCATATCTGCCTCTATTCCCTCACAAGCTATCAGAGGTCAGAGATTGTATTTTCCCAGCAAAGGGACAAGGAAACAAGCATGTATCGAGCTCAGCCTTGGAGCAGCACCTCTGGAGAAGGGAGTACGTCAGAGGATATGAGCGGAAGCCACTCGGAAGACTATTCTTCGGATGACGATGAGGGAGGGCCTTCTTCGCTGGAGTATAGCGACAACGCGTCTCTGAAAGGTATGCCGTATCTTGCTCAAAAGACTCCTAGACAACGGGGAAAGGGCGGTGAACTTGTAGAAAATACCCCCATGACTGCAGACATGTCATCCGAGTCCACATCGGGGTCAGAGGACGATGGCGCCGTTACACCGAAAGTGAACCTGACTTCGTCGAGGATGCAGGCTATTACTCAAGGCAGCAATGGACGTCAATCTCAACAATATTCTTATGAAATGGCCAAGAATTACGCGGCCACTCGTTACGCACCAGCGTCGAGTAAGAGTGGCCGCAGCAGCAGCAAGAACGAAGCGCCCAGGCAGCAGTCATCATCAGCGAAAAAGAGTAAAAAGACGCCCAGCGAAAGGAAAAGGGGTATTGGTCGCAGCAAGTCTGCGGACACTGGTAGTTTGCTTTCGAGCTACTCTTATGAAGAACAAAATGAAGATAACGAGATCTTGTCGCAGGCACTTGGAATGAAGCCTGCCTTCGTCGCCCCATCTGGCATGCAAGAAAAGTTTCAACGCCGGGCCTCGCTGTCGGCTGTTGAGCCATTAGGAAGGGCGAAACGCCGATCTTCTTTGGTTTCGACCTATTTAGCACCCGCGATGGAGGCTGCAGCACCCGTCGCTGCACCTGTGGACGAAGAACGGGCGGCCAAGATGGCCGAAAAAGAAAAGGTCATGGAAAGACTTGAACGAATCAAAGCAAAGGCTATCAAGTCGGCCAACAAAGAACTTGGAGTGGAACAAGGCAAGCTTGCAGCTGTGATGGGAATGGGATCTAATGCACCAACCATGTTAGCCACCAAATCTCAAGGGAGACAGCAGTCAATGGAACAAAGACGGGTCAGCGCTGCTTCCAGTGGTTCCTCGGGTTCAAAAGGGTTGTTCCAAGAAGCAATCAAGAACATAAGGGTGGAAGACACCGAGACAGAATCGGAAGATGATGACAGTGCTCAGGAGGATCAGGACACCCCTTCATTTGCGGCACAGCCGAATTCATTGGCAGCAGCTTTGGGGATGTCGATTGATCCCTCGTCTTCCGCACCTCCAGTCCGAGAGCGCGGTGTCAAGCTACGGCCAATCGCTGCGAAAGGGGCTCAAACAGTGTCGGTACAACCGAACTCGTTGGCAGCCGCTCTGGGAATGTCAGTTGATCTATCGTCTTCAGGTCCATCGATTGGGCAAAGCAGCATTCAGGCATCCCGATCTATCCCCCCTCAGTCTAATTCTTTGTTTGCCGCGCTTGGAATAGCAACTGATCCCATGCCTTCGGTTCATGTGCGAAACGAAGTCAAGACTCTATCCGACTCCGAATCAGATTATAGTAGCGATGATGAAAAACGAATGACTGGCTTTCAGCCCCAAGTCGGAAGTTTGGCTGAGGCTCTCGGCATGGTCGTCGACCCATCTTCTCGCGCTGCCCCAGTCCGACAAATTGGCGATAGATTTTCAGCTGAACGAGAGTTTGCCCGGCCTACCACAGCAAAGCCGGCAGAGCAATCATCAACTAGCCACGGTGGGCCTCGGTTTCTTCCCCAGGCTGGCAGTCTTGCCGAAGCTCTTGGGATCTCTGTTGATCCATCATCACGAGCACCTGTTATCCGCTATAATGACAAAGCACACGTTTCGGTTGCTTCCACACAAGATATTACACCAGACACCTCCGATTCTTCTTTTCCCGTGAACACCACGGGGATTTTTCTGCGCCAAGCAGGTACGCTAGAAGATGCCATTGGAATGTCAGATAGTAGCAGCCAGGCGTCCGAAGTAAGCGACGAGAGCGCAGATGGGGATATGGTACGATTTGCGCCACAACCTGGCAGCCTAGCGGAAGCCTTGGGAATGGGAATCGACCCATCGTCTCGCGCGCCTCCGGTACGCCCAATCAAGGAGAAGGTGGTAATGAGCGAGCCACCAAAGATCAAGACTTACGACTCCCAAAGTGAAACCTCTTGCTCTGGCAGCAGTGACGACGAAAGCGAGGAGGACGAAATGGTACGATTCGCGCCGCAGGCTGGTAGTCTCGCGGAGGCGTTGGGAATGGGGATCGACCCCTCATCTCGGGCGCCTCCGGTGCGCCCGATCAAGGAGAAGTTGTCCACGAGCAGCCTTCCTGTTCCCTCTGCAACGAAGTCTGTCGACTCTAGAAGCGAAGCATCGTACTCCGGTAGTAGCGAGTACGACAGCGAGCAAGACGAGATGGTACGATTCGCACCTCAGGCTGGAAGTCTTGCAGAAGCGTTGGGAATGGGAATCGACCCATCGTCTCGGGCGCCCCCAGTGCGACCAATAAATGCGAAGTCCTCCACGAACAACCTTCCAGTTCCCTCTGCGACGAAGTCTGTCGACTCGAGAAGCGAAGCATCATATTCTGGCAGCAGTGACGACGAAAGCGAGGAGGACGAAATGGTACGATTCGCGCCGCAGGCTGGTAGTCTCGCGGAGGCGTTGGGAATGGGGATCGACCCCTCATCTCGGGCGCCTCCGGTGCGCCCGATCAAGGAGAAGTTGTCCACGAGCAGCCTTCCTGTTCCCTCTGCAACGAAGTCTGTCGACTCTAGAAGCGAAGCATCGTACTCCGGTAGTAGCGAGTACGACAGCGAGCAAGACGAGATGGTACGATTCGCACCTCAGGCTGGAAGTCTTGCAGAAGCGTTGGGAATGGGAGTCGACCCATCGTCTCGGGCGCCCCCAGTGCGACCAATAAATGCGAAGTCCTCCACGAACAACCTTCCTGTTCCCTCTGCGACGAAGTCTGTCGACTCGAGAAGCGAAGCATCATATTCTGGCAGCAGTGACGACGAAAGCGAGGAGGACGAAATGGTACGATTCGCGCCGCAGGCTGGTAGTCTCGCGGAGGCGTTGGGAATGGGGATCGACCCCTCATCTCGGGCGCCTCCAGTACGACCAATCGCGCCTCCAAAGACCAAGACTTACGACTCGAGAAACCAGGCATCGTACTCCGATAGTAGCCACTACGAAAGCGAGCAAGAAGAAAAACATCGAATTGCACCTCAGGCTGGCAGTTTGGCGGAGGCGTTGGGAATGGGAGTCGACCCCTCATCGCGGGCGCCTCCTGTGCGACCAGCCAAACCAACTCAAAGCTTGTTCGACACAGTTGTCAAGCGCGCGGTGGATATGCAGGGCGGAAAGATATCAGTCAGCCAGTTAGAGAAGCCTCAAAGTGGCAGCCTTGCTGCTGCACTTGGCATGGATATTGATCCGTCGTCCGGGTCTGCGCCGATCCGGAATTCCACACCGATGCCAATGCCAAGTGTGCCCAAGAAGAATCTGTTTGATGTTGTCTCCACAGAAGCGCCTGAATCATCAAGGCCTTTCAAATCTGCTCAAGCTGGAAGTCTTGCCGCAGCCCTCGGAATGACGGTAGATTCGAGTATGGACGCCCCGCAAGTTCGTCATATCGCACAACCGAGCGTAGCTTCGAGCAGACCAAAGAAAAACCTGTTTGAGTCTGTGATGTCGAATGCAGTCGCTAATTTCAATCCTGCGCGATCGGTCGAAGCAAAAAGTAAAGCCCAAGCTGGAAGTCTGGCAGCTGCTCTAGGAATGGGTGTAGATTTCGCGCAGGATGCGCCTCCAGTTCGTTCTGCTGCGTCTACAGGTGTGCCAAAGAAGAATCTATTTGACATTGTCTCTCCAGAAGCTCCTGAATCGTCAAAGTCAGTTGGATCGGCTAAACCTGGAAGTCTCGCTGCAGCTCTCGGAATGACGGTCGATTCGAGTATGAGCGCCCCGCAAGTTCGTCAAGTTGAACCGACAGATGCCCCTCCGAGCGGATCCAAGAAGTCGCTGTTTGGTGCTGTGATGACGAATGCAGTCGCCGCCTCAAAGCCAACGCGATCCAATGAAGCGAAGGCTCAGGCGCAAGCCGGAAGCTTGGCAGCAGCCTTGGGAATGCGCGTGGAAACCTCGCCAGAACCTCCAGCGCCTTCTCCAATGGCCTCTCAGGCTCATGCTGGAAGTTTGGCAGCTGCCTTGGGCGTACCCGTGTCCACCTCGTCAATGCCTCCAGCACGTCCGTCGATGGCTTCCCAGGCGCAAGCCGGTAGTCTCGCTGCAGCTCTGGGAATGACGGTCGATTCGAGTATGAGCGCCCCGCAAGTTCGTGAAGTTGAACCGACAAATGCCCCTCCGAGCGGATCCAAGAAGTCGCTGTTTGGTGCTGTGATGACGAATGCAGTCGCCGCCTCAAAGCCAACGCGATCCAATGAAGCGAAGGCTCAGGCGCAAGCCGGAAGCTTGGCAGCAGCCTTGGGAATGCGCGTGGAAACCTCGCCAGAACCTCCAGCGCCTTCTCCAATGGCCTCTCAGGCTCATGCTGGAAGTTTGGCAGCTGCCTTGGGCGTACCCGTGTCCACCTCGTCAATGCCTCCAGCACGTCCGTCGATGGCTTCCCAGGCGCAAGCCGGTAGTCTCGCTGCAGCGCTCGGAATGACGGTCGATTCGAGTATGAGCGCCCCGCAAGTTCGTGAAGTTGAACCGACAAATGCCCCTCCGAGCGGATCCAAGAAGTCGCTGTTTGGTGCTGTGATGACGAATGCAGTCGCCGCCTCAAAGCCAACGCGATCCAATGAAGCGAAAGTCCATGCACAAGCCGGAAGTTTGGCAGCTGCCTTGGGCGTACCCGTGTCCACCTCGTCAATGCCTCCAGCACGTCCGTCGATGGCTTCCCAGGCGCAAGCCGGTAGTCTCGCTGCAGCTCTGGGAATGACGGTTGAGTCGACGTCAAACGCAGCACAAGTGGGTCAGGTGGAACCATCAAACAGACTCTCAAGCGAACCTAAGAAGAGCCTTTTTGACACTGTGATTTCGAAGGCAGCGAATGCTACGAGTAAATCATCTGCTGAGTCGTCAATGGCCATGCCGCCTCAAGCGGGCAGTCTTGCCGCTGCCTTGGGAGTTAGCATCGCTTTTGCGACTCCAGTACCTCGTCCAAATCAAACACCCACGACACGAGGAGTCTCAAGCCAACCGCAGTCTGGCAGCCTAGCAGCTGCTCTAGGTATGGTTGTGAAAACCTCGCCGCCGGGATCCCCACCTGTCGTTTCACCCCTTCCATCAATGACACCCAATGTCGAACCACGTGCCCAAGCTGGAAGCTTGGCTGCGGCACTCGGAATGCCCGTTGACACAAATACCCCTACTGCTGTCCGCCCGGGCAATGGCGTTGCAACAAAGCAACAGCCTTCTCAGCCAATCATGAATGGAAGCCTTGCCGCAGCGTTGGGAATATCTGCATCTGCAGAGAGCAATGGAATGGCTCAGGAAGACTCTCAGATTTGGGCTGGAAGCCTGGCCGCAGCGTTGACTGGAATGAATGCTGACTCTTCAGCCAAAGCTCTTCCCGGACGTCAAAGCAAGACTCCAACAGGGAAGAAAAGCAGTCTGTTCGATACTGTGATTCAAAGTGCTGCTGGTGCAACCAAGCAAGGCAAGAGCCTAAAAAAGAAACAACAGCAGCAACCTCAGACAGGAAGTCTGGTGGCAGCGCTTGGCGTATCCGTGAAATCAACGTCAAGCAACTCACCAACGACTTCTAATAAGACAGATATGCCAAGCGTTGACACTATTCCTAAGCAAAGAAAGCCCTTGAAGAAAAAGAAACAGAGGCGGGAAGAGCCGACCAAGACTGCACCTTTGATCACAAGTCCAAAACCCATTCCAAATCCTCAGCCAATGTCTGCAGTAGAAGCTCGTGGAACTGGTGTCGCTGCAGATGACAGGATCCCAAAGAAGAGCACCAAGAAGCCAAAGAAGCAAACGCAAGCCGATATTGCAGCAGCACAGACCATGTCCGCCGTCCAAGCTCGTGCGGGAAGCATCGCTGCGGCTCTGGGCCTACCGATGGCATCCGCTGAAGCTCCTCCGAAGAAGGACGTCGAAAAGCTGCAGCAGCAAGCAAAGACCCAAGCCGACTTTGCAGCAGCACAGACCATGTCCGCCGTCCAAGCTCGTGCGGGAAGCATCGCTGCGGCTCTGGGCTTACCGATGGCATCCGCTGAAGCTCCTCCGAAGAAGGACGTCGAAAAGCTGCAGCAGCAAGCAAAGACCCAAGCCGACGTTGCAGCAGCACAGACCATGTCCGCCGTCCAAGCTCGTGCGGGAAGCATCGCTGCGGCTCTGGGCTTACCGATGGCATCCGCTGAAGCTCCTCCGAAGAAGGACGTCGAAAAGCTGCAGCAGCAAGCAAAGACCCAAGCCGACGTTGCAGCAGCACAGACCATGTCCGCCGTCCAAGCTCGTGCGGGAAGTATTGCTGCGGCTCTGGGCTTACCGATGGCATCCGCTGAAGCTCCCCCGAAGAAGGACATCGAAAAGCCTCAGCAGCAAACACAAACGGCAACACAGACCATGTCCGATGTACAAGCTCGTGCGAATAGTATCACTGCAGCTTTGGGTCTCCCAGATCAATCAGGTGGCAGCATCGAATCTAGCTCCACGAGTAGGAAGGCGGGTCAACGAAAGAAAAACCTGTTCGCTGCTTTGGCAGAAGAGTCGTCTGATAGTGCTATGCAGAGCTCGGGGCTGTCACAAGATTCAAGTGCATCTACAGCTAGAAAACCTAAATCCAGCCACAGGAAAAGTCTATTCGAGCCAGTTGACCCTGAACCATCGACCTTGTCTGAAAAAGAGAGCGCACGAGAATCTAGCGGGGCTGCCACGCAGCAAACTTCTACTACCAGCGGCTCTGATCCTGACCGAGAAGCCAAATCTCGCCCGGCATCTAAAAAGGGGAATATTTTTGATGCTACCAGCTCCGATCCTGATCGAGAAGCAAAATCACGTACTACTCAACAGAGGAGCTCCACGTCTAAGAAAGGAAATATCTTCGATGCTGCACTCGGAAAGACAAAGACTCAGTCACCACAGATGCCTGCTGAGACACCAATCCAAGCCCGGACCTTTATGCCGCAGCCGGTGACGACAGAAGAAAAACGAGCTCACAAGGAAAAGGCTATGTCGCGGCTAGATCGGATCAAAGCTAAAGCCATCAAGTCTGCCAACAAAGAACTTGGGGTAGACGAAATGGCACTAGCATCTGCGATGGGAATGAAAAGTGCGCAGCCATCAGGCAATGCGACCACGACTCGAGGCGAATCTGCCCAAGGCTCAGATCCATCTGAAGCGGAGCAAATGAAAAATCTCGCCGCAAGCCTTGGTCTTCCAGCGTCTTTCTTTGGTGCACCCACGTCACCCACTTCACCAACCAGGAAAAAGAAAAGCTTACTTGAGTCTGCAGTCCGTGACGTTTCCGTCGGTAAAAAGGCAACGCCGAAAATGGCAAGGTTGACCGAAGGTGACGAGGAAGATGGGGCCTCTACTGATGCCCCCTCTGCTGATTTTCCAATTGATCACGAGCCAAGCTCTGCCGTGTCTGTACAGGACACTGCGGCCGATCTCCCTTCTCGTGTGCTTCCAAATAAGGAGCGAACTTTCAAGCCACAGCCGATAACTGCAGAAGAGAAACGAGCTGATAAGGAGCAAGCGATGTCGAGGCTTGAACGTATCAAGGCTAAAGCGCTCAAGTCCGCACAGAGAGAACTTGGGGTCGATGTTGACGGGCTCGCGAGTGTTATGGGAATGAATCCAATGAAGACAGAAAGTGCCAAGAACAAAGCCAAACCTGTACCAACAACACAAGCCGCGGAAGAGGAGGCAGAGCAAATGGAGCTTCTTGCTGAAAGTCTAGGCCTTCCTCCTTCTTTTTTTGGTATTGTTCACCAGAACCAGGCCAAGAAGAATGCAACGCCCAGCAAGCCTGACAGGCAGCAGGATGCAACCCCAGCAACTCCAGTTGCGGCGCCCGTAGCCCCTGAAACGGCTCTAGTCACCCCTGGCTCTCTTGCGTACTCAGAAAAGAATGAGCAAGCCGAGACATCCATGACTTCTCAATCACTGAGCGGGGAAATTGAAGATGGTGTTGAATTGGATAAAGAAATGGCGAAGGACATGATTGCTGAAGATACGTCAAAGGCTTTCTTGGAGGCAACAAAGAAGCTCAGCATGGGCATCTCTGAAGTCCAGGTAGGAGTAAATGAAGTGATGAAAGAACTTTGTATGACAAGAGGAGAGATTGGGCAAAACTCCGGCATTACTGAGGTACAGTCAGGTCTCAAACAGCTGACGGACGAGATCGCCAACGCTCGCGGAGAAATTTCGGGCGTCAAGCTCGCTCTTGCGTCCATGGAAGGCAAGCTTGATGCATTGACTCCTATTGTCGTCTCTAAAGTGGAACCGACATTGGATGTTGCCGAAACCGAAAAGTCGATGAAGGCAGCGTTGGCCGAATTCGAAGCAAAGGCCGAGGGTGCCACTGCCTACAGCAAATCCCTCGAGGAACAGCTAATGAAAAAGACCAATTCTTATTCCGAAAAGCTTTCGCAACTTCACGAGCAGCTTGTCACGCATGAACGCGAGGTGTCGGAGAAGGCTGAAACCATCAAGCGACTTGAAGCAAGTGCCGGAGGAGAAGCGCAGGCCCAGGAATTCGTAGCCAATCGATGGTCTGAGACGGAGAATCGTCTTCTACAGGCGTGCAACGAGATCCAAGCATTCCGTTCGCTGCTAGCACAAGAATACGAAGAAATCAAACTACTCAAGAGCTCACTGGACGAAGAGCGGTTGGCTCTGATCTCGAGTCGACTCGAAGTCTTTGATGCTGATTCGCTCAGTACCGTCAGCGCATCCAAGGATGATCTCAACGACGAAGACAATCTGGCAACACTTACGTCGGCAGCCATTCTTAATATTCAGCGAAAGCTTCAACTCGAAGGGCAAAGACGAAAGACGCTTACAGCGCGACTGAAAGCTAAGAGGAAGAACCAGCGAAAGGCCATCATCGATTCATCGAAGCTCCAGGACAAATTGGTGGTCAAACTCGATGAAAAGGCAGCCGAGAGGGCGTCACCAAACGAGAAGTTCACATTTGAGGCAAAATATGCCGAGGACAAAATCGATCAAAAGGCAGGAAAGATCGAAGAGGCCGTATCCGAGGGAATTAACACAGTCCACGGGGATGAGCCAAATGCTGATAATACAGGGGAAGCTCCTGCAGCGATGCACGAAGATGCGGATATCGAGACTGAAGATGCACTTGGGTTCGTGAATACGACGCGAGGTGAGGAACTCGCAATTTATCCAGGCGCCGAAGCAACTGATGCAGATCCTGCGACCGAAGCCTCAGACAGCGGTTCTCTAGCTGTCACCACTGCGGCATCACAGGTACCGGTCGATTCTTTGACTGATATTGCCCAGCCAGCAGACGCCTCTGAGTTGGAACAAGAATTACCCAAGGCCGCATCAGAACATGCTTCATCTTCGGAGACAGATGGTGACATCATGCCGGTCCAGGCTGCTCAGCGAGACGGAGAAGTGACCGAGGGTATCATCCCACGCGAGATTGGTTCGACTGACGAGTGTCTTGGTGAGAAATCGATTGTCAAGACTACAGAATCCGACTCTGAGGCCGAAAAGTTGATGATCGCAGTATTGGAAGAAAATACACACCCGGCTGCAACTCAAGCCGAAGAAAGCGAACCACATGCGGCTTCTGACAAAACGGAGGATGCAGTGGCCGAGAATCCGATCGAGGTACAACGGGCCGAGGAGACACCCGAATCAAAAGAAGAATTAGAAGTGCTAGCAACCAAGCCTGAAACTTCAACCGAAGCCCAAGAAGCGGAACCAAGAGATATTGCCGAGACCAAGGCGGAGATACCAGACGTCGGAGATAAACTCCAGACACCAGAAGATGCACAAGCCCTAGTGGGCGAAACAATGGTAGAAGTGGCAGCAGCAGAGGATGATGATGTTGCTGTGGACGATTCCATTGTAGCAGAATCGCAAGAGGACAGCAGCACCAAGGAGGCCGTGGCCGTTGAAGAGGGAAAGTCGGTGATTGTTTTGGTAGAAGCTGACAAGCCAGCGCCACCGGAAGAACCGAATCCCAGTTCCCAAAACGAGAAATCTCCAGCGGCTTCGGAAGAGCTCAAAGAGAGCGATGACCACCCTATACCTGTGCAAGATGAGTTTGTGTTACTGGCTGCCGAGGCACCCGAGTTGGTGGAGGAGCCTGCAGCTGTAGCCAACCAAGTTGTCGAAGTCGAAAGTTCGGTCCTTGATGAGACTATTGGTGCAACGGAGCCCGTATTACTGACTGCCGAGGCACCCGAGGCACCCGACGTGGCGGCGAAGCCTGCAGTTCTAAATAAGCATGTTGCCGAAGCCGAAAGCCCTGTCGTTGATGAGACTATTGGTGCCACTGAGGATGTACAAGTGAAAGATGAGCCCGTACTACTACCCGAGCCAGTGGAGGGGCAGGTTACCGAAGCCCAAAGCTCGGTTCTTGATGAGCCTATTGTTGCCACTGAAGAATCGGAGGAAGAGTCTGGAGTGAAAACCGATGACATTGATGCCTCTCCTACAGCTGTTGAAATTGATATAGAGGAGATGATCGTCCCTCCCGAACAATTCGAATCGGTCGCTGTCGAGGCTGATATCACCGCTCCCGAGCAATCCGAGTCGGCGGAAGGTCTTGCAACTGAGGCAAAGGAAATCGAGGACGCCGTCTTGCCGCGATCGACAACTGAAGAGTCAGTTCCTGCTGAGCCACCTGTTGTAACTGAGGAGCCCGTGTCCGTAGCAGAACCTGAGGTCATGTTGGATCAACCCGATGATGTTGCCTCGTCTCCCGAGGCACCTGGTGCCATCGCAGCCAAAGAATCTGAAACTTTGGTCCAGGAAGATGTCCAAGAAGTGTCCGCAGTACTTGAAACCGAGAAAACACAAGAAGGCGCCGAAGACTCTCCCAAAGAAGAAGAAGACACGTTATTGGTGGAAGTATCGCATATTCCAGAAAGTGTTCGCGCCGCACCAGCATTAATCGACGATGATGCGTCCACAGACACACCTTTGACTTCGAACAAGGAAAAGACAGAAGGTTCGCCGCTGACTGGGGCTGCTAAACAAGAAAATGAAACCTTACAAGCTACTAAGCGTTCCGTTGCCCCGCCACCACCCGATTACCCGCCAGAAGACAAGGAGGATGACACTTCTGCATCAATGTTGGCCGCTTTTGGCTTTATCCTTCTCTGCTCTTTTGCTTCGTATGTTACCTACGTTGGATCGGGCAGTCCTGTTAACTCTACACCCTTTGTGACAACTGGAGAACCAAAAGAGGCACCAGTTGTGGCTCCCACGAACGAAGGCCGCAATGTCGTGCCAGTAGACGATGCAGCAGCTCCAGCTTCCTCACCGGAAGGAGAGAAGCGACTGCGTTCTGCTCAAAAGCGTAGCGCTGCACTCAAGAAGAAGCTGACCATAAATCAGGAAATCAATACGTCCGGCAGCGAGTACAAGAATTACGAAGTCCCGTTGATGGCAATGTCATTTGTGAACATTCGAGACGACCAACGTGTTGATATCTTGGATGGAGATGACGACTCTCGATCCAGCGATGGAAGTACTGGGTCTGGAACGTCGTCGCGAGCCAGCGACTCTTCCGAATCGTCCATGGAAGACTTCAACCCGCTGCCGGCACCTCACGCCGACCTCTTTGCGCCAAGCTTGACCGTATACCACCTTTCGCAGCAGCCATCCCAATCACGAGAAGCAAGAAAGGCCGCTCGAAGGAGATACAGAAAGAAATTCATTGAGGGTCTGAACTCAATCCTGAAGAAGGAACTTGAAGACGACTACTGGATGTAAATCCATGCGTCACGACGCTTGAACGTGGAAAAAGGAGTCTTTCAGAAGATTTGAAAGAAATATTTTGTGTTAATGTGAAAAAAATTTGAAAACAAGAACAATTGAAAAATAATGTACAATAGGGGATACTACTACTACTACTACTACTACTACTAGTAAATAGATGTTGTATCATGACACTACTAACAGTTAGTTAATTTTTTCGTCGAGCCGCAAGTAGTAGTTTGGTAATATTTTTTTTTATAGGAGCTACTCGAGGAACAAGCGAGAGTTCTTGTCGCTGCCATCGACGATCCGATCCAGAGCTTTCCATTTTCTCATTCATACCCGAGTTCCGCAAAGATGCTTGAAATGATGTAGTTGGAATAGAGAAAGCCATTGGGATCTTTCAACCTTAGAATCGTCCTGCTTGTACTAGTAGTAGTACTAGAATGTCTGTCGTCGTCGTGTGGCTCGCCGCTGATGTTGCCTTTCTCGTCGACAATCTCTGCCATGTCCAGTTCCAGACCGAGGGCAGCTCCTTGGACTACGGTATTACGGACATCAGTACCAAATCGTTCTTCTACCCAATCCAAATCCAGACCGTCCGAGGTTCGTAGTCTCTTCATGATCCAATCGGTCAATAGATCCGCCTCCTCCTCCTCCTCCTCCGACGTGGTTTTGCCTGTAGTCAAGGCTACAGTAGACGACTCCTCGTCTCCTCCTCCTCCTTCTTCTTCTTTTCGTTGTTGTTGTTGATGTTGTTGCTGTTGAGTATTATTTGTGTCTCCTACTAGTAGTGCTTCCACCCAGTTATGATAGTCGGCCAATGTCTTTGGTCGGGCTTGCAATTTTCCCTGTACAAAACTCGTCGCTCCCAAACCCACAGCGTACCAAGAGCCCGAAGGTTCCCAATAGACTTGATTATGTTGACTCCTCCTGCCAGACTTGGCATAGGAACTCACTGATCGGATGATGAAGTACAGTACGGTACAGTACAGTATATTTTATAGTAGCAAGAGTGAGTGTCAGAGACTGAATGATAAGTCACCCATCCATCCATCCATCCACTCCAGTTCCACTCCTCCAACCCGCCATGTACATACTTACCTTCATAGTGTTCATATCCCTTGCTCTTCAAATATCCCGCACTATATTTGTACATGAAAGCTACCGATTCTTCATTCGGCAAGGCAGGAATAATCCTCGTCGTGGCAAGTTTCTTCTTCTTCTGCTTCTTCTTCGTCTTCTGCTGCTTCGCCTTGATGTTCTTGAAGGAGGAAGAACCTTCTGTATCATTGTCATTATCACGACTACGAGTATTGTCATTGTTAGTATCATCATCCTCATCATCATCATCATCCTTGTTGTTGTTGTTGTTGTTGTTCTTGTTGTACCATGTGGAAAAGACAGTCCCTTCTTCGACTTGCAAATCATAAATACTCAAATGGGATGGCGGGTACGGAAGTAGTAGGGAGGGTGTCGTGGCCGTTTCCAACGTTTCCATCCATTTGGCACAAGTCAACCCCGGAACTCCGCCGGAAATGAGATCCATGGAATAACACGACGACGACGATGACGATGATTGATGATTTTTTCTTCCAAATACTTGATGGATCAAATGTATGGCATGAAAAATATCGGCTCGTCGATGCACTCGTCCCATGGATTCTAATATCGTATCGTCAAAGGATTGCACGCCCAAGGAAATGCGATTGATTCCCAACTTTTGCAAGGCTTGGAGTTGTTCCAAATCAAAGGTACCTGGATCCATTTCCATGGTGATTTCAGCAGCAGCATGGGGTTGTTCTTCTTCTTCTTGTTGTTGTTCTTGTTGCAATGTAAAATGGGTCAAGATTCGTTCCAGAATGCCTTGAATCATGTCGACGGGTGCCAAACTGGGTGTACCGCCTCCAAAATAAATCGAAGAAAGAACCGGTTTTTCTGCTTTTGTTGTTGTTGTTGTTGTTGCTGTTGTTGTTGTTGGTTGGGAACTTTTGGATAAGAGATGATCGAGTTCGGCAAAGAGATCGGCTTGATATTGTTCATGAATGACGTCAAAGGAAGATGAAGAAGAAGAAGACGACGTATTATTATTATGGGTATGATGAAGTCCAATGGGCACAATGGCAAAATTGCAGTACCGACATCGTCGGCGGCAGTAGGGAATGTGAACATAAAATCCAGTCCTTGCTGTAGTACCGGTAGTAGTAGCAGTAGTAGTAGTAATAATTGTAGTAGTAGTAGTAGTGTCTTCTTCTTCTTCTTCCCCCGCTGCCGCCGCCAGTAGTGGGAGGATCATGTCTTTGTGGAGCCGCCGCAGTGGAACCGAGGATACAGACTTGGGAATACTCGTACGATAATGATGCTGACGCTGACGCTGCTGCTGATGCTGATGATGATGATTTGACGACAACAAGCCATCATCATGGCAAAGAAAAGAGGAGACGAGACTGAAAGAAACGCAAAGGGCGGCGACTCGTACGAGTAGTACTACTACTGCTGCCACTGGCAGCATTCTCCTGCGGGCCATTCCAGCGACTGCGGCGACGACGACGACGGTACTTGTAGCTCTCCCCCTTCTTTTCTCCTTCGAGCGAAGAACTAGATAATAACTACCGGTAGGTATACTGGTACCGGTACTGGTAGTGTGTGGGCGTTTTGAGTACAGGTGAAAGTGAGTCGGTGCGTATAAATAAGTGAATGAGTGAATGAGTGAATGAGTGAATGAGTGAATGAGTGAATGAGTGAATGAGTGAATGAATGAGTGAAGAGCGTCTACCGGTACTCTACGTGTAGTCTGTGTATCTTCTCATGATTTTTTGATTGTCACGCAGGATACAAAGGATGGTCTATATTACTCACTCTCTATTATTATTAGTAGTAGTATTGGTAGCATAGTAATAGAGCCATTATATGTGTTGTCGATGATTGTCGATTGTCGATGATGGATGATGCGGGAGGCCCGCCGCTGCATGCATGCGCATGCTAATAATCATCTCATCGTCGTTCCTCATCTCCTGCTGTTCTCGCGCGGGGTCTGGCGTGGTTGAGATGCGAGGATGCTGTACGGTAGTTTTGGGGATGTGGATGGGGATTTTTGTGGGGACGACACAGCGGTCTCTAAAATACCAGCACACACACAAGTACAGGTACATATGTACCTGGTACTCTGGTACTCGTGCCTGGTACTGTATGTACCTGGTACGCACCGTGCAGCTACTATACGACTTGTTCCGGGGACGGTCGCCCTGGTGATCGCTACTACTAGTATAATACCCTTGCAAGTAGTAGTACTAGTACTACCTATCAAAAACGACTAAAAAGCAAGTTATCCTAAATAATAGTACTACTAGTAGTACTATTGGGACTCTAACTAGTAGGAGCTAGTAGTACAAACTAGTACTAGCTACGAGCTAGTAGTAGCGGCAGCAATAGTACCCATATCCTCCTCCCGTCATCAGATCGTCTTGTTCTCTTACTGCTGTGCTCTTTCTTCTACTGGTACTGCCCGACTGCTGTTTTAGTCATCGATCGGCGTGCACTGAGTGACTGTTTTAAGCGTAGTGCACTCTGTGCTGGCGGTGCATTCGGTTTGAAGCTCTGCCATCTCGCCAGTTCCAGCAGTGGTGATTTCTGTCAACTTTTCGGTTTCTTTTTCAATCTTGTACTCGATTTCGGCTACCTCTTTGATTGCCTTTTTGTAGTCCTTCACTTCGCTCTCCAGAGCCTTGCAGGCATCGAGGTACTGATCAACAGCATCTTTCTTTTCTTCTTCTTTATCTTTGGCAGTAGCTTCAGGATCGAAAGTCGAATCTGGGAATCCGGTGACGCCGCTAACGCCACCGGCTGCAGCAGTGACAGGTGACGTGGCATCACTTTCGGCAGTAGTTGCAGTAGTCAACAGGCCTTGTTGCTTCTCAATTTCGTCTTTGATCTTCTCGCATTCCTCTTCGAGTTTGTCAAATTTCTCGTTGTACTTATCCTGGCTCAATTCTTTGCTGCTTCCTTTGCCCTCGCCTTCTTCTTCGCCTCCTTTGCCCATCATTGGATTGAGACGACGGCGTTCTGCTGCATGTCGTGAAAGAGAGGATGTACGGCCTCGAACAGCTCCATAGACTCCTGGCTGCTGGGCAAGAAGGGTGGTGGCACTCAACAAAGTAAAAATGGAAAGTTTCATGATGATGATGATGATGATTAAAGTAGAATGATGGCCTGAGGACGACGACCAAAGACGATGCAGAACAACAAATGGTGAGTGGTGGACTTGAATAGGAGCAACAATGGAGATCAAGGAGATTAAAAAGCAGGCAGAATGGCACCAGAGCATCTCGTTGTGATGATCAACAACATTGCTCCTGGCTGTGCTGCGTCGCCGATCATCACCATATTGATGATCCTCACCACCGCCAACACCACCACCACCATTGTCAGTTGACTTGTCCGCTCCTTGTTTGGTGCTGAGAATAGATGATATCCTCGCATGTCTTGTTCTTGTGTCATGTCATATCAACTCACCTTACTTGATTGTTGTTTGGAAATAATGTGAGGCGAAAACTCAGATTGGAAAGTACTTTGTGAGGAAAAAATTCGGCGGTCGGTGTAGAACTACTGATCGTGTCTTTTTGAGCACTATTACGTGCTCCTGTACACGACCGAAGAACAGCCAAAAAACAAATTTTTCGGTCAAGAATGATGAGATGGCATATATATCATATTTATCTTTCCTTTTTACACATGGAAGAAATAATAATGACAGGCCCATGCCAGTAACAATCATATGACGAGAGGTTTGTTTTTACTCGTAAAATCAATGAGCCCAAAGTTGGCCTTCAATTATTTGGGGCTATTATTTTGTTCGGAAAGAACAACAAAAACAATAATATTTCGGATGACTACGTGCGTGTACTACTGATGCACTCGGATCATTCGGGTCAGTCCACTGTACTTGTAACTTGTACCGGTACGATACTGTACCGGTACTCATACAATTACAACCACTGTAGACTGGTACTTTGGGCGCCGGGCGGGGACCCGAGGAGGGAGGATGAGATAATACCGAATGGATTCTCCCTGACAACTGGTTCTTACAGTAGCGCAGAGGAAGCGTGAGATAATACCGAATGGATTCTCCCTGACAACTAATAGTAATACTAGAAGGGGAGGCCTATTCGATATGGGGGCAGCAGATGTCGATTGATTATAGTTATAATGATCAAGAGAGATCACAGTGATAAAGATAACAAAAGAGTGAGCTTTCGCTCGCTGTTTGAAGACACTTTTGTTTCGAGGATTTGTATCTCGCCCATCGGTCATTTCATCTGTTGAATTATGACTCTTTCAACGGAAGGTATTTGACTGCCTGGACTCAGATAATCTCTCAGGTGGCGCAGGCGCCAACAAACCCTCAACTCTCTCGGACACTGTAGACCGATGGTATAGTACTGTTAGTGAAATAATTCGTTGGCCTATGCCCCTGATCGATTCCGATTTGCGTAGCAGGATCGTCCTCTCTCGGGGATACCCTTGGGTACATCTCCTTGCCTCGTCCTTGTCAAGGTGTGAAGGGATGGCGGGCGGGTTTTTAAAGCTAATTAATCTAGAATTCCGAAGTTGGGATTTGCGATACCGAGGTTGACTCGATGATCTTATGAGGTTCATCGGTCGTCTCTCTTGGTATCGGTTTCGGGTTTGGGTGTTCGTTCGACTTCTTGTCTGTCCTTCGTTCGTTGGGGGTGGCCATGGCGCAGGCGCCAACAAACCCTCAACTCTCTCGGACACTGTAGACCGATGGTATAGTACTGTTAGTGAAATAATTCGTTGGCCTATGCCCCTGATCGATTCCGATTTGCGTAGCAGGATCGTCCTCTCTCGGTGATCCTTCCTGTTGGATCCGCTCCTGGAGGAAATCCTTCCACTTCGGGTTACTAGGTTGCGCCATTGAATGGTTTGAAAGTTGCTTTTAAAGCTAATTAATCTAGAATTCCGAAGTTGGGATTTGCGATACCGAGGTTGACTCGATGATCTTATGAGGTTCATCGGTCGTCTCTCTTGGTATCGGTTTCGGGTTTGGGTGTTCGTTCGACTTCTTGTCTGTCCTTCGTTCGTTGGGGGTGGCCAAGGAGGGTTGCGAACGCGGTGCGCGCGTATCACAAGAGATAATATACCTCTCTCTACTACTACTAGCTAGTAGTAGATTAGGCTAGAGAGAGTAGTAGACGAGTAGTAGTAGTAGACCTCTACTCTCTCTACTAGTAGAGCTAGAAAGAAGAGCTCACAGATAGTTGAAATGAATAATAATTACGCTACTACTACTAGCTTTAGGGTTTTTTGTGGGGGGGGGGACGACGACCGCCGGTGGTATAGTACTACTAGTACGTACATCATAATACAAATCGTCGTCCCTGCTACGACGCGGCCAACAGGATGTTGTCAGTGTGAAATACGGCCAATCGCATCAAATCATCGTCCTTATCACCATCACCACCACCACCACCACCATCACCATCACAATCTTTGTCACTTTCTTCAAGGAGGGTGCATGTGGTCGACGAGGAACAAGTGTCAACCAACGAGGCATTCGCTCGACGAGAAGATGATTGTCGAAGAGGATAGGTACTAGTACTGTACCCGTAAGAGTACTCGTAGAAGTGACCTGATCGGCGAGGGAACCGCCAATGCTACTGCGCTAATAGAAAGAACCACAGGATGAAAAGATGATACCACCAAACATCAATGATCAATTTGCTAAAGATAACTCTCTTATCTACTACTTCGAGTAAGCTAAAGCAGCGAAAAAGTGCACTGTCTAAATTAACAATTACCTTGACGGTCGTGAGGCGAGTGGTCTCGAGTAGTAGAGGGGCTAAAAATCTCTAGAGAGAGTAGGGCTAGAATACAGAGCATGATCATAACCGTGCTTGTCCACAGAAGATATCATGCTGTTGCTTTGACATCGATCAACGATAAGTGCGTCTTGTTTCGACCGCCACGCAACAACGCACGAGAAGCAGCACGTGTACCGAACAACATCTCCCTGAGTCGATCCCAGCCATGCTTAGTATTAGGCTCGCAGGTTCTTGGCGATGATGACGACTCTTCATCCTTAAAAGCAATTGCGGCAGTCACTTTTCTTTGTCTTTGGTAGAGTCGAGCCTGGAGCCCCGCCTCGGCAATTTCGTAACTCGAAAAACCGGCGCGCTCCAGTATCTTGGAGCGACTGTCGACAGAGATCGCTCGGACGGCTCTTCTTCTAATGCTTGTTTTGTCGCCGCCCCGTTGAAAATGTCGGCGATCAACAAATCGTTCGTACGAGTCCACAGAAACGTTGATGGTTTGTTGACACTCCCAGTCAATGCCTACTGGAGCTCCCGATGATACGCATGGATGATCGCTCAAGATGATCGGATGAATATGAACTTGAACGCTTCCGAACGATACTCTTTTCTTGGTACTCGAGTGAATTGTAGGGAATGCAATTACCGATACGGGTGATGATGGCGCCAAAAGCTCGGGAGCCGCTACCTTTAGCCCCTCTTTACGCTGGTGTCTGCGGCTCTTTTTCCTGGGTGGGCTGCCAGGCCGAACCGGCAGCTGATCTTCTCTTTGTTGTTGGTTGGGATCGCAATTCTCACCACGAGACGGCAAGGGAGCAGTCGATGATGATTCAGCTCGGAATTTTTTGCTCTTCAAAGTCTTCTGTCGTTTTAACGACTGCTCTGGTCGAGAGGAGCTTTTGGGGGTATTATTGCGGTTCGCCATGGTAGACTACTTGAAAACAACAGAAGTAAAAATATACGTAGATTGCTGACCTCCTCTCGGAATAAGGAAAATCGTAAGTTGTATTTTGAATCAAACGTTCGGTGAGATAGCGGATGGATTGAAATTTGAAATAGGGGGCACCAAAGCTTGACCAAAGCGTCGTCTCATTCGTTTCTGGGACCACTCCGATCGTTCCAAGACCCAGCCCGCCGAAAATCAATCCAGCCCGGGACTTCGACTGATGTCTGTGCGCGCGGACCGAGATCGAGAGACAGACAACCATACAACTCAACCGTCCGTCTGTTTATTATCCCACCAAAACCAGAAAAGATGACAGAGGACAAAAAATAATAGCACCCACACAAAACCAGAAAAGATGGGACAGAGGACAAAAAATAATAGCAAACGAATAATAGGAAGCTAATTCAAATACGCGAGGTTGTGAAATTACAAGGGAATATGCATTCAAAGCAAGGACATATATTTCTCCTTCGCTCAAGGGAGACATGCTCCCGTGCGATCGGTGGGTGGGTGCAAGAAAGGCGATGAGGAGAAATTAGGCCTCCACTTCCGTTGACTCTGGGGAGGCGACCTCCTCCTCTCCTTCAGACGAAAGATCTTTCTTTTCGTCAGTTTCCATGCCCTCCACTTCCTTCTGGGGAGCCTGTGCAGCTGCCAAAGCCTTACGGTAAGGAATATCATAGGGCTCATAAACAGAGGGCATGGCAGCGCCCACCAAGATGAGGCACCCTGCAAAGGCGACACATAAGATTCCCAAAACTTGGAATGGCCATGTGACGTATCCACCGTAGTGTCCAAAGAGAGGCTCGCCCTCTGCGTTGTCGGATTGCGCAAGGTTGATGAAGAGGATCAACAAAATATGAGGGATGAGGTTCTTCATCATAAAAGCCCAGATCCAAGGCATGTATCCGACGACGTCGGAAAGTTCCGCTCTGAGATCCATAACGTTCTTGAGGCACAATTCGTAGGTGATGGTTTTCCATGTCCATTGAGGTTCTTGGACCATCTTCTTCTTGAGCAGAATGTAGGTGACGCCAAGGCCTGCAAAGTAACACACAAAAAAACCGAGGAATCCTCCCCACACGGCGTTGTTGTCCAGTCCAAACCAAAGACCGCAGGCAACAATGATGGATCCAAAAGTGGTGAACATGTAGGTGAACACAACCTCCGGACCCAGAGTTTTGATTTGTTCCTCAAGGTGGTAAATCCAACCAGCCCCAAATGTCTCGAAGAATCCGGTCAATAGCAACACAAAGTTGATGTAGAAGTCGATGGTGTCCAAGAAGATAAGACCAGCATCTGTGGCGTACATGATGCTCAGCAAAAATGCAACAATCGAGAAAAGTGCAGCACCCTTCCACTTGGGGAATGTTTCCATTCCAGCGCGATCGTAGAAGACGGTCAAAGGTCCTTCAACGATAGAAAATGCAGAGTCGATTCCAAGAAGGAAGAGGTCGAAGAAGAGAAGGCGGACCCAATGCTCTCCTCCTGGAAGTGAACCAAAGACGACGGGCCAAGTACCAAAGACTAGCGCAAAACCACCATACGTGACGTCGTCGACAGGAATGCCTTGCTGCCAGGCCAAGTGGCCAACGGCGGCAAATACGGCGAAACCCGAAACGAAGGAGAACATGGCGTTGGAAAAACCAATGACAACAGAGTTTTTGAACGCAGCTTCGCCACGCGGACAGTGACTTCCATAAGCAGTCATTGTTCCAAATGTGACAGAGAGAGAGAAGAAATTCTGCGACACGGCAGTACTCCAAACATCAGGTCGCTCGGTTAGAACGCTCATGTCCCATTGTCCGATGTAAGCCTTGATTCCTTCCGAGGCACCTTCCAAAGTACAGGCCTTGATCAAGAAGACGAACAAAAGTATGATTGGAAGACCCATGCTGATGTAGGCAATGCGCCCAGTCCACTTGAGGCCGAATGCGAGGCAAGCCCAAATAGTAATCCAAACGAGGGCGGAGTAGCCGACGTTGACGCCCAAGACGCGAGTGGGGCGAAGATCTGGGCCCAATGTATCCATGCCGATGATTGTCTGTAAGAAATATGTGTGTGAGTTGATAATGTTCATTCCGGTCGATTCAATGTTGATTCTCCGTTTCTTGTACTTACATTCATGAAGTAACCCACAGCTTCTTCTCCCGTGACACCTTCCTCAGTCCAGGGAGCTTCTGAAGACCAGGACTCAAAAAAGGCGCGCGATACCCAGGCGAGCAACATGCTGTAGTAGACCACAAGCATGTACCCACAGGCCACAGCAGAGACACCGACGCCGCGGAACCTGGCATGGAAAGTTCCAAAGACGCCGACGTTTCCAGTCTGATAGAATTGACCAAGAGAAATCTCAAGGATCAAAACAGGAAGACCGACAAAGAAGAAAGCCATCAAGCTAGGAATGAAGAAGGCGCCCCCTCCATAATCCTTGGCGAGGGCGGGAAAACGCCAAACGTTTCCAAAACCGACGGCGCTTCCGACGGCCGCCAAATAAAAGGCCGTTCTTGACGGCCACAGATCTCGGCCACCTTCGGAGGAATCATCTGATACCTCCGTGCCAAAGGTGGCATGGCGCTTCACTACTGGTTGCGGCTCTGATTCCCCGGACATGCTGATGTTGTCGTTCACGGAAAAGAACTTGGGAGAATGAGTGAAAAAGGAAATGGCAGTGAGCGACAGGCAGGATAAAAGCAGAGATGTGCAATGGCGACATCAAACGTCCAACATTTACCTTGCTTATTGATTGACTCTTCTGGAAAAAGTGAAGTGCTCAGTTTGTCTTTTGGAAATGCGAGATTCCAAAATTATATTCTGATCGTTTTTTAGGTTGTTACACGGAAAAGAATGATGGAAGAAATGATCGAGCAGCTGCTTCTCGGCGTGATGTCAAGACACACGAGATCTTCCTTGCTTCTGCTTTAGCACTTACCCGTACAACAAGTACAGCAGTGCAGTACTCATACAGTAATCACTCCTTCATTATGATTATGATATTGCATACATAGTATTACCCGTAGCAGTGCATGCTTCTCTACATTCCTCCTCTCCACTACCGGTACGTACGATACTTCCGTGTGGTACGAGTACTTGTACTGTACGAGTATTGACAGATGAGGGTTCGCGATTTCTTGGATGGCAAGAATAAAACAGCTCCGTACGAAACAGAGAATTTCAAACATCAATAGAATTCTTCGACGAAAATAAATATGCCCTATCGTGAAGCCCAGACATACATAACGCATGCAAGATTGATTCTTCCAGCGCTGGCCGGGCGGGAAGCGATACCTGTACCAGGTACTGTACGGGACAGTTGTACAGTAGACTACCTGCCTGGTACGCAGTATTCTACTACACCGTGTGGACAGGTACAGCACCAGGTACTGTACCTGTACGGTACTACTGTGTGAAACGGATTATTTTGGTATTTATTGGTGGTCTTCTGGATATTGCCCTGAGGAATAACGAATTTGAATTAGGGCTATTTAATTATTGTAAAAAGAGATAGAGAAGCCAAGAATTCCAACAAAATTCGCGAACTACTACTGTACATGATTGGCCGGTACCTGGTACTACTACTTTATGTCGACTTCTTCTTCTTGCTTGAAGGAAGTAAAAAATGCATGCATGCATGGATGGATGCATGGAAGCATGCATGCAGAATGACTTCGATGATTCATGCATGATGCGTTGATCCATTGATTGGAAACTCCGTCGAAAGAAGGCATCTCTTCGAAGTTCTATGGTCGGTGGCGCGGTGATGATGTAGGTGGTGTTCGAATGTCTTGGGAGTAAAAATAGCAGGGGGCAAGGAGGAGTAAAACTGAACCAGTACTGGCTGGTGCTCACAGTCCTAAGTACGAGTACCGCAAAGACCGAAGAGCGGCGGAAGTAGCTAGCAACGTGTGAAAGGTTTGCTAATATACTAATACGATGCTGCGATTGCAAAACAGCCAGACAGGGACATAGTTCTACTTCGCTCAAGGGAGACATGCTCCCGTGCGATCGGTGGGTGGGTGCAAGAAAGGCGATGAGGAGAAATTAGGCCTCCGCTTCCGTTGACTCGGGGGAGGCGACCTCCTCCTCGCCTTCCGACGAAAGATCCTTCTTTTCGTCAGTTTCCATGCCCTCCACTTCCTTCTGGGGAGCCTGTGCAGCTGCCAAAGCCTTACGGTAAGGAATATCATAGGGCTCATAAACAGAGGGCATGGCAGCGCCCACCAAGATGAGGCACCCTGCAAAGGCGACACATAAGATTCCCAAAACTTGGAATGGCCATGTGACGTATCCACCGTAGTGTCCAAAGAGAGGCTCGCCCTCTGCGTTGTCGGATTGCGCAAGGTTGATGAAGAGGATCAACAAAATATGAGGGATGAGGTTCTTCATCATAAAAGCCCAGATCCAAGGCATGTATCCGACGACGTCGGAAAGTTCCGCTCTGAGATCCATAACGTTCTTGAGGCACAATTCGTAGGTGATGGTTTTCCATGTCCATTGAGGTTCTTGGACCATCTTCTTCTTGAGCAGAATGTAGGTGACGCCAAGGCCTGCAAAGTAACACACAAAAAAACCGAGGAATCCTCCCCACACGGCGTTGTTGTCCAGTCCAAACCAAAGACCGCAGGCAACAATGATGGATCCAAAAGTGGTGAACATGTAGGTGAACACAACCTCCGGACCCAGAGTTTTGATTTGTTCCTCAAGGTGGTAAATCCAACCAGCCCCAAATGTCTCGAAGAATCCGGTCAATAGCAACACAAAGTTGATGTAGAAGTCGATGGTGTCCAAGAAGATAAGACCAGCATCTGTGGCGTAAATGATACTGAACAAAAATGCAACAATCGAGAAAAGTGCAGCAGCCTTCCACTTGGGGAATGTTTCCATTCCAGCGCGATCGAGAAGGACGGTCAACGGTCCTTCAAGGATAGAAAATGCAGAGTCGATTCCAAGAAGGAAGAGGTCGAAGAAGAGAAGGCGGACCCAGTGCTCTCCTCCTGGAAGTGAACCAAAGACGACGGGCCAAGTGCCAAAGACTAGCGCAAAACCACCATACGTGACGTCGTCGACAGGAACGCCTTGCTGCCAGGCCAAGTGGCCAACGGCGGCAAATACAGCGAAACCCGCAATGAAAGAGAACATCGAGTTGGATAAACCAATGACAACAGAGTTGACAAATGCAGGCTCGCCTCGGGGACAGTGACTTCCATAAGCAGTCATTGTTCCAAATG